>JANBXA010000398.1:22480000-23680000 GCA_030556225.1 Cricetiscus sungorus
TCAAGGGATATTCTTTTTCAGCAAGTTTTCACCCGTGGAACATCCTCAAAAAGTGCCACCAATTAAGGACAAAGGTTTCAAATTAAAGACCATTCTCATTCCAACCACAAGCAGCTTTGTGTTCTGTCCCTGTCCTAAGTTGATTAATGCAAGAATTCTGACAACAATCAATGACATTGATTCATCCCGAAACTGTTATTTGATTTATAGCACCTATGATCTCAAACATTACAGAATCTAATCATGTTAATATGGTAGCGGGGCAATCTGAAATAGGTCCATGAAATAATTTCCAGAACTTCTGAACATGCAAACTTCCATTTCAGGAAGGATAACACAAATCCCATGAAAGGGAATTTTTTGTCATGAGAATAAACTCCAAAATTTTAGGCTGAGAAGTATCATCTTATTGTGTAATCACCTAAAGTGAAAGTGAGATATTAAGTCAAGCCAGAATAATATAGCATGAGCCATATATGACTCCTGGCTGGCTTGTTAGAAAAGGAGAATGGTAACAGTTTCCGACTGAATGTTCACGTCTTCTCAATGCAAGTATATTGAAGGCCTCATCCCAAGTCTGGCACTATCACATGATGAATTTCAGGAGGAAATGACAGTAAAGCAAATGAGGTGAAGTCAGTTCATGAACAAGAAAGACATCCTTTAAAAGGAAGAAGCTCATGTCACAAATACATTCCTTGCTTACTCTTTCCCACTTCTCTAGGCAAATGCTTCCAGGAATGACCGTGTGACATTGGGAGAAAATAACATTTTAGTAGTCAAGATGCAGCAGTCCATAAAACAAGGCTGCTAGCTATTTTATCTGCTAGTTTCTAGCCTTTACAACTCCTGAAAAAAAAAAAAAGATTTAATTGTATAAACCATGGCACCTTTAGCCTTTTGCTTAGAGCTTTGAATAAATGTGTTAAGTCCAAGAAATCTAGTGGAATCTAAAAACTAGAAAAGAAAAATCTGGATTGTTCCACAAAATCAAAACAAACGAACGCAACCATAGGGACAAATATATCTTTTTAATGGAATAGATTAGGCAAGAATTTGGATGGAGTCTCCCATGGAACTAGTATGGAAAACAAGTAACACTGTTCTGTTAAAGGAAAAGAGAAACAAAATGAATTCTAACAGAAAATAGCTGTATTCATAGATCAGTATGTTGCTCTGTCACCACAGAGACCTGGGAATGTAAAGTGCACAGAGAGAAAGAGGCTTTAGAACTCTAACATTGTTCTTCCCAGAGTTCTCTCTGTTTGATTGTCCTGCCTGTACTTCACCTAGATAATGGCCATTTAGCTTTTATTAAACCAATCAGAAGTCCCCTTGGTAAAAAGACATCTTCACAGTATAGAAAATGATTATTCTAGAACAATAAAGACTCTTTTCAAGTTGTCCATAAGTACCAGTAAGTTCATTTTAGCCCAGTGGTATTTAGCTTAGATACTTGTAGTATGATAAATTTATGTGATGGTAAACCTCTAAGTGTGTGTACATTTTTACAGTATCTCTTTGTTTGACCTCTTATTATGGGAGATCCAAGTATAGTGTTCTGAAGACCTTCATATAGCATGATGAGAGATGAATATAGGATCCTGAGGCTGCCTATGGGTAGCCCAACCAAATGATATATTTTCATCAAACTAGAGAAAAATCCTGGCTAAATGGTAGTCAACAGTATCTTTTTTCAAAACTCTAACGTGAAGTAAGATCCTTTAAAGTGCTCTGTGCATCTGGATATAAGATAATCCATGTTATAATTTTGTCTTCAGTTCAGGTTTGAAAAGGAGAGTAAGAACTATAGCCATGGGAGTCTGGTGTTTTAATGTGTATGGTAGGAAACTAGAGTCAGCCTTCTACAATGAAGATTAGTGACCCCCTCACTTTCACCCTGCTGCTGTAAATCATTATCCTGAGATTTGGAGATGTGCACCTCAATAAACAACTGAATAGAAATTCATACACAACATACTGAGCAAACTTAACTATTCAACAGTATTTTACCTATCAAAACTTTGTCTCTGAATACTGACCTCACTCTCTCTTCCCTCCTCTCTCCTGAGTGCCTCAAATTCCCTTAGGGTATACTCAGGACCATTAACACTTTGCCTCTTCTGCCTTCTTTTTAGACAAATAGCAAAAGTCAAGGCCTAGCACATCTCTGGTCCAATGGATTTTAACACATTCAATTTTACTTTATTGACAAGTTGCTTCTATAAAGCTATGATTATCCTTTCTACTGACTGTCATTACAATCCATTTCTTAAAAAACTATTTTTTTACTTTAATTTTTAATTAGCTTTCAAAGTAACAGTTTTTTTATATTCATATAAGCATTTTTGTTTTGTTTGTTTGGTAGGCCATATCTTGCCCTGATTTTTTAGCCTTCCCTTTGTTCCAATACCCCATTCTGATCTGTATAATATAAAAGTATGTAAAGTGAAGGGAAAATATTAGGAATGTAAGATATATCTTTATTCTGTCATTATTTTATTTTTACCCTAATGTTAAGATTTATTCAGATGGTCATGCAGTATACATTTAGTGATGTAGGGATGTTTTGTGATGCATGTCATCTTGATGACAAGTATCTATCTATACATTATTGCCTTAATTACCCAGTTGGTAAATCACTTCAATCACTAATATAAGAGCAGTTATCAGTCTTTATTATATATTTGACAGCTTTTCCTTTGACTGTAATAATATATAATCTCTCAATATTTTATGGGAGCCTCATTGAAAAAAAAATGACACTTTATATGTTTCTAAAAAGAAATGGTTCTTTTTTGCTACAAATTTGAATTTATGTTTACTCCAGTGGGCAAGTGTCTTTGAAACACAGTGATGTGATTACTTTTAAATGTAATCTGAATAGGAAATGCACATGACAATCTGTACAGAAACCAATCACACACTGTAATTGCATAGAAATTCAAGTAACACATCATTCTTTTCACGTACAGGTAAGACTATTTTTATACTCTGTGACACCCACAGAAAACATGGGTGGCATATAAACATCTTGACCCTTCACCATAAAAGATCAGTTGAAGGTCACTCAGTCATTGTGCAATGAAACACAACAGGGATGGACTACAATGTCTTTAGTTATTTAGTTGTGCTTTCAAGTGAAAGTGAAACCAGACCAACCTTCTTTTGTTAACTATTCTATCCATTTCCCTTTTATTTTCTCCTTGGAAGTTCATCACCTTAATCCCAGGATGTTTCCCGTGACACTGAAGGACAAGCCATCCCTGTCACAGTGTAAAAGCATGTTACAGTATGAACTGCAGCATTTCAATGCATCTTTATTACTGATAGCTTGCAACCAAATCAATTTCTGTTTCTCAGGGCCTTTAATCAAGAACATTTACCAGATAAGAAATCTTCTAGGTACTTTTTCTTTAAAAATAAATTACATATTTTCTAATTATTGAATTTATTAAGAAATAATTTCAAGGAAAATTTGGTTCTCACGATGGCGAGCATAGTTATTGACCTGACATATCAGGGGAGACTGCCAAATGAAGAAATGTGTTCATCAGATTAGCCTGAAGTTCTATTTGTAGTGCAATTTCTTGATTGCTCATTGATGGTTGAAGGCCCAGCCCACTATGGGAAACAACCATTCCTCAGCAGATGAGCCTGAATTATATTAGAATTGTAGTTGAATGTAACCTGAGAGCAATCCAGTAAGCAATATTCCTTGTTGACCTCTGATTGAGTTACTGCTTCTAGGTTTCTGCTGAAATATCTGCCTTGAATTCCCTCCATGAGAGCTATAATCTATAAGTTGAAATAAAACATTTTTGCTTTTAGCCATAGTGTTTCTCACAGCAACAGAAAGCAAAGACCAGTTTTGAACATTGTTAACTTTCAGTTATTTATGATTCTTCTATTCCTTCACAGCACCGTCTATATTAGACATACTTTAATAATAGTATATTTAGTATTTGTAATCTAAACATTATCCATTAGTAAAACTTTTTGCTTAGATAAATTGCACACCAATACTCTATTTTTTTTTAACAGAAATTCCATGCCCTCTTCCCTTCCCCAAGCCCAGCTAAAAGTTAATTGCAATTTGGTGCAGTTTTGCTCACATGTATTCTCCTGAAATTTAAATACTGAGAACATAAAGAATTTTAAACTATTATTTATAATTTATTTTCTTCTTCAGAAGTATTCAGCATTATTTTCTTTTCTATCTTCCTTTATTTCTCTCTCTCTCTCTCTCTCTTTTTTTTCTGTAACAAATCACAGTGAACTTGGTTACCAAACGCAATGCAAATGAATGATTTCATGGTTCTTAGGGTCCACTGTCAAGGGCCTAATAAGGGTGGAATGCTTGTATGAAAAGTGGAGTGCTGCAATCTATTATGGAGGTTCTAGAAGTGAGTCTTTCCAATTTTAGCTTGAAAAAGCTTTTTACATCATGTAGCTAATGATGTACTTTCTCTAGTCTACAGACGGAACTTGTGTCATTGATCATATATTCTAGAGTTGTATCTTCTTCTGATTCCAGCATAAAGAGGTACTTTTCCCTTTATTAATATTTGTTCATCTGCTAATTTATTTAAGGCAATGTCTTCCTATGTGGCCCATACTTTTCTCAAATGCAGCATCCTCAGTTTTTCATGATTTGACATTATAGGAGTGGTTACTTCTCTGATTTTAAATTGTGTCATTACAAGAAATCCACAGTGAAAACATTGGATAAATCCTTATTCAAAATGTTGTTAAAACTTACAAAGCTAGTTAGCCTTACAAGATAGTAAATTCACTGAGTTTAGTGACCAGAGTGTCTGCAGGTTTGTTAGATCATTATTTGGTAATATGAAGTTTTAATGTAAGTAAAAATTTTTGAAGTAAATAAATTTTGAATTAATGGGTTGGTGTTTCTGAGTAAAAATTAAATATTAATTGCTATAGTATAAACATATTTTCAATTTTTATTCAAGGATTTTCATACATTATATTTCCATCATATACATTATCCACTCTCAACTCCTAGAAGATTCTCTCTCACCATCTACACATCCTGATTCATTCTCTCCATCTCTCTCCTGCTCTTTCTCCCCCTGACTCTCAAAAGAATAATGAAAAATGAAAATTAAATCTTACAAATGAAAACTAAAGAAAACAAGTCAAAAAGGAACAAATAAAAAGTATGTACTTTGATGCACATATACACAATTCATTTAATAATTATAATAATAATAACAATAACATAACAGACTGTACTCAGCTTTAACCAACTTCTCCTGGCCATTGGACCTGCCCCGTAGTGTGGTGAATAGGTCCATGGATAGCCCATTGTAGAAACTCACTTTCCTTTCCCTAGCAGTTTACTAATACAAAGAGCTCATTGGTTAGGAATGGGACATCTTGTCTACTTCCTGTTGTCAGTGTTGGGATCTTATGTAATTTTTCCCTGTGCAAGTCATGATGGTTCTGTGACAGTGCTCTCTTTCCTCATTGTCATTCTTCCTTCCTGAGAACAAGAGCCCTAGTTACACATCAAACCTGCAAAGATACAGTGCATAGCAGTAATATCCTTCTCTTCCAACGTTTTCAGTGTCAGTCCATTTAGAGTTGACTTTTGTTCAAGGTCAGAAATTAAGGACAAGTTTTCTTCTACATATGGCATGTTTACAATCAGTTGTTGCAGATGATTTTTACTCCCACTGTGTAAGATTATATTTTGGGGAAATTTGTTAAAATTCAGTTAACAATAATCACATGGACTTAAGTGATAGGTCATATCTGTCTGTTTATATGTTGCTCTAATTGGTTGATAAATATAACTGATTGGTCAGTAGCCACGCAGGAAATATAGGCCAGGCTACCAGAGGAGGAGAATTCTGGGCAGTGGAGGCAGACAGGAATTGCCAGAGAGATGCCATGTAGCTAACAGGAAGATAGGATTCTGGGCATTCTCTGGTAAGGTAAGGCCGTGTACTTATAATACAATGTAAGTACTTAATATTATGAAAGAGAAACTAACAGATATTTATGGTAACAAAATTAAAAACTTGCAATTGAAAATATTAAGTGAACTTTGCTTTCTTTTAACCTGAAGTTACAGGATAATCCACATAATGCTATCAAATTTGTAAAAAAAAAATAGAAAATTAAAAACATTAATCATTATTGATCAAAGAGTGATGTATGTTTTTTTATAAGTAACACAGGAATTGTTGTTGATTACACAATAATCATTTATATAGAAAAAAGCTACTTGTTCATATTGTATTTTATGGTTTCTAAAACTCTAGCCTCTAAAAAATATGACTATCATAAAAAGAACATGATAGTGTTGTGACTTTGGTTTTAGGTATAAGATTAAGGTGACTTATTGATGGGAGATGTTATTCTGTATATATGTTTCTCATACTGGTTAATAAAGCTCTGTGGCCAATAGGAAACAAGATAGGCAGGGTTAGGAGACCAGGAGGAGGAGAGAGGAAGTAGTTGGAGTGAAGATGTAGCCCGGGGAAGGAGCAGGACACCTGCCGTGCGGCTCCCCGATAAGATGACCACGTGGAAATACTTAGATAAGTAGATATGGGTTAATAATTAAGACAGAGCTAGCCCATAAACATTAATGGTAATTGGCCAACAGGATTGTATCAAATACAGAGTCTCTGAGTGTTATTTGGGGCTGGCGCGGCTGTGGGACCACGTGGCGGCAGGACAGGGAGGCCGGCGGGGAGACCTGCTGTAACAACTTATTGCCAATTTTAAAGGTAAAATGGCTCTTGTTAACTTGAACTGTTTGGGCATATTGGAAAGCAGTGGGTGCTAAAATTAAATAAACAAAACCCTAAATGTAAATTTATTTTATTAATCAGAGCTCCTTTCGTAGTTTCAAGGTAGTCAGTGGAGTCTATAACTGATAAGCAAAGGGACACAGTTATTTCATTGAGTGCAAATGCAAAAATGACAGACCATTTCTAGTAATCATCATGCGCATTTGTGTTCACTGGGGAACTTATTATAATGCAGATTCATTGGGTCTGTTTTAAGCCCAGAATTCCAAATTTCAAATGAGTCAAATTAACAAAAAGAAGCAACATTGAACTCTTTGCTACTTTTTTATATCTCCATTATGCAGCTTAGGCAAAATCCACATTTGTTTTAAAAATAATTTCTCTTATAAAAATGAAAGTAATGTGTTCTCAAGAGTGTTTTTTCTTTACATTCATATTTTATATATTTTTAGAATGATAATGGACCCTTGAGTTCATGTAATTCTATATTCTAAACAGCTAGAAACTTTAAAGTAGCAATTGTTCACCATTAATAACATTTCCCAAGATATCTAATGCAACAGAGGACAAAATAGCTGCCCTCCAGTGATTTCCAATTTATCCAATTTCCCAGCAATGTGTCTGCCCACACAGTGACAGATTACTGTTTCTTTACCTCTACTTTCAGAAGAGCTAAGCCAATTGTTTTCAATCATTTTCCTCCACCAACTCCATCTCTTAAAGCACTTTAGAGTGGTTCCTGAAGGGATTCTATAGTTAAATGGTTATTCACTTCTCCCATCATACAAACCAATCAATAGAAAGAAAGCAAAATTTTTCTTCATATTAGGAAACTTCCATTCTTTCTTTCCTCTTGAAATATTTTATGTTTAAATACATAGTATATATTATATATCATATATATACATATATACATACACACATATATACATACATACACACACACACACATATATATATTGTGTGTATTGTAGACCTGACAAGAAATATGTAGTTTCTTAGTCTTAGCAGCCACTGAAGTTCTGTGCCTGTTAAACGAGTGGTTATAACATATTAGTGAAGTTGTGGTCACCTTAAAATATTAACAAGGAACACTTGAATAGCATGTGCAAATTATAATTCTACCTGAACTATTTATACATGCTTTACTTAACTGTAAATATGACCTATTAGATTCATTTTTATTTTTATGTTATCCCCTTCTCCCAAATTAGATGTTGTTACTTCAGATCACATTGTGGAATAAAATGTATGACTATTTGTATGACAGGCAGAGTAAAGCTAATCTGAAAATTCAAAACCTAAAATACCAAGGCTTTTGAATGTCCATGTAAACAGAGAATTTAAAGATTACACACATATTCACAATGGAATGAACTACTCAAAACACAGAGTTTTCATGAGACTCACATGAAACAAATTTCAAGTTTAGACTTGAATGTCATCCCTAATCTTATTATGTATGAAAATGTTTCAAATTTTTTAAAATCTGAAAATGTCTAGGCCTAACAATTTTGGAAAAGTGGTTCTCAGCCTGAATATATTTTCCACATCATCTCTTCTTGTTCTTTAGCTTGGCTCCGCTCAGCTATCCTTCATTCAGTAGTCATCATATTTCAAACTTGATTTCTCTTGCAAGTAATCTCTCAGGTCATCTCTGCCTAAAAGTCCATTATTACCTACTCCTGGATACTACATTTGCACAGCAGAAAATTTCTGGTTTGCATTAACCATTTGCCCCCTCAGAAGCAGTCTACAATATGTTTGCCTTTACATAACCAGTTTGTAAACTGATGGTATCATGAAGTTTGCAAATATTCTCTATTTCTCTTCAAAGTTCTCTATATTCCTTAAAATGTGTCTAGATGTAAATTTTTGAAAATCATCTCCACTATTTTTTCTGGATCCCTTAATCTATATCTTTTCATAGTGTTGAACTTACTTTTATTTTGTGAGTGAGTGGTGTGTGTGTGTGTGTGTGTGTGTGTGTGTGTGTGTGTGTGTTTAAACACGTTTATTTTATTTATATTACTGGTGTTTGAACCTGTGGCAATATATGCTGATCTGTTGTCCTACTAGAATTATATCTCTTTATTTATTACAATTTGTGTACAAATAAGATGTTGCTTAGTTGCCGAGGCTTGTCTTGGAATTTAGTCTGTAACCAAGATTAGTGCTGAACTTGTGACGCTTTTGTTCTATTACTTCTGAGTAATTAAGATTATTGTTCTCTGCCACTGAGCCTTGCAGTCTTGAGAACATTATTAATTGTAATATGTTAGAATATGTTCTATTTTTCATAATAACAATATAATATCAGATTCTTAGTATTTGCTCAAATAACCACTCATCTGTAAAAAAAAATTTAACATTATATGCTGTAAAATGCATATAGCTATTTTTATTATATATATACATATATATATATATACATATATATATATATATATATGTATATATATATATATATATACTGAACATTGACAGGTGTTTTGATAAACAGATCGTTCTCATGCAAGATCTGTGAGTGGGTATATAAACTTTCAGTCTTCTATTTTTTTGGGTATGAAAAATATTTTTTTGTGATTAAACACATTTTTCATAAAGATATATGCATTTGTTTCTCACATTCAAGGTCTGTAATACTGTAAGGTATGAGTAGGAAAAATCAACAGAAAAACCCATGCATACAAAATAATTCTTTCAGTAGCTTTGCTAATACACTTTCATACTTGTGCAGTGTTTTAAGACATTAAATATATGTTTTCAAGCAAGAATCTGATATATAAGTGATACCGTCTGTAAAATAAGTTTACAAATAAATGTCAGTGAAACATTTATATTTTCCTCATGGTACTTTTAAATACACCTTATTTCAGGTCTTACTGTATAATAACTATAGATAAGTTATAATGTTCCTTATATTACTGGCTAAGAGATCTTATTTACCTGCTAGAAAAACGAGAGGCAAAGATGCAAAGAGAACTTTTGTCTTAGAGATAAAAAATTGATCTGATGAATTGTAACACATAAAGGATTATAAAATTTAGTTTAGCAAAATGGATATATGAAAGACAATCTTCTCTTGTGCAAAATGTGGAGCCATAACAAATCATTTCTGACAGATCAGTCCTTCTAAGTGAGTAGAGTAAGTGCAAATCACTTCTCATGGAAACAGAATGAAGAAGTGTCACATACTTTTGTATGCTTTGACTGACATTACACTCATACAAGGATAAAAAGGCACAGTGATATCTAGTTTCTCTTGTGAAATTAGATAATGAAGAAGAACTAAAGGTTGGCAATAGGGCACATGGATAATGTGCATCTGTAAAGCTGTTGTTTTCTTAATTCAATCCATGCTTAGCTTCTTTTTTCCTCATTATTCAGAGTAGATAAGCAAATTCAACTTTCCATGTATTTAAGTAGTGTAAAAAATACACAAATAAATTGATGGTGAAAGTATAAAGCCTAGCAGAGTCTACTCACTTTAGAATTAAACTGGTCTTTTTGATGGTACAGAAGCTTAATGAGACGCCTAGAATTCGTGTTTGAGTGGTGTACTGAAATCAGCCCCTTGATATTTTTATTTGTGAGTTAATTAGATTAAAATTTTGTTTTGTTTAGTTTTTTCTATTTTTCTTTTTTAAGGACTAAAAGAACCCTTAAAGCTTTCTCTTTTTGTAATTTAGAAATGAAAACTTAACTGGTTGTAGACTACAGTTTCTCTTTGGTGCTATTAAATGCTGAGCCAACCTCCCTTTCTCTCACTTGTTTTCATGGATATTATGCAACCTCTAGCTGTTTCTCCTGATGCCTACTTTCTTTTTAAGGACACTGCATACCTCTGCTAATGTACATTGTAAATAAATGAAATATCTTATTTCAGGTTCTACACTTTTTAAAAACATTTTAAATATTCCTATATTTTCTAATTCACTAAGTATCTATTGAGTTACAAATTATATAAGAAATACAAGTGATAAAATTCACAAATATACTCATTTTGAAAAATGGATCAATATATTATATTTATATGTGTTAGGAAAAGAAAGAGAAAATGAATTATATATGTAATTTCTAAATATAACCTGTTTTCATAAGGTTAAATGTAAGTATATGATTCTATTATTGATTAACTAGTTCAGGGGATTTCTCTACCCTATAGAGTCTATTTCTCCTTCTATTAGTATTCTGTACTTTCAAATAGCTCTTTATCATGATTTGGGGCCCTGTAAGTGTTCTCACTTCTACATTAGCATATCTATTGGTGTTGATATTATTCAAGTCTTCTCTAGGCAGCCATAGTGTTCAGGCATATTGAGTGTAGTTTTTCTGAGTTTTCTAGGAGACATATACTCATAGCCTGCGTATTGTTCCTTTGCAATATGTTTGTCCCCTTTTTATGTTAATTACTCATATTTAGATGCAGGCGTGATCACATGATCACTTGTCTCTGCATTTTGTTTGGTTTTTGACTTTTGTAATGGTCTCTATTGCAAAGATAAATTTCTTTGATGAGAGCAAGAGCTCTACTTCATGTGGGTATAAGGATAAAGAATTATTTCCTTTAATAATTATTTAAACAACAACAATAAAAGTCCAATTACTTGTGAGAATCAAATGCTAAAAGTTTGATACTTACATATCTTTTTCTCTGTGTTACTTTTAGAATTTTTGTTCTATGTTTGGATTTGCCCTTATTATTTTTTCTTGCTTTTATGATTTGTTGTTTATATTTATTCTCATCTTGATTATAGTTTCTATTTTTGTTCCCTTCAGATGAATTTTATTTACTTTAGATTACTCTGGGGCTGCCTATTAAATAAAATATGGAGAAATGACTAAATATCTTCATTAATTTTAAATAATAAAAGGCTACATATCAATCTAAATGTACTAATTACAAATTATTATTTTAAGGTACAGATTATCTTAATTTGTCTTAAAATGCACATCGATAGAAAATGAAGTGTTATTTCTTTTCTGGACAATTGTGTATTTTTGTGTGCATCCATAAGCATTTTTTAGTTGTTTAATTTGTGGTATGAGATTTCCACTTACCTGTGGATAGTATCTATTTGCTGATATTTAAAAAAAACAATATCCAAATATAATACATGTAAGTTGCTTGTTTTCCCTCACTATTCAATATCCCTTCAGGAGATCATAGTATAATTAATCCATTGTCCCCCTCACATTTGCCACAGTACAAGATCATGTTTAAGTGGGTCTTTATATTCCAAATATCTACAGATCCTGTACTGCTGATAATTTATTATTGTCAGTAAAATCTGTTCTCTATTAAACTCTCCAGGCATGGCTTTACTTAGGTCATTATACACATTTTCTGTCACAGCTCTTGACTTTTTCTTCTCTCTTTTCTCTCCAATCAAGGGTTCAGATTAAGGGCATTGCTCTATGGAAGCATAAGTGTGTGCACTAAGTGGGTTCTGACAGAGCCATTTTTGAATTGAAAATATTTTTAAAAGTGTGTTTACTTTTTTCAACAGAAAAATCTGTGCTAATTCTCCTTTAACAAACTATCTGATGTCAGTCTAGCATCTGGTAGGGAGAAATAATTTAACAAATATTTAAGAATAAATAAATAAATACAGATTCTTAATGTATTAATGACTACATGTTGGCAGAATGCCTTAACTGTGATATACTTCCAAATCACACCTATTTCACAAGTTTTTATTTTTAATTTGTTTTATTACTGTTTTTATTACTCTTAAGAAGATAGGTTAATAAATTATTTATAATATAATTGTATAAAGATAAAGACAGCCAATTTCTGTTAGAAATTTGTAGGAAAAGCTACCGGAGAGGTCAAAAGAGCAATCATTAAGTTCCAGTGTAAATTCATATGATGTCCAGCACATAGAAAGTAGATGTCATAAAGAGCAGTTGTGTCTTGCAAAAAATGTTCATTTTGAATCATGGGGTATTAAGGATTTCAGAAAGTGTTTTCTTTGGCTAGCTAAATATGCAATTCTCATTGTTATTTTGCTCTTGTTGCTCAGCCATACACATAGACATTTTATCCATGGGTTAAAGATAAAGCCAAATACATGGAATTCATAATATTGATTTGATTTTTTCATTTAAATCTCAGTATTCAATATACTTCTTAGAATACAGTCAATATCACCTTTTAAGTATTACTTTGATTTTACTGACTTTTTCAACTTACAGCAAAAAAGGAGTGAGTATCAAATCAAGCATGTTATTGGAAGCATCCCAGGTAAGCTCCCCTGAGAAGCCTGTATGCACGAACAGGTTCGAACTGCCTTTTTTCTAAGTAGCATCATCCCTCTTCCTGCCCATGTGTAGATCTCTATTATAAATTCCAGGAGAATGGTTCCTCTATAAAGGTAGAGTATATTCTTCTTAAACCCATAAACTTTTCAAAATGAAGAACATTGAAGCAATATAGACATTCACCTATACAAAATACTTGATATGAAGTAATAATTCCCTAATACTTAATATTTTTCACATCTAATTCTGTAAAGCCTTTGAAATTCTTTCTCGTAGACTTTTAAAAGGATGTGATCTATAGTATTTCATGCTATGCTTCTGTTTGCTGGGTCATTATATCCTTTGTTTTTTATCTCCATTCATCTCAGCAGCACTAAAACTGTTACTGACTGAGATTTCAAATTAGTCCCTATTATACAGCTTACATTGTATCTTGGGCTAATTCAATTATTTCCTGTTTGTGTCAAATAAGTTAGACCTGTATTGACTGTATTTCTTGAAGACTATGTATTGGATTTCAAGTCTTGGCTCTTTCTTTTTCAATGTATTTCATGTCATTTTCCAGGTAAAAAATCTGTTTTTTTTTTCTTTCTTTGTCATAAAGCTTCTTTCGAGTTCCTGTATTTTTACTGATACCAAGTTGTGTTTGTGGATCTTGTGCTGTCAAATAAGATATCTTCTGATGTTCATACTAATCTATTAAAGAGCCTGTCACAGTGATAATTTATAACATTGCATATTTATTGCCTTGTACTCATGACATCTATTCCCTGTTAAGCTGATGGAAATGAAGTTGAAATTAAAATAGCTGGTTTGACCAAACAATATCTATAATGGAAGTATTTTCTTTTGTCAGCCTCTTAGGCAAGCTTTATGTTTTAATCTATGGTCAAACTACTTTGGAAGTCACTAGAGATATCATGACTAAGTTACATATCAAAGCATGGCAACAAGGAGTCAGACTAGGTCAAGTTTCCTGTTACCTAATAATGTACACAAGATAAACACACCCATGGCTTTGCTTCCTACCTGTTTCACCATGTGCGCGTCTGTCTATCCTGTTTAATGTTATAGTTCCCTATGCTTGAATAAGTTAGGAACATGTGAAACCATAAAAGGAAAAAGGGAAACTTTCTTTTCTAGCTTCATATGAATAACATGAAGAATGAATCTGATTATTGCAGATATTACTGCAGAGATGTACCCACAGCCAGTAGGTGTAATGAGAAAGACTGATACATTAGTAACTGAATAATTTAAAGTGATTCTGAGAAAGTGTACAATAAGGCAATAAGGTGGTAAGCAGTCATCTTAATTGGTATATGACAGAGTTGAGAAAGAATGATCTTTATAGTTGTAAAGTTCAAAATTAGACAAAAGTTTTAGTTATGAAAATGATTTTCAATTGGGTATTGGGCTCAATAATTTATTTTAAAATATTACAATCCTAGGAAACATTTTGTTGTTTTTTCCTTCTTTCAAGTGGTTTGGTAATTAGTACAAAGACTTCAATGACTGAGATATGGAAATTGAAAATTTCCTTTATATATAAACAAAGTAACTCTATTATGCAACTAGCAGGCACTAGTAATATTGTTCATATGTGGTTTCTTCCTTTCTAAAATACACTTCTATTTGCTATTTTATTTGATTGATTTTAACACTTAATAATTTTAATTCCTTAACCATTGCATAACTCAACACTGAATTATGTACAACCTAGAAAAATTATATTCAATAATTTATCATTGACTAAAAATTGGTACTCCAGAACATCTAACTTTATTTTTGAAATTATAAACTGAATTATTTTGTCTCTTAGGGATTACAAGATGATTTTATGAGGTAATATGGGCTTGCCTCATAAGCCTGAAAATCTGAGTTTGTTTCTTTGCTTGCATGTAAAGGTAGGGGAAAATGTCCAAACAACAACAAACAAACAAACAAACAAAAAACCAGATGCTGCAGTTGTTGTTTAGTCTCCACACCTAGCCTTGATAGGAAGGACGCCTGCCCACCCCCACAAATACATCATATTCACAAATGCCCAAAATAGTAATAAATAAAACTGAATTCAAAATCATCTTGTATGAAACAATATAAAATGCAGTAGGAATTAAACAATATCATGTATTTAACAAAAAAATCTTCATTTTTACTTCATACAATACTTTTCAGACTTGTCAATAAACAGCAAAGCCAAGATGGGTGATGATAGCACCTGCCTTTAATCCCAGCTCTAGTGAAGCAGAGTCAGGAGGACCTCTGTGAGTTCGAGGCCAGTCTGGTCTACAAAGCTACACAGAGAAACCCTGTTTTGAAAAATCAAAATAAATAAATTACTAAATAAATAAATACAGCAAAGCCAAAAGAAAGGTTATTTTAACTAGTATCATTTTTACTGTAATTCTTGTTATGAAGACTTGATCCCCTCACACATGGCAGACACATGTGTGAATTTAGGGATCCCTATGTGAAACTTGGATATAAATAAACCTTAGTTGAAAGTACATCTGTACACGATTCCATGGAATGTCACAGAATCTGAGCACAGACACAGCACAAATCTGACTGGCTGTTTCTGATTATAATGGCTTTATGATTCAGTTCCAACTTTATTGAGCTTGTAGAAGTCCATAGACAATGGTGGCTATTTTTTTCAGATAAATGCATATTGTCTCATACTTTTGACCATTTCATCTATAGCAACTTATGATAGCAACATTTTGTTTCATTATCCTGTACCTTCCATTGTGTTATCAATGCTCACTGTGTTATGTCTTCACTCTATTTGTCTGATGAGTACAATTAATTTCAGAGTATATTTATTGTTATAACGTGCCTTTTAGATATGTTTGTGTGTTTGTTTTGGTTACATTGTTTATCAGCATTTTAGATATTATAGTGAAATTAATTTTGTATGTACAGTTGTGTCTGTTTGCTTGATTTTTACAGATTTTGTGCCCAATATAATTTGTGGATGTTTAAATATTTGAATGTTACCGAAGTTTATTTTTATCTGATCTATCGACATGTTAATAGTGAACTTTATAAATTTATTTGAAATGTGTACATTACATTTGCAGAAATTAATGTACTATTTCTAATTAAATGTAATATTAATGTAAGTTAGTAAAAATATGATCTTGAAAATGTAAGATATTTTTACCATGGCTGTTATCTAGAGAAATTTCAAAGTTTAATATTTTTCAGCATAATTCTTTATTGATTCTTTGAGAATTTCACATCATGCTCTTCAATATCACTTAGCTCTCAGTCCCTTTATATTTGCCCCTCACCCCCCACAGCATGTCCCTAAAATTAGTTAAAACCAAATATTAGTTAAAAACAAAATTAGTTAAAAACCAAATATCTCATACCTCCACCTCTCCAATGCCTCTTCATTCATCATAATAACATTGGGAGCTTCAGTGTTTAATATTTTGTCAAAGCTCTAGTTTTTATACAGAACTGTTATATGTACAACTGTCTGGGATGTAAAGTTAAATCACTGTGTGTGTGTGTGTGTACATATATATATTTACTACTGATTAATTATGAAAATTTTATGACAATAAAAAGACATATATGGGAACTCCAAAGCAACATAGTTTCTTTGGGAAGAAAGTAGAAACTGAAGTATGTCATTTGAAATGGTAGAAAAGAAATACACATATACTTTAAGCAGCACAATTTAAACTCAAATGTCTAGGAATCAAATAACTTACTGAGAACCATTTCAAATGATTTATTTTGCATTTATCATCATATACATGCTATGTAAACATTTTAAACTTGAGTGTGTCTCATATCAGTACCAATGACTCTAAATATATAACCTGTAAGTACAGACTATAATTAAATTTTAAATATAGAGTGGTTGGTTTTTAGACTGTCTAAAACTCACTGCACATTCTTTGCATAAGATGTTTCCTTTTGTGACAGTAAGATAGTTTTGAATTTCACAAATTCTTAATATTTATAAGAGTGGATTTAAGATCTATTACAGACCATGTTTCAAAAGCAGACAAGTGTGACTCGGAGAGTTTCAAAGAGTTTTTTTTTTTTTGAAATAAAGCATATTTCTAATTTGTCAACTTACATTTCTTGACAAAATCAGCACACTGAAGTTCCTTGAAATAAATGGGAAGGGGAGATGGTGGAGGAAATGAGAAGACAGGAGGGAGAGGGATTGATATGTAAAATGTGTAAAAAGATTATCTTTAATTTAAATAAAAATTAATAAAAAGAAGTAATCTGTTTAAGTTGAAAATTAAACAGTTTGCCTAGTTCTCTGACTTTCATTATAAGGCTTATAAATTATATGTTGTGTACCCACAGGGTTAAAATCTTCTGTGGTGTCCAGGGGACCTGCCTATGGGAAAATGTAAACTTAAGTATGTAAAAGCAGTAAATACTGGAAAAGTCACTTTTAAAAGAATGAAAATAAACTTATTAAATTATTCTGGCAAGAACTTTTTGACTAAAGTAAGTTATGCAACCTCAACAAACTTGGTCTAAAGAAGATCTACAGTTTATAACCTGTACACTTTCTCAGCATGGTTAATTGTTCACACATGATGTTAAAAGATTGTGAATTTTCTATTGATGACTAAGTATATCTAAAATTTCACAAAATAAATCTCAACCTAAATTCTTGAATATATATAGAAATAAATATTTGAAAAATAAAATAGCATATAAACTTTTTGTCATTGTCACATTGCTACCTTCAAAAGGGATTTCAAATTTTAAGAAGAGCTTAACTGTTAAACTATATTAAAATATTAAAGCTCATTTGTGAATATACTGGTGAAATGTCACAGAAGCAATACACATGTTTTCCTTTAGTTTGCTAGTGACCCCTCCTGGATGACTTTATTTCACTATTCATGAACGGTGATGTGCCAAACAAAATCTCTATTCTGAAAAGAACCTCAACCAATGCCAATGTTGCAAGCTTGGATTATACAAATTCACCTTCTGAGAATCTACTGAATACGGTTAAATATGTGTGCCTAGGACAATGCTGTGGGTCTTTGATTGCAGATTAGTAAAATGGGCTACATTTTAATATCGCCAGCAGAACATTTCAATTTTACTTTCCAGAAAATGTCTAGTGTGAGAATGTCTCTCACAGAAAACTTGTTAAAAGGTTTCTCAGACTACAAATAAATCCTATTATAAAATATACAAAGATCTCCAAAATGTGCTGTCTTGTAATGAGCACTTTCCTGCCAGCTTAATCCCAGAGCTGCAACCATCACAAAAAAAACACACAGAGACTCTGTTAGTTATAAAGCTGTTGGCCCATGGCTAGAGCATCTTCTTGCCTACCCCTGTCTTAAATATGAACCCATTTTCTGTCAATCTATGTGTTTCTACATGGTCTCACCAGAGGGAGGGTCCAGACCTGTTCTCTTATGCCCTACTTCCTGACTCATCTCTACCTCATCTCCCAGAATCATCCTTGTCTCCTAATCCACTTATCTTGCTTTCCTATTGGCCAACAGGACTTTATTCATTATTAAATAAGAGAAATATATTTACAGAATGCCATCTCTTATCATTTTCTTTTTTGTGTCTAAAATAAAAAGAATGGTTTTAACTTTAACATACTAAAATATATAACAAAACAGTTATTAAATAAAACTATTGTTAACAGTATTTAATCCATTAACATTTAGCTATATTTTAAAGAAAATATTCCAAAATCTAGCCTATCTTTGTGAGTCTAAAGTACAGGTACAGGGGTGACCTTGGGGGACGAGGTCTGGGGTCCTGGACCCCAGTCCTCTCTCTGCTCTCTTTTGCTTCCTGGGAAGAGACAGAGAGTATCCAGAGGCAACCTTGGGACAGGAACATGCTGGTGGTCATCTGTTTCTGGTGTAAATGATCTTATACATGCTACACTGTCATATCTTTAAAAATGAAAACTGATGCAAAGAAAAACAAGTTAGTATTCATTACATTAAAAGCTACGTTTTGGATATGATCAAATACAGAAGTAGTTTGTATTTCCCTAAGTAAATTCTGAAAGAAGAATATAATTTTGAAGGTTTAATGCCTTATTGCCTACACCCATACATACATACAGACAGACAGAAAGACAGACAAATAGGTAGATAGATAGATAGATAGATAGATGGATTCTCTCTCTCTCTTTCTCTCTCTCTCTCTCTCTCTCTCTCTCTCTCTCTCTCTCTCTCTCTCTCTCTCTGGTATTTTTTCCATTGAAAGTGTGCATCCTAAAGAAGGACCTTCCCAAATAAAGGCTTCTTGTTGCTTTCATTTTCCTCCTTTGTTAGCAGCAAAAATCACACTAGGGATCTTCAAGGAACAGAAGGTGATGCTATCTGTTGCTACAATAGGGGAGGCACCTACTAATACAGTAGATGATGTTCTTGTTGTTAAAGTAGTAGAGGACACTCTGTTGTTACAGAAAACGAGGTGCCTGTTGTTAGAGTAGATAATGCTCCATGTTCTTACATTTAGTGAGGTCCCTATTGCTGTACTTGGCTTATTCCTTATTGTTTCAGTACATGAAACACCTATTGGTGCATCAGATGTTACCCCAGATTGCTACAATAGGTGATGTGCTCTCTTGTTATAGTAAGGAAGCCCTATTGTTACAGTAGGTGATGCCTCCTATTTTAACAGTAGGAGATGCCCAGTTGTTAACATAGATGATGTTCCTCACTGTTAGAGTAGGGTATATTCACCATATTTATAGTAGGAGATTATCCCTATGGTTACAGTTCGTGCTGACCCATATTATTACAGTAGATGATGATCCATATTGTTACAGTGCTAATGGCTTCTATGGTTACAGTTTTCATGCTGGTAACTGACATAACATGTATCTGGGGGTAGAGGTGCTCTTTGCCCTTCCCAGCAATGTTACAGCTCTTATAGGGCTGGGATTTGTTTTTGTTTCTTTGCCCTGTTAACTCCAACAGTCTCTGAAAGTATTATGGTAACCAATAATCAGACCTTCAGGGTCTGATGTTGTGACTTTTACAGCCAATGATCTTTATTGATCTCCTAGTTATTTCTCTCTCTCTCTCTCTCTCTCTCTCTCTCTCTCTCTCTCTCTCTCTCTCTCTCTCTGTCTCTCTCTCTCTCTCTGTCTCTCTGTCTCTCTCTCTCTTTCTCTCTCTGTCTCTCTCTCTTTCTGTGTGTGTGTGTGTGTGTGTGTGTGTGTGATTGTGTGCATTTGTGTGTGGCTGTGTCTATGTTTCATCTTTTCTGTATCTGTATCTGTCCTTCATGACTTGGCTGCTCTCATTAGCCTTTAACTGTTTCCTCACAACTTAAGGAACACCTCTGGGATGTCCTGAAAAACTTACCTTTCTTGTGATTGTTTTTGGAACTTGAGTGAGAACCTGGACCTTTGTTGTTACTAAGGACTCATACCAAACTTCTGTGGAAACATGTGTCAAATATCCAGAATCATTCAATATGGGCACCTGCTACCAAGGGCAAGGATTTCAGGTAGCTTGTGTCTCTGGAGGATGTGCTGCTACCATATTCACATTTACTTCAATTGTCAACATGGAGGAAACATTGCTATCACTGTTTATTGGTTTAGCTCCTCTTTCCAGACCACACAGAGTCATTTATTTTGAACACTAACTGCCTTATTTTAAGATAATCACACCTTTGCGACTTTACGATCAAGCACTGTCCCTGAGGCTCCCATAGTAGACCAAAGCCAGCTTTGCCACTTAGCAATAATCCCAGTGGTGACTTTGTTAGCACACTTGGAAATGTATATCTCTCTCTCCAAGGTAGATATGAGAGTGAAGGCTACACACAGTGTTCCAAGGTTGGGATAGCAAAATGCCTGCTTCTAGTTTTTGCAGTCAGCCTAGCCTTGGGAAATACTTTGGGAGCCAGATTAATCTACATCTTTGTACATTTTTCTCTAGATCCTTGTGGAATGTGCCTGTTTAAAACCCAAGCACACAAATACACACACACATGCATGCATGTATGTACTCAGGCATACAAAGAACAAAATAGAAAATAAGGCAACACTCCCACACACACAAAACAACTTCATTTATATGTACCTGACTGGATTTGACCAGAGAAATTTATCAATATTGTGTTTTAAGTCATTGCCAACAGGAATCACACTGAATATATTCACTACAAACATAAACAATAGCTTAATCACTAAACATGACTGCACAGTTGAATCTAGAACAGAAAGAGCTGCTTTAATGTACAAGATCTCAGCATGTCATTGTAGAAATATTGATTCAGTTCATTATACTTTTGGCTAGGATGTCAAACCTGCAGGGATGTCAATCTCAAATGATTGGAACATGAAGTCTATTCTGAAAATGAGCCACAGGTAGTCTGTGCAAATAAGAAGTAAGTATTCACAGGAGAGAAGGCAAGAAGGCCAATGAATCGAGTGTTCTTCTGAGATAGAAGAGCAGCTGTGGGAAAACATACTGAAAAAAAAAGGACTTAGGCATATATACTCAAACCCAAAAGACGTACATTCATACAAGAACATCTGATGAACTATGTTTACAGCAGCATTATTTGTAATAGCCAGAACCTGAAAACAACCTAGATGCTCCTCAACTGAAGAATGGATAAAGAAAATGTGGTACATTTACACAATGGAATACTACTCAGTGGAAAAAAAAAACAAAACAACAACAACAACAATTAGTGTTCAAAAGATCATGTACACTATCTTCTCTTAAGTATATGCCTATGAGTGGATTTTCTGAGTCTTGAGGTAGACTGTTTCCCGTTTTTCTGGAGTAAGATTATATTTTTAAATTTGTGTGTGTGTGCGTGTGTGTGTGTGTGTGTGTGTGTGTGTGTGTGTGTGTGTGTGTATGTGCATGTGTGCTTGTATGTATGTACCCTTACTGAGTGTTCTACTTCATGTGTCATCACATACTAATTCTTACAATCGTTTTGCTCCTTTTCTATGAGATCCAAAAATTATACTCATGTCACTAGGCAAGTACAAATGTGCCTATAACCACTGAGTCATTTTCCTGGTCTTCATCTACATTTTAGGTAAAGAACAATGAGTATATGAGGAGATGTCAGGTAAAATAAATATCTGATCTAGGGTAGAAAGTTCCAGGGATTTCACTACTCTTACAATGTAGTGAAACATACTTGGTAGAAACAAATAGAAAGTAAAGGTCTCTTTAGGATTTACTAATTCCAGATGATCATTTTTTTGGTATATGACATATATCCTACTCAAAATGTGTTTTGTTCCTTGCTCCACATTAAAAAATGTCAATTCAAATGGAGTACTTATAAAATTATATTAAAAGATGACTTGTTTTTAACTCTTCAATGTGCTAGCAGTTTCTTTTCTGGCAAAACATTCTCTACATGTATGCATGTGTTTGTACTTGTGCATTGTTTGTCCAAATATCTCCCCTAGTCTGTGTATTCACCCTTTTTCTTGCAGTATATGATTTGTTGTATAGGAAGTATATTTTTTTCAGTATTTTTGTTAGCAATGTGTGGCTGACACTTAGGATAGTTATCATGTGTACCTCTCCCTCCCAGTTGTGTCACTGTTTTTATGAGCACTTATCACAAAGTGAGGCCAAAGCTTGACAGCTTGAAGTGTGACAGCAAATCTGGAACACCTTTCTATTTCTTTCTTCACACATCCCTTGATAGATTTGTTGTCAGTGCATTTCTTGCTAATTTTGGATTAACAGCTTCTTTGTACAGTTTGACTTTCCAGCTTTACTACTTTCATTAAAATAAATGACATCAGTTGACAATAAGCCACTAGACACTGCAATGGTTTATTTGATAGGAGTACCAGAATCTGTAACTATCAGAATGATGCATAAATTAAAAAGTCTTGAGAAGATTTAGTAGTTGTCCTTGTAATATTTTGAACTATTCTTGATCAGAAACACTGAAGCTACCTGCAGTGTAATTATAAATAGAAGATTGATGTTAACCTTTACATGCTTGATTTAGTCTCTAAAGTCGCCTCATGTGTTAATGCTTAGTAGAATATTCTACCATTGTGTCTCAGCTTGTTTCTGCTTCACAGACTGTGGCTGGTGTAGAGGAGATGACCTCTGTATTCAGTTGTGAGAAGTTGATGAATTATGTTTTGGAAAATATAATTAAAATGTCTTAATTATGTTGTTTCATGGCTTTAGGATTTAGGTATTTTAAGAGACTAAGAAGTAGAGGTCATGAATGAATATTTTCTGACTAGAGATGCTAACATTTTGGACCTGTTTTTTGGATATAATTTACTAAATCTAGGAATAATATGTTAAATTATAATGAATGTCTACAAGAAAGGCTTGTTTTATGAAAGGAAATATGTGCAAAAGAAATCGAAGACAACAGTTACAACTTTTTGTGATTTGAAGTTGAGAATTGCAGAGAACATTTGCATCATTTCACTAAAAATATGATTTTAACCCAAGACAACAAATATTTGCATATGCCTCAAAAGCATGGATAGTTTGGTCAATCAATATAAGGTGGGTCAGTGATTAGAGGCATTTGTTGTGTAGCTTAGGAACTGAAGTTTGACATCAGAGACTCACATAGTGGAAAGAAAGACTTCCACAATTTGTCGTCTGAATTTCATGTATTAGTATAGTATGTATTTATCTACCCTCATAAATAAATTAATTGGAGACATCACTAACAGGTACACTAAATTGTAAGGTGAGATATTTTATGGATTCCACCTTAGCTAAATAATTAGAGGAACCTAATAATGGATGAATGACAAAGAATTAGTCTTCTCTAAGGATGCATGCCATAAGTCATTATCTAATAATGAGTGGTCAGCCTTGAAATCATATACATTTCAGTAACACTAAAATGACTGAGAAGAATTTTTTTATAAATGTTTGTTTATATATATAAAAAACACACATATATACTAAAAATACAAAATCAAAAAAAGAAAAAGTAGTCATGAAATTGAGAAGCATTGTGGGGGGGTGGAGAAACATGGGATCAGTAGGAAGGATAAAGAGATATGGGACAATGTAATTATTATTTAATTAAAATAAAATACAAATAAAATAAATCTAAAAATGGTTATTTTGATTCCTGGGCAGATAACCTAAGTTTTATCTGAAGTATAAGATCAGGTCAAATTTCCATATCTAATTCAATACAACAAGTAGTAGTACATGGGGGATAGAGGTAAATACACTTAGATGAAAAAGGCTGAAAGTAAGAAACTGACAGTTTTATGATGGAGAATACTAAGAGACAGAGAGTAGGAATAACACAGCCACTTTTTCTGTGCCTCTGTATGACTGGCCATTAACAAGCATTTAACTATGGGTCCCTGTAGGCAGAAATTTTTGTACAGGTATCTGGCTCCAAAATAACTACACAGAGACTTATTATTAATTGTAAAGTGCCCAGCCAATAGCTCAGGCGTGTTACTACCTAGCTCTTACAACATAAATTAGCCTATATTTCTTATGTATACTCTTCTATGTGACAGCTCATATTTTCAGCATGATATGTCCATTCCCTGCTTTCTCTGCTTCTGTTGATGCGCAGCCTGTGATTGCTCTTCTTCCCAGTGTAATTTTAGTTTGCCTCTCCTGACTAAGCACTCCCTGGCTAGCTATTGGCCAGTCATCTCTTTTATTAAATAACAAGGCATCATGGCAAAGATATGTTTTCAAAGTGTACAAAAAGATTATTTCAAAACAGGTCATCTCTAAGTCCAAGTTTTGTTTTATTTTTTTTTTTCTGGGACATGGGTATGATCTCAATAACTGCAGAGCTAACAACATACCAATGGATAGCTACAAACCTACTACCAAAATGAAGGCTCTGGTTAAGATCAGTGTTGCAAAACATAACAGTTAATAAGAATGTGAAAAATATATTTTATAGGAAGGGGATGATATACAAGGTTATTAGTAGGGCAAGGAAAGTCAGGGATAGAATTTGTCAGTATATGTTTTATGCACATATTAGTTTACCAAAAACAAAATTTTCTAAAATTATAGTTGATGGCAAAGTATATTCCAACTCTCTTAATAAACTACATTATGAATCAGAGAGTATTGTTTGTAGACCTGGCACATGCTTCCATGATTAGTTATTTGAGCATTCTCCCTAGTGCCAGTGAAGAGAGAAGTGAGAACTGTAGGTTGGGAAAGTAAAGTGTGTAGGTCATTTGGCCCAAGCCCTTTGAGACCACAGCATGATCTCTTTGCTTCCTCTACTCTATGAGCTAAAATATTTCCCCCTACCACAAACTTCTGCCATGATTTACTGACTTGACAATGGACTAACAAAACAAACAAACAAATAAACAGAAAACAAAGTCTCCATAGGCAGAGATTCCTGAAACCACAAGCCAAAAATAAATCCTTCTTGCATTAAAGCCATCGTTCTCAGAAAGTATTTCTGAGAATCACAAAAATCATGTGCTGGGTATTGGTTTGTTTTCTCTATAGAATCACATTAGCTACACTTCCTACCCAGCTAGGTATCTTAAAGAGAGTTAATAGAACAGAACCTTTTTACTTGCTCCAGCAACCACACCGAGAAATATTTAATAGTTTAATTAAATTGGTAGATAAAATAATCAATGTATAAACCCAGGCCAATCAAAGCCAATATAATTCCTGAAGAACATCAGAAAATTTTAAAGTTTATACTCATTTTATGGCCTTTTATTTTGACAATATAATAAATGATATAGAGGGGCAAACATTAGAAAATAATATTTCTTGCTTTAGAGAAGCAACTTGAAAATTCAACCAGCAATTCCATCTAAAACACCTAGTAGCAGCAAGAATATTTTAAATATATATTCAATGAACTCGGGAGACAAGCTATGCATTTTGTGCTAGGCATATCAAGGAAGACCCAGTTTCACTAGCAATGAAATAAGCTTCCACAAATTGATTTTTCTTTGTGTGTACTCATCAGTGTAAAAACAATTAAGCTATAAAGCCTGTACTTGTTCAGGAAAAATGTTTTCTGTTCATTATTATGCTAGGCCAGTGTTTCTGTCCTCTGGAAAATTTTTGTTCTGTGAAATCATTGTAGTGTGAGGAGAGAAATAAATAACTATCAGTGTCTCAGAAACAGAGGGTTGATATTGGTGCATTTAATTAAGAGATCATTGCTGGGTGTGGTGGTGAACCCCTTTAATCCCAGTACATCAGAGGGAAATCTCCATGAGTTTAAGATGCCTGATCTACAGAGTGAGTTCCAAGACAGACAGAGATTTAAAAAAAAAAAAACTAACTCAAAATAAACAGCAACAACAAAAAGATACACATTAGCATTAGAGATTTTGTTTCTAAATAGCAGCATCATATCCATTTTATAAAACATCAAAAATTTTAAATGTACCCATTGTGTGTCTAAAGTATAACTAGTTTCATTAAAATTAGATGAAGAGGAAAAAAGTCAGTTGCATCCTTTCTTAATTACAATCTGTAATTTTATTTATGTGAATTAATGCTCAATTCAAAGCACAATATAAATTTGTGACGTGATTTCAGTTATGCAATGATTTCTATTGTCATTATAAAATTCGGTAACAATTTCAGTAATTTTAATTTTAAAAGTACCTTAGGTGATAATTACCATATCTGGTATCCTGAGGAAGAACTGTCATCTTCAACATTATCATTGTATCTAGAATCATGAGGCCTTTAAACTATCACATAGGATTCAATTTTCACTAAACACAAAGCTTATACTAACAGTAAAATATGATTCATGCTCAGCTTTGTGTAAGTGCCTACCTTCAGTACTCTCTATTTTGTATGAGAAAAGTAAACACTAAGTCTACCTAAATACACAAAAGCAGGATCTATAAAAGATGCTGCAAGATGACAGGAGAACAGCTGAATTGTGCATACAACTAGAAACTAAACTGTTAGATGTCCAAGAGAATAGCTACAATAGTAGACAGAGCATTTGATAGGAGATGTCATTCTATAAATATGTTTGGTTAATGAACAAAGCACTGTTGGCCAATAGGAAAGCAAGATAGGCAGGACTAGGAAACTAGGTGGAGAGAAGAAGTAGTAGGGAGAAGAGTCAACATGTAGAGACTTGAGAGAACAAAGATCCGGGCCATCTCTCCAGTAACACAAGACCATGTAGAAATACTCACATTAATAGAAATGGGTTAATATTTAAGACAGGGATAGCAAATAAGAAACTAGTAACAGGCTAACAGCATTATATCAAATACAATGTCTCAGTGGGTTTTTTGGGGCTGGCACGGCTCTGGGAGCAGGCCGGCAGGAAAAAACTACTCCTAACACAGACAGAGTTCACCTTCCAGAGAAATAAAACATAAACATGGTGAGCACATAAAATTATAAATGACAAAAATTTATCTTGCCTCTTGCTGTCTAACATACTTTGCTACCAATTATTAAAGCAAGATCATAACAATTACTTTCAAAATATAGTTAGAGATTAATGAAATACAACACACACACACACACACACACACACTTTATATTCTTAACTAGAAACTACTCAGTTCTTATAATCCCATTGTTGTATGTAGGTTTTCAGGGCTATTTGGCACGGAACCTACAATTTCTGTGCTCCTTTCTGGGAAAATGCAATCTCCCACTCCCAGCTTCTTCAGTTTCCTTAATTAATTAATTAACTAATTAATTAATTAATTTAATAGGATTGAATCCTCATGGGCTTTTTTCATGCATTTTTGGCATTTCATTGGTATCATGTTTTTCTCGCCATATCTATGCAGTCATAACCCCTAACACAATCTAATTTTGAACATATTTCTCTTGTTTCTGTGTGCAAATCTGAGATATCCATATAGAAACACTAATGGAAAGAGTGGGTTTGCAAGGTAATGGGCCATTGTGTGATTCCCTTTTGACCTTGGTAATGCATGCTCCTCTCATGATGTTTTCTGTATTGCTATATCATGGAATATGGTACTTTTTTCTGCCTGTAAATGGTGGTTTAAATCAATATCCCACCACAGTTTCCTCTGCAATAGAAAAAGGTTATTTGTGCTTAGGTAGACACAAAATCACCTACAATAAATACTGCAATTTCAGTGTTTTCTGGACAGCACAGATGAGTAATATACGGCCTTCAGATTGAAAAGAAATTAATGAGGGTAACTCCTGAAGAAATATTTTAATGTTATTGGATTATCCTCTTTGTTTCTTAGTTTCTTTTGTTGCTGTTTGTTTCTTTCTTTGTTCCTTCCCTCCTCCCACCCTCCCTCCCTCCTACCCTCCCTCCCTCTCTCTCTGTCTCTTTCTATGTCTCTGTCTCTGTCTCTCTCTTTCTCTGTCTCTCTGTCTCTGTATCTCTCTCTTTCTCTCTCTCTCTCTCTGTCTCTCTCTCTCTCTCTTTCTGGGAAGGCAATTGTGGTAGTTGGATCTAGAGCAAACTTTAGAAAGCCTGTGTATGTTTCTGATGATCATGTCCTTACTTATAAAATGAAATAAAACATATTTAAAAATCATTAAAACAAAATAAAAAACAAATTACTACTTGAAATTATCCAAATGTGTCATTATTGGCTAGAAATTTGACACATTACAGACATTCAAATGATTTTATTGTTTTATCCGGCTAATGTTCTATTACTGTAGCTTTTCTCTTGGGCATCTAAAACAATTTAGTTTCTAGTTGTATGTACAGTTCAGCTGTTCTCCTGTCATCTTGCAGCATCTTTTAGAGATTCTGCTTTTGTGTATTTAGGTAGACTTAGAGTTTACTTTTCTCATTCAAAATGGAGATTACTGGAGGTAATCAGCACTTACAAAGAGCTGAACATGAATAATATTTATTTTACTGTTAGTATAAGCTTTTGGTCTAGTGCAATTGAATCTCATGTGATAGTTTAAAGGTCTCATGAATCCCTTGCTATATTTTGAAAATCGTTGTTATGATCTTGCTTTAATAATTGGTAGCAAAGTATGTTAGACAGCAAGAGGCAAGATAAATTTTTGTCATTTATAATATTATGTGCTCACCATGTTTTATGTTTTATATCTCTGGATGCTGAACTCTGTCTCTGTGTCTGTCTCAGTTGTCTGTCTCTCTGTGTGTATGTGTGTGTCGTATGTGTGTGTCATATAATAAAACATGTAAAGGAAAACTAGCACCTAGATAAAGGACAAAAACAAATAAAAAGAAACAAGTTGTTAAGTTTCCATTTATCCTTTCAAGTTTAGAACACCATCTAGTCCCTATGCATCCTGGTTCAGTTTCTGTAAGTTCACATTGCACCAATCCTCTTGATTTAGAGGGTCTTGTACCTTGAAGCTCTCCATTCCTTCTGGCATGTACACTACATAATTAAAAGTCATCCCTTTAGGTAACTGTGTATCATACACTTGGACAGGTTTAAAAGTATGCTTAAATTGAAACACTGAACAGGACATCACCCAAAACTTCTACATCGCACATTTTGAGTGAATCTGGCCTTCACTTGCTTCCTGCTCCCAAGCCATGGCCTCTTTCCTAACTTAGTAGCCATGTATTTTCCAGAAGGGCATTAGTTCTCTGGCTAGTGAGACTACTTTAGTGTTCTATATGTGCTAGATGCAGAGCTAGTTCTGTGCATTTTTATTGTTTACTACAATTGTTAAATTTACCATTTTAGACGTTAATAAAAATTCTTGAATATACATTTGGAAATATATTTTATCTGTGTTTATATTGTGTATCTTTATCATTGAATTTCAAAACAAATCTTCAAATTTAACCAAACTTTGATGGCAAATATTTTATTTAAAAATTAAGTTTTACTTTCAATAATTAATTAAAGCATCACATAACATTAAAATGGATTGAACACTAGGTACCCTAACCTCACTCTTCCACTTCATGTGGAATTATCCCAAAGTAGCAAATAACTTACACATTCTTTAATTAGCTACATAGCTAAAAGGTCCCTAAGTGAAAAATTCCCTAATAAGTTACCTGAAGGAAGGTTGAAAAGTTCTACCTATGGAGTTACACTAAAAAGGCCAAGAAACAGTATTTTTACTTTGGGTTGTTTTTATAATTTGCTCTTCATTTACAACTGCATAATTTTGCTATGGATGAATTTAAATGAACCCAGTGACATTGGTTTATGCAGTTTAACTAACATTTAACAAACTGAAAATGTGAATGTAGCCATCCATTCTACAACACTTGTAAAAGTTAAAGTAATTAAGTTGTACTGTAGTGCCATCAGCATGACAGTGGTTAAGACATTCATTAAACTAAGAGTTGACATTTTTAACTCTCATAGAAGTTTTAGAATTCAAACACATTCAGATAATAAACATTTCACATAAAGTGAAGCATTTAAAATTTTCTTTGTGCATATTATTTGACAACAGTGTCAGCATTGACAATAGTGTGCACATAAAATTTTAACTTCTGTCCAAAATATATTATAAATTAATTTACTGATAACAGAATAATGAAAAAATTATTTCTTTCTTTTATCACAAATATCAGTTCAAATCCTGATCAAGGTAGTGAATAGTTGATTTTAGAAGTGTTAGGATAAATTAAATACATAGCAGCTTTCAACTAGGTAGGCTATTAATTTATTCTGAGATGTATTTAATCTCTCATATAACATCTGCTAAAGACAAATTTTAGCAAAGTGCAATTGCTCAGGATGCTAGCAACATGCATGCATCTAAGTACATTGTAAATGCATATTGCTCTACTGACCAGTTCAATAAGGAATGATTTCGATAGGTTTATTCAACTGTCTCTATTTCTGTTTCTGCTTGTGAATTAGGATGTAGCTTTCAGCTACGTTTTTAATGCAGCGTTTGCCAGAATGCTCCTTGCCATGATAATAATGAACTGATTATCAGAAACTGTAAGAAAGCCTCAATTAAATACATCCTCCATCATGGTTCTATTGCTGTGAATAGGTAGTATGAGAAAGAGAGAAAGCATGACCATAACATACTATCAGAAAAATACTTCAATAAATTTAAGTCATTCTTAAAAACACCTATAAAATTTTCAGATCTGTTTATCTTCATTATAAATCAATTTTTAACAATTTCATACATTAATATGTATATATTGCATTTTGATTATTTTCAATATCTTGTGATATCTTGCTTGTACAAATAAAGCCTGCCACTTGCCCATTATCTGAAAGAGACAATTAATGGTTCCATTACCATCATATGTTGAACTGTCAATGTATTGTCATTTGGAGAGTCAAGAGTGACATGGGGAAAATGGTACTCAGTACCAACCTATTCTGTGAGACATTATAAAATTCTCTGCTCTTTTTCCTTGTTTGAAAAATTTCTGTATGATGCTTGACAAGATTTAAACAATCACTTATATTTCAGTCACTTATATTTTATAGAAGCTTACAATGAATACTACACAGTTTTTTCATTATCTTATAAGTGTCACAACTGTGGATGAAATGTCATGCAATGAGCTGTCCTTTCAGGATGGAGATCTCATTTTGGACTCTGCTCATCTTGTCCCTGTGACTTCTGTAGATAGTATTCAGATGAGAGTCACATAATGTAATATGACTATTGTCATTAATGAAGATTGAAGTAGAACACTCTCAATGAATGACAATAAGCAGAGCTCACATGGCCCTGTGTGATATATCATGTTGTCAAAGCATCTCTAAGACTGAGAAATTTCCTGAGGGATGCTTTTCTATTCAGGTAATTAACAGTCCATTGGGATACATTATTAGGAAAGAAATCTCTGTGTGAGAGTTGCTCTTGGTTGTGAACTTGAATATATCTGGGAAACAGTGTCTTGGAACAAGTTAGAGTAAACCATTACAAGTGGGAATACCCATCACTAACCTAAATATTTTGAAGTGGAAAGATCTGCCTTTAATGTGGGTCACACTTTCTACTGGCAGCCTATGCCTGGGACCTGGAAGAAAAAACTTGTCTTCTGATCCATTCATTCACTGACACTGGAGGCTACTTCTTTGGGATTTTAGCATATATTCATACAGAAGAGCAGCTGAGACTTCCAGCCTCAAGGGTTGACAATGAATGGATTCTTATACATTGCATTGGTAAACATCTATTTTTGAACTAGCTGGACCATGCTAGTTCAAACTAGCCTGTTTGAACTAGCCTGTAAGCCATGACATAAAGATCTCATTTTCTATATTTCAGTTCTGTTCTTCTAGGAGAACATAACTAATATAAACAGCATGCATTTTTTTCATAAAGCCTGTGGCCAGAGTATAGTCTTAGAAATTTACTGGGTTGCTTTGCCCAGCCTTAATACATGGGGAAGTCCTCAGTCTTACTGAAATTTGATATGCTATGTTTTATTGGTACTCATGGAATTCTTGCCCTTTACTGGATGGAAACAGAAGAGGAGGGGACTGGAGAGTGGAAGCAGGTAGAGGATGGGGGAGAGAAACTGGAGGGACAGGATGGTAGTGAGCCTTGGCCAGTGTGTACAATAAATAGGTTCATGATACCAAAAAGAACAAGGGTTTACATAACTACTTATTAATGATGTTCTTGCAGTTAGAAATACCATGTCTCCAACCTGTGTGAGAGGTAACTTCAAATCCCTTTCTCTTTGTCAGTAAATGGAGTCTAGTGCTTTTCTTTTGTGGCTCTGTTAGTTACTGATTATGAGGAAATTGCCCCTCTCCAATGGCTCTAAGCCTAGTAATAGTATCTAGGAAATGACATAACACCAGTGTTTAAACCCTGTAACTATAAATTCACTGTTAAATTAAATTATAAAACATTACTGTATCTTCATCCTGTGATTTCCAGATTTCTCTGCCTGATACATCCTAGAAGTTAGAGGGAATTAAAAAATTATTTGTAAATAAAAAGAGCAATTTCAGATAATCAACGGTCAAATCATAATCTAAACAATGTTCAGTTCAAGATCTCTCTTATTTTCTCTTGGCCTGCTTTTGCCTTTGGCAATCTTGATCTTTACCCTGGTTCAAGGCACATCTGAATATCTTTGTGAATATCTTCCATAGTCATGGGATCTACATGGTTGTTTTCATACTATACTACAAATTAAATACAGAAAATACTGAAGGACTCCATACTTGTTTGTGTATGTCTATTAACCATTAAAATCATTCTGCTTGTTAGATACAAATATATTTAATAAGTCTCATGTTTCCCAGTAGACTGTAAAGGATTTGAGTCATAATGTTTTTGATTTCTAAGTGAAAGAAATCAGACAGAAATGAGTTTGTATTTACGGGTACCAAAGCATGAAAATTAAATGTGAAATGTGTAGAAAGAAATGTTCTGCATTCCTTTTCAGAGCAATTAATCCTGGGTTTTAATGAAATCACTTAGAATGTACAGGCAAAATGTGTAACAGCCAAACTCTTGTAAAATGACATTGAAATCCTCAAATTTAAATGTAAGCCTATACTTATTCATAGAAGAACGCTGATTTTTTTTATATTTCAGCTATGAATCATAGCAAGAGAGGAGGTAAAAGGAATATTTCACGATCAGTTAAAAACAATAAAATTTAGGAATATTTTGTATTATTTCAAAATAATTTTAACAAGATTTTTAAAATATAGTTCCTTCCATTTTGACATATTGATACATGACTTTAGTATTTAAACAATCCCTATGCCTTCATCTCCCTTTTGCCTCCACCCATGTCCAACTAGTCCCTCAGCACATGACTTCTCTTTATGTAATTGTTAGAACTTACCATTTAGGATTAGATAACCAATTAGGAGCCTCATCCTCAAAGAGACAATTAATTCTCCCTCTCCTAACATCCACTGATTGTGTCTAGCTCTTCAGTTGTGATGTGGCCTCATGAGCTTCCCTGCATCCATACTGACATGTTGGCTTGCTTGGTTATTGAATAGGTCTTGTTTAGGCAAACATATTGCTGTAATTTTATGGGCTCATAGTTTCTGATGGTTTGAACCAGAGGAACCACAAAGGCCCATTATATTTTAATGCATTATCACCAGAGTGTGACTCTTTGAAAGGAATGGAAGGATTAAGAGACCTGACATTTTTGGAACAACTGTATCACAGCAGGGGATCGGGGGACTTTGAGAATTTCAAAAGCTAATGCCAGGTGGTCCCTCTTTCTCATGAAGCATATCATTAGCAGATATAATTATGTTATTTTTGTGAATGTCTATGTAAACATTACTATTATTGGCCAGTCTAAAGTCTTTGGCCAATGGCATAATTTTGGTATGTCCCATGTGAGATTAAGACATGTGACATTCCCAAATAAGATCTCAGGTCTCTGTAGGCCCATCCTACACAATGTTTTGCTAGCTCTTCAACTAATTTGTGTTTTTTTCTCCATGAACTCATTTTTTTAATAGAATTTGTACAGGCCTGACTCCTAACTCAATGGTACTCTGATACTCTTGTTGCTATCTCCGGTTTTCCTTTACTTTAGCTAAAAATAGAGATTCTAGTGTCTAAAACAAAAATGAGGAGTACAAAAAATGAGAAAATGAGGGTAGTTTACTGAAATATGTCACCAAAATCTATTCACATAACACTAAAGTCTGGAATGAATTTAGTCAATGGAAAATATTTTTTTGTATTAGCCACTAACAATGAAAGTTATACTGAATGAAGGCAGGATTATTAAAATTTTAAAAGAGTCTGCTAAATATCATTCAAAATCCCTATCAAATTCAGAATGAATTGTGACATGGTTATGGGAAGCTGTGTCACAGGATTCCATAAACATAGGGACAAGGTACTCTCCTCAATATCTAAAGACACATAAACTTGAAGAAGAACCTTTTATACATTTTAGGCTAAAGATGATTAATAAATCCTGCTGTTATGCCTAAATGCACATATTTTTAAAGTGCCCTTGAGTCAGAATTGCATAATGTATTACCAAGATAGATGAAGTGCACTAGGCCATTAACCTGCTCCCTAGCAGGTGTCCAGGCAAGCCCAAACAAATTTCTCCAGCTCTATGGGTAAAGTGAGCTGAAGACATCACGAACAATCACTTTGTCCAAAGGAAAGACCTTTACAGCAACCCTTTTCTTTTGCTGTGTGACAGACTTATCCTTAGGGAAGCCCAGGACAGAACAATTCAAGTGTATACCAATGTTCAATATGGTACTGGGATCATTAACAGGAGTATAGGGGAGGGATTACTTCCAAGGTGTGAGGATCACACAAAAGCAACTACATTTCTACAAAGCCCACCCTTCCTTAGATAAAGCCTCTTGACAGCTGCATCCCTGGAGCTCTCTCTCTCTCACTCCTGCAAAATGCTCTACAGCCTGAAAATATAGTTGTTTCTTCTGTTTGTCCATACAGAGACCACAGAGCTAGAAAACCTTGAGTCTCTTTCCTAATGTTAGGAGGACCATTCTCTCCTGAAGCAAATGTCTCAAATGCTGCATGTCTCAGAAACATGTCATACAATACCCTGATAATGATATCAGGGTCCCTCCACCTTACATCCCCAAAAGAAGAATCAGCTGTCCCCATATAGCCAGACCTCACATCTACAATGCAAGAACTTAAACTTCTTTTCTAATAGGTTACAGAATGTGTTATTCTCTGAAATACTGAGATAGAGGGATGAATTGAAAGTTCTAGTACTTGTTAGTTTGCATGGGCTAATGTATTTTACATCCATGCTTGATAACCTTTCAGAATACTAGTAAGGGTAATGTGAATAATGAGAAGTCTTGACATCTTTGAAGCCAGGCAGAGGTGGGAATCGTGAAAAGAGTTATTTGGACACATTGTCCAGTAAGTTCATGTTCTATATGTTAATTTCCAATTCTAATGTGCAATTCTAAGCAATTTTGTCCATTTTTTAACAGTCTGTTTAGCATGTTGAACATTTTAAATTTAAATAGGAACTTGGTTATATCAAATGAGAAATATTTCTGCAATTTTCTTTTGTCAGTTTTCCCTTTTGGAATTGGAGTAAGGTTCACATAACACCCACCATACACACAATCTTAAATAAGGTGAAATAAACACAGCAAACAGAATCACAGCACCATTAATGCAGTAAGATTAACTATGGGATAAGTGGCTCTCTGTACAGAATTTCCCCACACCTATGCAAGGGTGTGTGCATTATTAGATCCCAGAAAATCTCCTGATAATAAAAGCAAATAGAGTACAAACTGAGTACAAGAGAAAAAGTAAAACATCAATTTATCTTAGAAGCCATAAAAATACTATGTTAGACTTGTTCAGAGTGTATTTTTGATCCTTTGGGATCTCTTTAAAATCAAATACAGTTAATGTATTCATATGCATGGAGGAGTAAGTTATTGAATTAATTACCTCAAACACCCTACACTGACTTCTCTAATATTTCTCATGTTAACATGCAAATATGCTATCCTCATTATTATCCTACTTCATCAAATTACGACACAATTAGTGATCATTAACCTTCTCCACTATAATCAGCCATTTTCATCGGATGCAGATATGAATACATGTCTAACACATTCCTGTCACTTATATTTCCAATAAAATAAAAATGTTAGTCATTTACCTTCAGCAAACTATGATAGAGGATAATGATGTCCTTATAAGGTGTGTTTTTCTTCCATCTTCCAATCTAAAGACAGCCATGAAAGTTAGATACTTATCAAAGACCTTTATTTTTTTTATGCTATTTTACTCTGACAAACCATACAGGCTGATTCTACATTCTGTTTCAATTGTGTAAAAAATATCTTTTCTAAGGTGTTCAACCCATCTGCTTTGAGGATTAAGAATATACAATGTATGAAGAAGAGCAACAACTAAGGAAAAGATTTTATTGATAAGTTATCGAAAACTTACTTTTAGTTTTTTTTTTCTTTCAATTTGATGTATTTGTAGAGCTAAAGTTACAGTTATGTTTTGTAATAATGTATTACATCTGGATCTACCACACTAACATTGATTAGGTTTTATCGTCTTTTAATTCATTACTTTTTGTTTTATTTTATTTTTATTATTTTACATATCAATCCAAGTTTCCTTAAGATGTTTTCATTGATAGCACTTGTAAAAATAAGAAAATTATAAAGAGAGTGTCATGTGACTACATATTACATTCTAAACTTTCTCATTCATGGAATATTTTCTTTGACAGGGTTTGCTGCAACATTTCGTTTTGCCCAATGACAATGAAAATTCAATGAATGTTCATGTTCATTATTGCCTCTAGAAAAACACTTAAAAGTGGCTTTGACCAACTTCTCAGCACCATTCAGAGCAAGTATCTGGTTAGTCTCTTCCTTTCATCTTCGTCAGCCAAATTGTGCTTAAACAAGATGGACCAATCCTTCATAAATAAGTTTTACTAAGTCAACTCCTCTCTTACCTATTAGATCCTATTTTTCACAGTCCTAAGCATTCTACTCTAAAGTTTCTAGGAAAACTTGAAGTATTTTCTCCAAACACAAAATTTTAAACTAACCAATTTTCAATTATCAAGGTGGATTGATTTGAATTATTGCCATTGCACTATAAATTTTCTTTTAAAAATATATTGACCCATGATTTTTCTTTTTGAAAAGAGATATAAAATTTTTGACGTTTTTAGTCTTTCTTTCAGATTTTTTTCCCTGAGTATTGAAATGCCGATTTTGTGAAAAAGGGCAGTATTGAGAATTCATCTCCATTTTCAAATCTAGGTGACACTAATGACTAACAAAACCTTTCACAATTGACTGTGCATGTTTTATAGTTTTAGATTTATTTTTTGTAAAGGCTTGAAGAAATATTTAATTGAGATGTCAGAGGACACCTGAGTGTAAATAAATTTTAAAGTAAATCATTGTGCACATTTTGTTATAATTCCCCAAAGAAGTTCACAGAACTGGTTGACATTTTTATGACCACAGCTTTCCACTTCCTTTTACTCATTTTTGAGCATAAGTTCTCATCATGTAGCTCTAGTAAATTAAGAACCATGGGCATAAAATAATTGGTGTATAAATGGAAATTTTGTTTATTTAGAACTACTAAAACCCATAATGAAGAAGAAATACTATGACAATTGTAAGTGAAATGGTTATATGTACCATACACTAGTTACATTAGTGGTTAAAGGGGGTCTATTCAAAAAAGAAAGATACCCACTTACATTTTTTCATTCTCGGAGAACTTCAATTTTTTTATTTTTATTTTAACTTCTTTCAATGATATGGATATGCAAGTAAATATTAAGGATAAATGACCATATTTCTGGAATTGGAATTCAATTGTAATCCAATGTGTTTTTCTTCAGTGTTTTGTGTCATTTTATTTTGAATAATAGAATGGAAGTCAATGCTTTCCTTTTGTTCTTATGAAAGTATAGTCCATAGTATTACTACTATTTGAGAAATTCATTTTTTTGTGAATAAATGTTAGCATAAACATTTCTCATTTTGAAATATAAAAAAATAATGACTCAAATGTGAAATTAATATTAGGAAGGAATGGACAGCAAGTGTAATGCCAAATTATGAATAAGAAAAAACATCCATCTCTTAGAAACATGAATTTGACAAGTATATGAATTGCCTTTTCTTGTTTGCAGTCTTGATAATATTTTTCATTGGAGGCATGTTTTCTTTTATTGGCATCATACTCATGATACAAAATGTTTCTTTCAAATTATTAAGTACAGATAAAATGTGGTATGAACACAGCTTAGTTTTGACTAATGTGGTGGATATTTCAGAGAGTCAGAAGGAAGAAACTACTGATAAAGTCTTCAAATGGACGTGGCATTGGCAACACATGCCTTTAATCCCAGCATTCAAGTGGCAGAGGCAGACCAGTCTCTGTGAGTTCAAGCCAGCCTGGTCTACAGAGTGAGTTCCAGGACAGCCTTCAAAACAATAGAGAGAAATCCTTTTACGAAAAAAAGAACAAAAACAAACAAACAAAAACTTAAAATGCTTAAATTTTTAAATAACCCCATTGACAGTAAAAATCTGGGAAGGGTAGACCGTGTTGTTGATTGTTTTTATTCTTTGCACTTTGGGCTCTTATGGGGGTCCTGCCACCAAGCTCCGAAACAAATGATACACAGAGGCTATTACTTATAAGTGCTTGGCCTTAGCTTGGCTTGCTTATGGCAGGCTTTCCTTAATTCTTCCCATCTAACGTTTGCCTCTGGGCTTCTCCTTTTCTTACTCTTGTGATCTTCACTCTTGCTCCATGGCTGGCTGTGTGGCTGGATTGCTGGCCCCTTCTTTTCTCATTCCTTGAGCTCTGTCCTCTCAGATTTCTCTTCTATTTATTCTCTTTGCCTGGCTGCCGCACCCATCCCTTCTGCCTTGCTATTGGTCCTTCAGCACTGTATTAGATCAAGCCCGTGTATTAGACAGGCAAAAGTAGCACAGCTTCATAAAGTTAAACAAATACAGCAAAAGACAATTCAACACATCTTTGCACAGCATAAATAAATGTAACACATCTGACAATATTATAACAAGACCATCTTTATTAGCTTCCTAATACAACTTTAAAATTTAAAATTGTAATAGTTTTATGTTGAAGGCATTTCTGACTGGTCAGAGGTTGCAGTTTATCATACCCTGGCAGCTTTTCCCAAAATTTTAGCAACAGCCGGACTTCATCCATCTCCCGTGAAATTTCCTACTCTACCTACCCTTACCTGGAGAATAGAACCAGGCCTGGAGGACTGATCCTATCTGAAAGCTGAATCTAAACTAGATATCTGATTTATCTTTACGTTGACACTTGTTACAGGTTGTTGCTAGGAGCTCTGCTATAGGATTCTATTGCTACATACTAAGCTTTGTGATGGGATTGTGCCACTTAATACAAATTAAGGTTTGTCCCTAGGCTCACCAATATATTCCTTGTACTTTGGAATAAAGTTGAGTTGATTCACTGAAGTCAGTCTTCCAGAGGGCTGTCTGTTCATGCCCACAGGTATCCTAACCCTGTTCCCCATTTCTGCTCCCTCTATCCTTGTACACCAATGCAGGCAAGGAGGAAACAAAGCTGAATTTTTATGAATCGACAGATTATGGTGGTAAAAGTTATTATGAAGGCACTAGTTCTCCTTCTCTCTTTATGCAAATATAGCACTTGGTACAAAAATAATTATATATTTTTGCCATGAATTTATTATGTTTTTTTTTATATTTGAGGAAGAATCACTGTATAAGACAGTAAGTAGAGAAAGATTTTCATTCATAGGAGTCAATAGTCAGCTATGTGAGTTGTATATTTTCTGCAATGACTTTCTTACAAAGGACATTATGAGAATTTACTGAGAACATATTATCATTATGATAATGGCATGGATATGATCCCAGAACTGCTGAAAAACCTAATAATAGATATAAATAAGTAAAAGTGTATGGTCTTGTGTCTAAGTAGCTCACCATAAATAGTAAGCAAATGAACTGAAGAAGAGAGACAAGGTCAGATTGCTGACCCAAAGGAAATTTGGTGAAATGCTCTTGTACCAAGACAGTTATCCCAGGCTGCACAGTGGGGACACAGATCAGTGGCCATGTAAATGTTCAAATATTCCCATTCTTAAGGGACACTGAGATGAACAGCATTTTTAACAGAAGTACACACTAGAGAGGATATGTCAGGGTAATTGATTGAACCAATAACCATGGCTGTTTCCTCCAGCTGCTGAAATTGAGAGGATATTTACCAGAGAATACTAAGTGTTATTTCCTCTTCTTAACTGAAACATGGTTAGGGATTTCTGACTTAAGTGTGAGAGGTGGATTTTCTTTTTCTTTCTTTCTTTTTTTAATCATATAATTTGCAACAAGCATGTTTTACATGTCAATCCCAGCTCCCTCACCCTCCGCTTCTTTTCTGTTCCCCACCATCCCCTTTCTGCTCCCTAGGAGGGGAGAGGCCTTCCATGGGGAATATTTATTAAGTGGCAAAATCTTTGCAGATGTTTATATAGTAGTTTCAGAGTAAGCTTTGGTATACCTATAAGTCTAACAATCCAATAAACACAAAGCCTTTGTTCAGAGCATGAGAGTTAAGTGCATATTTTCATGCTTCCACAAGAATGATAAGGACTGCAGCATCTGCATGAGAAAGAGAGAGAGAGAGAGAGAGAGAGAGAGAGAGAGAGAGAGAGAGAGAGAGAGAGACTTGAAAAAGAAAATGATGGAGGGGTTCAGAAGGGAGAGGGAGAAGAGAGAAGAGGAAGCCTGCCAAAAATTATCTAATGGTTGTCTCCTTTGATACTATAAAAATGAAGAATGGTGGTTGTAGAACAAAGCACAAAGAGCAAGGATTGCAGGGTTCTTTGATTGGTAATCTGAATGATGACTCTTCTGTTTGTCTAAATTTTACAAATTTTTAAATTATTTTTAGTGGGTACATTTGGAAGTAAGGAAAGAGGACTTTTCCAGCTAGATCTATTTATTTGCGAAATACATAATATATAAATATATTGCATTCAAAAAATAGATAGATGCTGCCCTCTTGCATAAAAGACTGAAGTGAATAAAATTCATCTCTCAACACTAGGGTTATTAACTTTTTCTGATACTGAGGATAGTTGCAATCTTCTAGCAATTTGTTCGTTGAACTCTGGCTATAGTTGTTACATGAGAATAGCCTCTGTAAGCTCATACATATGCAGGCTTCATCCCCAGTGGATGGAGAATCAGGCTGTAAACTCTCATCTGATGTTTGTTGACTGCCTGTTGACTGCCATATTCTTTGCTATGGTGTTTATTGAGTTAATCTTTAGAACGATGAGCCCCAAGTTGAATACTTTCTTCTCATAGGGTGTCTTTTTTACAGTAATATAAAGGTACCTAAAACACCTTTGGGATAGTTTGTGTTTCTGTAATAGACAGTGTGATTTATAATGAATAGAAATAAGTACATCTCTTAGTTTTGGAAGCCTTTGAGAAATTCAGAATCAAAAGACCACATCTGAAAAGTAACTGGTTGCTTTCTAGCTATTTCACAAAGCCTCTCTAGGGAAAAGGGGAGCGACAAACTCTTTTCTTTTAAGGAACTTCCATTCATGGTAATGAACACTTTTTTGGGATAGCATCATGATTAATTCATAAGCACGAAGAACTCATGACCTAATCACAATTGAAAGGTCTTCTCTTTTAACATTGGTGTGTTACCTCAGGTTTTTCCTGCCAGCTGCCGCTGGTCCTGCCGCCATGGTCCCGCCACCCCGTGAGCCCCAAATAACATGCAGAGACTCTGTATTTGATACAATCCTGTTGGCAAGTTACCATTATTTTTTATGGGCTAGCTCTGTCTTAATTATTAACCCATTTCTACTTATCTAATTATTTCCACGTGGCTCATCTTATCCAGAAGCCTCAGCTGGCGTCTTCCTTCCTCCCTGGTCTACACCTTGACCTTGACCCTAACCCTAACCCTAACCCTAACCCTAACCCTAATCCTAACCCTAACCCTAACCCTAACCCTAACCCTAGGAAAAACCTGCCATAACATAATGGTGTCAGAAGTGGAACTGAGAACTTTCACTTAAAACTTAGGAAAAGCTTAAAAAATAGTTTTTAGAAACAAGGGAACAGAGACTAGCAAGACTTCTTAGTAGCAGCATTTTCTAGGTTGGTTTTGTTTAGCTGTAGACAGAGATTTGCAGGACTCCTTTAAGGGAGGTTTCCAAAATTAGCATAAGCGGCAAAAAGCCGCCTTGCTTTTAAAGAGCTCTGCTAACAATTCATTGGTGTGTATGAGAGCTACAATGAAGGTTTACACTCTGTTTTAAAAAGTACACTGGCTTGGGAGAGAAAAAGAAACAGGATACAATGGTTTAAAAGAAAAAAGGAAGTAGAATGGATGGGTGTGTTGGCTCATGGCATTAATCCCAGCACTCTGGAGACAGAGGCAAGCAGATCTCTGTGATTTCAAAGTAAACCTGGTATGCAGTGAATTCCAGGACAGATAAAAGTTACAAAGAGAAACCCTGTCTCAAAATATGTAAAAATAGAAGTAGAATAAATAGAGTAATAAAAAAGCCACGTAAAGATGGAAAACACAGAAATTTTGGATACTATACGCGATTCTGTTGTCTTTAAATTATTTGATTGCTGTGAAAATAACTACTGATAAAAGAAATGCTGCTGGATTAATTCAATTTATATATTTTAAAATGCTTTGACTCCAAAATTTAAGCCTAAGGACAAGTTACTGGGGAAAAGGATTTCTATTTTTGTTTCCACAGAAAATAAAAAGCTATGGATTTGTTCCAGATTAACGTGGTTTGATCAAGAAAGACCCCCTGTAGCAATGTCAATGGGACATTACAACCTTACAGAACACTACAGCCAGGATTTCTGGATCTTCCTTGGACCCCCATGTCAGTGTCCACTACCAGCAGGAAGTAGTTTGGAAAGAACGACACCCAAATTCCCAAATATTGTTTATAAACGTTTGTTTTCATTTAAATGGGCTTGGTTATAAATGGCTAATGACCACAAGCAATCTTTTTAAAGGTAAAAAGGCAATTATGATATAGATATGAATACTTTGCTTTGGAATGGATTTTCTTTTATTGATACAATTTAAGGTCAATTTTGTAATATGTATATTTCTTCTCTTGTTTAGGTATTGTGTTTATATAGCTCATTGGAAAATGTAATGTATAATTTAGTACAGATTATAGAGAGATACCTATGATAGTTAAAACTTGGAGTTAAGTTAGTTAGGATTTCTAGATATGCAGAGATGTATTTGAGATGAATAGGCATGCTTCAACCTTTCAGAGACCTACAGAATATGGCATTTAAAATGGTTTAGGGTTTTTCTTGACAGTGAGGTACAACTGCTCCTGGTAACACCACCTGCGTCAGAAAGGAAGATGGACATCAAAGAAATGTGTTATGGAGTTTGCTTACATCATGGCAGGAATAGCCATATGGACAAAATACTGTTCTTCTCTGGACTGTTTGACTTTATGCTGTAGAAACTGGAGATGCAGGACCCACAAAAAGGTGACTGCTGATGCAAGATGGACATTGCTACAGGATTCCTACTTCATGGAACAGGCTGCTAGACAGCCAGACATTCTGTAGGACAATACAGGCGGACAGTTTAAAGTTTCCTGCTTTGTTGAGGAGTTTGGAGACACACTATGGCCTACAGGCTGAAGATGGAACATTACAAAAGAACTCTGGGTGACTGACCAGGCAGTGAGTTGTCTCTGTCATTTCTAGAGTTTATATATTATCCTTCTGTGGTCTTTGAAGGTGTTGAAGACAGATAGTTTTGGTTATAGTTGTTCTTAGTAAGGATTAAAGATAAGTTACATATAGGACTTTAGACTCACAAAGATAGGATAGATGATATTTTCTTTAAATCTTACAAAATGTCAAATACGGAGTCTCTGAGTGTTATTTGGGGCTGGTGCGGCTTTAGGCCTGACCGGCGGCTGGCGGGCTGGTGAAAAACAACACTGGTGCTTGGGGACTAAGTTTCTAGCACATGAATTCTAGAGAATACACTATAATCTAGTACATAAGCATTGGATGATTTATTCTGAAGCATGTCTGATGGCAAGCACCACCTACTGAGATGTAGGCAGGGTGAGGAAAAGTGTCAGCACTGAGGAACACCTCCTTATAACTTTCTGAGTACCTTATCCCTTTTTGACTTGTTTCCACAAGAAGTTAAGTGTGTGTGTGATTTTATTCTGAAAGCCTTTATATCTATTTTAACTGAAAACTTGTAAAACAAAAAGTGTCTTGAATATATGGTAGGATTTATATTCCTTCTTTCTGGGAATTTAATTGCATTTTAAAAGCAAAAGAAAAAAGAAAACAAAATTGTCTGCAGTACTGTTTCTAACAGCTTAACCATTGCCAGTGAATATTTGGTACACTATAGTCTTTCAGAAATTATTCCTACTTAAAACATCTGTATGTGAGGATTAATTGTCACTTTCAATATATGAAGTTTTAGATATAGATTTTTGACATTCATGCCAGAAGGAATCCCTGGATATAATAAGCCAGCATGATTTTTAATCTCATTGGGGGGGGGGGGTCCACCAGCCAGCTCCCAAATGCATCATACACTGAGGCTTATTTTTATGTATAAGTTATGTATTATGAGTAGCTGGAGTTACCTTCGCTTGTTTGTAGCCCACTTTTTTTTTTAACTTAAATTAGCATATCTACTGGGCTCTCTGGGCTCTAATCTTTCTTTTGCATATCTTACTTTCTTTTTACTTCATGGCTTGCTGGGTGGCTAGCCCCAGACTTCCTCCTTCTCCTCATATTCTTACCTTGCTTTTCCTTTTACCTCCTTGCTCCTTCTATTTATACTCTGCTTGCCAGCCCCATCCATCCTTGCTGCTGCCTCAATACCAGCCATTAAGCTTCTCATTAGGACCACCAAGTGTTTTAGCAGGCACAGTAAGACAGCTTCACAGGCTTAAACAAATGGAGTGTAAACAAAAGTCGCACACCTGAAAATAACATCCTACCACTACAACTTGATGTCAAGCAACTTCTGTTAAATTATAACAACTAGAGAAATGTAAAACAGCTTTAGGTACCACAAGACTCATAAACACTTTAAAGTCTACTTCCAGGGGGATTCCTAAGCTTGGAGGGCATCTATGTTCATGTGCAACACACACACACACACACACACAGAGTCATATAAAAATTATGTGTATTTACTTATCTCTTAAGTGGTATATTATTAAAGAGTACTATCAAATACAGTAATTTTAGAATATTAAAGAAATCATTGCATCTTTTAAACTTCTGAAGTATTTTTATGTACATTCTAGGGAATCATGGATTTGAGCCTCATTCTATTCAATATTTTATCACTTTATTATCATGTATGTATATTACATGTGCACAGGTTCAGTTTAGAGGACAACTCTGTGGGTTAGTTTCTTTCTTTCTAACTTCATGTGGTTTCTGTGGATCAACGTCAGTTTGCCAGGCTTATGAAGTAAGAGCTTTTGCCTGATAAGTCATCTTTCAGCAGCAATTATCTTCTAAATTACAGGGTTATTTTCTAGTTTCTGTCACATCTTTGTAATAAAATATCTAGCCAAAAATGCACTTAGGGAAGAAAGATTTATTTTAACTCACAATTACTGGTTATAGTTCATCCTATCAGGAATCCAAGATGGCAGGGACTAGAAACAACTAGTCATGACCATAGCCAAGAGAAGGAAGGGACAATAAACATTTGCCTAAGCTCTCTTCCTCTATTCATGGAACTCAATGCCCATTTGGGGGAATGGTGCAATCCACTTTTAGGGTATAACTTCCCACAACAATTAATGTGATCCAGATAATCCACACAGCCAAAGACACAAGAGAAATTACTCTAGGCAGTGTCTGTTTTACTGCTCTCCATGGTGATTCTATACTGTGACAAATACACACCTAAAACAAAAATAATCCATATAGTCATCTTTATCTTATAGCCACATATACCACACTTCAAGTACTTCTGTTTTCGTCATTTTTGTTGAATTTAAATAGATTAAGTAGGTACAAAAAACAGGTGCAAGTACAAGAAAATTGTTGCAGCCTATATTTATACGCTTGAACCATTACAATAGGAACATTAGTTTTCTACAACATTCTACCAGGGAACAACACTATAGACAGATTGCAATAATAGCTCTTAGAAGCATCAAGAATATCTTGTTTATTCTGTTAGATCTTTGAACTCCTGGAAAATAGGAAGGTTTCAAGCTTCAAGGAATATATATGAACAGTGTGTTTTGCATCAGAATCTCTATCATTTATCTTTATGTAAAACCATCAGTGCTTTTGTATATGCTGCCTAAGGGTAATAAAACTGAGCAATGTAATTAATGTATTATTCTTAAAATAGATTCAATGATGTTAACTCTATTCTTGATTACATATTAAATTATGAATTATCACATGCACAGAGTTATAGGAGGATAAACAACATTTTTGTATACACATAGAAATCAAAGTATCTTCAGACTAAATGTTTTCAATTAATGTGTTTACTAACATTGTAAAGGTTACTTTTACACTTACCAGATCCCTTCTTTCTGCAGCAAGCACATGTCTAGGTTATGGTGGTTGTGGCAAAATAATTCCTTGAAAATAAAACCAGAGTTTAGACAATACTTCTATGCATGAGAAAACTTGATGAAAAAACTTCCAGACTACAATCCAAATTCCCAACCTGAATGCAAATGCCTGTAACCACAGCATTGTGTGTAACAGATAAAAGCACTTACCAAATCTTGTCTCCTATTTAACATGACATCTAATGTTTCCTCTGGCTTATGTGCATAAACATGTGGAGCTGCACACTCATGAACAAACACACAAACACACAAAATTTTAGAAAAAAAATATTATTCTCAATTTGGCTTTATTTTTTGGTTTGTTTGTTTTTTATTTTCAACCAATTTTGTGCCTTAGACTTTAAAATTTTACATCACCTGGGAATTATTCCTTCATAAGTTCATACATTAAAAAAGGAATAGAGAAAATGTTTTTTATTTCTATATTGCTTCAGCAAGGATCTTGTGATCCTTGTCCATTTTGGGATATTCTCAGTGTGTGTAATTTTTTTTAAAACGTAGGTACATTTATTATGTGTTTGAAGTTCTCTAAATTTAATATATACTCTTTCAAACTTTCAGGACTCAATGGGTGAAATGGCAGTGATTTGTAAACTTCAGTCTTGCTAATTTAAAAAATTCCTAAATCCCTCCATGATTTCACATGTCTTGGGTAAATGACCCAACTTTCAGAAATTTTCCACTAACTTCATGTATGGAAAACCCACAGGAGAAATGGTGTGATGTATAATTTTTAAATATCAAAATTTCATGATCTAGAAAAACCTAGCAGGAGATTCTGAAGAAGGGTTTATACAAATTATGTTTGCCTATAGATATGACCATGGTTGGTAGTTATCTTGAATATATTATGTGATGTGGGAATACCTCATCGCTGATGGCAGTACTGGAAGAGGGTCATGGACTGTGTAAGAGTATAGAAAGGGGACTGAGCACAAACACGTGTTCATTATATTCTCTCTGTCCCTCTGTCTCTCTCTCTTTCATGTGCATATATGATAGAAACATAATTTTACAACTTGCCTGAAGTCTTTGCTACCATGATGTCTTAGATTGATGGCTATAATATACTCCTTCTCTAGCTTGGTCTTGTCCTCCCTCTCTGCATCTGGATTCCAGTTCAGTTCCGTGTTTAGCTGTCAGTGTCTGTCTACAGAAACCCACAGAGACAGCTTGCTTGAATAAGGAACAATTAATGGGCTCACAGACTGATAGCTGGGAATCCAGCATTGGACTGATTCAGACACCCTGAACATGGGCCTCAGTTAGAAGGCCTTGGTAGTCTAAGGGACCTCTGACAGTGGAACCAGGATGTATCCCTGGTGCACAAAAGGACGTTGGGAGCACAATCCCCATGGAAAGATACTCCCTTAACTGAGAGGCAGGAGGGAGGGCCTAGTCCCTACTCCAAATGACTTGATTTTGTTGACCTCTTCTAGAAGACACTACTATCCCTGTGGAGTGGGAGGAGGATGGGATGGGAGCAGGGTTGGAGGGCATGGATGGGAGGGAGAGAGGGAGGGAAGGAGAAAGAGAGAGGGAGAGAGGGAGAGGGAACTGGAATTGATATGTAAAATAAGAAAAATAAATTTAAAAAAAAGAAAAATGGAAAATGTTAAAAAAACTCCTCCCTACATCTAGTGATTCCAAATAAAACACACACACACACACACACACACACACACACATATATATATATATATATATATATACATATATATATATTATATATTTATATATATATATACAGAGAGAGAGAGAGAGAGAGAGAGAGAGAGAGAGAGAGAGAGAGAGAGAGAGATGAATATGTGTGTGTTTGGAACAGAATCTTTAGATTAGCCTCCAACATGTAATAATCTTTGTGCCTCAGACTCACTAATGATGAGGTTTCTGCTTTGTGATTCTCTGTCTAGTTTAGGCTTCTATGTGTCCAGTTAAAATGCATAACTATATATATATATATATATATATATATATATATATATATATGTGTGTGTGTGTGTGTGTGTGTGTATTTCTTTCCCAGGTTAATTAGAATCATGACTTTGTATGTTACATTGTTCCCTTCTTTTAACGATTACAGACTCCGTACACACATGATCTGTTACTCTACATTTGGTTTGATAAAGATGTAATGGTTGTGACAAATAGCATGTTTGCCTATCTAAGCTCTGAGAGAAAATTTTCTTTAGTGTAAATTTGTTTTCAACTCTTACTTACTCCCAAGGGTATGTATATAGTTACCAATATTTTAAGGTCACCAAGCAATGTAGCCATTCTTTCTCATGATACTATCTTGTGTTATCCCATTTATACTTTCTCTACGACTTCTTGTTTGTTTTTAAGTTCTTCCATAATAATATTGGGTGATTAAGGTAATATTTTTTATATTGCAAATTTCGCAAAGTTACTTTTTTCATAAATTCCATAAATTCACAGATGTAAAATAAGTTGGTTAATGAAATCAGAATACAAAATGTGCATTACTGCAGGTATTGATTCCTGGTTTGATGCAGCATTGTGATTATTTCCTGTACCATCACTTGAACTATTGCTAGGACCTTCTGTACCTTGGCCTTTCTTTTAATCACCCATTCTGGGACCCTATACATTTAGATGAGGAAACACTGTTTTTGTCACTGTTCTATTGCTGGAGGTGATACTGTGTAGTAAAGAAAGTATTTAATTGGAGGCTTAAGTGCAGTTTCAGAAGTTAGGTGCATGGTTCTCATGGTGGGGAGAGTGGTTGCACATACAGCACTGAAGCAGGGCTTGAGACCGCCTCCTTATCTGCCTGCAGTAGGCAGATATAGAGACCCTGGGCTTGGCATGGACTTTAAATATTCAGACCCACACACAATGACACATTTCTTGAAACAAGACCATATCTCTTAATGGTTTGAAATAGTTTCACTCCCAGTTGAGACTAACCATTCAAATGTATGACCCTTATGAGCCTATGGGTGTCGATTTTACTCAAGCCAGCACACTGTATATCAGAATACATACGTTTGTGACTCTTCATTGTTTATTTTTTTTTCCTACTATCTTAGCCCTCATGATAAACAGGATGTTATGCTGCATCCTGTTATTTACCTGACTGGCCAAAAAGAAACTCTTCGTATGCTAGCTAAAAATGTAGTAATAATGACTACAATGGGTTTTGCTCCTCAGAGGAAAGTTCATTTTGAGACAATATTTTGTTCAAACAAAAAGTTTATTTATAGTAACTGTCTGAGATATTTTCTAGTTATTCATAACTTAATTCAGGCTTCATTAGAATTTTCAAAAATTAGGTCTTAGGTTTTACAAAACATTAAATTATATATCTGAAGCCATAATCTTAAACACAGAAACCCTTTGCACTTGTGTTTGTGTGTGGTGTGTGTTTGTGAGTAATAATAGCTTGTACTTAAACAATTCATTGACAAAACCTATAGCTAAGCTAATGAGAAATGACATCAAACATAAATATACTAACAAAATACTTCAATATTGTTTCTCATATTCCACTTAATGGTCATAGACTGACTGTTCACCAATCTACTATATTTTATGTTATTCCTTATTCAATAAATTGCTTGTATATACACATTCATATGAAAGTTTGAATTGAAAATGTGAAGTCAGATCTAGCCAATATAACCAGTGCATTCATTGTGTATACATATGACATTTTCTTATTTGAAAATATTTAAGAGCACAGAAATATATTTATCTTTCATTGTACCTTAAATTTTCATAGATAAAAGTTATCAATTGGTGTTAAATTTCATGAAGGAAGCCAAAATTTTATCTTCAATTGACTTATGGTGTTATAGGTAGCAATATGTACTTTGAGTTAGTGAGTATTGACAGAAGCATAAAGCTTTTAACATTTTATGTAAAAACCTTTATGTAAATATAGAAATAGATAATCTTTCTTCTTGATAGAGTGACTCCATTGATACATCCTTCAAAGTAATTAAATATGACTGCCATTAATTGATGCATTATTCACACAGTAAACATTTCAAGGCCTGTTTGTCATCAGAAAATCTTGTTTGAAAAAATAAAGAGTATGACGTTGACTAGACACCAGAAGTTCATTAATGACTGAACTCAAAATAGAGAAAGAGACTATTTGACTAAAATAAAACAAAGAAGCAAACACAATTTGTGAACACAAATTATTGAAAAGAACTGTGTTTCCTAAAACTGACTGAATGATTAAGTCTTCAATGACTGTGGACAGCTGCAATAATGCAGGTTTGCAATCTAATTAGGTTTTTATCTTGTGATATTTTTAGCCCTCTAAACAGTCATTGTCTTGCTCTGTTATATGCAGGACTTAGCATCCTGATTGCTGATAAAAATATTTGGGAGTATATTAAGCTAACAACACTCTCACTTTCATCATCTGCATGGCTATAATTTAACTGAGGTCTATATCTAAAATTTCTCCACTTTGCTTTATCTATCTACTTAATGCTTCCACAAATATATTTAAAAGGCAGATTTGTGAACTTCTTTGTCTTAATATTAGACGTTTTATGAAACTGAATCTAAGTTGGAAAACAAAAAGTTATCAGTATATTATGAAGTCAAATATAAATGAAAATGGTCTGGAAACACAGATTTAGGTAACCCAAAATACTGCATTCCTCTCTAGAATCAAAATCATGAAACTTTCAATTTCTAGAAAAATAATTTATAATCAATGATCGTAAGCACTGATATAAATGAGCAACAATATAAAAAAGAATATTATCTATAACTCTGGAATCCTAAAGAATAAAGTCAATATTATAATAGCAAAACAAGGATTCAAAAAAGATGAAAATTTGAAACAAGTCATCCAGTAAGAATAAGACATTCCATGTGTAATATTTCAGAAATGGCTAATTAATATATCACCTACTTATATGTGTAACATTGGACAGATACCTACCTGTGTTCACATATTTTCTTCAGGTCAAACTAAAATTTAAGTCAGAGTAGTATTTGAAGTCATTTGTTAATTTTGAAATTATTTTTTGAATACTAACATGACCATTAGATCTAGATACAAATGTTAAAGAAATAGGGCTGAAGAGATATCTCAATAGCTTGGAGTACATACTGTTTTTCAAGAGGATTACCTATGTCTGGTATCTCACCACAACCTGGAAATTCCATCTCCAAAGGATAAATGTCTATGACCTCTGTATCCATAAGCATACACAAACATCATTTTAAAAAGAATAAAAATAAATCTTTAAAAAATAAACATGGAAATTCACAGGGATATATTTGAAGGAATCATTTACAATGGCAATATTATTATTTTAGGATCAAATACTTTCTTTCCCTGCTATCCAATACAACATCTTTAATAATTCATTAAAACCCTGACATGCTTCAGAAGTCGCATTTGAATTTTAAACTTTAGATTGATCAGATATTGAGTTGAAATAATTTTAAAGTACTTTGAAATTTAATTATGTCTCATATTGGCACTAGAAACTAATTATAATGAATGAGTATATAGCTATAATGATATCTATTAAATTAATGCTAATAATGATATATCTAATAGGTCCTTCTGTTATTCTACTTAAACTGCAATCTTAAATCAACCAAAGCAAGCCTGTAGTAGATTGCTGCACTTGTCCAGATTTTAAATGGCAATTATTTCTTAATCTTAGTTTCAATAACAATGAGTAAGATCATAATAACTTATAGTACCATTTGTTATTTTATTTCTTCTACAGGATTACAAAAATGATTATCATATGACCAATGTTATGATTGTCCAGATTTATATAAACATACTATGCATAACACATTTAAATTAACATATAATGTAAGCATATACTTACATTCAACAGATGTTATTGAGAAGCATTTATAAAATATCAAAAGACTCTGATCTCATATAAGATGCTTAGTTTTATGAAACAAAATGCTAGCATTCACCCTTTCTGGATAATATTGTTGAGATGAGACAAAGATAAAGCACTTTTCCAAGAATGATACCTACTGTGGATTGTCTTATAGCAAATTCCCCTTACAAATGTGGCATCAATTAATTATCTGTGCATGAGAAGTTTTATTTTTCAATTGCTGAAATATTGGTAAATGTCATTGAGAAATAAATAATCAATGTGACAGATTCCAATTTAAAAAATATTAATACATATTTGTTTATTTTGAGAGTGATTAGGGAAACATGCAAAATATTCATTATTTTTATGTGAAATTTAAAATTCTTAAGGCATGCTGTTCAATCTATAACAAATCATGTATTATTTACAAATGTCAAAGCTCTACTTATCTTTTCAATGCTTTGGAATATTTCCTTATTCATTATAAGGACAATTGCACACTGTAATTCCTGGAGTTTTTAAACTAAATTTAAGTATCTGATTAAAATTCAATGTTCATTAACTTAATAATAAGAATTACAGCAGTTTTGGCTATTTAAGCTGGTAACTCAATGTTTTGAAGTATTTGCTCTGACAAGTTTCAAACCACTGCTTCGAAATTAATAGTAATAACAGTTCCACAAATATCTAAATTTTAACAGGAGGCCAAGAAAAAATATCAAATCACAATCTGCATGTCTTAGGGGATTATCTTCATTATTAATTGATGGAGAAAGGCTCAGACCTCTGTGTGTGATACCTATCCTAGCCAAGTGGTCTGGGATACATAATAAAATCAGGTAAGCATGAGCCAATGAGAAAAGTACAGTGTAAGGCAGGGAGCCACCTGGATTCTGACACTGGTTTTTGACTTACTTCAGTGGTTGACTATTATCTGGAAATACAAGTCAAATCAACACTTCCTCCTGAGTTGGTTTTTTTTTCTTTTATTTTTTTGATAGAGGGTTTTTATCACCACATGAAAGAAATGATATAAATTACTCTATAATGTATAGTTCAGCTTCTACATACATCTAGCATAAAAAGAATAAGTTGTATTCATATAACTGTACATCTTTGAAGTCTGGGGAAATATTAAGCAGATTGCTCAGAATTTTAATTTCATATTTTCTAAAGATGATTTAAAAAAATCTTTTTGATAAATGACTGTAGTTCAAATACTGTTTTCCTAATTACAGGATTAAATCTCTGAGATGTTATACAACATCAGATTTCCCCGATTTGATGTAGAAAGTAGGACTGTTTCAGTGATGCAGTCTGTAAGGGTGGAATGTCCTGTGATGGCTATGAAAATGGCAGAAGGAGCCCCAAGCTAAGGAATGTAGAAAATATCCTCACAAATAGATGTGTTTGGACACCTGATCCTCAGCTGATATTGATATCTGGGAAGGCCCATGTAATTCTTAGAAGGTAGATATTTGCTGTAGGAAATTGATCACTGTAGTAGGAATTTGTGCTTTTACATCATGGATCACTTTTCACTCACTGTCTGCTGCTCAGCACAGATGATAACATGTGACCCACCAGCCTCCTGCTCCTTCCATGCCTGCATCTCTATGAAACATAATATACCCAGAAACTCTAAATAAGAAGAAATCATTTCTTCCCTATATTGGTTTTTGTTAGGTATAGTATCATAAAATACAAAACTCACAGAGCAGATAGTCACTAAAGCCATGGTTCTTAAATTGTGGGTCAGGAGCCCTTTGAGGAAGTCATAGGATTCTTTCATAGGGGCTCCTTATCCAATATCCTGTGTTTTGGGAATTAATCTAATGATTAATAACAATAACAAAATTGCAGTTTTCAAGTAACAACAAAAAATAGTTTCAAAGTTGGGTATTACCACAACATGAGGAACTCGTGTATTAAAGTGTTGCATCTTTAGGAAGGTTGAGAACCATTGCTCTAGAGGCTAAAAATTGCAAGAGTATGTTTGGTAAAATACCCAAAGGCACTCAGTCTCATCAAGACATGAATCTGGGTTCACTAAGTCATATTTTTCATGTCGAACCTCTGCATATGTATGTGTTCAGACACTAATTTTATGCTAATTAATTAAAGAACAATACAAACATAATAGAAATTTGAACAAAAACATGTTAGGTAATTAGACTTCTGTTATAGTGAAAGGCTCATAATGGAACAAATTTTTCATTATTCATTGTATTCTTCCCCTCCTCAATAAGACACTATTAGCAGGCTAGTGTACAATTTTAAAGTTCACCAAGTATCATTCAGGACTTTTTTTTAGCATGCACTCCATTTGTTCTCTATAAATTATATTTATTCTCATTTAGGGACATTTCAGATGTGTTCGTTCAGGTTTTTGACAAACAGAAATGTGAACATCTGATTGACACAAGATAATCTTCCTTATTCAATGTCAAATGATTATATACCTTAATCATATTAACAAGGTCCATTCACCGAAAACCTAGATTGATTTTTCACTGAATATTAGAGAATTGCAATCTAGCCCAACCCAATATATCAAAGGACCATTATCAAATATTGCATGCAATGAAATAAATTAGTTGAGGAGGGCAATAGCAGTAACAGCATGACCTTCATCTTAATAACTATTAATTAGATTAAGACAAGATGCAATTTAAGCTGGGGGATATGGCTGACTAAGCAGGAGGGCCTGAAGTCCTACAATTAGAAGCAATGTGAAAAGCCTGGATGTGGTTACACACAGGTCTGCAACTCCACTGATGTGGGAGTGAAGAGGACAGGACCACTGGGGCTTGATCATAACCAACCTAGATTTAAGTTCAGTGAGAGATCAGATTGGAAGAGAATAAGTGAGTATTATGAAGTAGGATTCTGAACATCCTCCACTGGTCTCAGAGTAAATACATGTGTGCATACCAAAATGCACATTTGTGTAGAAGGATATGCTGTAAACAAACGTACATAGGCAAATGTAAACACACATTGGAAAGATCTCAAGATGGGATATAATTTGGATGCTAAATTTTTTTTCTAAGTATAAGCTACTCCTCAAATTTAAAGGGAAAATTCTATTACCCCCAAATGAGAAAATGAGTAGGGGAATAATTTGAATCGTTTACATAAAATGCTGTATTACAGCATAGAAAATATCTAGGAAGACAAGTAATTTTTATAAGACTGGTTGCCAATCTGTCATTTTTAGCCTTTACTTAAAGTGACTTTATCAGATGACCACCCATTAATATTTATTGGAATGTCGCTAGCAAAACTCAACAGATTCTTATTTTTAGATGTTGTTCTTGATAGGAGAGCAAGAAACAAAAGCCATCTTGAAATGCTTCTGTTTCATATTCATCAGTAACTTCATGAGATTATTTTTCTCCGTGTACACCTATTTTTACCTGATGTAAAAAAAAAAATCTCATCAATTAGGCAAACAGTATCCTAAGGCTGTGCTCCCATACAGCAACAGAATATGTTGGTGTAAAAGTGGGACAAACAGTTGCAAAGTCCCACCTGTTAATTCAGCCTTTCATATAAAGACTGACTACTACCGGCATTATATCCAGCTCCTGTGGCAGATGGTCAGCAGAGGAGAAACTGGCCGAGTCAGCGAATATCCATCTTTAAATCCCTATACACAAGGCACAGATGGCAGTGGGAGTCACATTCACTGTAGCAAAGGCTCTGAAAGCAGCAGGGTTGACCTGAGACTTACTATTAAAGATATTCCTGCCTTGCTTGTAAAAGTGCCAAAACTCAAACCCCTGTGTGTTACAACAAACCCCTGAACAGAGAATGATATTTAGTTTTAAAAAACAAAAATCAAAGTCAGGAATTGCACTCACAAGGTATATTTAAATGTCTATTTTAACATATTGAAAGTCTTTATAAAGAAGGGGTACTAAACCCATTCTTCTCTGATGTTTTTTTTTCCTTTTTTTAGATCTTGTATCAAGAGAAAGTTTTTAAGTACAAGACACTAAAATTTAGCAAACTTAACATCTAAACTCTTTTATTATATTATTATTAGTAGTAGCTCACTGAGTAAAAATTATGATTTAGTTAGAATTGTTCACCATCCTTCAAATATCTAATAAATATCCACCAGGAGACATATTTCTGGTGACTGTCTTGCACTCATCATTTACCATCTGCTTGGCTAGCTTGACCACAGTGGAGATTCATGCTGCTGCTGCTTGCAATGTAGCCAGGTTTTTCTCTCATCTTACACCTGGGCTGCATCACTCATAAATGGCATCTAGCTGGACTACAGTTTTGTGAAACTAACACAGAGTCCCCAAACTGTCATGTGCATTTCATTGCCTGCAGATCTTGCTTAAACAGAATGTGCCAGGTACTATTTGTATTTCAGTGGAAACTTGGACCATGGATATTTGTGGTTCTGAAGTTTCAAGGCATTGTTGAAAATATTGATCTGAGGACACTTTGAAAAACTATTCCTTTAGGTTTGAACACAGACTAACAAAGTTGATCATATTGTCTTGATCCCATGTCATAATTTGTAGGCTTGTAGGCGGTTCAAGAAGAAAAATGTTCCCATAGGCAACCAACTCCCTTCATGAAGGAGTGCTTTAGTTTCCTAGGGTACTCAAAAACAAAATACAACAGACAGAAGTTTCATTAACTGTGGAACATTTTTAGACAGTGTAGGACTTTGTATATAGAACATAGAGGAACCAATGGTATTGGAGTCTTCTGGGACTTTTGCCAGTGCTTTGTGGATGCTGCTTTCTTGATGCCTCTTTCGATGTCATCACTATGCACCTGATTCCCAGTCTCACACTCCTCTTTTAATCCTAATTAAACACCTGTCATGTTGCATTAGGACCACAAAAGGATTCACTTAATTGTCAATTTTTGCCTCCAGGTATTCTGATCTTAATTTGGTTGGTATTTCAATATGTAAGTTTTTGAGAGACAAACTCCATTCATATTACTGAGATGCCACAATCACACAAGGCAGACACTGAAAGCTATTGCAGTTTACTCTTTAGACAAAAATTAGAATTGCTTAGCCACATTCTCAAAGGGATTGAGGATTTTATCACAGCATCTGTCTGGTACTGAAAAAACATCATCACACTCTAGCAATTAGTGTTGCTGAATCTTACCTCTTGGGGAAACTCTACTCTCTTTCCTGAATGTTTGGAACTATTCATAAGCATGTGGTGTGTTGGGAGTTTAATAAAAGTCCAAGTTGATTACAAAGATATAGTTGTGCAACATTACACATTTAAAGTAACATTTAAAGTAAACACAAGGCAAAATTTGATAAAACATTACTATCCATGCATCTTTGCTTATGAAAAAATCATGACATTAAAAAATTTCATTGAGTCCTCTTTGTTTTCCTACTTTATTTTCTGTCTGTTCTCTTCTTTCTCCTTTCTTCTTGCTGCTTCTCTCTTTCTCTGTGTCTCCTTATCTCTTTGATTCTCTCTGTCTCCCTCTCCTTTCTCTCCTTGTTTTATATTAATCTAAAATATCACAGCATTCTGTTCTCTAAAATAGTAAGTATAAGTGAAGCTGGATCAAAAAAGCTGGTATATAATCCTAGATTACATATTATATATTATACAGTTCTGTTTGTAATAAGATATAAGTAAGCTCCAGTAAAGAGCTTAAGAATAGTCCTTAGGAAGCATATTAAAGAAAATCCCAAGCTATAATAACTGATTTCTCTGTTCTAATATAGGTAGGCTATATATTAAGTCATTATCTATAGAATAGTAAATGTTTTTATTAATGGGTTTATTTGACAATATGATGCAAATATTTTCATATACTTAGATAGAGAACATTGTAGAATTATTCTGTTATTTTATTTGGCTGCTAGTTTCAGAGTGCATAATCCATCATGGGATGAAGGCTTCAGCTGGGAGTGACTGCATAAGTGGCTATGGAAATGTGGGGCACAGGTTTATTCACATGTTTTCAGAATGCAGCACATACATTAGCCCAAACTTGTAGCCAGCATGGGCTTAAGGCTCCCTCCCAGGTACATACTTCTGTCTGAAAGCCATGCTTCACCTTCAGGAATATTTGTAACTTTAAAAATTATACAAGAGCATGAAGAATAAGTATTCAGGTCATGAAACTGATCGAGGTGTATGGCACAGCATGCTTGCTATTCAGGCACTTAAATTGTAGGAGCAGCATCTCAAGATCATTCTTAGCTATCTAGCAAGTTAAGTCCAGTCTGTGCCATGTGAGATTCTGTTTCAAAGTGAAACAAAAAAGTGAACGAAAATCACAAAAGTAGGGGGAACAAGTTAGATTCAAACTATAACAATTAGCTTACTAAAAAGTCCTTCCAATTTCTGTGCAATATAAATTGATTTTAATATCCTTACAATTTTCCATAAAATAATTATGTATTCAGATAAACTACTTAAAAAGAATCTTAAAAATATGCTTTAGGATTAGGGTATAAGTGACTTGGTAGACAAATTGCCCTTTATCCCCAAAGTTCAGGATTTGATCTCTGAGCAATGTCACCTGGACCTTAGTTCAGAGTGTTGTGTTTTTGATGGATCTATTAAGAATGGGATGCATAACTCTGTATTTTAAATGTTTATGGTTTTCTGTGATAGTCTATGTAAGTTGCAAAGAGGAGTTTCTTAGCTGAGGGTAAGAACTGTACTTACCTCTGTAGGTATGCTCATAAAAACAAATGATGGGAAAAGATGAGATGGATATTAAATAAAATAAGGACAGTTATATAAGAAGGTCTTGTAAGAGGAAAGAAATAATGATGATAATCACAAAAAGTGAAATAGTAATAAAAATTTTTAACCATTCATAATAAAAAAAAACTTAATCTACAAAAAAACACAAAAATCAAATGTGGAGTGATGTTGAGTAGTGCATCAAGATATTTGCTATGGACTATGGATATTTTAATAATCATTTAATAAATATAATTCAGCAAAAACATACAAAAGCTAAAATACAAATGTCTTTTATCCATTAAGTAGATATTGGCTATAGAAAGTATTCTGAAATACTCAAATGTGTTAATAATATTATTGGAGATTGAGGTATATTCTACTATAATTCTCTTATATAGTGCTTAAAAAGTGGTAGGTATTTTGGAAAATAATATTATTAAAAATGCAAATGAAATCTGGAAACTGTGAAAACACACTTCATAATGTCTTTATTGTATTAAAAATATTTGAGTGAGAAAGTACCCTGTTCCTCATTTTGTGACTGGGTTACCTCATTCAGGATGGTTTCTTCAAGTTCCATCCACTTCCCTGCGAATTTGAAGAATTCGTTATTTTTTTCTACAGAGTATTATTCCATTGTGTAGATGTGCCACATCTTCTTTATCCATTCTTCAGATGAGGAGCATCTAGGTTGCTTCCAGATTCTTGCTATTAATCACCAGACTATAATACACACCACCAGACGAACTGGGATACAAGGTGTATTTTAAGAGATTCATATATGATCACTCACAAAAAGCGGAAGGGAAAAGTCCCCCAGAGCACGTGGGAAATGGGGTGGGGGGTAGTTAATGAAGAGAGAACTAGGAAAAAGTGAAGGGGAGGAGAGGAATACAAGTGTGACTAGATATATTGAGTCAGGGTGAGAGAAAGGGGGGCCCCAGATGATCCAACATTCAAAGCAGTTGAGACAAAGCCTTGCAGACTACAGCCAAGATTTCTGCATCTGCTTAGGATCCCTCATGACCGTGCCCCCTATCATCAGGAAGTAGTTTGGAAAGAATGATGCCCAAATTCCCAAATATTGTTTATAAATGCTTGTTTTCAATTAACTGGGCTTGGTTATAAAGGGCTAATGACCACAAACAATCTTTTTAAAGGTAAGAAGAGAATTATGGTATAGAGATGAATGCTTTGTTTTGGAATGGATTTTCATTTATTGATACAAATTTAAGGTCTATATTGTGATACAAATATTTCTCCTCTTATCTAGGTATTATGTTAATATAGATCATTGAAAAATGCATCTATAATTTAGTGCAGATATGATAGTCAAAACTTGGAGGTAAGTTAGTTAGGATTTCTAGATATGCAGAGATGTATTTGACATAATAGGCATTCTTCAAACCTTTCAAAGACCTACAGAATATGGCATTTAAAATGGTTTAGTGTTTTTTTGACAGTGAGGTACAATTGCTCTTGGAAACACCACCTGCATCAGAAAGAAGATGGACATTGAAAAAACAGTTTGCCTCTAATATGGTAAACTGGCTAGTTTTGGCAAGGTACTGTTCTTCTGGACTGTTTGAAATTATGCTGTATAAATTGCACATGCAGCGCTCAGGAAAATGACTGCTGATGCAAGATGGACAATGCTACAGGATTCCTGCTTCATGGAAAAGTCTGCCAGACAGTCTACAAGACACAGAGAAAAATGACTCACAAACTGTCGATATGGATGGACAGTTTAAAGTTTCCTGCTTTGTTGAGGAGTCTGGAGACACACTATGGCCTATGGGCTGAAGATGGAACATTACATAAGAACTTTGTATGACTGACCAGGCAGTGAGTTGTCTCTGTCATTCTAGAGTTTATATATTATTCTTCGGTGGTCTTTGAAGGGGTTAAAGACAGATAGTTTTAGTTATAATTTTCCTTAGTTAGGATTGAAGATAAGTTATATATAGGACTTTAGACTCACAAAGATAGGATAGATGATATTTTCTTTAAGTCTTACAAAATGTTAATGGACTAAATATTGTTAACTCTGATTCTTATTTGATAACTGTTATATGGTATATTTTGCTATGTTAAGGTTAATACCCTTCTTTATATTTTAGACAGAAAAGAGGAGATGATAGGCAATGTTATTCTGTAAATATGTTTCTCATACTGGTTAATAAATAAAGCACTGTGGCCAATAGAAAAGCAAGATAGGTAGGGCTAGGAAACTAGGAGGAGGAAAGAGGAAGTAGTTAGGAGGAGTCAGCATGTAGAGCATGGAGAAAGCAAGATGCCCACCCCCTGTGCTCAGATAAGATGACCACGTGGAAATACTTAGAATAGTATAAATGGGTTAATAATTATGACAGAGCTAGCCCATAAGCAATAATAGTATCTGGCCAACAGGATTGTATCAAATACAGAGTTTCAACATGTTATTGAGGTCTGGCATGGTGGCAGGGTGGTGGGCCCCGACAGGCAGGGAAAACCTTGCTCATAACATATATATATATATATATATATATATATATATATATACATATATACATATATACATATGTATATATATATGAGAAAATTGGAATATGTGTGTGCATATATATATATATATACATATATGTGATAGAGAAAATGATAGATAGATGATAGATAGATTCCATGTAAATTTCTCTTGTTTGGCTTTTGTTTTTCCTTTACTTGAAACATTTTTACCCATTTATTATGTTTCTAATGTTTAAGATTTCACGTGCCGTTTACTTACCACTTTATATTCTGATGTCAAGTTCTTCATGGATTATTTGCATTTTATGATTGCAAAGATTATTTAAAAAATGGTTAAAATGAGCAATGTGCTTAAAGAATACAAGCCTGAGAATGATTCCTGAGGAAGATATGCATGCAGTTGTCTACAGCTTCTGAACACATGAAGAGTTATGAGTTATGATGACCTATGTCTTAGTTGGCATGTGGTAGCATAGGACATATCACTGTATGATAACAACAGTGAACATCAGTACTAACTAGGTTTAGAGCACGTACAGGCTAAGACTTAAGACTCTTGGCGTATTCAAACCAGACTAAGTTAGGCAAATTACACAACTAATTCTTGGTGTAATAATAATAAATAAATTGCTTTTTTATGGAGATGAATCTAAGACATATAATTTTACACATCATTATATATGGAGACATTTGCCATGGTTTCAACAATAAAGCTAGGTGTTAGGCCACACAGATAAAAGTAACAAGACTTTATGATATGCAGATGATGTTACAAAGAAAGGGCACAAAACAAAGTTAAGCCCTGAAATGAAAAAAATTAGTTCTGACTTGAAATTATGTGAAGGTTGGAGAAAAAGGGAACAAGGGACAAACTTGTTTATCTTAAAATGCTTCTGAATGCCATAGTGTTCAAATTTGATAGCACCAATTCAATGGATGGAGTTTGCGTCCCATTTTTATCATGAACTCAATATACTGTTGCCATCAAGGAGGCATCACTATATCCCTTTCCTCCATGTAAGATCTGAATGAATGCAGAGACAAAACCCAGGAGGGTGCACAAAATCAATGTACACAATTATCAACAGGGCACCACAGGAGGGTAAGAAACAAAAGTCTCATCTCACTTTAAAACCCTAAGTTGGGCAGATGCATTCCTGCTCTCCTATGATATAGATGGATAGATTTCTCATAATCTGTGTGTAATGGTGTGATCAAGATCAGAAAAAGAAGAGCTCTAATCATTTAGAGTAATATTTCTTACATATTCACTCACCCTCAAACACATTTGAGTGTATGTAGGTATATACTTTTGTATATGCATATTATATATGGGTGTATGGGTGTGCTTCTTTTTGTACAGATATATATTTTATATACACATTATGCTTGTGTGTGCTTGCATGTACATATACATATAAACTTACATTACATATACATGTGCTTGCATACACAAATTCATGTTCTTATACATTCATATTCATGTGTATATAAATTATGGAAGTGTGTGATTCCTCCTATAGCAGACACAAGCCAGGAGCCTATGCATCAATATTTCTTAACAAACCAGTGACTGTATTCTAGTGTATGTTTTGAAATCATTCTTGTCTCCTGGGTCAGAAGAGTAAACAGAACAATTCTAGTTATATGATTTAATTGTCTCATGGAATAAAACTTATTGAGGGCGGGAAAGAAATAGGTCTTTTATTCAGTAGCATGAAAATATAAAAACTAGTAATCACATTTCTTTGTTTATCTTTGGCAGACAGTTATGTCTGAATAAAGATGCAACAGCTCCTACTCTTCATAGTACATAATCCAAAAATCTTTCTCTCTTTTTTTTAACATTTATTTATTTTATGCTAAACATAGTTTTACATGCATTTTTTTAATGAAACAAACATTTATAAACAATATTTGAGAATTTGGGCATCATTCTCTCCAAACTGCTTCCTGATGGTAGGGGGCATTGTCATGTGGGTATCCTAACAAGATGCAGAAATCCTGGCTGTAGTGGTCTTCAAGGCTGCATTGTCCCATTGACTTTGCTTCAGGAGGTCTTAATCGATCAAACCACATTAGTCTGGAAGGAATACTTAGTTTTTCATTTTCTGTAGAAAAAATTAGGAATCCTTTTCCCTGGTAACTTTTCCTTAGACTTAAATTTAGAGGTCAACACATTTTAAATATATATTCCAGCTGTGTTTTTTCCTTCTTTTTTTATTAATAATATAATTTAAAAATTTTACATGTGGATCCCATAACCCTAACCCTCTGCTAAAGAGGCCCTACTCAGCTAGAGTGTGCCAGCTAGACCCGTCTATCAGTGCAGAAACATCCTGAGTATCAGCCCAGCCTTTGTCCCCCAACACCGGACATTGGCTAGTGGCCTTGGATAGAGTTAGACCCAACTATCCCTGAGGAAACATCCTGCAGGCTAGCCTATGCCAAAGAGGCCTCAGCTCTCCTCTGCTGGAGCCTGAACTTTGACCCCCATCGTCGGGCCCCTGCCTATGGAGAGACCACCTAGAAAGCTTGGACCACACAGAACTACAGACGTTGAATCTCTGACCCACCGAAATCCATAGAGAGAGGGAGAAACCCCACCAACACCTACTGGAAGAAGCTATGGGAAGTTGGCAATACATGAAAACACCTAACAAGAAGACAAACACAGGGACCAGAGTTGTAATTAATAAAAGTCCACCATCAGACATCAGTAGAAATGTAGGAGGGAATCAGCATCCTGAGCTTGGTGCTGCTCTCTGTACAATAGAAAAATACAAAGAAACCAGACAAGGTTTTATGTGGTAAAATATCAAGAAATAGAACAGTGCTTATCAACCACCTATTTTAATCTGCACCTCATTTGCCTTCTTATGATGGAGATTCATATCCCCGGAATGAATGCAATACATTAATTTATGCATACATTCAAAGGCTCAAGCCTGAAAATATTTTTCATGCAAATGCAAAACATGAATATAATTCAATTTGGCTGTGATGAATTATTCTAAAGTAAATGAAAAGTGAAACATTATCAAAATCAATTTAACCAACTAATCAACTAGAATCTCTTTTGAAGAGTAATGTTGCACACAGTTGAAATGTTTGATCATTTTTCCTTCTTAAACAAATATTCTTTCATTTATCCTCATGCAGTCATCTAAAACAAACATCACTTTCAAAGTATAAGTTTCTATGCAATACATTGAAATAAATGTGTTTATTGAAATTCTGAATGAGCTACATAAACAACTAGAGGAAAATTCAAGGTACATTACTGTGAAATATGATACACCAGTGTTATTAACCCTATGCCATATTGTGACCAATTTATAACACTGCACCATAGAAAAATAATCTACTATGCACTTTCAAGTTGGAGTAAAAATGAGTACCTTTTGATTTAAACAAACCTTACACAATGTGTTCAATTTAATTGATATGTTTTAAACAGGATGTTGCAAATGTTCAGAATATCATGTGCTTAGTTCATTACCACAGGTCCGTGGTTCTTAATTATCCATATGAAGGCCAAATGAATCAGTAGTCAAATGGGGGCAATTATCACATTTACAGAAGAACATGACTCTCTGGATGGAGGTTTTTGCAAGCCTCATTTGCTGTAACAAAGTCAGCAGTAGAGCATTTCAATACAAATGAGAGCTGAATGGTACAATATCAGCCAAATGCCATTAGCTTGGGAGATGGAGACAATATGGTACTGAGTCCTGTAGTTTCCATAAAGTTTATTTTGGCCAAATTCTGCTTATAAAAGGCATAGTATTTGAAATAAAAACAAATAGTTTCATTTCAAAAGACTTAACTTTGTGAAACTGAAACTCTTGGTGCCATAGATTCCATGAAGATACATCATGTCATTAAAGTACAGAACAGGAAGGGAGAAAGGCTGAGGAGTGCTGTTAGCAGTAAATTGCCCTCGTTCTTGCCTGGCTATAGAAAATATATAGACACAGGGAAGATTGTTCTGTTTGAGCAGCTATAAAACTATGGTCTACATGTCCAAAACCCACAGCTGAATAAACTGTCTGTGGAAAGTGGGAAATGTGCATGTGGTAAAAAATAAAAGAAAAATATATAGTCTTTTCCTGTTATAATTATGCTTTGCTATTAATCAAGAATAATGATTATAAGGAGAACTATTTTGGGAGAACTTACAAAGATTAGAAATGTAATTGACTCATGGATGCCCTAGATGCCCACAAACTCCTTATGAAGCAGTATATTAAGCACCCAATTATAAGCAATGATAATTCTTTTTCTAAGACATGTCTCAGCAGTGTTTAGGCATATAAAAGTAAATAAAAAGACCCAAAATAGCTCCCTGATTTATGTTTTAATTGAATTCTTTTTTCCTATTAAATAGATAAATTTTTGTAAATAGAAGCTAATGTATTTAAATTATTCTTACAATGCTTCAGTACAGAGTGTTCCAGCAATGTAATTTTCTTTTCAGTATATTGATTTGCTCACTTGGAAAAAATGCAATGATTATGGCATCTCCACACATATATGCACATGCCCATATATACATACAAACATATATATGTATACACACACATATATATATGTATACATATATGTATACATATACATATACATATACATATACATATACATATACATATACATATACATATACATATACATATATATATATATATATGAGACATGAGACATGAATTTGAGAGAATTTGAGGAAAACAAGCTGTGGGTATTCCTGGGATGGTTTATAGGGAGAAAAGCGATGAGGGAAAGAATGTCATTATATTATGAACTCAAAATTAAAATATTATTTTAAAAAGATGAATTTTCTAGATTTGTACATGCAACTCTTACAGAGGTATAGGCATGCATGCACATTTTAGACTCTCTGTTCTTTGACCTGTCTTCTCTTTTTCTAATGCTGCTTATCATTTGTTGTATAATTAAAGTAGGCCTTTGTTTTGTTGAGGTTTCCTACACAAGCAATCATAAAATCAGAGGTCAAGACGTCTTGGTGTCTTCTGCAGTCCTATTTATTATTGTTATTTTTAATTTGTTTTGTTTTCCTTCCTCACTGTATTTACCATGCCCTTCAACTGAATGTGGAATCCAAATTTAAAGAGACAATTTTATAGATCAATTTAAAGGGAACATTTCTGGTAGTTTGGCTATATGATTGACTTTTCATTCTTTTGATATTAATATACAATATTCTCAAGGTCTATTACATAGGGACTTAGCAGTTTCTGTATAATATCAGGTCACTGACAATTTTATTATGGTATGTTAGTTTTTATACAAATATCTTTATGTTGCTGTTGACATGAGCCTATGCTTTTTACCCTGCCTATGTGGAACATTTCTTGAAGTTTGCCTTGGAATGTCTTTTATATTGCTAGAGTAAATGTCACTCTTTTGAGTGTATAGCTCTTTATGGAAATTTTCAGTTTAATTTGCTAAAATGTTGAAGAGTTTTGCATCCATGCTTGTGGGAAATCCATATTGACAAGGCTTTTCATTTGGATTGTAGCTATTTCTGGCTTTAGGTTTGGTGACAGATAACAGTTGTGGCATAAAGATTTTATAACACTGATCAGTGAAATCACCTGGGATTGGTTATATTTGCTGCAAAGATGTTGGCAATTGAATAAAAATTTTAAAATATAGATGACTATTCATATTAATATTACTGTATTCAAAATATTAGAAAATATTACTCATTTGGTGTTTTAATAATATCTTTATCTTTTCCTTCAAATTCCATTTACTACACTGCCATTGAGGAAACCTAGAAATTTTAGGAATTTGCTGAAAAAAATAATGAGCTGTAATGTAGTTAACAGTGGTTTATGGTTGCCAATTAACTCATCAGTAGTGAACCTGCTGATAAACTATGGGATTCTCATATCATCATTCATATTTATGAAGCTGATGGAAGATATTGAGAAAATTAAAGATTTTCTTTGTTATCAATGAAATTCTCATTTTAAAGATCAAGAAATGGAAATGAGGAACTAAGAATGCAATATTATCTAATTAAAACTGAAGCTGAGATTTTTTCTACAAATTGAAAAAACACATTATAAATATCTCCTATACATTTTTCTTGTTTTATTTAACATTGATTTTGCTATAATCTCAATGAATTGAATTTTCAAAATAATGGCACAGTTAATATTTAACTATTCAAATATTTTCTACATTAATTTTCAATCACTATTAAAAATCTTGATCAAGTAGTAAATAATTTTCCTATCAGAAAATAAAAATACTTGCTGCTGGATCTGATGATTTGATTTCAGTCCCTGGGGCATGTAGAGTGAAAAAAGAGAGATGACTAGCTATTGTCCTTTGACTACAGCAGGTATATGCCCTCATACACTTTCACACATGTGTGCACATGCTATTAAAATTATGAACAGTGCATCTAAAATAGAATGATAATATTCTAAGTACTTGAATATGTATATTAAAATATAATTATATTATTTTCCCCTATGGCTTTCCTCCCTGCCATCATGATGATGTCACTCATCTCCCCTTTCTCTAAATTTAATTTGTGGATTCCAGACACTTTTCTTTTTTTTTTAATAAATACATATATGCCTGTATGTGTATATATACACAAATATGTATCTCAGTTTTATATTTAAAGTAGGATTATTTATTAATTTAAGTAAGTCTGTAATGTGACTTTTTCTTCACATCAAACAGTAATTTACAGAGTTGGTAGCTTGTAATCTCTAAGCCAAGCCTTATTTCAAACAATTGTATGAGATTTAGTTATAAATCCTGGAGTGACTATTGAGACAACATGAATTTGAAATATGAAGCATTTTGTTCACTTTTGCATATCTTGATAATTTTTTACCTTCATTGATTCATTGCAATAAATGTTTAATTCAGCTCTATGTTTTAAGTAATCATGAGTTAGTGAGGATACAAATATGTAACATTTTTGAAATATATTTTGTTATTCTATCTGTCTTATATTCATTGAGAACTGTTAATCTGATCCCATTACTGCATCCTCAAAGTTTCAAAGGATATTCTAGTTTGTATTCCAGAACCAATATTTAATAAGCAGAAAAATTATTTTTGCCTTACACCATTTCTGAAGTTCTGTTCATTTTCCTTATGTGACAGTTAGGTATTCCCAGAAGTAGCTGCTTCTCCTGAAAACTTTCAAGAGTTGGATTATATTTTTTAATATCTTCTTTAATTGAAAAGCCCCTTTAAAAATAATAATAACAACCCTACTTCTTTAAAAATTAAACTTATCTCACATGTTTATGATATAATACAACAAATTTCTATATTTTTGACAAATTTCTTTGTTTTTCATTTTGATTGAAAATCTTTTTCATATAATATAACCTGATTATCATTTATGCCTCTCTAATGTTTCTGTTTTTTTTCATTTCTCCCAACTCCCCTACAATCTGGATCCACTCCCTACTATATTACATTAGAAAATACAACCAGGCTTCTAATGAATAACAATACCATGCTATAAAATAAAATAAGACAAAAGAAAGACTAACATATCAGTATAAGAAAAAATAAACAAAAGATTAATAGTACAAAAGAAGGCTAAAAATTTGAGAGCTCCTAGTCCATATAACCTGAAATTCCATAAAAACCCTACACTGGGAGTCTTAATATGTACTATGAGGCCATGGTGCAGGCCACTGCAGGTATTTTACATGCTACCCCAAACTGAGTTTATGTGAGGATTATCCATGTTGATTAAGAGGGCCATGCTTTCTTTATGTCCTGCATCATCTCTGGCTCTTAAACTCTTTCTGTTCACTCTTCTTCAGGATTCTCAAAGCCTGAATAATGGATAAATCCCATTAGAACTGAGTGTTTAAGGGTCTCTTACCCTCTGCTGGTGATGGAGGCTGAGCAAAGCTCTGATGTATGAGTTTATATGTCATTTTATTGCTACTTTCTCATCTGTCTATATATCTAATCTATTATCTATCTACCTATCATCTATCATCTACCTATCATCTATCATCTATTTATCCATCATTTATCTATATCTTCCAAGATCTATCTACCTATATAACGATTGTCTTATATCTTAGAACAGTGGTGTTTGACTTTACCATATGTCTCTTGGGTACCTGGTCTCTGGTTCTTTGTCACTCAGACAGTATCACATTTGATTCTACTTCATAGAGTGATACTTAAGACAAATCAGATATTGATTTGTTACTATAAAGATCTGATCATTTATGAGCTTGTGGCCCAACAAATAAAATCAAGAATTAGTGTTGTCTTGAGAGTTGAATTTGCTTCCATTCAGTGATTTTTTTTTTCTTTTTACTTTCATGACATTTGTTTCACCATTTTTCCAATGACCAAATCTTGCCATCCAGTAATTGTAGATGCTAAGGATCAGAGCTCAGTGTGGTAATTGAAACCTTTGCTCTCCTGGTAGTGTAAATCTGTCTAGCACTATGAAAGTGTCACTAACATTGCATTTTCCACGTATACTGCATTTATTTTACCATGTCCAATGGCACAATTATGTTGTGTTTTCAGCACAAGGTCTTACATCAGATTCTCAGTGGTACTAGTCTATGTTTAATGGGGCTCACTGACCAAAAAACTCATTGAGTATCCTAGACCTGGCACCAGGCTTTTATATTTTATAGCTTACTTTAACTGAGAGAGGAATTATACTCCCTCATTATAGGGGTAATTACATTTAAACTCTTGTAGGCACGAGTTTTCTGGTCTGTCTGGTCCCACTGCTGCCCTTCAGGCTCATAAAAACAGACACTCTATTCATTATTAATCTTATTGGTTAGCTCTGTCTTAATTATTAACCATTTTTTACTAACCTATGAATGTTCATGTGGCCTTGATTACCATACAAAGCCTGATGCATCCTCTCTTCCAGGGATCACACTGTGACTCCTCTTCTCCTAGTCCTACCTATCTCCCTGCCTTATTGGCCAATAGTATTTTATTCATTAACCAATAGAAGAAATGTATTTACAGAAGGACAACCCCATCTCGCTCTCTCTTTCTCTCTCTCTCTCTCTCTCTCTCTCTCTCTCTCTCTCTCTCTCTCTCTCTCTGTGTGTGTGTGTGTGTGTGTGTGTGTGTGTGTGTGTGTGTGTGTGTTTGTGTATAGAACAAGATCTGCAGGAAAAGAATTCTTGCAGCTGTCTGAAGCACCAAACATACTATAAATTCCCTTCACACTGTCAAATAAAGTCTCAGCCTCAAGCACACCCTGATTTCAGATTTAGTGCTCCAGAATTAGGAAGGTATATTTATGCTGCTTAACCCATGTGCTTGTTTGAGTTATTGTAATAATCTCCAAATATTATAATGACAAATAATTTATAAATATATTTTAATTGGACAATAATATTTTTAAGAAATATTGTGAGTTGAGGTTAAGAAAATTGTGAGTTGGGGGTGTTTAAGATTTAAGGTTGCTTCCAGGTTCTGGCCATTTCATATAATGTGGTATCTTGCCACATTATATATAAATGGAGTACTACTCAGTGGAAAAAATATGGAAGCTTGAAATTCACAGGCCAATGGATGGTACTAGAAGAAACAATCCTGAGTGAAGTAACCTAGTCACAAAAAGACAAACATGGTATATAATCATTCATATATGGATTTTACACATAGAACAAAGGATTACCTGCAATCAACACTGCCAAAAAAGCTGGGAATTAAGGAGAGCCCTAAGCGAGACATACATGGTCCCCTGGAGAAGGGGAAAAGGACAAGATCTTGTAAGCAAATTGGGAGCATGGGGGGAGACGGAGGAGTAGGAGAAAAAAAGGAGAGAGTTGAGCATGAGGGCACAGGAAGATTGAGTCAGGGAAAGAATAGAGGAGAGCAAGCAAAAGAGATACCATAATAGATGGAGACATTATAAGTTTAAAGAAAAATCTAACACCAGGCAAATGCCCAGAGATATAAAAGGATGACCCCAACTAACAACCTAAGCAATAGTGGAGAGGCAACCCTAAATGCCATTTCCTGATGATGAGATTGATGACTATCTTATAAGCCATCCCAGAGTCTTCCTTGTAGAGTTCACAAAGTCTGGCATACCAAGATGAGCCATGTCCTAGCCCCTACCTCCATCATCAAAGCTGAGCAAGGTTCCCCACAATAAGGAATGGGCTCTAAAAAGTCAATTCAGGCACCTGAAATAGGTTCTGTCCTACTGCCATTGCACCCCTCCCAACATATCTAGCCACATAACTGTCATCCACATACAGAGGGACTAGTTAGGTCCCATGCAGTTTCTCCAGCTGTCAGTCTAGGGTCCATGAGCTCTGGTCAGTTGTCTCTGTGGGCTTTCTCATCATGTTTCTTGATTCCACTTGTTTAAATGAGCCCTCCCCTCTCTCTTCAGATGAACTCCAGGATCTCAACCCGGTGCTTGGCTTGTAGGTCACTGCAGCTGATTCCACCAGTTACTGGATGTAGATTCTATAATGACAATTAGGGTAGTTACTAATCTAAATGAAGGGAGAGGACAGTTCAGGCACCATCTCCACTATTTCTTGGCATCATATCTGGGGTCATCTGTGTGGATTCCTGAGAATTTGTCTAGCCCTAGGTTTCTCCCTAGCCCCATAATGGCTCCCTCTATCCAGATATCTCTTTCATTGTTTTCCCCCTCTGTTCCCTCTGTTTCTGTTCCTTCCCCGACCTTGTCTTTTTGAGCCTCATGGTCAAATGCTCCATTCTGTCCCTTCTATCCCCACTCTCAGAAGAGCTTTAAAGTTCTTAGATTTTAAGGAGACTCCAAACTCACAAATGCCTTTCTACAATTCTACTTTTAAAATAATACTGAGATTCTGTCATGTTGTTTTCTTTTCTGCATGAACTTTAGGAAATTTTAATTTCACTTGACTAAGTGGTCATCTCTAGAGTAAATTGAAGTGGAATCTGAAATTTCTTATAGCTGTTTCTATTAGAAATTTATATTTTTGTGGCACATTCATGGCATAGAATGTCACTGTTAGATTTATATTACTATTGATAAGTGACATGCAAGACAATGGTGTGGGTATTAGGATATTTAACCTCAGTCGAAGGTTTTATTGAATGACACAGACTTTGTTTGAAATGTTTTATTTAATTAATGAATTATGGAGAGATTATTTTTTCACATAGTGAAATATTTTTTGCAAAATAGGCATATTCACAAGCATGGCATTGTAAATATTAGAAGAACAGAACATAAATATAACCATATATTGAAAATTACTGAAAATTACTGAAGCTTGTAGAAATTACTCATATAGCCACTATATAAGTTTTCAACCTTTTAAACATTCTCACAGAAACAAGTCTGAGAAGTTTTCCCTTAATAATCTTTTCATGGTGGGATATTTTACTTCTATGAAGTTTTTTTCTGTGGTTTTGAATCAGAAAATATGATACCTTATTAAAAGCATTTATTTTGATATTTCATATTGAACTTGACTCCATATTTTCAATATACCCCAATGTGCCTTTTCAGTTTTCTGAAATTTTATTAGACGTATATGACTATATTCATATAACTTATATGAAATGTGTTTTTCCTCAATTAATAGCTGCCTTGTTGGGTAAGTGGGAATGAACATTAATTCATTATATCACATAAATATACAGTCACAGAACATTTTCTTATAATACTTTCAATGAGAAATAAAAGATATGATATTATGAGGAAATGTTCAGAGTTCCTTTCTTGCCAACTCACATTTCAATTAAAAGAACAACCTACTCCAAATGACTTGACAGATTTTGTTGATCCCTCCTGGAATGCATCACTCTCCCTGAGGAGTGGGGGGGGGGGTGAATTGGGAGGGTAGTTGGGGGGGCATGGGAGGGATGGAGAGAGGGATAGAGAAAGGAAGAGGGAACTGGGGTCACTATGTAAAATAAGAAATGAATAAAAAACAAAACAAACAAAGAAAAAAAGGAACAATATGGCATCAAAATGTTGACTAAAAACAAGATCATTTTTCAATACCCAATTTCACACATTATAAAAGCATTTGTGGAGGAGTTATGCTTAATTAATGTGCTCTAAATTTGTATCTTTGCATTGGTAATACAAAATGACTCTAAAAAATATTTACATCTATTTTTTTTTTTCTATTTTGAACAGCATGCCTTTACAAAAGTAAAGTTAAAATAAATGGGAGAATTTTCCATAGTTTCAATTGGCATAAACACATGCATATTTGTAATGATTTATATTTGTGAACATGTGTGTGTGTGTGTGTGTGTGTGTGTGTGTGTTTGATAAATAAAAGTTCATGAAAAGAACAGTTTTCATTGAACATGCTTTAAGGCTGATAGCTGATTAGATTTCTAATGATTCTAAAGAGGTTGGACTACTACATGTTCAGAGACTAACTAAAATTTTCTTGTTTAATAGCTATTCCCATAATAGCCATTCTCCAATCACCTCAGAGTGTGACCTAGCATCCTTGTGACTAATAGGTAAACTCTTCTAGAATTTATTAACAGACAACTATCTTCCACCAAGCAACAGCCTGGAATTGTCATCAAATAATATCTAAGACCTATATAATAAGCTTCTAAATTTTGTTGCAGTCTGTCTACAAAAAGTTTTTAGCTATGTATCTGAGAACTGTGTTTATTCATAATTTTATTAATTATTGTAATTACATCAATGTAACTATTATATGTTGGAACATGGAATTTGAGTTATTCAAATATGTGCTTCTGGGCTATAGTCAGGGAATTTGTCTCCTGAATAAATTTCCCATTATCCTCTTGGAGAAGAGAATTGTGTTTTCCTGTTGAAAATGTAAATATTTCCCTCAGCTTCAATGTGCTGATTGTCATATCAGAGTAGTATGTAGATATGTGAATATTGCATCATTATTTCATCACGTTTTAACAAAGGAAAACTGCAATCATTTAATGTATTTCTGGTAATGATTTTAAAAGGAAGTATTTGGCTGATTTGAACTGTTACACATCAATTAAAGGATCATTAAAACAGCTAACTATGTCGCTCCATGATGAAATGCTTACCTCCCAAGAGAGGGATTGAGCTTCCTACTGACACCATGAGAAAAAAAAAAAAAAGAACTGTCAGCTTCAGAAAGCCAGTCCTTCCATAGGATTGCTAAACAGGGTTTCTTTTATGTCCTAAGCAGAAGTGCATTGGACTTTAGAAAGGGAAAGAGAAAGGGCTTAGAATTGTGGAGTTGTTTATACTTAATTTACCATGAGAAAATTTTATTGTCCTTTGATTGAATTAAATTATTAGAATTGCAATTTCATAAATTATGTGTTGATTGTTAATAAGAATACTGGAATCATTAATGTCTACAACCTTTGCTATACTAGATATGTTATGAACGAAAAGGTCAGCTCATTCTGTTAAGATTTAGACATGATGCTTATGAATCATTAGATACAATGCAAGTGAATGGACAGATTTAGATCTTAATATAGCAAAAGCCACTCAACACATCTCTGATCAATTTTAAAGGCCATTTTGTCTTGATTCATTCATTCCTTTTGCAGGAGATGCTGTAGCCACAAAAGCATATGCATTATCGAGCTTGCTTGTGAACTCTTGAAGAAAAGTTGGCTCAGGAGTGTTGGCATCAATCTATGCGCTATCCACTAATGTTCTTTATTGCAGAGGCTGGTAGTCAGAGACAGATAAAGTCATTTTGCTCCAAGGTACCTAAGCCAGGACACACATGACAGAATGTGTGCTTCCCATGACAGGTAAGGCTGGAAGGTTGAAGAAGACTACATAAGACAGACACAGTCACCTGTCCTAGCACAGCACAGGTACTATTTAATTATATTAAGAAGGCGGAATTTGTGCCCATAAAGATGGCTGCACTCCATCTTGGCACAAGGACAGAGTTCAAAGCTGTCAGCAAGTCACAAGACCTAAAAGTCAAAGGTGTGGCCATAGAGGGATATTTCAGCCTCTTAGTCTAAATAGCAACAGACCTGAATCTGAGGTGTGGCTACTCCTTACCTCAAGGCTAGAGACCAATAAGTTTAGAGCTAAGGTGTGGTTGCTGAACCCTTAGAATAAGGGAGGAAGAAAAGTCTGTTTGTTCCATACACATAACACTGTGTTCCCCTTTTTGGTTAAGATTTATGAGTGGCAAAAAATAAACTCTTGGCATTTCAGTATTGACTGATCTGCCTACCTGACCTTTATAAACAAACAAACAAACAAATAAATAAATGAAATGAAATCAGTGAAATGATTGCTTGAAATTACAGGGGGGGATGGTTGTTTTCCCTTCATTTTCAAAAGGGATTGAAAAGTGTTTCAAAATGTCGTTCTACAGAGGATATAATGAAGCAGGAGGGAGTGCTGTTCAGTGTCTATTGGGGAAGACTAGTTAATAGTTCACAAACGCATTTCATAGCCCTTCTATTGGACTTACAAGTGAGTTCCATGATTGAGAAAAACTGAGCCGAGCAGAGAATAGCTTCTCAATTTTAGAATTATTCCAACATATTTCTTAATGTTTTATATTTAAAAAAAAAGAAAAAGAAAATGGTATATTTGCTGCTAAAATATCAAGGAAAATGGCCTAAGAGTATAGATAGACATTATTTTGAATGGCATGTGCTTCCTTGAAAGAAATGAGTACATAAATAGTCTCAAGATACCTGTAGCATTCATTTTATGTATGATGTTATTTTTTTTTCTTTCTGATGATTCTCTACTTACTATTCTCTAGAAAACCAACTTTTGGAGAAAGCTCGGTACTGAATAAACTAAAACTACTAACTTGGAATTAATCTGTTTCTTTATCTCAAGAAATGTTTAATTTTTGTTAATAATTGTTCTTTTGAGTAGATGAAGTTCCCTTTATTTCTTATGAATTGTTTTAGTTTCAAGTCTATTCAGCTAGTCTTTATCTTTTCATTTGGGGCTTGAGATCATTAATATTGAAAGATATTATTGAAATTTATGCTTTATTTGCAACAATTTTGTTGTTACTATTTGCTGTTTTTGATCTTAGTCATATTTATCTTTCAATGTTAGTTTAATGTGTTTCTATCATCTTTTTAGTGTGAAATATTGTTGCCAGCAATCTGTGAACAAATGATAGTGATAGGTTGGTGGTGATGGGTGAGGAAATTAATTCATGCTGAAAATTTTAGCTCTTTTCTCTTTGTTCTCTTGAAATACTTTTTTGTTAATTTGATTTTTTCTGGTTTTCAAGTTGTTTGTTTTTATTTTTTTGTTTGCTTTCCACAGTTTTCATTTCATATAGCACTTCAAGTATAGGGCACAGGTCAGAATGTTTCAACTGAGCTTTTCACAGATTAATATTGCTTAGGGATTTTTGTCTCTGAATCCTTTTCTATCAGTATCTTGCTGTCTCATGTGATTTTACCACCCCCCACCAAGCTCTTATTTGTCATCATGTGGAAATGACTTCCCTGTCTTTAATGTTGGGTTTCTTATGTTTTTTATGAGCTCTACTTGAGAGAGATTAGGGACTCTTCAAACACTGGCAGTGCACTGGACATCACTCCAACCCAACGACATTTGTGATCCAAAATGTCTGTCATTATTGTTGTCCAAGTGGATTGAATTTCTCATTTATTCAATGAAATGCTTCTGTGGAATTAAAAAAAATGAATTTAAAGAAATATAAAATTAAGTTTCATTTTATCTTTGTGCAAATGTTAGTTATAAAAATAGCTCTTGATATGCATGTTTTTTGAAAGGAAGAGATTTTGTGCTTTTAATGCTAAATTTCCTATAAGTGCCACAAACTTGTCACAGAGATATGTTCACAAATAAAGGGTGCTAATTAACTAAGTGTCTAACATTAAAAACCATTTCTAGGGGCAGATAATATTGAAATCAAGAATGAATAAATCTTTTGAAAGCTTAGTCTGAATTAGCATGAAGTGATGACTCAAAATGTCAATTACATTGCATTATCTGAAGTTATAGAGAAGTGTTTGACATTTGAAGGTCATAAGAATGAAAGTCTCCAAATGAAGGAGACTGCTTTTCATGCATTCATAGGTGAGTGAAAGGCTGTTATTTCTCATGCCATGGTCTTTCATTTAAAGAAGAGTGGAAATTGATGTATATTCAATGTCCCTTATTATTTGTGACTATTTCCTGCTTCATTACTTTTCTTTAGAAGTAGGTAATAATTGTGAATTCTTCTGTCAAAGCCCACATCCTGTTCTTACATTACCCATACCCAATTTCAGCATAAATGTCATGTACTGTGTAATGTGATTTTTTTCAACAAGGTGGGATTCAGACTTTAAAGAGGTAAGAAAAGCATGCAGACCTGCAATCTTCTTTCTCAAGGCCACTGACCCTTCCGTTTATGATTTAAGTATTAAGTATTCTGTCAAACACAGCTCATTTATGCATGATAGCTTAGAGGAAAGTGAACAAAAATGTGGGGCTCTGGAAAATTCACATGTAATAACATGCTAAATGGATATATAAATTTATTTAGAAACTTTCCGTATAGGGTCTTGGTCAACAACTTTCACAATAGATCCTTTCATCTTAGCCAAAAGAGTTCATTCCACACTTTGAATTCAATACTGAACAGTAATAAATTCTTCCAAAGCTTTGTGTAACTATTTGCACATCTTCATGAGAAATGCATCATTAAGTGAGAAATTGGAATTCAGTATCTGAGACATTTGAAAGGAAAAAGTCAATATAAAGATAAAGATAAGATATATGGCTAGATATCAGAAGCCTGTCTGAGACTTGGGTAGATTTTCTGTGGCAACAAATAACAGTCCATGAAGAAAGACATTTAAAATGCTATAGTCACCTGAAAGTTTTGGGAACTCTTTTTTTTTTTTTAACTGAAAGTTTCCCTCTCAGTTTCTCTCTTAAAAGTGTCTTCTACTTATTAACACGGAAATGAAATACTATGTATGTAGTCTGCTCAGCTCAGCAATTTCTGTGACTAGAAAGTGCCAAAAATTCTTCAGAAATGTTTTAGTTGAGCAGACAGAACCCTGATTCCTCTTTTAGACTAAAAACATTGTGGCCAGAAGACCATCATGTACCATCTTACATGGCTGACAAAAATCATAAAGAAGATCAGAGGTTATTGACCATAGAAAACTGAGGGAAATGAAGTCTCACAAAGTCAGCAGGATCACTTCTTGTAACAGACATATGCATTTAAGACACATACAAATACAGTTTGAATCTGCTCAAGAGGGAAATTTAGAAGTTTGAAGCTCTTATGAAATTCATAAATAAAACAGTAATATTTTATAATTTGAATAGATGGGGTATGTAGATTTTAAGTTAAACAAATTGAATTTTGATGGTGGGAATAGAAGTATTATATTTTATTAATTTATATTTTATTTTTATTTTACATATGGATCCCAGTTCCTCCTCCCTCCCTCCCTCCTTTTCTCTCTTCCACACTCACATGCACCTTGACCACCCTCCCCTCCCATCCCCCCCCACTCCACATGTAGGGTGAAGCCCTCCAGGAGGGGTCATCCAAATCTGTCAAGACATTTGGAGTAGGGTTTAGGACTTCTCTCCTGTCTCTAGGTTAAGGGAGTATCACTCCATGGGGGATGTGCCTGCACAGTGCTTTTGTGCACCAGGAATACATCATGGATCTACTGTATGAGGACCCTTAGACTGCTCAGGCCTTCTAGCTGAGACCTATGTTCAATGGGTCTGAGTCAGTCCCAAGCTGGATTCCCAACTATCAATCTGGGAGCCCATTAGCTCCTGCTTGTTCAGGTAAGCCGTCTCTATGTGTTTCCGTAACCTGGTCTTGTCCTCCCTGTCTGTATCTAAATTTCAGTTCAGCTCAGTGTTTAGTTGTGGGTGTTTACTTCTGTTTCCATCATGTACTAGATGAAGGCTCCCAAGATGTTGAATAAGTTAGTCATTGATCTCATTATCAGAGAAGGGCATTTATGGTAGCCTTTCCACTGTTGCTTAAATAGTTAATTGGGGTCAGGCTCTGGATATTTCTTTAGGTTCAGTTTTCTATTCAATCCTATAATGGCTCTCTCTTTTCTTCTCTCTCTCTCTCTCTCTCTCTCTCTCTCTCTCTCTCTCTGTCTCTCTCTCTGTCTCTGTCTCTCTCTCTCTTTCTCTCTCTCTCTCTTTCTCTCTTTTCTCTGTTCTCTCTTCTATTCCTCCCTGACTCAATCTTCCTAGTCTCACATACTTTCCTCTCATTCTCTTCTCTTTCTCCTAGTTCCCTCTCCACTCACTGCCCACACCTATTCCTCATGTTCTCTGGAGAACTTGTCCCTTCCTTATTACGGCAGGATTTTCTTCCCCGCTGGCCTCCCGGTCATGCCGCCACAGTCCCGCCGCCATGTGAGCCTCAAATAAGACTCAGAAACTCTGTATTTGATACAATCCTGTTGGCCAATTACCATTATTGTTTATGGGCTAGCTCTGTCTTAATTATTAACCCATTTCTACTTATCTAATTATTGCCACGTGGCTCATCTTATCCGGAGCCACAGCTGGTGTCCTGCTTCCTCCATGCTCTACATCTTGACCCCCCTACTACTTCCTCTTTCCTCCTCCTGGTCTCCTAGCACCGCCTATCTTGTTTCCTATTGGCCACAGTGCTTTATTAACCAGTATGAGAAACATATATACAGAATAACATCTCCCATCACTTCCTCTTCTGTGATAGACTTTATATAAATCTCTTAGAATCATCCTTGTATCCCATTTCCTCTGGCAGTGTGAATTATAGGCTAGTGTTTCTTTGCTCTATGTCTACAATCCATATATGAGCAAGTACATACCATGTTCCTCCTTTTTGTGACTGGGTTACCTCATTCACCATGGTTTCTTCAAGTTACGTTCAACTGTCAGTGAATTCCAAGAGTCCATTGTTTTTTTTTTTTTTTTTTCTACAGAGTAATATTCTGTTGTGTAAACGTGTCACATTTTCTTTATCCATTCTTCAGTAGAGGGACATCTAGGTTGCTTGTAGGTTCTTGCTATTACAAATAATGCAGCTATGAACATCTTGATCACAGATCTTTGTTCCATGGATGTGGATCATTTGAATATATGCCTGAGAGGGGAATTGCTGTGTCCTGTGGTAGACTGATTCCCATGTTTCTGAGGAACTGGCATAATGATTTCCAAAATGGCTGTACAAGATTGGACTCCCACCAGCAGTGTAGGAGTGGTCTGCTTTCTCCACATTGTCTCCAGCATAAGTTATCAATGTTGTTTCTAATTTTAGCCATTCTGGCAGGAGTAAGATGGTATCTCAAAGTTGTTTTGATTTGCATTTCCCTGACAGCTAAGGATGTTGAGCACTTTCTTAAGTGTCTTTTAGCCTTTTTGATTTCCTGTATTGAGAATTCTCTATTCAGTTCTATACCAAATTTTTAATAGGGTTATTTGGTATTTTGTTGACTAGTTTCGTGAGTTCTTTGTATATTTTGTATATGACCCCTCTGTCAGATGTAGGATTTGTGAAAATCTTTCCCCAGTTCTGTGGGCTGCCCTTTGGTCTAATCAACTGTGTCCTTTGCCTTACAGAAGCTATGACGTTTAAGGATGTCCCATTTATTAGTTGCCGATCTCAGTGTCTGTGCTACTGTAGTTATTTTTAAGAAGCAGTCTCCTATACCAATTTGTTCAAGGGTATCTCTCACTTTCTCCTCTAAGAGGTTCAGTGTGACTGGATTTATGTTGAGGTATTTGATCCATTTGGACATGAGTTTTGTGCATGGCAATAGACATGGGTCTATCTGCAGTTGTAAGGATGGAAAAGTTTATCCTAACTCTCCACTGACTCCAGGAAGCTAGAAGTTTAAATTCCAGACCTTGCCCCTGGCAGTAAGTAGGTGAAAGTCACATTCTTTGCTGTTTATGACAGGCTTGATTAGAACAGCACCTGTGAATGAGTGAACACAGGAAATTGTGCTTTGTCACCCCACCCAAGGGTATGTGCAAATGCAGACTTCCAGAGCTAAGAGTGAGCTGGATGCTATGAAATGATTGGTTTACGATGTGTGGGCTATGTTGTAATCCTGTAAAAGCTGTCTCAATTCTGTACCCAGTGTCCCCAGCCCTCTACTCCTGAATGGCGTATGGCAGTTGACCCCAGTACACTTGGAATATAAAAGACCTCATGCTTTTGTATCAACAACGCTTCTCCTAAGTGATTTGTGGGGGAGGGGGCTTTCTGAGTGGGAGCATGAGGGTCCATGCTCTCCAGGTCTTTCACAGTCTTCTACACACCATCATCAAGTTGCATCAGCACCATTTGTTGAAGATGCTTTCCTCCTCCCATTGTATACTTTTAGCTGTTTTGTCAAAAATTAGGTGTTCCTAGGTGTGTAGGGTAATATCAGGATTTTTGATTTGATTTCATTAGTCAACTTGTCTATTTTTGTGCCAATACCAGGCTGTTTTCATGACTATAGCTCTGTATAAGAGCTTAAAGTCGGTGATGGTGATACCTCCTTAAGTTCCTTTATTGGACAGGGTGGTTTTGGCTATCCTGGGTCTTTTGTTTTTCCATTAATGTTGATTATTTTCCTTTCCAGGTCAGTGAAGAATTATGCTGAGATTTTAATGGGGATTAAATTGAATCTACTGAGTGCTTTTGGCAAGATTGCCATTTTTACTATGCTTATCCTACATATCCAAGAGTGTGGGAGATCTTTCCAGTTTTTGGTATCTTCTTTCATTTCTTTCTTTAAAGGCAAAACATTCTTTTATATAGGTCTTTCATTTATTTGGTAAGCATTACCACAAGATATTTTATTTTTTTTTTGTGGCTATTGTAAAGGGTGATGTTTCTCTGATGTATTTCTCAGTCCCTTTGTCATCTGAATAAAGAAAAGCTACTGATTTTTTTTTTTTTGAGTTAACTTGTATCCTGCTAGTTTGTTGAATGTGTTTATCAGCAGTAAGAATTCCCTGTTAGAGTTTATGGGGTTGCTTATGTAAACTATCATATCATCTGCAAATAGAGACAGTTTGACTTCTTCCTTTCCAATTTGGATCCCCTTCATCTCCTTTTGCTGTCTTATAGCTTTAGCTAGAACTTCTAGTACACTATGAAGAGATATGGAGAGAGAGGGCAGCCTTGTCTTGTTCCTGATTTTAGAGGAATCGCCTTAAGCTTCTCTTCATTCAGTTTGATGTTGGCCATTGGTTTACTGTATATAGCTTTTATTATGTTTAGGTATGTTCCTGTTATCCCTGGTCTCTCCAAGACCTTTATCATGAAAGAATGTTGAATTTTGTTGGAGGCTTTTTCAGCATCTAGGGAGATGATCATGTGGCTCTTCATTTTCAGTTTGTTGATAGATTTTTGTATGTTAAACAATCCCTACAACACCAGGATGAAGCCTACTTGGTCATGGTGGATGATTTCTCTCATTTATTCTTCGATTTAGTTTTCCAGTATTTTATTGAGTATTTTTCCATCGATGTTCATCAGGGTTATTTGTCTGTAGTTTTCTTTCTTAGTTGTTCTTTGTGTGCCTTGGATACCAAAGTGATTGTAGCCTCATAAAAAGAGTTTGGTAATGAACCTCATGTTACTATTGTGTAGACAATTTGAGGAGTATTGTTTTAGCTCTTCCTTGAATTTCTCAGAATTCTGCACTGATGCCATCTCGCCCTGAGCTTTTTTGTTTCTTTGGTTGGTTGGTTGGAAGGCTTCTGATGACTGCTTCTATTTCATTGGGGGTTATAGGTCTATTTAAGTTGTTTCTTTTGATTTAAATGTGGTAAGTGATAGTTATCCAGAAATTTGTCCATTTCCTTTGAATTTTCAAATTTTGTGGAGTATAGGTTTTCAAAGTATGACCTGAAAATTTTCTGGATTTCCTCAGTGTCTGTTGTTGTGTTCCCTTTTTGTTTCTAATTTTTTAAATTTGCATGGTCTTCCTCTGCTTTTTCATTAGTTTGGATAAAGAATTGCCTATCTTGTTGATTTTCTTGAAAAACCAATTCTTTGTTGCATTGATATTTTTTTTTGTATTGTTTTCCTGATTTGTACTTTATGGATTTCGGCCCTCAAATTGATTATTTCCTGACATCTACTCCACTGGGTTGAGTTTACTTCTTTTGTTCTAAGGTGTTCAGTTGTGCTGTTAATTCTCTAATGTGATTATCCTCAGTTTTCTTCATGTGGGCACTTAGTGCAACTAACTTTCCTTGTAGCACTGCTTTCAAGGTGTCCCATAAGTTTGGGTATGTATTGTCCTCATTCTTGTTGAATATTAGGAAGTCCTTAATTTCTTTCTTTATTTTGTCTTTGACCCAAGTATGGTGCAATTGTTCAGGTTCCATGAGTTTGTAGGTTTTCTGAGATGTGTGTTGCTGTTGAATCCCAATTTTAAAGCATCATGGCCTGTTAAGATACAGGGGACTATTCCAATTTCTTTGTATCTGTTGAGGTTTGTTATGTCGCCTTCTGTGTGGTCAATTTTAGAGAAAGTTCCATGTGGAGCAAAGAAGAACGTATATTCTTTTGTGTTTGGATAAAATGTTCTACAGTTGTCTGTAAAACCTAATTGAGACATAACTTCTGTTAGTTCTTTTGTTTCTTTGTTAAGTTTTTGTGTGGTGGTCCTGTCTAGTGGTCTGAGTGGAATGTTGAAGTCTCCCACTATAAGTGTGTGAGTTATTTTTTTTGTGAGCTTTGGGTTTTAGTAGAATTTCTTTTATGAATGTGAGTGCCTTTGTATTTGGGGCATAGATGTTCAGAATTGAGACTTTGTGTGGATGGATTTTTCCTGTGATGAATACGTAATGACTGTCATCATGTCTTTTGACTAATTTTGGTTTGAAGTCTAATTTGTAAATTAATAGGCTAGCTACACCTGCTTGCTTCTTGGGTCCATTTGATTGGAAGATCTTTTCCCAACACTTTACCCTGAGGTAATGCCTATCTTTGAAGCTTAGATGTGTTTCTTGTATGGAGCAGAAGGATGGATTTTGTCTTCATATCTATTCTGTTAGCCTGTGTCTTTTTATAGGTGAGTTAAGACCATTAATGTTACTCCCCTGGTGGTCTTAGGTGGGTCAGAAGATGGATGCCTGTAGCTCTCTAGGTTGTCTCTTCTCAAGCAGGGGCCAGATGATGGGTGTCTAAGATCAGGCACCAGCAGAGGCCTGGCAATGGGGGTCAAGGATCCAGACTGCCGGACTAAGGATGACCCCTAGGGGACATGGGGATCTCCTGTAAGGGTCCATAATTCCAGTATAGACCAGTGGTGGGTGTCAGATATCAGGCAGGTGGGGATTTCTGGTGGTTCAGCATGGATAGGCAGGTCTAGTGTGCTCAGAATAGCTCCAGCAAGTTCCCTGAACGTGGCAGGATTGTTGGCTCTACCCTCTGTCCCAGTGCTCAACCAGAGAAGTGGGACTGTGGGCAAGGTAGGGCACAAGGTAAGGGGGAGGTCAGGTTGGTCCTATACTGGTTTCCCAGCTATCAGATTGAGGTACATGAGCTCCCCCTTGTTGAAGTCAGCTGATTCTGTGGGTTTTTCTATTCTGGTCTTGGTCCCTTTGCTCATCACTCCTTCCTCTCTATAACTGATTCCAGGTGTTCAGCTAGTGTTTAGCTGTGGGTGTTGGCTTCAGCTCCCATCAGCTATTAGATGAAGGCTCTAGGATGGCATATATGGTAGTCTTCAATTTCATTATCATGGAAGGGCTTCAAAGGTAGCATATTGCTTAGATTGTTAGTTGGGGTCATCCTTGTAGATCTCTGGGAATTTTCCTAGTGCCAGAGTTATTCTTAAATCTATAATGGTATCTTTTTTCTTGTTCTCTATTCTCTGAATATCTAATGCAATTGTTTCTTTTAGATATTGTGAATTCCAAAGCATCTGTATTCCATTTGCTTTTCCTCATAGCAGTATTAGTTGTATATTATGTGGACACTCTGAAAGAAAAAAAAAACCAAAAACCAAAAACCAAAACCAACCAACCAAACAAACAAAAACAACAAAAAGCTATTATTAGCAGCTTCACACAGAAAACTTCTAATAATATTCAAATAATCGCCCAAATTGGAACAGTGACTGTTACCAAGGGTTAGAAGTTAACAGGCTAGAAGAACTTCATATAAGGGAGGTGATGTCCACTTTAAAAAATCATGAAAATCAAAGCTGTAGAAGTTATTGTGAAGGATAGTTGGCGATTTTGGGCAACTTGTCAGAATGAGAAATATACACAGATAGGTAAAATAATTAGAATCCAAAGAAGGTAATTAATCACCTTAACTGAAAACTTGACAAATGCATAAGAGCATCTTACAAAATTGCATGCCAATTCTTGTCTCAATTTTGACAAAACACACATAGCCAGCAGCTAAGTTCACAGTTAGGTGTGGAAGTCTTTACTGAATAGTAGTAAAGATAGTGAATAAACATTCTTTTTTAAAAAAATGGAAATTAGAGGCTTCTCTTATACAATACCTCCAGACCACAATTTCTTCTCCCTTCACTCCTCCAAGACCCCCCCCCACCTCAGACACTGTTCCCTTCCCTCAGATACACTCCCCCTCTATTTCTCTTCAGGTCTCCAAGAGACAACATCCAAACAGGGCAAAACAAGACACAATGCAAAAATTCTTATTGCAAGGCTGAACAAGGCAACCCAACAGGAAAAATGTCCCCATACAGGCAAAAAGTCAAAAAACACCAAATTCCACTGTTAAAGATTCCCATCAAAAAAGCCAAAACAGCCTGGTAGTGGTAGCACACACCTTTAATCCCAGCAGAGGCAGGCAAATCTTTTTGTGATCGAGTATTCGAGACCAGCCTGGTCTAAAAGAGCTAGTTATAAGACAGCCTCCAAAGCCACATAGAAATACTTCCTATAAAAACTGAAAAAAAAAGAAAGAAAGAAACAAACAAAAAACAAAAAACACCAACACAACAACAACAAAACACACCAAGCTAACAGCAGACCCATGCTGTGCTGCCTGCTGCTTACAATTTCAGCCTTATAAATAAATCCCTGTGAGTCCTGTGTACCCTGCTTATTTGATTAATTTGATCATGTTCTTCTTCTATCCTCCATCACCTTTAATTCCCACAATCTTCCATTCCCCATCTTCCTTGGGTTTCCTACATTTAGGGGTAGGCGCCAGATGGGAACCTCCAATGTGGACTCTTTCAGCATTATGCCTATCTATAGGTCTCTGCACCCACTCCCATCTTCTGTAGGAAGCCTCACATGATGAATGAACAAGGAAGCAACCTTTAAGTATATCAAAATATGGTTATGAATAATTCCATTGTCTTTTTGCCAGTCTTATTTGGTGCTAACCTAGGTTTCTGGGCCATTCAGGTAGTGTAGGTTGTTGGATCCATCATGCTTAACCATATATAAAGAGTATGTCATTGATTACTCAATAAAAGTAAAAGGAACATGACAATGACAACTGTGAAGTTTTTAAAACTGGTATCACTTCTCTACAAAAATCAAAACGTCATACTCTCAGGGAGATAGTCACTTTATTGGTTTTGCAGAATTTTTGCAGTAGAATCGTATTATGTTATGGTCATCATATTTGCATAATGACTTAATTTTCTAATTTCATGGCCAGAACTTAAACACTCTTGACATTTTCTACCTATAACTGATTGAGGGTAATCCTGCTTTCTGCCTCATGCCTCTGCTTCCTCCGTGTGGAATTGGAATAATGGCATTAATTAGGTGAATAATCATTTTCAGAAATTATAAGGTCACACAAAATGAATGGCAAACTTAAGCATACATTGGCAAATCATATTTTGAAAATTTATAGAAACATATAGGATCAAGAATTTTGGGTGTTTGCATATTGCTAACTCTCTCGTTAGGATAGAAGTATACCAAGAAAAAAATTAAGTATGTAGATCAAGATAAAATGGCTATCAGACTGAAATATGACATTCTTTAGCAAAAATATAAACTAGACATCAATTCCTTTTTGTTAAAAATATTCCAAATGAGATATTCTAAAAAGTTCTTTGTTTCTATTTTTATGCTTCCAATTTATTGATTGTATCTTCTATCAGGTGTCAAATTTGATTTAAACCTCTACTACAAAACAACAACAAATTTATTTCTCTTTCTTTTCATTTAGTATGCACTTTAACTTCCTAAATGGGTTCTATTAACATTAGGTTTGCATAGTGTTGAACTTTCTTTTTTAGTGATGATAAAGGCAAAATAACACCAACTTTTATGCAATGTTTTAGTTATTGTACCATTCATTCTGTATAAGAAATCAGCTTCCAATTTATTTGCAAATGATACTAATCTCTTTTTACTCACAAATGTGTAGGCCATTTGGATTATTAATTTGCTGTATGAATAACAAAACTATAGTTCCTCAGAGAAGAGCACACCAAAAAATTTCCAATATCTAATTTTCAGCCCTGAAAACATGTTGTGATTACTTGAATGGAAAAGGATCCATACTCTTAGATGTTCAAATACTTGCTTCTTAGTCACTTTAACTGCTTGGGAAGAATTAGAAGGTATAGCTATTAGAGTGGTCAAGTAAGCTGAAGCAGGCATTTTAATTTTACAGCTCAAGTCATTTTGGGTTATCATATTTGCTTTCTCTGAGTTTCCAGCCATGGATAGACTGCCATGTCAGCCTTCCCATTGTCATGTCCCATGTCATTAGGGGTATGGTATGTAATAGTCTAAAATTGCTAGTACCTAATTAAATGCTATATTTTATAAGTCGCTTTGGCCATGGTACTTGGCCAACGCAATTGAAAATGTAACTAAGGAGCATATATGTAAGTAATTTTGTACAGATTAAGCAAGTTATATTTAAATCTTTTGGAATACATATGTATAGATGTATGTATATTATAACTGCAAGTAACAAAAAAGATTTCTTTTTGAAAGAGTGCTAATATTGATATATGTGTGAAAGAATTTGTGGGGAAGAAAGGGAGGACAAATTTATGTAATTATAATAAACAATAATAATCAAACCAAGAATAGCATTGACGCTGACTCTCAATCACCCTATCTCAACATACCATAGTAAAGTTATTTTCTGATCAGTTTTTAACCTCACAGTTGTCATGAAATTTTAGTATATAAGTTGTGAGAAATATTCAACAGTCATACCTGAACTATGGTGGTCAAGATTGTGTGGTTTAAGCCAAGCTACTGTGACTATTATTGAGCTCTGGCCTCATGTGAGAATGCTGGCTATTCCACATATGCCCTCTACACAGTCAGGCTTATGGGTTCTTTCAAAATCTAAGGAAAGAGAGAAATGAGTGACATAAAAATTATATTTAATGTTCTTATCATAAAAAAATGCTAATGTTTATTACTTAATAAATGCTGATACTTCATTAATCAAAACAAATATGATCCAAATTCTAATAACACAAAAGTTAATATGTATGCTTGCATAAGCAAAGGACATGAATAAAAAGAAAGTTGATCACTTTGAGATGGTTCTGATCACAATTTTGTCTACATATGTTTTTAAAAGGTCAGAACCCTTACCTAGTAGCTGATGGACACAGAAGCAGACATTCACAGCCAAACACTAAGCTGAACTCATCAAAACCAGTTGCAGAGAGGGAAGAGTGATGAGCAAAGGTGTCAAGACCAGGCTGGAGAAACCCACAGAAACAGCTGACCTAAACAAGGGGGAGCTCATGGACCCCAGACTGAAACCAGCACAAGACCGACCCAGTCCCCCTGAACATGGGTTTCAGTTAAGAGGCCTGACAAATCTATGATCAATATGTAAAATAATAAAAAAATAGAACTATTCAAAATGGATACAGTCTCTCATATATACCATTATAATATTTATGCATGACATAGTATATACATACATATATATTATATTCTCTATATTCCTAACTACTCCATAAGTAAGTCATAGCATTAACTCACCCTAGTCTTCAGGTCAGTGAAATCTTACATTCAAGAAACCAGTAGTTGTTACTAAATTTATAAATGGTTACAATAAATGGTAAATTCTTTTCATGTTGAACAGACAATAGTTGAATTGACCTCATATTTCTTGCTTATAATCATGCAAAAAAAGTCCTCCAATGGTACTTTGGCTGAGATATTTTATACAGTCTTTACTTATGAAGCAGCAATTAACATCTTGGTATGAGATCAAAGAGTCTTTTGTTCAAGAAGCAATTAACCAAACACTTCTAATAATAACCAACTAACATTTCATTGTATATGTTGACAATAGCTAAAAATGCATTTCAGAGTCATTTTTAGGTGTTTTTATAAAAGAAAATCCTAACTATTAAAGGTGTAATTTTCTCTATCAGGAAATGCATTGTCTAGTTATAAAAGGGCTTAAATGTTTACATTCATGTAATATCATTTTGTACAGATGACATTGTTAGAATCACAAATCAGGAGTTATTTAAGTAAAATGTCTTATCTCACTAAGCAACTAGGTTGAAAGGGGAAGCATTGCAAACAATCATCTATTTAATAAAGAAACAAAATGGATAAGGTCTTGGAGCATTCTACATTCACAATTATGAAAACAGTTGTGTTAAGTTGCTTAACATTGTGTGAAGTCCTGTCCATATTCTTGTAAGGAAATCTATTTCAGCTCAGTGGGTCACACACAAAAAGAATGCATGAGAAGGAGATTTTTCAAAAAGGAGGATTGCAGTAAGAAACAAGGTGAGGAGAGAGAGGAATTGGGAGATAAAGAAATTAAAATCCAATGTATTCATGAATTTCACTTTCAAAGAGTAAGCAAAAGAGTAAATGCTTCAACATATTTAATATTGGTATGCTGTCAAGCACACTAATAAATCTAATGGAAGAATGAGTTAAATTAACTGTGATTAATATAGAAATTTCAATGAATAAAATTTGAAACAGACCAAAAAGTACATCTCAGTGCATTAGGCTGGTGCGTGGGTTAATTTGCCAGCTGCTTTTACAACAGGGTCTCTTGAGTATGCTATAGCTTGAATAGATTCACAACTTTGCATATCATTTTTATATCAAATAACTAGTAATAAATTGAATAAACTTTTAGTACTTGATTCACTATTTATTCTGAAAACGTAAAAGCAACTGTAGGTTGATATTACTGAAAATATTGAAAGATTCCAAATTATATTTTGATGTCTTTAAAAGGCACATTTGTGAAAGAATAAATGGCTAAATGATATGAAGTTTTTTTTTCAGGTAAAGAAAAACACGACAAAAGAAACATACATTTAAAATTAATTATATACTCCAACCTATCTTCCAAAAGTTATTTTAAAATTAGATTACATTTTATTATATATATTTTTAAATAGCATATAGATACCATAAAATTGTCACATACTCCTGCCGTATTTACTTTCCTATTGCTGTGATAAAATACCACAAACAAAGAAACCTATAAAAAGAAACAATTTTGTTTACAGTTTTAGGTTAAATGCATTATCGTGGGGTGGAAGAATAGCTGAGAACTCACATTTTATCCACAAGCATTAGAAATCACGTGCCATTTTATAACTCAAACCCTGCTTCCACCCACTTCTCCCAAAAAATCCACACTTATAAAACTTCCACCATTTTCTGATCAAGTATATGGATTATGTTTACATTCTCAGAAAAATAATCTTCATTTTATGTGCATTGCTATTTTTGCCTGCATATATGTATGTGTGAGAATGTCATGTTATTGTTGCAGACAGTTGTTAGCTGACTTGTGGGTGCTGGGGACAGAACCCTGGTCTCAGATAGAGCATTAGAAGCTCTTAACCACTGAGCCATTATTTCAGCACCGCCACTCTCATTCTAACAACCATAGAGCTTAAGCCTTATTTCAGAATCCAAATATATGGAACTGATTTTTAGAATATCAAACCTTTGTAACAATGGCAGACTATCAATCTGTATTTGTGGAGAGAGAGGAAGTCACTTTCTTCGGCGGTGTGTCAATGATAAGATGCCCTTGTTCCAAACAATAAACTCCCAACAAAGAACAAGAAAAATATTAAATAAACCCCAAAACAAACAAACAAACAAAAACTTCAGCTAACATCTATGAGTTTTTAAATCAGGTTTTACTCACAGAGGAAGAAAATGGAGAGGAATGGTTGTTAGCCATGTTAGCACTGTTGGGTATGCTTCTTTATCATGAAGTGAGCCTTAAATGCAATAAAAATTGGTTGGTTACTCCTATATAACTTGTGATAACAATGTACTGGAGTACACTACAGTCAGGTCTCTGTTTTTAGACTGATGGCTTTGTGGATTAGTAATGTTGATGATTGCATTTAATTTTTTGGTAGCAATCAGATTACCTTCCTCCACCATGAATGCTAGTCTTTAGAGGTGAAGCTTCAAATTTGGCACCAGCTCAATTTCCCCATGTTTGATTGGGTAATTAAATATTAACTTCAGTACCAACTGCTTAGCATGAGGTTGAGGAAGGTAACCAGTAGCATTAGCAACAGCATGTTAGTTTCTTGGACATTCTCTAGAATCATTTTGCCGAAAACTTAAAAAGAGATAAATCATTCCTGACACTGGATCTTTACTCATATACCCATATATTCACCAGTTCCTAACTCTATAGCTTCATTTTTGCTGAAGACTGCAATTAACATTACCAGACCTGCAGCTAGAAAATATGCAGACAGTAAGAGAGCTTGGAGAATTCAGCCCAAATTGGGATGGCTTTACTACTTCCATCATATTGACTCATGGATTTACACAGAAGAGACAAAAAGTCGGCAAATGGTTGAAGTGTTGGGTGACTCCAATTAAATACTTCATTCAGACAGAGCAGAGCTGAAATAGCTATGAACACACAGAGAATGAAACAGAACAAAACAATCTGCCTTTGATGGAGGACTACCCTGATGGCCAGAATGCCTGAACTTTGATGACCATTGCTGGAACACTGATGGAGGAGTGACCTCCTAGAGAGAAAAGACAACCCAGAGCTACAGACATTGAACTCCTGACCCACCTATGCCCATTGGAAGAGTTTCATAGAGGAAAAGAGATTCCACCTGCACCCCATGGAAGAAGAGATGGGAAGATGGCAATACAAGAAAACACCTAACAATAGAAAGACAAGCAAGACTAACCAGAATCTAGGAACTCTACACCAACTAGACCTGAAAACACCAAAGCAGATGAAGGAAAAGAGAATAGATTAAAAAAAATAACTTTATGAAAATGATAGAAGCACTCAAAGACAATATGAGAAAATCGCTTAAAGAAATGGAAGAAAACAAAAATTGGAAGAAATAGAGGAAAAAACCAATCAAAAATGCAAGAAATGGACAAATCTCTTTAAAAAATGAGGAAAGCCAAGGGGGAAAAAAAACAATCAAACAGTTGAAGGAAACCACTCAAACAGTTCAAGACTTGAAATCTGAAATAGGGACAATAAAGAAAACACAAACTGAGGGACCACTAGAAATAGAAAACTTGGGCAAATGATCAGGAATTACAGATGCAAGCATAACCAATAGAACACAAGATTAAAGGGAATCTCAGGTGCGGATGATAAACTAGAAGAAATGGATTCGTCTACCAAAGAAAATCGTAAATCCAACAAATGCTTAAAACAAAGCATCCAGGAAATAGGGGACACAGTGTAAAGGCCAAATTTAAGAATAATAGGCACAGAAGAATGCGAATAAGACCAGCTCAAAGGTACAAAAAATATATTCAACAAAATCTTTTCCAATCTGAAGATGACATACCCATTAAAATCCAAGAAGCATACTGAACACCAAATTGACTGGACCAAAGAAAAAAGACCCCTCGACTCATAATAATCAAAACACCTAACATACAGAATAAAGAAAGATTGTTAAGAGCTGTGAAGGAAAAGGCCAGGTAACATATAAAGGCAGATCAATTACACCTGATTTCTCCATGGAAACTCTCAAGGCCAGAAGGTCCTGGATAAATGTTCTACAAGTACTAAGTGACCAAGTATTTCAGCCAAGGCTACTATACCCAGCAAAACTCATAATCACTATAGATGGAGAAAACAAGATATTCAATGACAAAACCAGATTTTAACAATACATATTTATAAATCCAGCCCTACGAAAGTTCTGGAAGAAAAACTCCAACCCAAGGAAGTTAACTACACTCATAAAGACATAGACAATAGAGAATCCCACTTCACCAGAGACCAAAGGATAAAGCAGGGCAAATATATTCACAATATCACTGCAACAACAAATTTAACACAAACAACAATCAACAATCAATGGTGCTTACTTTCCCTCAACATTAATAATCTTAACTTGCCTATAAAAAGACACAAACTAACAGAATGGATACAAAGACAGAATCCATCCTTCTGCAGCATACAACAAACACATCTAAGCTTGAAGTACAGACATTACCTTAGGGTAAATTGTTGGAAAAAGATCTTCCAATGAAATGGACCCAAGAATCAAGCAGGTGTAGTTATCCTAATATCTAACAAGTTAGACTTCAAAACAAAATCAATCAAAAGAGATGAAGATGGTCATTTCTTATACATCACAGGAGAAACCATTCAGCACAAAGTCTCAATTCTGAACATCTATGCCCCAATACAAAGGTACACACATTCGTAGAAAAAAAATACTACTAAAACTCAAAGCTCACATAAAACCTCACACACCCATATTGGGAAACTTCAACACCCCACTCTAACCACTAGAAAGAACCACCACACAGAAACTTAATAAAGAAACAAAATAACTTACAGAATTATGTCTCAATTGGGCTTAACAGATATCTATACACATTCCATCCAAACACAAAAGAATACACCTTCTTCTCTGCTCCACATGGAACATTCTCTAAAATCGACCACATACTAGGCAACATAACAAACCTCAACAGATACAAAGAAATTGGAATAGTCCCCTGTATATTAACAGGCCACCATGCTTTAAAGTTGGAATTCAACAACAAAAAAACACAAATCGCAGAAACCCTACAAGCTCATGGAAACTGAACAATGCGCAATTGCACCATACCTGGGTCAAAGAAAAAATAAAGAAGGAACTTAAGGACTTTCTAGAATTCAATGGATATGAAGAAAAAACATACCTGAACTGATGGGACACATTGAAAGCAGTGCTGCAAAGAAATTTCATTGCATTAAGTGCCCATATGAAGATAACCGAGGAGAGTCACGTTGTACAATTAACAGCACAGCTGAAAGCCTTAAAACAAAAAGAAGCAAACTCATCCTGGAGAAGTAGATGCTAAAATATAATCAATTTGAGGGCTGAAATCAATACAGTAGGAACCAGGAAAACAATACAAAAAAAATATCATTGCAACAAAGAGTTGGTTTTTTTGAGAAAATTAACAAGATAGACAAACTTTTATCCAAACTAATAAAAAAGCAGAGAAAGAACATGCAAATTAAAAAAATAAGTAATGAAAAGCGGGACATAACAACAGACACTGAGGAAATCCAGACAACTTTCAGTTCATACTTTGAAAACATGTACTCCACAAAATTTAAAAATTCCAAGGAAATGGACAAATTACTGGATAACTATCACTTACCAAAATTAAATCAAGAACAGATAAAGAACTTAAATAGACCTTTAACCCCTACTGAAATAGAAGCAGTCATCAAAAGCCTCCCAACGATCCCCCCCAAAAAAGCTGAGAACCAGAAGGCCTAAGAACAGAATTCTATCAGAAATTCAAAGAAGAACTAATATTCATACTCCTCAAATTGTTCCACACAATAGAAACAGAATGGTCATTACGAAACTTTTTTTTTACCAGGCCACAATTACTTTGGTGCCCAACCCACACAGAGACACAACTAAGAAAGGGAACTACATACCAATATCCCTCATGAACATTAATGCAAAAATACTCAATAAAGAACTGACATATCTAATCCAAGAACATATCACAGAAATCATCCAACATGACTCAGTAGGCTTCAACCCTGTGTTGCAGGGATGGTTCAACATATGAAAATCTATCAATGTGATCCACCATAAAAACAAAATGAAAAAAAAATATGATCATCTCACTAGATGCTGGAATAGCCTTCAACAAAATTCAATAACCTTCATGATAAAGGTTTTTGAGAGATCAGGGATAACAGGAACATCCCTAAACATACTAAAAGCAATATATAGTAAATAAACCATCTAAATCAACCTGAATGGAGAGAAGCTTAACGCAATTCCTCTAAAATCTGGAACAAGAGAAGGCTGTCCAGTTTCTTCACATCTCTTCTATAATTATACTTGAAGTTCTAGCTAAAGCAATAGGACAACAAATGGAGATAATGGGAATACAAATTGAAAATGAAGACATCAAACTGTCACTCTTTGCAGATCATATGATAGTTTACATAATTGGCCCCAAAACTCTACCAGGATACTCTTGAAGATAAACACCTTCAGGAAACTAGCAGCATACAAGAAAAACTTAATAAAATCAGTAGCCCTACTATGAACAGACTACAATGGGACAGAGAATGAAACCAGAGAAAGATCACCATTTACAATAGTCACAAACAACATAAAGTATCTTGGGGTAACACTTACAAAACAAGTGAAAGACATATAGCAAGAACTTTTGTCTTTAAAGAAAGAAATGAAAAAAACATACCAGAAACTGGAAAGATCTCACATGCTCTTGGATAGGTAGGATAAACCTAGAAAAAAAAAAATGGCAATCTTACCAAAAACAATCTACAGATTCAATACAACCCCATTAAAATCCCAGCACAATTCTTCACTGACCTTGAAAGGATAATAATCAACTTTATATGGAAAAACAAAAGACCCAGGATAGCCAAAACAACCCTGAACAATAAAGGAACTTCAGGAGGCATCGCCATCACTGACTTAAACTCTAATACAGAGCTATAGTCCTGAAACCAGCCTGGTATTTGCACAAAAATAGAGAAGTAGACCAATAGAATCGAATCAAAAATCCTGATGTTAACCCACATCTTACTCCCATCAAAAAGGTGAAAATCAAAACCACCAATGGCACTTTCTGCTGGAGAGGATCTGGTTAGAGGGGTACAATCCTCCACTGCTGGTGGGAGTGCAAACGTGTACAGCCACTTTGAACATCAGTATGGTGGTTCCTCAAGAAAATTCCAATCAATTTACCTCAAGATCCTGTAATTTCACTCTTAGGCATATTCCTAAAAGATGCACATTCAATACAAAGAGGATATCAGTTCAACTATGTTCATAGCAGTATTATTGCTTCCATAGCCAGAACATGGAAGCAACCTAAATGCCCCTCAATGAAGAATGGGTTGGGAAATGTGGTATGTTTACACAATGGAGTATCACTGAGCAGAAAAGAAAAAATAAAACAAAAACAAAAAAACAAAACCAAAAAAACAATGGAATCTTGAAATTCGCAGAAAAAAATGGATGGAACAAGAAGAAACCATCCTTAATGAGGTAACCCATTCACAAAAAGAGGAGCATAGTATGTATGTACTTACTTATATATGGATATTAGACAGAGAGCAAAGTATTATAAGCCTACAATCCACACTGCCAGAAAAGCTAGGAGTCAAGGAGGACTGTACTTGAGATATACATGGCCTCCTGGAGAAGGGGAAAGGGACAAGATCCCCCCAAGCAAATTAGAATCATGGGGGGAGGGGAGAAGGAATTAAAGGTAAGATGAGGGGAGAGGTTGACTTGATGGAGCAGAAAGATTGAGTCAGGGAAAGGATAGAGGAGAGCAAGTAAAAATATATCATAATAGAGAGAGCAATTTTAGGTTTTAAGAGAAATCTAGCACTCCCTAGTCCAGAGATCTACAAGGATAACCCCAACCAACAACCTATGTAATAGTGGTGAGGTTACCTTAAATGGCATTCCCTAATAATGAGATCACTATTTTATCCTAGAGCCTTCATCTATTAGTTAATAGAAGCAGAAGCAGACACTCACAGCTAAACAATGACCCAAATTCTTTAAACCTAGTTGCAGATACGCAGATACGGAGGAATGATGAGCAAAGAGCTCAAGACCAGGCTGGAGAAACCCATAGTAACTACTGACCTGAACAAGGTTTGTGTGTGTGGGGGGGGCATGGACTTTAGTCTGGTAGCTGCTAAACCAGCATAGGACCAACCAAGATCTCCTACTGTGGTGTTAGTTGGTAGGACTGACAGCTTATGGGGTCATTTGTCGTGAATCAGTATTTATTACTAGTATACAAATGGACTTTGGGAGCCCATTCCACATAGAGAGATCCTCCCTTAGCTTAGACACATAGTGTAGGGCCTGCACCCTTCACCAAGTGATGTGACAGACTTTGAAGACTCCATATGGAAGGCCTCATCCTCCCTGGGGAGTACAAATGGGATGGGATGGGGTGGCTGGGTGAAACAGGGGAGAATGGGAGGCTGCGGGAACTGGAATTGATATGTAAAACAAACTTTTTTCATATTTAAATATAAAAATTATATAAAAAAAGATATAGAGATTAGGCCGTGGAGGTATCCACCTTTAATCCCAGGACTCAAGGATTAAGAGGTAGATGGATCTCTGTTAGTTCAAGACCATCATGACCTACATAAGCATGAAGAGTAACAGAGATCATGCCTTTGATCACAGCACCTGGGATCACATGCCTATAATCCAGACACAAGAGAGGTATATAAAACAGTAGATAGGTATATGAACTGGCATTTATTTCTCAGCCACATTGAGCATGGGGAGATGCTGACATCTCAGGATTCTTTAGTTATTCTGAGGAGAGACAGCAGCTGGGGGAGCCAGGATAGCCTTTCAGTCTGAGATAGAATAAGAACTAGTGACCAGCGGCTCTGTTTTTCTATCTTCTGCTTGACATTTGAACCCCAATTTCTATTTCTGTATTTTGTTTGCCATGTTACACTGTTTGGCTTTAAGATTAAAGATTAATGAAGGCAGAAAAATATGTTTTTGTGATTGGAAAGTAGTAGGTAATAAGGTAAAATATTACATGTAAAACATAAGAAATGATCATATATAAACATGCTTCTCTTTATGTGAATGGTACAAACACATGAAAATAAATTAGTGTGAACTAAATTATACTTTCATAGAACACAATATTGTGATATTTAATTGATATATGATTTAACCATTTGCAATAAGTGAACATTAGCATACATATGTCTATGAATGTATTCATCAGTAACTTACTTTACTTTGATAATACAAAATAACATTATTTTCTTGAGCTTTCTTGGAAAAACCTATGTGCAATTTCTTGTATTTAAGACTTACAGATAATAATCAAATTCCAAGTTGTATTAGGTGGGTAAATATCAGTACGAGTTATAAATTGATAACCTATTTGGTATACATAGCATCTGGGAAGTATTTATTAGTATTTTCACATGACTCTTTTTATAAAACAGTTTGACTCTACTCAGAACCATTGCCTGACTACAAGGCTGTATTTTGAACCTCGTTTCAGCTTTCCTGAGAGGAACAGAACTTTTATGATTTTTTAAAGAACTTTCAGAGCTACTGATAACTCATTTCAGTCATGAAGGTCATTATTTTTGGCAGTTGGTAGGAACGTATTCTTAAATGATTAATTTTTGTGCTCATTTGCTCTAACATTTTCAATTGCTTTCCTTGTATAAAATGGAATGAGTTATTGTTCTTTCAAGAGTTATTAAAAATTATATTCTGTGGAGTTTGTTACTCTAGTCACTTACTCAAAATTACACCTTTCTTTAATAAAAATGACTTATCTTAGGTCAGAGCTATGTAATATCTGCAAAATAAAATGTTTTACAAAGGGACATTCAGAAAATTAAAATAGAGTTTGTCAAATGTTTGAAGTCAACATTAATGGCATTCTGGTAAAAGTCTACAACTCCTCAAAATAAAGTCCACTAAAAATAAATCAAAACACAGGTATGTACTCTTTTGATTTTCAGTAAGTATGGAGATGCAAGATATTGCTTTTGTGTTTTGTCAGTTTGTAAAAATTCTACATGCATAGGATAAATATTATTTGAAACATTCTAAGAGCTGGAATATTTAGGTAAGGAAGATCCCAATTTATCAAGTTGGAAACATGCAGCATAACACGGGGAGTGCTTTGTTTTTGGTAAATCTTTACAATTTTGAACATTTTCTATAGTGTATCATGGAATGTTTGCTACAGCAGATAGGAACTAAGGCATAAATCTGAGACTGCATTCCCTATATTGAGACATCAGAATTCAGAGCAAAGAAAATAAAAATTCTCTCTATCCAAATGAACTATATCATAATGGTGAAACATTTTCTCATATTCTTGGTGTATGAATTTGTACCCAGGAAACAAATAAATTTATGAATTATATTTGGAAGAAAATCAAGTCATTCCTCTATTCACATGATGTCCACTGGTAAATATCACAGAATTTAAGGCTTATTTCCAATGTGCTTTCTAGAAACATTTACTATTATGCCATTATTGTGAATTCAGAAATCAAGTTTTATCTCCACTCAATACAACTGTTGTCATTTTTACACTTTCATTTCTTTTAATAGTGACACATAAGGATAATAAAGATCAAGATATAGATTTATACAAATACAAATGCTAAGTATAAAATCAAAACAGAAGGTATCATCTTTATGACGATGCTGAAGATGTTAAGCAAATGACTTCAGGGTTCCAGATCCCTAAGATTACTGTTCTAAGACATTTCCTGAGTTTCAAATCAGAAACTGAAACTGCATAGTGTGTGATGCAATCTTTGAGTTAAAGAAAGAATAAATGTGGAGAATGAAGAAACTACAGGTAATAAATGAAAATCCTTCAGTTATCAAAGAAAAGAAATCTGAAAGCATACACAAGGTATATCTCAATTGTTCACACACTAGTCAGAAGATATTTTTAAAAAACACACCTAAGTTATCTGTGGGTATAGATCTGGAATTCTCCAGGTTCAGGAACAGTTACAATTCTCTGCTGTAGAACACTTGAGATTCTAAAGGCACGGAGTGCAGAAACACACAGGTGTATTGCGTCAGAATGAATATGTGCTTGTTTGTCTGAAGCTGTGGCAATTCTTCTTTTAAAAAAACCTTAAAGATACTACATGAGGTACTAGTCACCTTTCTAATAGTATACTAGGTACATTAAGAGTCATTGTGCATAGAAATACAAAAAAAGGATTAAACTAATACAAAGCACAACTTCCATAAACATACAGTTCACTGTTCAGCAACCAAGTAGCAATCACCAAGAACACAATGAAATGGAAATTTTAATTTTTTTGGAGTGAAAGATAATAAATTTGAATAATCAGGACTAACACACGATTTAGAGTCAGCAATGAAATTAAAATATATTTATTTCACTGTTTGAAAAATCAAGCAGCTCTAATGAAAAATTTAACTGTTTATCAATTCAAGATTAAATAAATGTGACCTTGGGTGATGCCACAGTTGGTAAAGCATTGGCCTCTCAAATATGGAATCAAGTTCATATCCCTAGGACTCACATAAAATGTTAGACATGAAGGCATGCATGCAATCATGGTTATGGGCAGGCAGAGGGAGGAGTATCCCTGGCAATCCTTGTCTACCAAGTCTGTGGACTTGCTTACTTCCTATTTTGTTGAGAAGGTCTGTATCAAAGGATAATCTATGACAAAAGATAGTTAAAGACAATATCTGATTTACACTGCACTTGTAAACACTATCAAACAAACAAACACAAACAGACATTTACAAAGCACACAGAAATAAACACCTAAAACACCAAAATACACAAAAAGAAACTTATATTCATGGACACTAATGACATGTGACACACTTCACATAAAGAATGTTTAAATTGAAAATTTACAATGGAACCTATGTAAAATCAGTCATAGACAAGAAAAGTGATGAATAAGAACATACACAAATGTAATCTCATGTAATCTCAAACCAATGTTTATGAATGATAAAAGCCCTTGAGGCATCTTTCAGTAAGGGCAGTTGCCCTCTACTCATTATAGTTAGGGCACAGCAAATGATTTATAACTTCCAAGTCCCACAAAATACAGATGTACAGTCTCCTCTTTACCTTTGTGAGGCAAAACCTGATACAGTCCTCCAGTCAATTCTCATGCTAACATATTTCTTTAAGGAGAGATATTTACTTAATTAAAAAAAATGACATCTGAAGCAACAATATTTAAGTTTTTCATTCTGCCTTCATAATTTATTCTCACTGAAGGCTCTTATTCTTTTAACCTAAAATATCATATTATAAAAAGGCTTATTAATTTTATAAATTAAAATTTACAACTTTTGGGTTTCATATCTAATATCTATAACTGTGCATTTTAGATTGAATTGAAATTATACCTTATTATGATACAGGATTTTGCTTGTTCACCACATTTTCTTATCACTTGCTCCTAGATTTTAAGCTGTCTTTATTACTTTTCGGTATGAACTCTGGGTATCTATCTGTCTCTTATACCAAAATTCATCTTCTTCATTGATTTTTGAATGTCTTAAAGTGAATCATTTAACATGCAATTCACTATCTCAGTTTCAGCAATTTTATAAACAAGAGGAATGTATTACTTTTTAAAACTTGACCATGTACAAAATAATCTCAAAAACTTCATTCACTCAACAATAATTATCATTGGCTACCTAAATCCAAACAGGGCCTATGGTCTGATAAATGAGCAAAGATCATTTTTGTGTCCTTTTATTTTAATGAGATAGCCATAGACTAATCGAATTAGCATAAGAATGGGTAATTTCAAAGCAATAAATAAGTAAATAATTAAATCTCTTGGTGTAATGTGAAAATGAAGTATTTTAACTTGCTAATGATAGCATTTCTTCTATTAGTAAAATCAGATCTTTTATTTCTATCATCCAGTGAATAGCTCCCAGTTAACCAGACATGGGGAACCTGTTTGCTTTGAGATATTATGGCCTGCTCAAAGACCTTGCAGAGGGGAAGGATGGTATTATGCCAAAGAGAAGCAATTGGCCAGAATCCCCACAGTGGAGCAGCAAGACTTCAGGTGATTTTGAGGCTAGGGAGTGTATGTGCCTGCCCTCGCCAGCAAGGAAGTTGCAACTCTGGGAAGATCTTCTTCATGCAGTTTTAATCAGGATAGTTTCTGCTAACCCACGGGGCCCGGGGGACCCCTGCACAGGCTTAAATCCCCTTGTGCTAACCAACCCCAGTGAGCTATGTGGACCCTGCAGATAGGCTACTCTAATGCAGAAGCAGACAGGCTGAACAGACTCAACCAAATAAGGGCTTGTTTACACCAGAGAGCACTCACCCTCGGGGAGGTGGAAGGCAGAAGCCAGCACCATCTTTAAGGCCCAGCACTTTGGAGCTCTCTACTAGGGGTAGCCAAGTGACAAAATATAATATTGCCTATGAAAGGGAAGTCTAGATGATATCAGACTGATCGTAATAAAGTAGCTTGGGAAAAGTTCCATAGCTATGATGATAGGTATGTAAATAAGTAAGATAATATTAAGATAGTTGGATTGTGACAAGGCACATTTATCTATGCATTTTGTCATTTATTTTTTTAGTGTGTGTGTGTGTGTGTGTGTGTGTGTGTGTGTGTGTGTGTGTGTGTGTGTGTTTGCACATGCATGTACTTGCCAGAGTGGAGATTTGGGTGTCAGAGGCTATTTTTGAAAACTGATTATTGTTTTCTGGTGGGTTCACAGGATTCATATGTCATACTTGGCCACAGAGACTGTTACCAACCTATTCCACTTGCCAGTTTAGGAAAAGTTCATTTTAAAGATAAGATGTAACAAGACCTATTTCTTGTAAAGTATCATATTCGAATATTTGATTCCCCAAAAGATGCTCTAAAATTATATGAAAATAATGTGTTTTTATTTATTCATTTCCTGATTTTCATGCTTTATAGAAGTAGAATGTAATTTATTCCTTTTAAAGCAATGTTAACTTTAGTACTTGAGGTTAATTATTTTACTATCATGTTCATTAGAAAAGATCTTTTGTTATAATTAATTTTTTTATATTTTTTACTTATTTCATAATATCTAAGTGATGCTATACATTAACAGTCACAAAAATCAATTGCCTGTTTAGATTGGTGTGAAATGGAGCTGGTTATTGGAAGCCTTACCAAATATACAATTATTTATATTGAGCAAAATAATATAAAATGTAGAATTTTCAATATTGCTCTACAATTTAAAAATGTTCTCATTTGATTTTTATTATGCAAAATCCTAAGCAAGTAAGAAGATCTGAACATACCCGTTCATGGGGATAAAATTCCCATAGTTTGTGCTCCTAATAGTATCTTCTTTTTTCAAATAAATATCCTGTTAATTCTATTATTTCAATAGAACTCCATTAAGAAGTAAAAATGTCATACAGAATAGAATATGAAAGAACTTGCTGGAACCTGTCTGTATTTTAACTGATTCTCCAGCACCAATGTGAAGATTTAAGTGTGGTCAATTGTGTTTGTAAACTTATTGTTAATGAGATAGATGTAGATTTTTGTCTTTTCACATTTATTCACTAGCCCTTGCATTCTAAGAAATAAATTTCTTGTCAAGTGAGAAACAGTGTTTCAAAATATAAAGCTGGATTGTTGAGAGGAAGGACAGCCAGTGTCACTACACATAGAAGTACACACATGTACTCATGTATCTGCACACATGATCATGCACTCATATATACTCTGCATGTGCACACTTTAAACAGTAACAGGATAAGTGGGTTCCACATAAAGTGGGAAGAAGTGAAATTATGCCACATTGTTATTTTTATATATTTATACTTTATTCAATATTACAAATATTTATATAAAACTATGCTAATATCAACATCTATATGTTATTTAACATATTATTATGTTATTTAACAGAATATAGTTTTTAGAGTATATTTCAGTATGTTCTAGTGATAATCTATCTTAGATGGTTCCAAAAGTGAAAACTAGTTGTGGAATCTGTATGGCTTTTCCAGTTATTAGTTATTATTTCATCCCAGTGACACAATACTATTTATGATTCTTACTGTGACAGAATTAGTGATTTGCTTGAGGTGCACATTGCCTCAAGTGTGCTGAAGGGTATGATGAATACCATTGTTCTTTGTTAACTCTGTTGTCATCACAGTCATACATGTCCTTGCTCTCTAATAAAAAATAAATTAAAATAAAAAGACAATGGTGTTGAATGGCTCTATGAGTAAAATCTTGAATCTTACTCTGTCAAGATATCTCATGTTCTTGTTTGGTTTTGGTTTTGGCTTTGCTATGTAGATAAAAACACAATGATGCTGCCTCATCAAATAAATATTAGAACATTTATTTCCCATTGGAAAAACTTTCATAAAATCAAATAAATATTGAAATTGTTATTTTAGTGTATTGTTCACTTGGAGGACAGACTAATAAAGAATATATACACACATGCATTTTCTTTTATATAATATGCTTCTCAGTTTTCTTACTTACAGTATATGTTGATGTGTGAAGATACATAAGAAGGACTCCAATGTCACAAATGAATTTTAAGTATGCCTGGAATTGATTTTATTTCTGCATTTGTGCTCATCTTCAAGATCATGATGAGTAATGAAATCAGATTAAACAGCTAATTTCAGTGTATAAATACTAAATTAGCAATGCACACAGGGTAAACAGCCAGGCTTATTATGGATTCTATTACAAGTGGTTTGTAAGGATGAAAGAATGGTCCACCAGAACTGTTGAATACTTTTAGAATTGATTTTTTTCTTTTTAGTAAATTTGCATAATTGACAAAGTTGTTATTTTCTTCCCTTTCCAAATTTATAACTAATAATATTTTCAGGTAATCAACCGTTTGCAAAAAGTTAACTAATAATATAAGTAAATTAAAAGTAAAATAATATAAAGACCTAAAATGATAGATACAATAGTGTAAGTATGTTGTCCATAATCTAACAGCGATGAAATACATGTGGATTAATTAATGCTTTCCTTGATCACATTTGATAAACTGTATATACTGTATTGGAACATTGCCTTTGTGTAAGAAAATCTGATCTCAAATTATCAGAATATGATCTAAAGTAAAACAAAACAGTTGATTTTAAACCATGTGACAAACTTCATGTTCAAAGCCTTTTTTAAAATACTGCATATACTTTAAATATTTGGACAAGGCAAGGTGTGAATAATGGTTATAAAAGGACAGGTGAGCAGTCTGCTGGAACTAATTATCTTTATAAAATGTTCTGAGCAGAAATTGGAATTTGATTACTCTCATTTTTCCTTTTACTTTTCTTTATTGCTATGACCTCTGTGATTTCTAGTGACATGTTTGAAATTTAGTAAGACAAATTGTATTATGCTAAATTAGAGAAAATGTAGCTGACTCTGGTTTTCAAACATATTTAAGGCAGGGATTCCTTACTTTTGTACAAGGTATTTATTTTAGCATTCTGAATTATTTTTATGAAATTGGTTATTTTATTGAAACTCAGCATCTCTGAACAGTTATGAAATTTGAAAATTGCTTCAATGTATGTTCTTATAAATAAAAGTAAGTCTTTCACAATTTAAAATCCTCCCCCTTCCAATAACATTCTACCTTCCTCATTTCCCATGTAGGGAAATCTCATTTAGTCTTAGCTTGCTGATAAGAGTATTTTCTTCCTTTCCTCTTTTTATTGAAATCTTAGCTAGATGTGATGATGTGATTATGTTCATCATTTGCTTTGCTGACATTTATTATGTTGTGACTATACTTGATCAGCTGGATTAACAAGATAAACATTAGTATAATATATAGGTATACACATATGCAGTATAATATATTTATATAGTATATAAAAAGTACAGTATAATATTTAAATATTTTTATTGATTCACAAATCTCAGTGAACTAGAGAGCAAATGAGCATTGAGAAAAAGACAGAATTACTTCTCCCTTGATGATATCTATTCTTGTTGAGGATTATGAAATTTCAAGCTTCCATGCATTTTCCTTACACCCAAGGGTGCTGAACAAGATTTAAAGAAGCTATAAGAAATTTGTGTTTCTTCTTTTGGAAAGCACCTGTTCGTTTCACTCACTCATTACTGCCTGACAATACTTTTAGTATTTAATATTTTCAGTGCTTTATATGTTTTAGCTATTAATCCTGCATGAAAAACAGATGGGATGATTTATTTTTGTACATATATGACCATTGATAGGTAAAAGCAGACTGATAATTTGTCATGGATACACAGTGGATTTTATTAGCTATGAAGAGAAAGAAGTCTGCAGGGAAATGCATCCAAATGAAAGTATTTTGTTAAATGGGGTAACCCAGGATCAGAAAGCAGAGAAAGCAGATGTTCACTTACTACTAATACCTGAAAGTGTTTACATTTATGTTTCTATATGGGGTTGATTGTGGGGTAAGCTAGGACATTATAAACAGATGGGAGAAAGGGGAAATAGTGCATTGAGAAAAGGGTAAGGACAATAAGACCCTTAAACATGGAAGCACAAAGGAAATCATGGTGTAGGATTTAATGACACAATGGTAGCTCAATCCCTTGGGGCTAATAATGAGGAAGAAAATAAAAAGAAAGTTATGTTTGAAAATGCCATAATGAAAAACCACATTTAGAATATTTTGTAATTAATAAAAAACAAACGTCTATTTACATCCACAGGAAGAATCTTTAATAATCATGTCTTTATTATTCTAATTTCCATGCAGTTCATAACTGCTCTTTCTTTTATTTTCTGTGTAAAATTTTATCCTATATCAAGACACACCAGGAGTTATTTCTTCCAGAAGGATATCTGAAACACTAAATTGATGGATATGTTTCTAATCCTGTGCTTTACAGTTCTTTCTTAAAGGTTTTGTTTTCACCTGCAAAATTCCCATCTGTGTATGAACTTTAAGGGAGTCAATAGACATACGACATCCAGTCAAACTAGACTATCAGAAATAACTTTGACAAAAATGTGAATTGACTTCATTCAGTTTATCATCAACTCATTTGAGAGGTGTATGATTATAAGATTAAGTAATCATTTTATGTGTTTACATCAAATCAAATATCTGTATGTTTAGAAACAATAACAATTCCATGAAGAACAGTTTTAGTAAATCACATATTTATTTTTTGATAAGGTTAGCCCCAAACTCCTGCCACATATTATCTCCAAACTCACTTTCCCAAGAGTTAGGACTAAATGTATTCATCAACTTTATAAGCTTTAAAATCAATTATGCATCTATTTTTATAGTTATTCATACATGATTTCTCTATGTAGTATTTCTTCTTCTCCTCTGTCCAACTCCCCTCATGACTTGTTAAGACATATTCTATTTAAATTCATAATTCCTTCTTTTATTATTACTGTTTATATATAGTGTACACACACACACACACACACACACACACACACACAACCTAATGAGTCCCTTTACTTTTCTTTGGTTTTCAATAAAATGCTCACTTAACTCACACACTGAAGTAGATTACTACCCTTTACATATAATAATTTTTTCTTCATCTTGAGAATTCATATTGTCCTACCAACCTAAAATGCTGTACAGACATCACTGTTTCTTTCCTTTTCCTTTGCCTTTCTTCCTTTCTTTTCTTCTTTCTTCCTCCCTCCCTTCCTTTCTTTCCTCCTCCCTTCCTTTCTTTCCTTCTTTCTTTCTTTTTTGTTATTTTTGTTTTTGTTTTTCATTTTTCTCTCCTTTCTTTCTTTCTTTCTTTCTTTCTTTCTTTCTTTCTTTCTTTCTTTCTTTCTTTCTTCCTTCCTTCCTTCCTTCCTTCCTTCCTTCCTTCCTTCCTTTTATGGTTTTTCAGAGCCTGTCCTGAAACTAACTCTGTAGACCAGGCTGGCTTCGAACTCACAGAGATCTGCCTGCCTTGGCTTCGCAAGTGCTGGGATGAAATGCGTGCACCACCAACTCCTGGCATCTTTCCTTTTTCTTTGCAATTTACTCAACACATATTTGTGTCTTCCCTTTAGTGAGTGGAATCCTTGCCTGGCAGTGATAAATATAAATGCAAATCAACAATACATCCAAAGCTTGATTGTTTGATAAAGTATTGAGAAATTCTATTGAATTTCTAACATAACTAATGTTCCCTTCGCCTTAAAAAAAAAGATACCTGGAAGTTTTTCATAATTTTACATTTTGATCTGAATGATATTTGTATATTTATGAAGTTCAATGTGACATTTTGAACCATGAACATACTGGATAGTAATAATCTCAGGGAAATTAGCATATTGAGCAACTTAAACATTTATAAAAATATTTTATATAGTTTATTGATAACATATTTTTTATATTCATATTTAAATTATGGTTTTTCCTACTACAACTCTTCCAAGAACCATGTCAAATCCTCACCTCCCCTCTGGCCCAATCCATACCCTCCCTTTTTCTTTCTCTTTAGCAGATAAATATGAATCCAAAATATTACCAATAATATAAGAGCCTAATCACTTTAAACTATTGTCATGTTCATTGAATAAATTAATATTATTCTCTTCTGTTTGTAAATAAGCAAGTATTTTAAAGTTAATTATATTTACTCTTCTGGGACATAGAACGCAGAAAACTTCCTCCTTTCCATCAGTGTACCATATCCTTGTGAACTGCCTCTTACTCCTATTTCTCTTATAGCCCTATTCCACTCTCTGTTTCTGTGAGAGGAGACAGTTGTACTCCAAATTTATTGCAAAACTATTCATGGCAGTCAGAGCATGAAAAATACCCTTCAGATATTGGTGAGTACTCAGGTGTTTGAAAAATTTAATCAAAATGAAACTGATCATGTATCTGAAATCAACTTTACAATGAATTATTTGTTCTGGCTAGAATAATTCCCCAGACTCTATCTTCAATTAGTTCTTTGAATTCATATTTTTTTCTCTAATATAATAAGAAAATTCATTCTGAAATGGAATTTTAGATTCAAATGAGCCTAATTCAGAAGTCAAAATAGAAAACACAATTTATATACTCATGCTTTCTTTTAAAAAAAACATATTTTTTAAATGGTTTAGAATATTCAGGAATAAAACATTAATCCTGATTTTCCCCTCTTAGAGGGTGACATAAATGAGAATATTTGTACTTGTTAGGTTTAAGATGAAAAGACCATGAGAATACAATTAAAATATAAATGCACATTTTCAACATATGAGGCAATTTTTTTATGTGCAGAATATATTTAAGTTTATCATGATTTTATAATTTAATTAAATACTTGATAACTGTATTGTGTTCTTCTTTTATAAAATTTAAATCATGCCTACTTTATCTGGACCTCAATTAAAACTGCCTGAGAAAAATTTACTTTAACCACAATGAAGACATCTACTTAGAAACCCCATGCTTGCTTATTTTTTCCCCCTTTATCAAGTGCGTCCTGAGGGCTCTGTAATACCAATGTTTTATCTGAAAAGAACACTGGTCATAAGTGGCAGTTTAAACATTCAGCAATCTGGATTGTAAAATGCCTCCTGCCAAGCATATTTTAACCATCCGTGGAAACATATCTTGAGCTTGTTACTTCAAGTCAGAGACAAAACACATGCAAATGGGTGGGATGAACAATATATTTGCTTTTGAATATCATACAAGTCATCAGTAAAGTACTGGGAATACCACCAAACTGTTTTGGCATAATAAAACCACTATCTTTACACCTGATGACTTTAGTTGGAATTTTATTCCAAGAATCCACATAATGGCTGGGGAGAACCAACTCCTACAACTTGTCCTGTATCTCACACACATATCTTGTTGACAGTCACATGCCATGGGGGGGGGGACGAGGATAAATGATTACTGTGTTGAAAGGTTTAAATGATGTTTGAAAATATTTACATTCATAACATCAACAAATAATCATAACTATTGAGAACTGTAACTCAGCATAAAGCAATACATATCATTTGCTACATAAAATCTAAATCATTTGCTGCATAAAATCTAAATTAAGAGAGCAGAGTGTCACCCTATGGTGACTAGAAGAGGGATTACTGTTGTCTCATTATAGGCATCTCATTTTGAACTCTTTAATAAAGCATGTGTATGTGTTTATTTTGGGAAGGATCTACAGTAATAGGTTTTTGTATGATTATTTTTTCTCACAATATCTTAGTGTTAGTTATCTCTTCCTGTAGTTTTCTACCCTGCCCTCTTATCTCCCATTTTCTGTTTTCTTCTTTTCTTTATTAAAATTTGAACTAAACGTGTTTCACATGTCAACCCCAGCTTTTGCACCCTCCTGTTCTCCCCTATTCACCTCCCCACCAACCCCTATCCTATCCCCTTTCTGCTCCCCAGGGAGGGGAGACTTTCCATGGGGAGTCTTCAAAGTCTGTCATATCATTTGGAGCAGGGCCTAGGCCCTCCTCACTGTATCTAGGCTGAGAGAGTATCCCTCTGTGTGGAATGGGCTCTCAAAGGCCATTTCTATACTAAGGATAAATACTGATTGATTACCAGAAGCCCCATAGACCTGTCCAGTCTTCCTAACTAACACCAAAACTCAGGGTGTCTGGAAAGCATTGTTCATCTGGACACTTTATATAATTTCATTCTGTTTCCCTATCTTGAAATTCACCTCCGCTTTATGGTCTCTTACTAATTTCCTGACCTCTGTTGCTTTCCCAAATGGAACACAGATAACTGAAGATTCAGGTTACCATCCACAAATATGGACTACAATTGTCTCTCTAGGTCTAGAATATCAAAGCACTGTGTGGTATTTGCACTTACAGATTCTAAGCAGTAAGAGACCATGCACAAAATTTTGCACAGGTTGAAACCAGACAAAATTATCATATGGGGAGAGAAGATAGGCACAAAGTTTCTCCTCTAGTTAAGGAAATACAGTAGCTGATAACTTCTGGAAGACAGAGAATCAGTTTCCTTTAAAGGTGAAACACCTGTTAGAAGATAGCCCTCCAGATAAAGTGACACAAACAAGATATATGGGCAGCCTATGTGATAGGCTTGAGAAACACATAGCATGAAGTTGGTGGAGCACAAGGATGGGACAGATTATGGAGCGGTAGGGATGAGGGGTGAATATGACTGAAATATATGTGCAAATACCCAACGAAGCAAATTAAACTGAGAATGAAGAGAAAAAAACAAACAAACAAAAAAACAAAACAACAACAAAACAAAAAAACTGAACTTGTTATCTTGTTCACCTTATGTGAGAGGGTAAGTGACATATTCTGTGAATGTCCAAGAATGGTCACAGAAATTCTGTGGCTATTGATTTGGACCTTATAAACATGATGAAGGTATGTTTCAACTATAGAATAGTGAGATAAAAAGAGTTATCTCTTTCAGCCCACCCCCCCCGCTAAATACACTATACACAAATAGCATATCCATGTACAACATTTTGTATAGTGGCTACACTGGACTATAAATGCATGCATTTGTACATACACACACATGTATTGATATTTACATGCATGTAATTTCTGTTAAACATGTGGACAAATGTCTAAGATAATAAGGTAAATATTTCTCATATTTTCTAAGAGATTGGAACTTTTGATGCAGAACTTCACAACTGAAGCGAATCCACCATGACATAAGGCTTACAACTGCAAACGTAGAAGTATATTAAAGTGATCTTAAAAAAATTAGATAGGTACCACAAATGCAGAACACAACATTAAGATGATGCTTGGTCAGCAATGGTGTTTGGAATATTCTGTTACCTGGGGTCAGCAGGTGAGAGTTACTTAATACCTTACAAAAGTTGTAAAGACTTTAATGTAAAGTATGCCTCATTCTGTCCCTCATGTGATGCTTTCTGTGTTGTTCAAGAAAAAAGAGAGCAGAGCCCATTGTGAGAAGACAGAGAAAGGCATAAGGACAGGGACAGATGCAGAAGACAAACTCCAGGCAAGCTCTCTTTCAGATTCATACAAACAGGGATTAAGGAAGGCAGAAAGTGTGAAAGAGAGAGTTTGAGTCAGTGCTAACTTTTGGTCACTAATGGTAGATGCTTTAATTTCTGCCTCTAATGCAACAATGATGCATTATTACTGACACTGAATTTATTATCAATGTGTTCAAACTGACATATTTTGAACCTTGTGTGAAAAATCATTAATGCGTTAAAACTGCACATATTAATGAATATATGGAATTTCATTTCATCATTTGGACATATTCCCTTATATATATATAATATTTCATTAAACGTTATGTGAATTAAAGAAACTTCTCCCACAATTCACAAGATTTTTCAATAAATTTTCTCTATTTAAAGTTTGTTAACCTAAATAGACTTAGAATATTTTTTGAGTAAAGAAACACATCAAAATCTTGCAAAAAGATATCTGAAAGTAACCCTTATTTAGAAAGAAAAAAATTTGGGGCCATTTCTCTAAAGGTTTTCCAGGCACTGAGATATGCTTAATATTTCTTTTCAAATAATTGTCTAGACTTTAATCTTAGAATTGTGAATACATTCAATTAAATAGTAATGAAAAGAAACACATCAAAATCTTGCAAAAAGATATCTGAAAGTAACCCTTATTTAGAAAGAAAAAAATTTGGGGCCATTTCTCTAAAGGTTTTCCAGGCACTGAGATATGCTTAATATTTCTTTTCAAATAATTGTCTAGACTTTAATCTTAGAATTGTGAATACATTCAATTAAATAGTAATGAATAGTTACAGATGCTCACATGAATATCTAGTGATAATCTTTTTGGGGAGGTGGTGTTTTGAGATAGGGTTTCTCTGTATTTCTTTGGAGCCTGCCCTGGAACTCACTCTGTAGACAAGGATGGCCTTGAACTCACAGAGATCTACATGCCTCTGCCTCCTGAGTGTTGGGAATAAAGTCTTGTGCCAGCAATGCCAAGCTATAGTAATCTTAACATTGGGAGACATATGGAAAAAAATGTGTGGTCACAATAAAATAACACAATTCATTAAAAATGGTAGATCAAGGCAAAAAAGGAGAGTCAGACTGAGCTATGGTTATTAAAACAGTTTGCAACAATATAGGTCATATGTATGTAAACCTGCATTGCTAGATTTGCAAATGGAGGAAGATCACACCCCAAGAGACACAGCAATCCCTTAAGACTTCACATAAGCAAAGATATAGTTGTTATAGAGGAAGAATTTTAGATTTCTCTCCTCTAAAACTAGATGATAAATTTGTGTTTTAGGCCAAAAATCTTGCAGAATTTGCTGTTACATGCTCACACATATATATTTTTTGTTTTAATTCTCTATACCAACTGGCATATATTTACATGTACGTACACACAGCACACACACACATAACACACACGCACGAGCGCAGGTGAACACACTCACACAGTCACATTTTTGTGTGTGAAGTGTTTTCTGCTTGCTAACTCACAAGGGTCAATGAATTCTATCTCTGTGTCACAAAGTGGAAAGATTTTGCTCCTACAGAGCAAAAACACTGACTGATGAGTTGATTTTCTCCTATCATTTTGCTATTATTGATATGTTGCCATATAATGAATTTGTTAAATTTAAAATAAATTTTATTGCATGCTTTATGAACTAACAATGTCAATGATATCAGGCATGTGTTGACCAGCTATATTGTTTTTAGTTAGTACTACATATTTTCATGCTTTCTTGATATATAGTTTTATAATTTCAAATACTAACTTAATGATATTTTAACATTGACTAGATTTGAACTCATATTTCAGTGATTTTTTTCAATGAATAAGTATGTGGTTTGATTCTATAGAAAGAGGAATAAACATAAGCATTTTGCACACATCGTTAAGAAAATGTCCCAAGTGAAGTTATGCCTCATATGGATATGGTGTAAGCCTCATTTATTCTGTACCCTTCCCAGAGAGACTGGTCATAAAACATGTGTGAACACAGAAAACAAATGTTTTGTCACTAAAACTGTTGACCTAAGAATTCTCCTTAAGAGAGAAAAAAAGTTTTCACTGTTTGCCAAGTCAATAGATCCTGAAGGTGAGAGAAGAACAAATGCAAACTATATAGGTGAATGAAATAAATTGCTAAATTAGATAAAAATAAAAATCTATAAATAGAGAGAACAGGCTGTTTTTCGGTGGTATTCGATTATCACAGAACAATTAATAGCGTGAGTTTGTTGCCTTGGGTTGACTACTTGATTTTAGAAGATTGTAATTTTCTAAATTGTAGGAAGGCAAATCGATTTCATCAGACTGCTCATGAAATAACACCCTGCATTTCTGCTTGCTGTGTGTTGCTTGCTGACTCACAGGGGTCAAAGAGCTTTTAAAAGTGTGCCACAAAGTAGGAAGATACTGTTAAACAGAGCAAGAACAGTAACTTCTGAGCTGACATTCTCCTCCTGATTTGTCACTGTTGATATTGTACAGCATAATGCATTTATTAAAATGGGATGTAGTCTATAATTTGGGAAATAACAATATCTATTTTATTATGACATTTTCTTAACACTCTCTATTCCTGTTTCACAAATATGTCTGATTATGTGCTATATTAATTTTATTTTTATGGTTTGTGATGTATTTATTTTTATTTTTTGTGCAGGAGTGTTTTATGTGCAAGTATATGTCTGTGCCATGTGTATGCCTCGTCTCCACTGAAAGACCCCCCACTCAAGGCTAATAGCTTAAGGCCTGGCTTAGCAATGGTAACGCCATTTTGCAAGGCTTCCACATAAACAAGTAAAAGTACAGGACAAGGTCAGTACTCACAGGCTGCCACATCTGGCCTTGGGAGGGGAGCAGAGAGTTCGGAGAAAAACCCAAACATGAGCTAAGTCAGCTATTATCAGATCCCCAAACACGTAAGAGGCTTGTCCTCGGATGACTCAACGCCTTATTTGAGCTGACCAATGGGACTACTGTAACTATGCATCTCGCTTCTGTACCCGTGCTTTTGCTACCCAGCCCTATAAAAGTCCCTCTCCCCAGCCCGTGGGCGCGCAAGTCCTCCGAGAGACTTTGTCACCTACAGGTACCTGTGTATATCTCAAATAAACCTCTTGAAGTTTGCATCCGCATCTGTGGTCTCGGCTTGGTCTTTGGGTCCAGGGGTCTCTTCCTGGAGGGAAGTCCTCTTCTGGGGTCTTTCATTTGGGGGCTCATCTGGGATTTGAGACCTCCACCCAAGGACCACTGACCCACCATCGGGAGGTAAGCTGGCCAGCACTCTTTAACACTGTGTCTGTCTAAGCCTTTCTGTCTAGTTTGTTTCAGTCTGTGCCTGTGTGTCTGAATCTGTACCGGTTCATACGACCTGGACAAATTGTTTGGCATCTGGCGGGACAGGCAAGGAGCTGATGAGCTCGGACTTCACCCCCGCAGCCCTGGAAGATGTTCCAAGGGTGTCTGGAGCCCGATTTTTTGGAGCTCAATCTGTATCAGAAGGTAGGAGGAGAGGGATCCGGACCCTCGAAGTCTCCATCTCAGTTTTTGCTTTCGGTTTTGCACCGAAGCCGTGCTGCGTGTGTGTTTTTTTGTTTGTCTTTGTGTTTTGTTAGGAGTGTGTATTCTTACTTCCCTACTCCTTAGCCCCCCCCTTAACCCTGAGCGAGTGTCCTTGGGCCACCACTCCACAGCTCCTCAGGCTCCTCCTCCACTAAGCAACCAGCTGCTGAATACCTCACCCTCTTAAAGGAGAAACCCCAGCAGGAGAAACCCTCAAAGCCTGTTTCTGCACCTCCCCCTGTCCTTCCCCCTTCCCTATGCAGGGCCCGAGAATCTAGGCGCTGAGGCGGCGACTAAAGATTCCCAGGTCTCCTTACCCATGGCAGGGTGACTCTGGGGTAGGCGGGAGCCCCTGCCTGATTCCACCTCTCATGCTCTCCTCTTGAGGGAAGGCCCAAATGGCCATACCCAATATTGGCCTTTTTCTGCCTCCGATCTTTACAATTGGAAAAATAATAATCCTTCCTTCTCCAAAGACCCTGTCACCCTCACTAACCTAATTGAGTCTATTCTAGTCACCCACCAGCCCACTTGGGACAACTGCCAGCAGCTCTTGCAGGGCTCTGTTGACCTCAGAGGAAAAACAGAGAGTTCTTCTAGAAGCCCAGAAGAATGTCCCAGGCGACAACGGCCACCCCACTCTACTGCCGAATGAAATAGAGGCAGCTTTTCCCTTGAATCGTCCTGACTGGAACTTCACTGCGGTTGCAGGTAGGGGATACCTACATCTCTATGGCCAGTTGCTCATAGCGGGTCTCCGTGTGGCAGCCTGCCACCCTACCAATTTGGCTCAGGTTAAACAAGTGATACAGGGACAGGAGGAGATGCCTTCAGCTTTTCTAGAGAGACTTGGCAAGTTGCAGACTGGAAGGTCTTCAGGGGTAAGAGGGAAACTCTAGAGGACAAGGAGAAGGAAGGAAGGAAGGAAGGAAGAAAGGAAGGAAGGAAGGAAGGAAGGGGAAAAAGAATCAAGGATGTGAAAGTTGAAAAAGGTTTGAGAAGATAAAAGAAAGAAAGATTATGGCGGAGAATGCAGGAAGCCCAGGAAGAGAGAGACAAAAAGAAAAATAAGGAATTAAGCAGGCTGCTGGCCACCGTAGTCACCGGACAGGACAGGAAGGGAGATAGAAAGGGAGTCTGGAAGGGGGCCAAGGTGGACAAGGACAAATGTGCCTACTGCAAGGAACGAGGACATTGGGTCAGGGACTCCCCCAAGAAGCCTAAGGGCCCCCGGAAGCCAAGATCACCAACCTCCCTCCTAACTCTGGAGGACTAGGGAGGTCGGGGCCAGGAGCCCCTCCCTGAGCTCAGGACACGGATGGCAGCAGCTTCCTGGCAAATGGGGAGCAGAAAGTGGGAGCAGCAGTGACCACAGAGAAGAAGGTAATCTGGGCAAAAGCCCTTCCAGCAGGCACCTCAGCCCAGAGAGCTGAGCTCATCGCACTGACCCAGGCCCTTCATATGGCTGAAGGTAAGAGGCTGAATGTCTATACAGACAGCCGATACGCCTTTGCCACTGCCCACATACATGGGGAAATCTACCAGAAGCGAGGCGAGGGCTGTTGAAAACAAGGCTGAGACCCTAGTGCTGCTAAAAGCCCTGATTCTGCCTCAAAAATTGAGCATTATACATTGCCCTGGCCATCAAAGAGGCCACAGCCCAGAGGCGAAGGGGAACCTATTGGCAGCCGCAGCCGCAAGGGAGGCTGCCCTGAATTCCCCCAGCACCTCCCGAACCCTTCCTTTGGCTTGCCCAGAGGAACCTCAGGCACCCAGATGCTCCCTGCCATATAGTCAAGAGGACATAAATCTCCTAAAGAAAATGGGGGCCACCTATGACCCCAAAGAAGGACATTGGATTTTCAAAGGAACAACTGTTAGACCCATGAGACAAACCTATGAACTGATAGACTGTTTACATAAACTAACCCATCTGGGCCACAAAAAGATGAAAACTCTCCTAGAATGCCAGGAGATGGGACAATACCTCCTAAACAGAGATGGGGCCATACAAAAAGTGACTGATAAATGCAAAGCCTGTGCCTAAGTAAATGCAGGCAGGACCAAGCTTGAACCAGGGATCCGAGTGCGAGGGCATCGTCCCGGTGTACACTGGGAGGTTGACTTCATGAAAGTTAAGCCTGGACTCTATGGGTACAAATACCTCCTAGTGTTCATAGACACCTTTTCAGGATGGGTCGAGGCCTTCCCCACAAAACATGAAACAGCGAAGATGGTCACCAAGAAGCTTCTAGAAGAGATCTTCTCCAGGTATGGGATGCCCCAGGTCCTGGGTACTGACAATGGGCCCGCTTTCATCTCCCAGGTAAGTCAGTTGGTGGCCAAGCTTTTGGGGATTGATTGGAAATTACATTGTGCATAAAGACCCCAAAGTTCAGGACAGGTAGAACGTATGAATAGAACAATTAAGGAGACTTTATCCAAATTGACGCTTGCAACTGGCTCTTGAGACTGGGTACTCCTCTTACCTTTGGCCCTATATAGGGCTCGAAACACTCCAGGACCACATCGGTTAACCCCCTTTGAGATATTCAAATATTGCTAATTTTGCTAATAGCCCCTCTCTGGAAGCTCATTTGCAGGCACTGCAGATTGTGCAAAAGGAAATCTGGAGACCCCTGGCAGCAGCCTACCAAGAGCAGCTAGACAAGACGGTGGTGCCACATCCTTTTCAGATAGGAGACACTGTTTGGGTCCACAGGCACCCAAAAACTTGGAACCTCGATGGAAGGGCCCCTACACTGTCCTTCTGACCACCCCAACGGCATTGAAGGTTGACGGCATCGCTGCTTGGATCCACGCCTCTCACATCAAAGCCGCCCACACCACCAAGGAGGCAAAACCGGACGCAGCACCGACATGGAGAGTCCAGCGCACCCAAAACCCCTTAAAGATAAGACTCATCCATGGGGCCCCTTAATTATCATATGGGCCCTTCTGGAGTTGGGCATGGGACAGAGCCCACACCAGGTCTACAATGTGACCTGGACCATAACTAACCCTATGACAGGACAAATGGCCAATTCCACCTCCCTGCTGAGTACCCTGACAGATGCCTTCCCAACCCTCTATTTTGACCTTTGTGACCTGGTAGGGTCATCATGGGACCCCTAATAATCCTTCTCCTCATACTCCTGTTTGGACCCTGTATTCTTAATTGGCTAGTCCAATTCATGAAAGACAGAGTATCTGTTATACAAGCTTTAGTTTTGACCCAGCAATATCACCAGCTGCAGCAAATAGATGCTGAAATTCCATAATTACTCGGAGTGAAAGATTCCACTCCATGATAAGAAGAAAATGGGGGAATGAAAGACCCCCCACTCAAGGCTAATAGCTTAAGTCCTGGCTTACCAATGGTAACGCCATTTTGCAAAGCTTCCACATAAACAAGTAAAAGTACAGGACAAGGTCAGTACTCACAGGCTGCCACATCTGGCCTTGGGAGGGGAGCAGAGAGTTCGGAGAAAAACCCAAACATGAGCTAAGTCAGCTATTATCAGCTATTATCAGATCCCCAAACACGTAAGAGGCTTTTGCTACCTAGCCCTATAAAAGTCCCTCTCCCCAGCCCGTGGGCGCGCAAGTCCTCCGAGAGACTTTGTCGCCCTCAGGTACCTGTGTATCTCAAATAAACCTCTTGCAGTTTGCATCCGCATCCATGGTCTCGCCTTGGTCTTTGGGTCCAGGGGTCTCTTCCTGGAAGGAAGTCTTCTGGGGTCTTTCATCCACAGAGGCCAAAGCAAAGATTCAGATATCCTGGAACTGGAATTACAAACATTTGTCTGTTGTCATATGAGTTATAAGATCCAAATGCAGGTCCTATGTGTCACAATTTAAGAAAAGCAGTACGCAAGAGAAAAATGGTATGCAACAGGTCTCAAGCAGAGAGTTGTTTTTGTTTGTTTGTTTGTTTATTCGTGTTGATGTTGTTTTTATGAGGAAGAGTTCATAAAATGGGAAAGGGGAGGGGAAGACAGGCCTCCAGGGACAGAAGCATCAGGAGAGAGGAAAGAGGGGGAAAAAGGGGAGAAAAGAAAGAGGATAGGGAGAGAGGGAGAATAGGAGAGAGGGAGAGAAGGTGAGAGTGAGAGAAGAGGGAGAGAATAAAAGTAGAATACAAAGCGGGCAGGGCTCTTTTAAAAGGGAAAATAGTGAATGTACACAGGTGGTGCTCTTAGTGGCTACTGCTGAGGGAGTACCTGTGCCCTGTCAGAACCCAAAGAACAGCCCAGAACATGACTTTATACTTAACGTCTGCCCCTTTTATTCATTATAAATAAGTGAGGAGTTAGAAAGAGGTAGCAGGTGAGTAGGAGATGGGGACTCTGTGTTCTCAAGACTACTTCCTATTCACCCTCTGGGGTGGGGGTCATTCATTTGGGGAACCTTAGAATGCTGGGGAACTAGCCATGTCCTGTAATAGCTGGCTATTCCACTTCACTGTCCAGGCTCTGTGGAAGCTTCAGGTGCCTCCTGAACCTGGAAAAATGCTGTTCTTGGTGGATCCAAATCGACTCCCTAGGGCTTAAACTCCTGATCTTTTCCCATCACCACAGCACCACCTGGACATGTTTGATAGCCTTGTGCCTCCAGCTCCACGGTCAACAGTTGGTAGTCCTGCAGCAATTGCTGATTGCTAATGACCAGGTCTTCAAAACACATCCTAATGGGACCAAGTAGGTACCGATGATGACACAGCTTCCATGAATGAAGCAGAGAAGCAAAAACCCAAGGGTCTGCAATTCCTAGCATCCAGGAAATTCAGAGAATATCAATTTCCAAACAGGCACAGGCCACCCAGTGAGTTGTTATGCAAAGGGTGTGGACCAAAGACTCTGAGCTTCAGAGAGACAACAGTTGCCTGGTATCCAGACTTCAATAAAAGGCAGAATGCAAGGACAGGACTATGCTGGAGAAAGAAAGTCTCACACCCAGAATAATGGTCAGCAACAGATAACCCCACCAGAGACCCAATTGTTGGGATTGAATTAGAAGGCAAAGCCATCAAGGTATGAGCTAGAAAGCAGATTTGTTGCAGGTGGAAGAGAGCAGATCTATTGACGGTGGAGCAGCTGGGCAGCTACTCAGCATGAAGTGATCGCAGAGTGCTGGGAACCTGATGTTTGGTAGGTTTATTCCATGAGAGAGGCAGAACAACATCCAATGACTTTTATCAAGTGAGAAGAGCGAGAAAGGCACAATATGCATAGGTGAATCTTCCATCAAGGGGAGGGTGCAGAATGACCTAAGGGTATGAGAAAGGAGACTTGCACAGGACACGCATTGGTCATCATACAAAGGATGAGGACCAAGTGCTCAGAAATCAAGAGAGCCATTGGTTGCCTGATACTAGGACTTAACAAGGCCAAAAGGCAAGAAACCATGCTCCAGAGATACAAAGGAAATAGCCTAGTTTGGTAAGGTGGGTTGGCTCACCAATCATGCTGATTTTGGATGGAAGGACCCAGAGATCCAGAGAAGCAAGGCTGTAGTATGTGAACAGGATTCCAGGGTCTTCGAGTGCCTCAAACTACCTGTAGGCAGCAGGAGATTCCAGGAGAGCCTTCCCAGTCAGGGAACCAATATTGTCATTTGAGAAAAGCAGTACATGAGAGAAAGACATCATGTGACAGGGTTCAAGCAGAGGGTTTTGGTTTTTTTTTTTTTTTTGCTTTGTTTTTTGTTTTTTCTAGGAAAAGAGATATCATAAACAGGGGGAAAGAGAGGGACAGACTGGCCTCCTGGGATGGGAACAGCAGGCAAGAAGTTAGGGGAGGAGGGGGAGAGAAAACGGATCAGACAGATACAGAGAGGGAGAGAGAAAAGAACGGGAGGTGGGACATGGGCCCTTTTAAAAGCAAACAGAAATGTGCACAGGTGTTGCTCTTAGTGACTGCAGCTGAGAGTGTGTCCTTTCAGAACCTCATAGACAGACCAATAAATATGCCTAGAAAACTAACACTATGCAAGAACTTCAAGTCCTTTTAGCTCTTAAACTATTTCTCCAGACCCAGGGTTGGTCAGTTTTAGAGTCTTACATTGAATCTAGACAATTCCACATGTGAGTATATATACTTTTAAGATACTCTCATGAACATTATCTTAAAGCTACAAGCTACCTTGATGAATAAGAAACCCAGATCACTAAACAAAGAAAAAAAATTAAATTCATTCTACTTATCAGTGTGTTTTACCTGTGCTGGCTGAGTAGGTTACCAACTTAAAGAGTATCACAAAATATATTGAATAACCTCATATAAAATAGTGAAGTTACCTTTAGTCAGATGTAACCCAGAATATATTCTAAAATAAATTCACAATATATAAGAGCCTAGTAGTTCTTGAATATGTAATAATGTGAATGTTAGCAAAAGAAACATCAGAATTGAGAACCCATTAAATTTTCATATACTATATTTGTTACACTGGTGATGACTCCTTGGAGATTCTGTGCCATGCATAGTTTAAAATAAACTAGCAAGCAGATTGTACAACCCTGATCATATTATAGAATGCCTCGTGTTAAACAACTAGCAGATAATAGAAATTTGTTTGCTATTGTTATAAAGACTGGGAAGTCCAAGATCAATTTTTTTGCAAGATTGATGAGCATGGTTTCTTAGGTAGTGTCTTGTTTCTGTTTCATCGCCTTCCTATTTGTGAAGGGCCGTAAACATGTTCCTAAAGTTTTGAATAAAACAATAATATAAAATATATAAAAGTCTCTCTCAAGGATACAAGTATAGCCCTCACAGAGTTCACCTATAAGTTGGGATATTAGTGACATAAACACACTATTCATTATTTTAGTAAATTTGTGGGAATCACTCTATTATTGATTCTTGCTTGTTTTATTTAAATTTACTAGCTTATAAATTGAATTATTTTCTTAATGCCTGAGTATCAAGTATCTTCCTTACTTTCCCATTGAAACTGGAGTAGAAAGTGTTATGAAATATAACCATGAGCTAAGTGATGTGTCTTCCTTTTCCTGTGGCTGTGGATTAATATCTTGGATGGAATAGCGTGGATTGCAATCTGAGTGCACACAATTGATTTTCAAACCCTCCACATCCTGATTGCAATATTTGAGTAGTCGTCTGAGACAATCTCCTGTAACATGATAAATTGCTTTTTATTTTTTATGGTTGATAGCCTACATAGCATGTTGACACATTAAAAGAAATAAATATTCTGGCATGAAGTAAATTTGAAAGTTATTAATACTAAAGATTTATAATAATATATTGCTTCTAAATGTTGGTACAAATATTTTATCATATTTTTTCTGACATCAATATGACTAGCATATGAATAACTGAAGGTTTGATTATGCTTTGACCTGAATGATGATACAATTATAACCTTTGCAAGCATGAGTTAAAGCACCGTCTAACCTTTTCATCATTTTATTTTTTCACTATCAGAAGAACATTACTCAAAAGAGAAAGAAATGAATTTGCTGCAGGCTCTGCTTAGAGTTATATTTCAATTTTTCATTACAATGAAATGTAAAGGACATGAAAAGGGATGCAGAGAGACTACCAATTCCCTACTGCATTTTCTCATTTGTTAGGCTCTGTAAGGTTTGAGGATCAGAAAAGCTGCTCAATTTCTGCTGAAGTCAGTTGGTCTGTTCATGAAGCAGGTGTACAACACATGCTGTTTTTATGTTCTGACATGTGTCTTTTATTTGCAAAATGCAAGGGCTGTCTCATCTTCATAGAAAAATTCAAACTCAGAGTTTAATTAAAAATACCAAATGTGCACAAGCGATGTGAAACTATGAACATTAAGTTTGATGAAAATTATAAAACCTTAACAAGCAAAATTAAATTATATCACCCCTTGACTTATAAAATATAATAATAATCAGTGAAATGAAGCAAATGGCATTTTTACTTATGCAAATATTCTTGCAATATGGCATTACAGCAACTCATTCTCTGTGGTTGTTAATGCTTCACTTCAAAGATAGCTTCATGTATATCCATAATAAGTGTGGCTTTAGACTAGGTGGTTTATTTGCTTCTTTACAAAATAGCATCAGTTCATCAAAATTTATACAACAGTTAATAGCTTAATGCCCCCTAGCTGAATTCTCCAATTCTCTAAATGTGCTCATTTGTTTCAAGAAATATTGACAGTTTAGTACTGTTAACTTAATGCCAAATCCAAATTTGTATTTCTCTTTCTTATAATTTCACATATAATACATTGGCTGATTAGTACAATAAGACAGGTTCTATTAATTTTCCTGAAATACATAATACAGATAAAATTCTAACAGTGATGTGGAGACAGATGAAGTTAAGTATCGCACACACACAATGTCATGCATTAATATGTAATGAACTGTGTTGTCTGAAAACAAACAGAAAAGGCACCGCTTGGGGTTGGGTTATCATTTTATCTAAATTATTGTTATAGTGCTTTGTTCACTGTTCTCTCTCTTTCTGTCTCTCTGTATCTCTGTTTCTCTCTGTCTCTGTCTCTCTCTGTCTCTTTGTGTGTGAGTGTGTGTGTGTGTTTAGTACTTGACTATAAGCATGACCACAAAAGATCTTAAATATGAAAACACTTGGGGAAAGTTTTTAAGATTTAGCTTCAATAAAATATTAAGAATGCACCCTGCGGTGTATTTTTGGAGAAATCATTGAGGCTGAGTTTGTTGTGGATGGGGTGTAAGGGTGAACAAGGAAAGATTAGTTTAAGTTCTACAAGCAGAAGAATAGATAGGACAAGATAGGAATTTAAATGTTTGTATGACTTTGTCAAATATTTAATGTGAAATGAAAGTTAAAGCATTTTAGCAAAAGACTGGAAGGTTTGCAATTTTAAAAAGGAGGTTTATTTCTACTATGTGCAAAGCTCATGAAAGTTAGGCGACAGTCATTCCAGACTGGCCTACAATGAAGCCATTGTTTTAATTCTACAAATGTTGTAAAATACAATAAATGAAGCTATGCGTATCTAAATAAATATCTTTAAGCCTCTTTGATTAAGAGACTGTCTTGCTTACATACAAAAAACATCAGATATGGCAAAGTATTTTTCACAAGCCTTTTCACTAAATTACAAATTTAGGAAACCACGCTTGCTTCCCTCCCATAGATAAGAACTTTCAAGAAGGGAGACTTGATGCAGCATTCACATTTCGGTATGCTCTATTTGGATGGGAATTATATTAAATGGCTTGAAATATATACAATGTTTGAGGTGGAAGAGAATAACAAAGTCTAATTCTGTAAAACTAAATTAAGGCTTACTTCAATAGTATGTGAGTGATACAATGCTAACTCAATGGTGAACATGAAAAAGTAAGTGATTTATGAAATGTGATCTTTTAAAAAGTCGTAGTTAAGGCACATTAACTTATATGTTATTGCATTTGTTGAGCTTTCATTTCTTATGAGACTCTTTAATGTTTGCAACCTGTGTTTATTCATTTTAAGAACAAAGGAGTTACAAACTCCTTCAGCTGCTTTTCTTAAGGCTTTTGACAGTTGAAGAGAGGTCCAGGGAATAAGTGTTATGATGCATATTAGTAACTGCTCCTTTGTAATATATCGGCTTTTATTTTATCCATATCATTGAAACAAATTATTTTGAAGTAATTTTTAAAGAATCATAAATATTTAGAAATTATTGAGACTTAACTGTTAATCATCATGGTAACAACTCAGTAGATGTTTCCTTCCTGAAAACATTCGATATTGAATCAGGTTGTTCCTTCATGGCAAGTAAATTGCCAGCTTCATGTTGAAACACATAATTTTTAATTTTATTGTTATATTAACAACTTAAATTTATCAATTAGTATCTGTAATCACAAACTAAGCATAAACTGGCAATTTAGTTTTTAAAGCACTTTCTTTTGAGACTTTGGGCATTATTTAGAGGATAAAAAGAAAAGTGAGAAGGAAAATTCTTCTGGAAGTCTTTCTGCTCTAGAAATTATTACAGAGAAAAACCTGGTGAGATCACATGGGGAATGAAGATGAGAGAAAAGTCTGTAGCTTGTAGAATTGTATCCCCTCAAGTAACCATGCTGTTGTAGAGGTAGTATTAACCATTTTCAGGCAATATGTTGCAAGTGATGTTAAATTTACAGTTTCAAATGCAGTCACATACATTAAACATGTTAACTGATCAACCCAGTACTATTTGGATCAAAACCAAGGCCTGACGTATACACCCACACTTGAAATGATAGTCTGATGTACCTTTTTGAAAAACTTATAGCAAACGAAAACCACTGCAGACAACCACAAGGGAACCTAATCAGACATGAACAGACCCTGGGGAACTTAGCTCCAGTGGATACATTTGTATCATAGTTTCTGTGTCTATGGTTCAGGGAATTTTGAGGAAGAGAGAGCTGAAATGTCACAAGAGCCAGAGTACCAGGAACCCTGCTATGGGAGAGAAGAGAATCCCAACCAAATCCACTCATTTTTATATTATTTTTGAAAAGATAATGAGGTTGATTTAATGATAGAAAAACTCTTAAAATATGAAAAAGGCCCCTTTGAGAGGATAGAGAATCTCTTCAGGATGACTGCCTAAATGGATGGAAATTTCAACTGCCATCAGAAGACCAAATAACATCTATCAGTCAATAAACAAACAAGGCCTTCCTTCATCTAGTTACCAGAAAACAAACCGCTAAAATGTTCTGAAGTTCCAGAAGAATCAGTTAAACCAATTGATGAGACAACGGACTGGATGAATCTTTCATACTTTCTGGTTCTCAGGATCAGCTTTTCTATACCTAGAATTCTGAAAGGCAAAAACAATGCTAAACAAAACAAAAGACTCCAAGGAAATGCCAACCTGAGTGTTTGTGGTGTGTGTGTGTGTCTTGTGTGTGTGTGTGTGTGTGTGTGTGTGTGTGTGTGTGTGTGTGTGTGTGTTTGCTGGTGTGTAAGAATGTGGACTTATCATACTTTCTATCCTTGAAAATTTACGGAATTCTCATTTTCAACATTGTAAGGTTTTGCCATTGAAGATGTGGGTAGAATAATTAAATGATAAATAATACTCTTTTTGTGACAATATTGAAATTATTCAGAAAAACAGAGAGAGGAAATGAAAAACAAGCATAAGAAACTTCTTAAATTTTATTCAAATACTTGTAACAAGTGTTGGCTGTTTTTCATTTGCAACTTTATCATTTTAATATAGTAAAATATTACTGAATCTATGTAACTGTCCTGAACGAAAGATGGCTTTGGAGACTATTTGATGTAATGATACTTAAATTTTCAAAGGTAAGTCTCAAGGACCCTTGCAAATATTGACTATTTCATCATTATTATGGGAATAATCACATCAAGTAATAGAGAGACATTAATAACCAGTCAATTAATCCAATAACACTGTGCTGGTGACATTAAGGTGTGTTCAACTTATTAGCATCAAAAAAAGACATCTTAGGATCAAAGAGAGACTAATCCAAATTGATAAATTAAATGACACTCTTTTCTCTTATCACATAATTTTCTTTAGTACAACTTTGGCAGTATCAAAATGTTAATAATTAGTTTTTCTGTGTTTATTTAATGAGGTTCAGTATTTTAAAAGAATGAATTAACTTACATAATTTTATCCCCTCTACAGTGTACAAGTTGAAGAAGCTGAAACAGAAGAAGGATAAGGGCAATAGCTCCTGGCCACAATCCATGAATTTCTCAGTTCAGACTTCATCTTCCAGCAAGAAATTGAGTGTTCCACTTACTGTTATCACTTGATATTTGCAACTCATTCAACACATTCATGTGCCATTGGAAAGGTCAGAATTCTTAGATTTTTTTACTTTTCCTCTCACATTAAAATGTTCTCCACAATCTTCTTTCAGGCCCCTAGAAATTATTCATTATGTCTTCGTTCTTAGCTGATAGTGGCTTTGAATCATTGGAATAGAAAACAATGATGCCTGAGCATTTGGAAGAATCTAAGTACTTCTAGAAGTGGGCTCTCTCTGGGGGAGCATTGTCTTCTTATAACATCACACAGAAGCATTTTAGCCCACATTCGAATAATTTAGCCATCAAATGAAATATTGTTCCTAATTGCTCCTATAGCTTTCAAGCATTTTCTTTCCATATTGAATGTCTTCTTTCTGTGAAACAATGCCTTCAAATTCAATTTATGTAAGAAATTCCTTATCATCCTGCTGTTTCATCACAATTTTATTTCTTCTGTTCTTCACAAAGTTAGCAGCCACACAGATAATCTATTTAGTGCTTGTAATCAATTTCCCTGCTATACATAATCAAATAACTCATGAGATCTAGTTCCCAAATTCTCCTGAGAGATAATATATTTGAATTTCTTCCGCACTAAAATCTCATTCTTCTACCCACCATTATCCACACACTACCTGATTCCCCATGAGTTATAGAATGAAGTGATTAGTAACCACATGTATATCACCACCCATTTTTCTTTACACTTTAATTTATGTCAAAATCTTCTCTCTTGGAATGAATTCAGGTAATTCTGACTTGAGTTTTTTGGATGCATACACAGAAGTAGGGAGGGCATATCAGGGAAGAAACTTAATGATATAGTGGGAAGTCATGAAGAAAGAAAATACAAATCTATTCAGTTATGAGCTAGTTATCTTAGTGAACAAATGAAACATCATTTTACTAAGGATTCCATTTATTGCATTAAATGGGACTATAAACCACACCAAAATTTTCCATGGGCTTGCAGGAGTTGCTGCATTTATGTAAGGTCACCACATTTTATGACTGGTGTTTAAATTCATGTAATTACCAAACTGTCATGGATATAGTTTGAGAAAACTTTTAAAATTTTAATAGAAGCCATGAGGCCCAAAAGTTCAAAACTAATGCTACTTAAGGTATCAGAGTTACAACATGGAGGTGAAATGAACAATAAACTGATAATATAGCTACAAATACAAGGAGAGGTAAGACAGACTGTCATTGCACTCATATTTTCTCATCATTTGGTGCAGTTTCCATCAATCAGTATTCTGATTTGACTTTATTATCACCTGATTAATTTTGATTCCTATTCTCTACTTCAGAATCCTTGAGGAAAATCAGCCTGGCTTCTTTCTGAATCTACACCCATTAGGCAGCACTACTATAACAACTGGATCTGTGGCAACATTCTCATATTCTAACTCTCAAATTGTCTTGCAAGTCTCCAATACATGCTGTATATGCTAGATTTGCTCTTCTGCCCAAAAATGCAACTTTTGTGATTCTCAATTGATTTAATTTTTCATAGATGAATCATTTGTAGATCCAGGACAAAGGTGTATGTGTCCCCAGAAACTTATCCATTTCTCAGCAACATTATCCCTCTGCAATTTAAATTCAGACTCTGTACCTGTTTTTTTCACATCTCATCTCTTATAAAATCCTATCTGTATTTTATTATATGGATTTTCTACATTCACTTTGTATAGTATGATGTGTTAAATTATGCATGTATTGTTGAGCAACTAAGTCATTGTAATAATAATCTCATTGTAATTTTTGTGTGGCAAGGTATTTGCATGTGTCTGCAAGTACATATTTAGATATGTGTACATTCATGTGGAGGCTGGATTAATATCAGGTGTCTTCAGGCTCTTTGGGTATCTTTAAATGGAATTCTTAATTGTTCCAAATATTAAAAACCCAGAATCAAAGATAGAAGAAAATGCTGAGAGATCACAGAGAAGAGGAACAAGCCAAAGCCACCTTTACTTTCTTAGTTTCTCAGTGGACAAGAGAGTGAGTTCCTGTTTCTTCCGGTTTATATCTTCTATTTGTCCAGCAATATCACTTCCTGCTTCTGTTCAGCCATCTCACTTCCTCCCTCTGCTCAGCTATCTCACTTCCTGTCTGTTTTTACAGACTTCTGGACCTCTATGGTTAGTGGCAAGCTTCATCCTCTGATCACCAGAAAGTCTTTATGTGTTCAAGCCAGATATCACCACAGGTATTTGAGTCATGATCTTTCGCTTAATTTACTGCTGCATCAGGTACACTAACCATACATCCTGCCTCACCACAACTTTACCATAAAATTTACTGTTTGAACTCAGGTCCTCATGCTTGTGTGACAAACACTTTGCCAATTGAATCATCTGTCAAATAATTTATAGGTAAATTACTAAACTATATTGTATTACTCCAGTTGTCAATTATCTAATATATGTCATGGATATATTTTACTATTTAAATTGAAATTTGGTTGGATTGAATACCTTGCAAAACAAACACATTTGTGTTGCATGCACATGTGCTTGAGCATGCACACACAAAAACACGCACAGTATCCTGTTACTACATGTTGTTCCTTCCCACCAGCTCCATCCTGCCTGCTGCCAGTCTGGGTCCACAGCCGCACAAGTCCAAAATAACACTCTGAGACTCTGTATTTGATACAATCCTGTTGGCCAGTTACCATTATTGTTTATGGGCTAGCTCTGTCTTAATTATTAACCCATTTCTAATTATTTAAGTATTTCCATGTGGTCGTTTTATCCGGGAGACGCAGCAGGCGTCCTGCTTCTTCCCTGGGCTACATCTCGACTCCTCCCTACTACTTCCTCTTTCCCCCTCTGGTCTCCTAGCCCCGCCTATCTAGTTTCCTATTGGCCAATGGGCTTTATTAATTAAACAGTATGAGAAACATATTTACAGAATAACATCTCCCATCATCTCCTCTTTTCTGCCTAAAGTCAAAGAAGGGGTTTAACCTTAACATAGTAAAATATACCATACAACAGTTATCAAATAAGAATCACAGTTAACAATATTTAGTCCATTAACATTTTGTAAGACTTAAAATATCATCTATCCTATCTTTGTGAGTCTAAAGTCCTATATGTAGCTTATCTTTAATCCTAACTAAGGAAAACTATAAGCATAACTATCTGACTTCAACTCCTTCAAAGACCACAGAAGGATAATACATAAACTCTAGAAATGACAGAGACAACTCGTTGCCTGGTCAGTCACCTGAAGTTCTTCTGAAATGTTCCATCTTCAGCCCATAGTCCATAGTGTGTGCCCAGACACCTCAACAAGGCAGGAATCTTTTTTCTGTATACTGTATACTGTCTGGCAGCCTCTTCCATGAAGCAGGAATCCTGTAGCAATGTCCATCTTGCATCAGCAGTCACCTTTTTGTGGGTCCCGCATGTCCAGTTTCTACAATATAAAGTCAAAGAGTCTAGATAAGAGAATTACCTTGCCATATTAGAAGCAAACTCCATAATGTGTTTCTTCGATGTCCATCTTTCTTTCTGATACAGGTGGTGTTACCAGGAGCAGTTGTGCCTCACTGTCAAGAAAATCCCTAAACCATTTTAAATGCCATATTCTGTAGGTCTTTGAAAGGTTTGAAGAATGATTATTCATCTCAAATACATCTCTGTATATCTAGAAATGCTAACTAACTTAGCTCCAAGTTTGACTATCATAGGTAACTCTCTAATCTGTGCTAAATTATACATTACATTTTCCAATGAGCTATACAAACACAATACCTAAACAAGAGGAGAAATGTACATATCACAAAATTGACCTTAAATTGTATCAATAAAAGAAAATCCATTCCAAAGCAAAGTATTCATATCTATACCATAATTCCCTTTTTACATTTAAAAAGATTGCTTCTGGTTATACCCATTTATAACCAAGCCCATTTAATTGAAAACAAACATTTATAAACAATATTTGGGAATTTGGGCGTCATTCTTTCCAAACTACTTCCTCCTGATAGGGGGAGCTGTCATCGGGGGTCCAAAAAGATGCACAAATCTTGGCAGTAGTCTGCAAGGCTTTGTCTCAACTGCTTTGAATGTTGGATCACCTGGGGAGCTGTTTCAGGGGGTCTGGCTTGATCAAACCACATAAGTCTGGAAAGAATCCATAGCTTTTCATTTTCTGTGGGAACAAAAATAGAAATCCTTTTCCCCAGTAACTTGTCCTTAGGCTTAAATTTTGGAGTCAAAGCATTTTTAAAATATATAAATTGAATTAATCCAGCAGCATTCCTTTTATTAGTAGTTGTTATTTTCTCAGCAATCAAATAATTTAAAGACAACAGAATCGCGTATAGTATCCAAAATTTCTCTGTGTTTTCCATCTTTATGTGGCTTTTTTATTATTCTATTTATTCTACTTCTATTTTTACATATTTTGAGACAGGGTTTCTCTGTGTAACTTTTATCTGTCCTGGAATTCCGTACATACCAGGTTTACTTTGAAATCACAGAGATCTGCTTGCCTCTGTCTGCCCAGTGCTGGGATTAATGGCGTGTGCCACCATACCCATTCATTTTATTTTCTTTTTTCTTTTTTAAACCATTGTATCCTGTTTCTTTTTGTCTCCCAAGCCAGTGTATTTTTTAAAACACAGTGTAAACCTTCATTGCAGCTCTTGTACACACCAATGAATTCAATGAATTGTTAGCAGCGCTCTTTAAAAGCAAGGCAGCTTTTTTGCCACTTATGCTAATTTTGGAAACCTCCCTTAAAGGAGCAGTACAACTCTCTGTCTACAGCAAAACAAATCCAACTGAAAAATGCTGCTACTAAGAAGTCTTGCTAGTCTCTGTTCCCTTGTTTCTAAAAACTATTTTTTAACCTTGTGTTAAGTTGTAAGTGAAAGTTCTCCATCCCAGTTTTGACACCATTAAGTTACAGTATCCAATTAAGTCTCCAGACTTTCTCCCATCTATTCCTGGTTTATTTTATTTAATATAATTATTTAATATAGAGATCTCCAGTTGTACCTGTTTTTGCAATAATAACAGTAGTTTACCCAATTATGTCTGAATGGTATTCAACATATACCATGTATTTATTACCCATTTATCAGATAATGAGAATTTCAATCATTATTTGTTCATTTGTTTGTTTTAATTTAGTACTTTGACTACATTTAGGGTCTTCTTTTCATTCTGGTGTAATGCCTTACCTCTGAACCACATCCAGGCCTCTTATTTATAAAACATTCTAACTAAGCTATCTATTTAGTCTTAAACTTTCCTTGTAGTTCAATGAGTCTTCATGATCGTCATCCTGTACATGAAATATGAGATCATAGTAGCATGCCACCCAACTGGCTGTTACCCCATACCCTTACTTTGGTCAGCTTTGAAAAAAACATAGAACCCAATGCTATGTCATCACCTCTGGTGTACTACCCATGAGTAGAATGGGTGGGTAGTCTTTTGCATAAGACCATGCAGATTTCCATAATAGTTCTAATAAATTATATATCCTCAGCCACTGTCTTTGGAATCAATGTTTGGCTCTTGCCACCACCAAACCCCATGACACCACCACATATATACTTTCATTAGCCATTGTTATTGAAGTAAAAGTGAAGGAGTCAAGGAGTCTAATGTCAGATTTCCAATGTTTGCCAAAATTGACTATTTTTCACATACCGATTGGCTAATTTGTATGTGTCCTTTTGAGATTTTCATTCTATTCCTTTTTTTTTTTTTTTTTGAGTTTTTTCTTTCTTTTTTGAGACAGAGTTTCTCTGTTGTTTTGGAGCCTGTCCTGGAACTCACTGTGTAGACCAGGCTGGCCTCAAACTCACAGACATCATCTGCTTCTGACTCCCCAGTGCTGGGATTAAAGCTGTATGCCATAAACACCCAACTCTATTGCCCATTTCTTAGCTAGACTTTTTATTGTCATCCAGAGTTTATTATATATTATGGGTATTGATACCTTATTACAAGCACAGGGTACAATACTACTGTGTTTTCACTCTTTTAATTACTTCTTTTCCTTGAAAGGAAAAAAAAAAAGCTGAGACATTTATATTAATGTAGGTATTCTTTGATTATAGATAATTGTGGGGGAGGAGTGTTTTCCATAAGAACAAATATAGATTGACAGATGCTTAGATGTGACATCTGCATTCTTCCAGGACTTGCACTTTCAGTTGTTATATTTGAGAGTTTACTCCATTTGTTATTATAATTTACATCAGGTGTGAAGGTCAGTTTTTCTCTTTTACACTGGTATTTGTTTTTTAAGGAAACTATTTCCATATAACATTTGTATTTCAAAAATTAATTAACAATATTCTCTGAATGAACTTAGACAGATTATTTTAATACCATATAGCATAGTGAAATAAATATACAACATATATTAAAAATTAAAAATGATATACCCTAACTTATCACAGTATTCATTACATCATATATTTTGAGGTAAAAATGTCTAACATTTAACCACTTTTTTTTGTACCTTACCTAATAAAATATTGAAGTGTTTTTTGTTATTTTGTTTTGTTGTTTTTTGTTTGTTTGTTTTGTTTTGTTTTTTGCTCTTGTCATGTTTTGTGAGAAACAAATTGGTTTAAAGCCATGAGTTTATCTCTGATCTGATTTTCTGTCCATTAGTTGCTGTACCTAGTTTTGTGCCAATTATAATAAATTTTTATTACTCTTGTAGTAAATCTAAAAATCAAGTAGTATTCTCAAATTGGATTTGATTTTTGTTTAAGATTAATTTTGCCATTCAATGCCTTTTGTGGTTTCATATAGATTTGCTTCTGTTTCTAGGGGAATATGTGGCAAGAGTTTGCACAGGATTGGTTTGAGTATCCAGTACTCTTTAAACTATTTTCTATGTAAAAATCTTTAGTCTTCTTGTGTTCTTTTCATTAAAAGATTTTATTATTTTTGTAAGCAAATTGATGTTAATTACCTTTTTGCTTTTCTTATTCATTATGTAGAACTGAAAATGACCTTTGAACCCTGAATGTTTTCATTCATTATTCCTTATAGTCTTGTGAAAACTTAGAGATTTCTTTACATAAGGTCATGTGGTTTATAAACAAGAACAAGCTTTTCCTTTCTTGACAAACTTGATATGTTTTGTGTCTTTTCTTACCTAAATCTTTTGGTTAGATATCATGATCATGGTAATAGGCAAACAAAAATTTTAAGAATTAACATTAAATTGTTGTTTGACTATTTAGGAAAATCACAATTTTGCAATGTTAAATGTTGTGCTATAAGATAGCTTACAACATGTAACATTTACTCTATAAAAATAATAGATATATTACCTAGAAACAAAAACTGAGTATATAATAATGGTTTAATTCTCAAAACAACAAAAAAATCAAGTAACACACTGATAGTCTTCAAAAACAATGGAACATTTTTTTGGGGTCACAAAATAAGACTTTTTAGTAAGAACTGCACAGGTATATCTTAACAGAAAATCTTACAAAGTAGTAGGAAACAAAACTAAATAGTAAGTATTGAATTTAGATGACTTTATGAAAAAATACTCATTCATAAATGTAGCAAATGTATATGTATATTTCTTAAGTATAGTCATAATTCAGAATTTACCAAAGAGGAGGTTATAGAAAAGTCAAATTCCACTAACCACATTTATTTAATTTTTTGAGATTCTAATACAATTAAAATGCATCTTTCTTTCTGTTCCACCTCCATATCCTCACATATACAATTTCTTGCTTCTTTTCAAATTCAGGACATCTATTTTTCACTCACTGATAGGAATATATATATATATATATATATATATATATATATATACACATATATATAGTATAAAAGGCATATATATATATATGTATATATATATATATGGATATATAATCCCAAATATAATCCCCTCAGTCTGCATAATATTATATGTATGCATTCTTTTAGGGCTGATCATTTAGTATTGGGCAACCAACAAGAGGTGCTCTTCATTGTGGAAGATCATTTCTCCCACTCTTGTAATTGCTTAGTTCCCTGTCATACTCTATGTAGTACTGAGGATCAGTGTGTCCCATCTGCTTCAGTATGTTTATTTGTCACACCGCCTCGACCAACAAGGAAGACCAATGCTCGGACTCTTCTTTAAGCAGTTTTAATCAGGTATCTTGATCAATCTTCTGACCCCGGGGAAAGCCAGCCCAGAGCTTATAAGGCCTTGGGGTAGCCAACCCTGGCATGCCACGTGGTGAATGCAGATAGGTCCACATAAGGTGAAGAAGCCTAGATCTCAGCCTTAGACAAATAAGGACTTGTTTATGCCAGAGAGCACTCACCATCAGAAAGGTGGAAGGCAGAAACCAGTGCCATTTTTAAGGCTCAGCACTTCACAGCTCTCTTCATTTATTATTGTCCTTGTTTACTTGTTTAGCTCACATTCTGATGATCACCTTTGTGAGGCCTATTTTTTTTTTAATCTCTGCTATTACTCAGAGACTGGACCTCACACCATTCCTTGATTCCCTTTCTCTTATAATATTTCTACCTCCTCTTCGTCAATATTTCATGGGCCTCAGGTGCTGGAGTATTTTTGTAGATAAATCTATATGCCATAAAAGCAAAAGCTAAATAATAGAATGTTAAAATTGAAAGAAACATTACATATCAAAGAGGTATTTATTCATGCTTGAAGTGATGAGGTAGTCAGTGAGGACAATCTGAAAATGGCTGAGGAAGATTTCTGAAGAGCTGATGTGACTACAAGGTGAAGGGAAGTTGTGTTTCTTCAGGAATGTGGCCATGGCTTTATTCTAATTTCTCTAAAATTACTCTCATTTTCATTACTATCACATTGTGTACTTCTTTCATGTTATTTTTCTCTTTACACCCAGGTCCCAAATATATACAAGGAAACTTATTCTTATTTATGAATGCCTGGCCTTAGCTTGGCTATTTCTAGCCAGGTTTTCTAACTTGAAATAACTTGTTTCTCTTTTACATTTTCTCTCTGGGCTTCTTATGTTTCTTATTTCATATGTTATTCTTCCCTTATAACTCTATGGCTGGTTGTGTGACTGGGCCTTGGTGTCCTCCTTTTCATCTTTCCTTGTGCCTATCTCTACCCCTGAGCCTTTATTTATCCCCCTGTTGATTCTCTCAACCTGACAACTGATGGAAGATGTCATTCTGTAAATTATGTTTTTTTTTATATTGGTTAATGAATAAAGCCCTGCTGGCCAAGGGGAAAGCAAGGTAGGTGGGTCTAGGAGACAAGCAGGATTTTAGGAGATGTACTGAGGGGAGTCAAGATGTGTGGGCTTGAGGAAAGAGGTCCAGACCCTCTCTGATAAGATAAGACCACCCAGAAACTCTTAGATTAATAAAAATGTTTTAATATTTAAGACAAAACTAGCTAATAAGAAATGCTAGTAATAGGCCAATAGCTTTATATCTAATACAGTATCTCTGTGTGTTATTTGGGGCTTGTACAACTCTGGGACCAGGCCGCTGGGAAAGCTGCTCATAACAGACAACCCTGCCCATCTTGCTTCTGCCTAGCTATTAGGCATTCAGTTCCTTAACAGACCAATTAGGCATTTTGGGAAGGCAAAGTAACACAGTTTTGCAGAGTTAAACAATTGCAATATTAAAAAAATGCAACACATTTCTGTATCATTAAACAAATATTCCACAGCATAAAAAATATGTAACACATCTTAAACTCATAATCCACAAATATATTTGTAGTTCTAGGCAAAATTTGTAGATATGCAAAATGTTCCCTCATGCTAAATACTTCTATTTAAAGCATGAATGTGCTTACAGATGAAGAAGCATTGGAATAGATATTGTATTCATATTAAGTCCCCTTCTAAAGCAATCAGTACTTTATTTTCATATGGATTCCTGAATATATTTTCATGGAACACACTCTTAATTAATCAATAAGCAGTGTAAAATAGCAGTAACTTTATAAAATAAAATAGAAAAATGATCAATAATTAGAAAAATAATTCTGGAAAGAGAATAAGTAAAATTTATTGTTTTTAAAAGATTAGCTCCTGAAAATGAATTGTGAAAATACCATCTGATCATGAATAAAGCAAGTGTTATTTTGTCATATGTCTCAAAGACGGGCACACATCTCTATCTATTTAAACACAATGATAACTATTCTTGCAAAGCCTGGGAAGAGGATCTTTATCACTTAAGGTGTGTAACATAAGGGTATGAAAATGAGAAATTTTTCACTCTATGGATGATGTTCTTTACACATGTAGTCATGGACAGAGGGGGTTCTATCAACTAACTTGCAAGAACCCCAACCAGATTAATTTCCTCATGAGCATTTGAAATAATCACAGTTTACATAATCCACCAAGTCATTTATTTAACATTTACAACTACAGGAAATCAGAGGACAGAAAAAAAAAAGGATGAATAATGTCAGGAGAAGAATGAGAACTCTTGAACTTGCAAAGCTTCAGATGTGGAGGGAGGAGGAATCCCTGAGTGAATGTAGTGAATGTATAAGAGTAAATGAAGACCTGAGGGTAGGTATGTTGTTGACATGGCCATGGCCATATTATGATAACCAATGTCTCTGTCAATGTGAGTGATAAAGCCTTTTTTGGTGAGTCTCAGAGGAATGGTAAAACCTTCCTGCATATGTTGACAGCATATCCAGATACACCATAGCTTTATTCTTCCAAACTTCATGACATGTATACTGGTCCTCCAAAGAGGCAGCTTTTATCATTACTAGCTAAATCTGTCTCCTTGTGCAAATGTACACGTAATAACTCCATCTTTTTCTTTACCCTGTATTATTAACACTACATCCTTGTTAAAGGGTGTATATACATGTTGAGATTATAGGGTGTGGGGACTTCTCCATAATAGAGCCCAGATAACTCCATCCCAGTTTCTCTGTGAAAGTCTATCTGTCTGTCCTTTTATGAACTCACCACCCAGTAAAGTAAATAATTGGACTGAATTGAGAGTCTAACAAAACCACAAATTATTGCTCTTTGCTCCATAAACCATAACTTGAGCACAAAGTTCTTAAGCGTGTGTCCTAAAAGCCTATAGTTTGTGCAAATTACAACAAATGGATGAAATCAACTTAAACCACAAAAGAAAGATAGGGCACAAGAAACAGATAGGAAAATCAAATCATAACTATAGAGACAGTCTATGAGAGAGGCCAGCCACAACACATACTAGAAGCATGTATATTCTCAGCTCATCCTTTGCTTCATGCTCCTGGCACTTGTGACCTTGTGTGAATCCTTTATTTTTAATAACTTACCACTAGGAAATTTGTGAGTATGCACTGGCATGATTCTCTCAGACTCTCTAGTACCTACTCAACAAACATTGATGAAATAACATAACTCAATACTGTTTCAAGGTATGAAACTTTTCAATAATGCTACAGTGAACTGCAAAAGAATCAAGACATCCTGCACAATTGATACCTAATGTAGCAGAATCATCTGGAGAAATGAATCATGCAACTCCTGCTCTAAATTCAATGACAAGTGTAATTCTTTTTCTATGGCCCTGAAAAAGTATCTTTGGCCATTGGAACAACACACATAGAAAAAACAAAAAAAAAAAAAAAAAAAAAACAAAAGAAAAAAAATGAGATTATTTGAGAAAAAAAAAATAGTCCTAAGGCAGGTATCTCATAACTCCAAAAAATTACCAGATAGAGTCATTCTTTGTCACTTGGTTTGAAATCACTTGGTATTGGATTGTCATCACTCAAGAAAACCTAGTAATTTAGCCTGTCTTACATGTGGGATATCATTGAAAAATGTATACCTTTCTTTTGATGAGTGTCATTTGTGACAAAGTTTCTACAGATTGTCTGAAAAATATCTACTCATCATTTAACATCTATGTCAGAATCTATATCCATCAAAATTCATATTCCAGAAGATACACTGTGCCATCAATAACATTTCTAGTTATCCTCTCAATAATACCATTCTAACTATGGTAGCATTTATTATTCATCCAACGTTTTCCAATTTTAAGTAAAACTCCCTATAGTTTCTTGGTATGGATTAATAAATGCTTTATATCATTATACTTAATATCCAGAAAACACAGAATCAAGTTCCATGACACCTCTGTGCTTGGAGCTATTGTTGGTTAAGCCACTGCTTAATATTGCCAGCATAGTTGATTTTCCAAAGGACCTTGAAGTGTAGTGTTTTTGTTTTTTCTTTATTTGTTTATTTGTTGTTTTTTGGGAAGGGTTAATAGAAGAGTTTTCATGCCATGTAGAAACACATGGACAATAACACATTCAGGATATGCTGGCTGTCCAGAGAGTCAGAGTTCTTTTCTGTAGGACTCAGAAGAAAAAGAAAAAGTGATCTCATGTCAGATAGGCAATGAGGACTTTATTCCCCCTGCTGGCAGCCAGATTCCATTTTTAGTCCTTTAAGCCTGAAAAGGGAGAAGCAGGGAATCTTTCACTATGAGGAAGGAGGCTGGAGTTCTGCTACTGTGTAATCAAATGATGAAAGGACAATAATTAAGAAGGACACATGTAACTATGTCTAGGAAATGTGACATCAATGCCCCTGTAATGCCTTGAATACCTATAACCTGAAGCTTGTAAAGACAAAATTAGGGCCCCTTGCATTTTCCTGGAATCTAAGGAACCAGGAATTCTTTTAAAGATCACAGAAACAGGCTCTTGGTAGTAGGATTTTCTTTACTTTCACAGTAGCTGTCAAGAGTTAAGAATGAAAGATCCTCCTGAATGTGCGTTTGCATGATTATGCTATAACTCTATATCTAATATTAATAGATAAATATTGAAATGATATAGCTGTTTTCCAACAAATTGCCTGTTATAGCATAATATACCTGAAAAACCACTGGCAAAAACATTTTATAATAAACCCCAAGTGTCTATTAAAAATTATCACTATTCCTGGCATAGACAGGAATATTATAAAACTATACAGTCTGCTATTGTATTATTGGTACTAATTTTGTGTTCTACTTTGAATATTAAACTGGTTAATTATTCAGCTTTCCATTTTTCATGATCAGTAAAAGAAATCAATATGTATAATTAATTATATTCTGCTGTGTAAATGTACTGAATTTTTATATTCATTCATCAGTTTATTGTCATCTAGGCTGCTGTTTATATGTCCTAGGCTATGTGAATAGAACAGCATTAAACATGGATTATAAAGTATGGTTGTGCAGTTTGGAAATTATGGATACTTGCTAGCTGCTGGGAGAAGAAAAGAGGTTTTTTTTGTTTGTTTTGTTTGCCTGGTGTGTATGTGTGTGCCTGTGTGTGTCTAGACTGGTCTGTGTGTCATTTTAAATTTGTGACCTCTGGTACAAGGACCAGCATTCAGAATCTAGGACAGGCTTTAGGCCAACAAATAGACTCCAATTTCTACTGGAGTCTATGAGAGACAGAGAGACTCTATATATATATATAGAGAGAGAGAGAGGTGGGAAGGTGGGGTAAGATTTTGTTTTTAGAATACCTTTTTAAGCTTTCTTCAGGTTTTATGTGGAAATTCTGGCTGATATGTGGATGACATTTTATAGCTGGAAGTTTCTTTTCTGTCTGGTCTACAGCACTTTGGGCACAAATAAACACAGGGACACTATATTAATTATCAAACTGTTTGGCTAATGGCTTGGGCTTTTTATTGGCTATCTCTCAATTATTAACCCATTTCTATGAATCTACTATTTTTATGTGGTCTTATCTTATCCCTCAATAGCTGCATGGCATCTGCTCTGGTGTCTTCTCTCTGCCTCTCCTCCCCAGCTTTCTCCTCTTCTGGTAGACCCATCTATACTTCTGGCCTAGCTACTGGCCAATCAACCAACAACAAAAACATATATACAGAAAAACATCCATCAGCAATATTAAAATTGAATAAGTATATTCCTGAAACTTATTTTTTGATATGATAATCCAGAAATTTTATAGGGATCATAGACCCAAATATTGCCCAAAGGATGATGAAAAGAACAGTCTATTTGTCATACAATAAAGTACAATATTTTAAATATATAGCTATTATTGAGAAATGAAGTATGCATATTTTATGTTTTAAATTATCAGAAACTAGAGCCAAAATGTATTACTTACTTCACTTCTCCAATGACAATTTTCAGCTATTATCCACATGATCTTATTGTCATTTATGCTTTCCATTAAATTATTCATTCCCTAAATCTGTGAACACCACACAATGGAAGTCCCCAGTAGTACTATATTTTTATAGGTCTGGAAAATTTTTATAATTGACTTATTGCATTGTTAATGGTGCAAATTAACTTCATGTACTTGCTAAGAGACACTTAGAACATTTACCAAATCACCTTTTAATTTTTCTTTTAGGCTTGAAGGTTATTCATAAAGGGACAAATTATACTAAATTAACTGAATTTATCTACTGTATGACAGTACTTTACAGAAAAATTAAACACTTCTCTAGTAAATCATTGCAGCCAATGTTGGTCTCAAGTTAGTACAATACATTCAGGGGGCAAAAAACTTCTCATCATGCACTTTTATTGCTAAAAATGTGCATAATTCAATTTATTAACCTTCACATTTTGTGGTATTTTTTGTTTCATCATTTTTAATATTTTAGCTTACTGTGTTGTTTAATACATGCTACCAGGTGTTGTAAATTATCACACACACACAACAAATTCATTGATACATTTTAAATTCTTACATCTTATTTGGTACAATATGGGCAAAGAAGTGAGGGAGGTTACCACCTAAGAGAACTCTCACCTAAGATAAAATTTATTTCAGAGTAAAATATGAGTGACTGTGGCCCATAAACACAGAATTAGGACATCCCAAAGTCTATGTGGCAATATGGTAAAAGTTCAAGAAGAATTTGTCATAATGTAACTTAAAAAGTCATGATTAAAGACACTTTTCAAATAAATAGGCAGAAGCAAATTGTAAGAAGTAGATTGCTACAGCAAAGCAAGACCTTTGCTAGATGTCTCTAAGGCCATATGACGCCATTCTTTGCTTTTGGTTGGGGGAAACTTGGAATCAACTTGGAGTTGATTCAAAAGTAGTTATAGTCATAAACATGCAAGGATACACAGAGATATGGAAAATAAATGACAGTTAAGGAACTTAAGATAGCCTGAGATAATTTGTAGATAATTAGATAATAAGATCGAGGCTACAGCATCATACTGTTTCTAAAATCTTTAAAGTTCAAATCAATCACTTTTGTAGGTGCCTGTTACAGCAGGTTTCCCCGCCGGCTGCCGCTGGTTCTGCCGCCATTGTCCTGCAACCACGTGTGCCCCAAATAACACTCAGAGACTCTGTATTTGATACAATCCTGTCGGCCAGTTACCATTACTGTTTATGGGCTAGCTCTGTCTTAATTATTAACCCATTTCTACTTATCTAAGTATTTCCACGTGGTCGTCTTATCGGGGAGCTGCGGCTGGCGTCCTGCTCCTTCCCGGGCTACATCTTGACTCCACCCACTACTTCCTCTTCCTCCTCCTAGTCTCCTAGCCCCATCTATCTAGTTTTCTATTGGCCACAGGGCTTTATTAACAGTATGAGAAACATATATACAGAATCACATCTCCCATCATCTCCTCTTTTCTGTCTAAGGGTTCCAAAGAAGACGCAGAAATCTTGGCAGTAGTCTGCAAGGCTTTGTCTCAACTGCTTTGAATGTTGGATCACCTGGGGAGCTGTTTCAGGGGGTCTGGCTTGATCAAACCATATAAGTCTGCAAAGAATCCATAGCTTTTCATTTTCTGTGGAAACAAAAATAGAAATCCTTTTCCCCAGTAACTTGTCCTTAGGCTTGAATTTTGGAGTCAAAGCATTTTTAAAATATATAAATTGAATTGATCCAGCAGCTTTTCTTTTATCAGTAGTTATTTTCTCAGCAATCAAATAATTTAAAGACAACAGAAGTGTGTATAGTATCCAAAATCTCTCTGTGTTTTCCATCTTTACGTGGCTTTCTTATTACTCTATTTATTCTACTTCTATTTTTACATATTTTGAGACAGGGTTTCTCTGTGTAACTTTTATCTGTCCTGGAATTCACTCCATACCAGGTTTACTTTGAAATCACAGAGATCTGTTTGCCTCTGTCTCCCTAGTGCTGGGATTAATGGTGTATGCCACCATACCCTTTCATTCTTCCTTTTTTCTTTTTTAAACCATTGTATCCCGTTTCTTTTTCTCTCCCAAGCCAGTGTATTTTTTAAAACACAGTGTAAAGCTTTATTGCAGCTCTCCTACACACCAATGAATTGTTAGCAGAGCTCTTTAAAAGCCAGGCTGTTTTTGCCACTTATGCTAATTTTGGAAACCTCTCTTAAAGGAGCCTCGCAAATCTCTGTCTACAACAAAACAAATCCAACGGAGAAAATGCTGCTACTAAGAAGTCTTGCTAGTCTCTGTTCCTTTGTTTCTAAAACATTTCTTAAGCTCTTATTAGTTTTAAGTGAAAGTTCTCATAGCCACGTTGGGCGCCATTTGTAGCATGTAAGTTTCTGCCAGCCCGCCCACCGCTGGTCTGGCGTCCTGGCCCCCAATAACACGCAGGAGACTCTATATTTGATACAATCCTGTCGGCCAGTTACCATTACTGTTTATGGGCTAGCTCTGTCTTAATTATTAACCCATTTCTACTTATCTAAGTATTTCCACGTGGTTGTCTTATCAGGGAGCCGCGGCTGGCGTCCTGCTCCTTCCCGGGCTACATCTTGACTCCACCCACTACTTCCTCTTCCTCCTCCTAGTCTCCTAGCCCCACCTATCTAGTTTTCTATTGGCCACAGGGCTTTATTAACAGTATGAGAAACATATATACAGAATCACATCTCCCATCAGGTGCCATTTCTGAGAGCTTTGTTTCATAAATGATGTAAATGTGTAGAAATATAGAGGAGAAATAGCATAACTCAGTGAAATCCCTGATGCATGGTACAGACTTGATAATGTATAGAAACTTCGAAAAGAGTAGATATTTGGACAAATACAAGCATAAAGTGTCAACGCAGTTTTTTTATGTATAGATGCCAGACAAACATGTGTATGTGTACAAACTGTCACAGAGCAGAGCATGTGCACATTTTCTCAAAAATGTGTCATTATAAAGCAATAAATTCCCAGGAGATTACATCCATGCTATCTCTTCTTTCTCTTGAGGACACACACGATAGTTCCAATATCTGAAGTGTTAAATCTATCTTCTTATCAGTTACTAAAATAAAATGCTGTGGTTCTGATTCTTCTTCTTTTGAAAAGTATCTTTTTAGTAAAATTTAAGAAAAACACTATGGGCCACTTTCTATGATTAAAAAAAAAACATGAAAGATATTTCTTAGAAGCAGTAATTACAAGTAAGGAATAAAGAACCAAATTGATGTATATTTGACATGTAATGGAAATACTGACCCCTCCTAACTTGCTAGACTTCAAAGATAAAGTCTTAATTGTTAAAATATTCTATTTTCAGGCAAGCACATCATCACTTCTTGAAAATTACATGTACACTCATGCTTTGAGAGCATGTGAAAATCTTGAGTCTTGATGTTTATGCTGATGACACACAGAATAGGTATCTGTGTATAATTAACATTAATTATTAGAAAATTAATTGAGAACTTTCAGATAATTCATTTGGATCCTCCCAGGATGTACAAAATGTTCTCCTTTTCTCATTCTAGGTGTGTAAAATACCTCCATGAGATGAGCTTAAACAAGTGTGATCACTCTCTTTTTTCATGAAGTCAGCTTTTGCACCAACTTTCATGATAACTTTACAGATATGAACACAAGTAAAATTATGAATTATATAATTTTAGCTTTGTAGACTTAGGTCTCTTAGGTGTATATATGTATATATGTGTGTGTATTATATGTACATACATGAACTTGTATATGTATAGTATACATTTAGAGAAGCAATTTGGATCTTTACTTAACAATATTTATAAAATTCAATTAAAAATAATTCAAACTAAATATACAAAAGGCAAGAAATTATATAACAAAACTTACACAACAATTGATTTGCCAGATTTTTTTTTCATATGCTTGGATATGACATCAAGAGACAAGGCAAGACAACCAACAACAACAAAAAAATACAGGAATTTTTTAATTCCTGAAAATTTGTTTACTAAATGTCAGTGTCCCTGTTAAGTCAGTCAGCATTTAGGACACCAGAGGAATAAGAGGTCTCTGAACCTTTCTCAGGTAAGAGAAGACCACGAGGAAATACTTAGATGAATAGAAAATGTGTTAATAATTAAGTCAGAGCTACCAATAAGTAGCCATAGTCAATAGTCAACAGTTTCATAAGTAATATAATGTATGTGTGTTCTTTGTGATAGAGAAGGGTGATGTGGCCTACTGGGCCAGAAAACTCATGTTGCAAAATGGTGCCACAATGTATGGCATAAATTTCCATGTAAAATGATAAATGCTTAAAATGAATTTTAGAAACAAAATCAAGCTACGCTTCTTAGTAGCAGCATTTTTCTTGGTTAGGCTCTGTTTTTGCTAGAGACAAGCAGAGACTCATGCAGCTCCTTAAAGGGAGGTTTACTGACACAGCATAAACAACAGCAACAAAAAATAAAACCTGAAGGTCCCTTTTAAGAGGACCTAATAACAATTGTTTACAAGCAGCTGACAGTTGCAGTGATCAAAACTCCAAGCCAGCAGCATGCTCCTTGAAAGAAAGAAAGAAAGAAAGAAAGAAAGAAAGAAAGAAAGAAAGAAAGAAAGAAAGAAAGAAAGGTGTCCCATCTGGAAAAGAAGGAAAAAATTTTGGGGAGCACTCTCTTAAAAGAGACTTTTAAGTCAAAGAGAATTCTAAAATTCAACCACAGATCTAATCCAAAATGAGAAACAATGGAAGAATCAGTTCTTCAAGAACACAATTTTCTATCAACCATGCTGTATGCCACACTGATGTCATTGATCTCTAAGAAGATATGAGCATACACTACAAATCCATCATGATAGAACTTTCAAAAGCAAAAGGACAAGTATAAGTAAGAAAGCAGGGAAATTTGAATCTTCTACACTCTCTGTAGGAACACAAAATGGCACAAGTCTTATAAGATAACAGATGTAATGTCTCAAGGATTAAAAACAATTAAATAACCAAATGAAATAAAACAACACTTCTAGATATGTACACTAAATAACTGAAAACAATATATTGAATAAAAAACTTTACAGCTGTGAATAGTTATTCTTCACAGTAGATACTATTTGGAAGCAACACTAGATGAACTTTGAGGACCCAGTGTGCAGTAATGATAGACAAGTAACACAATTTTATTCATCTGAGATTTTACAACGATTGTAAATTGTAGGAACAAAACGTAAAATAACATCCTCTGAGGCTTATAAAGTGAAAAGTGAGAGATGGATTGTTGTGGAATGTGATAGAACGTTATTTTAAGGTGTGATTTTGCTTATCCTGCATTTCTTTAACTGGGCAAACCTGTAATTCTTTGCTTGTCTAAAACACCTGATGGTCTAATAAATAACTAAACAGCCAATAGTGAGGCAGGAATAATGATAGGTGGGGCTGGCAGGAAGGGAGTATAGAGAAAAAGGAGAGGGGAACATCAAGAGCCAGCTCCTCAGCCACCCAGCCAGCCACAGAATAAGAATGAAATGGGAAAAGCCCAGAGGCAAAAGGTAGTCTGGATAATTCAAGAATTGCTGGCAAGAAACAAGCCAAGCTAAGGTTTGACATTCATAAGTAACACTATGATTTTGTGTGTGATTTATTTGGGAGCTGGGTAGTAGGCCTCCTAGAAAAGCTCCAAAATCCAAAAGAGAAAATATCACTCAATAGTGGAAACCACTCTTCTATCTGGAGTCTGAGATTCAAGTATTGTTTGAACCCAGAAAATCCAAGTAATTCTGAGCAACCACATAAAACCCAGACAGGAAAAGAAATAAGGTCAGGAATGGTGATGAGTTGTCAACACTGAATGTTGTGTACTATACACTGAATTATAGACTTAAATGATTAAAATGATAAATTTCTGTTATGTGTTCAGACTCCCACTAAAAAGAAGTGGTTCAAATAGATAATCTCGACATAATAGTAATAATGAGTTCTGTTTTTTAATCTTACAAATGTTGAGAAAATCCAATTGTACTCATATATTACTACAAAGTACTTAGATTTGAATTCCAATTCATTGGGATGAAAGTTTGGGGTAATGTAAAATGTATTCAATGAACTATCATTGCCTTAGAATTCAAATACTACATAAAGACTTGCATTTGGATAATTTCTTTCTTCAATTTAGTTTCTTGCTATGAAGAAGGGTTCCAGTGGAAGATGGAGGGGAATAAGTGAGACAAGACAAGACTAAAAACTAACTAAAGTTCATTATATAAATGGATAAAACTGTCAAACAATTAAATGGGGGAAATTCGTAAGAAACATATTATAATGAGCAATATCCTTTGCCACAGATATCAAATAAAGTGTTGCCTCATAATTTATCCTAATTGAGCAAAATGCATAAACGCTGATATGGGATCTATTCCCTTTAAGAGTATGTGCGATATTTATGGGGTATGAATAATCTTCTGAAAAATGAACAAGCATTTATTATGCTGTATATTATAAAATTTTGAAGACAAGAATGCTTTTATCCCTAGAGAGTAAAATATGATTATTATTAAGTGTTATTTAACTGCTTGATATTGAATTTTTCTTGTTTCATAAAAATACACTACATGGCTCTCAGGGAAAATAAATTTGCTCAGCCCCCAAGGAAAAGTGTTAAAAAGATGGTAATAATAGCATTATGATACCAATAATAGCACAAAGAAAAAGATAAATTGAGCAGTGGCAATTGTTAAAATGTAGCTAATATCCCCAGCTCTGTGCTATGTCATTTGTGAATTAACTTAGTAAGTCCTCTCATCAGATCTGTGGGTGCATACTTCACTAAACATCATGCTATTAAACTGGGAGAGAGAAAACAAACAAAAAATTCTCAAGATGAGGATAAGAATGCATTATCTCATATTGCAATATCTGAAAAGGTCAGGCACCTTCAGTGTTGTTCAATTCAGCAGCTAATAATATTTTCAGAAGCTCCCTTTTTCTCCCCCGACTCTACTGACCTAGGTGAAACAGTATGTTCTCATTTCCTCACTTTAGGGAAGTCAAACGGCTTCACATGATATATGTGTTTGTAGAAAAGGCAGTGTTGGGAGAAAATGATGATTCCTTGGGTGGATTGCTTTTCTTTTTCATACTTGGGTACATTTGTACACAACTTTTCCTGCAGAATTTTTAAATTTCAGTATGAAGTAAGTAGAAATAAGAATTTTTGGTTTGGCGCCTGAGGCTCCTGTATAAAAGCTGGAAGGAATGCTGATTTGTAGGGTCTAGAACAGTCTTCATTCTTGAAGGAACAACTGGAAATCAACCCACAGCCCCCTCCTTAACCAGTAGTGCTCCTACAGACCACCACAAGACTCCCTGAAGGCTTATGGCTTCCCCATCTGAAGATCCAGGAGCATCTAGCAGCAAGGCTTCCAGCCAGAATGGGAAGCCAACTGAGAGGTACACTGGTGCAAAGGAAGGATGTGACTTGTCATATAGAGCTAGGTGGGCTTTGGTTGTTTGGCTGCTTGTGCATGTAAATAAGATACAAAATGGGTCCAATCAGGGGCTAGATAGATGGCACAGCACTTGAGCTTAAATGTTAAGAGCACATACTGTTCTTGCAGACGATCTGAGATTGTACTCTAGAAACTGCTGGGGCTGGCATGTAGTCCCTTTCACACACACACACTCACACACACACACACACACACACACACACACACACACACACACACACACACACAAACACACACACATTATCTGTGGCTCTCCAACACCTATCAGTAATTAGCATTAACAATTATAAAAGGAGATTTTAAAACGTGATTTGGGGCTTGTACTGGAGCTCAGTTGTATAGTGTTTACCTAGCATCTTGATAATATTTATTTTGTATCTCCTCAAACTAAGAATGAACAATATGTGTCATCCTCACAGTAAGTAGATGAGGGAAGAATTCTGTGTTATACATGAGAGTTGGAAAAAATTGTGTTATCACAGTACATAGACATTATTGTGCTGGGATGGAAGAAATTAATTTCTTGGCTTAAAGAATGAGATGGCTGTTAGAATGTGAATGGTATACTTTTATCTGGCCCAGTACTTAAAACAAGGACATGTGTAATTCTTTTTTGTTCCTTATGTTTAAGTTACTGTTGAGGGTGAAAGACTCAGCATCTCTGTTTATATAATTATGTGGCACCCTGGGGAAAACATCATGAAATAGAGAGAGGAAGACTGTAAATACTACAGCAAGTACTTCTGTTACTAATGGAGGAAAACATGGAAATTTGGACAAAGACTTGTCTTGACAGAAAAAAAAAGCCTCTTAATATGATGGCTTTGCAGTAGAAAATGTCTTTTTACCTGCTAAAACGGACTTTACTACAGAAAAAGTGCTACAACCTTTCCTCAGATGACCAGATATTCACAGCACTACTGTAATGTGAACAGAGGAAGAAGATCTGAGAAGTAATGAAATACTATATAATTACCAAAATTAGAATGCATTTACTGTTTAGGAATATTGCAAATAGGTCAATCTTGGTTGGTACCTGATGCTCAATATTCCCAAATCCATTACCTGGCTATAAGGAAAGCAGTCATTTCCCTTGACCTGAAATTTTATATTTTAATCACCAGATGTAACTCAAAAAAGCTCTTGCAGACCGTCATTATTGCTTTGTTTAAACCATATGCTAGCTAAATTGGATGTAATCAGACAGAGCTGTTACTTTTCGAATCCGTCTGTATCTATAATAATTTTACATTTATTTTTTATTTGCGATGTCATTACTTCCTGCAAATTGAAACATTCTCTCCTAAAGGGAGAAAGGAGGCTTGCATCATTCTGAAAACCTAGGAACTTAGCTGACCAAAGAAGCAGACCAAAGTACAGACACCAGTTTCCTTTAAGATCCTCCAAGTGGCAACCACAATTGAAACATAAAAGAGTCTATTAGGGAAGCTGCCTGAATGTTGGGCAGGAAGCTCATGACCTGATCTCATGCTTGCCTGGGTATTTTCAGTAGTATAGCTGCCTAATATCCCTATGTTCCCATAAGTAACTCTAATAAACACAATGACTCACCACCTAGTCTTGGATGGGATCATCATCTCATTGGTCTGCCTAGGTACTCTAGCTTGGGTGAATTGATATTGCTTCATTTATCCTCAGGTAAAGTCCATATAACATAAATAAATATCACTGACCTCTATTAGAGTTCAGTACCTTCCCAATAGTATGATCATTGATGAACTGTAGTTAACAGTGCAGTAGTGTACATTTCAAATCTCATGGAAAAAGCAATTTAAATTCTTATCATGACAAGGGGATAGTAAAGAGAGCTGATGTATATGCCAGTTACTCATATTTCACATTATGTAATACATACCAGTAAGAAAAAAATGTGATTTTATTAGCATTTATTAACTAGTGTGTATCTTGATTTAATATGGTATAAGGTTATAAGATAATATTATGGAACAAAGCCCCAACACAGTAGTGAATGTTGGAATTTAAGAAAAATGGCATGCAACAGAAAGATGCCACGTGGCAATATTCAAGCAGAGAGGTTTTTTGTTTTGTTTTGTTTTTTGTGTTTTTTGCTTTTGTTTTGAGAAAGGATTATAAAAAATGGAAAGAAAGGGGGGACTAACCTTCAGGTATGGGAGCATCAGGAGAGAGGATGGAGGGTTAGACAGGAGAGAGAGAGAGAGATAGAGAGAGAGAGAGAGAGAGAAACCGAGAGGGAGAGGCTGAGGGAGAATAAGAGGTAGGGAGAGAGATAGAGAATAGGAGGGAGGAAAGAAGGGAGGGGAAGGAGAGAGAGGGGGAAAGGGATGGGAGGAGAGAGGGAGAGTACTATACTCACAACAATGGGAATCTTCATCAGTACTATCTTTTCTAGATATTTTCACTAATTAAAAATAACAATGGTGTTGAGAGATAGTATAAAACCCTTTACACCTGCTTGTAGTGTGGATGTAGTCCTGATGTTCTTAACATTGAAAAGAGAAAAAAGGTCTAAAACAGGATAATTATCTAAAAGACAACTTACATTTCCCTATGTACCAAAACAAATCAAACAAATATTTAAATTGCTTTTCAGTGTTGACAGATATGCCGTTATTCCTGAAGCAATTAAGTTCCCCAACTCACAATCTTTTTGAGTTATATAAACTGCAACAGCCTATAATTCTTATTCTCATCTGCTTTTGTTTTTATACCTATTTACATTGTCTCCAATGTATCAAGAGACATATATACATTATATTTACAATATATTCATGACTATCATAATTCCTGTCTTTTTGAGTAAAAATCTTTGAGTTAAAAAAATATCCTTGCACTGAGGGATATTACCATGAAGATAAAATGAAAGGTTACTAGTATCCAAAATACATATAATGATGTTGAGTTAACTTTGCAGTGAGAAACCAGTCCTTTACTGTTTACTGAGTATTCCTTATGAGCCATTTAAATTGTGTGAAGGCAATAAAATAATGGTAAACGGTAACTTTTTACAAAGGGAAAGGTAACATAGCTAATCATTTTCATAATTTAGGCAAGAGTAACAGGGTTGTGCTGTTTATTTTTTTTAACTGTCACTGCTATTTAAGCTATAGCTATCCCATTCAGTAACTGATAATCAGTGGCTTCTAGAAGCAGCCACTAGCCCACAAGAGCTAGGGAAGGAATTCTGTTCCCTCAGGCACCAACTCTTTAAAAGCTATTAAGAAAGTTATTTATATCTCTGTTCTGTTAAGAAAACCCATGAATCGAAGGTTGAGTTAGAATCCTGTTTCCCAGAGAGGCTGCATAGCAAGAAGCGTACCTCCTCATTTCTCCCAAGAAGTCCCCAAGTTTTTTCTTGCCCTCCACGTAAATCCTTCTTCACCTTGCTCCTCCCTACAACTTCCTATCAGCTAGTTGCTGACTCAGCCCTCTGACCACAGGTGAATTTTATTTAATCAAACAGTTATTTACATCATTAAAAAATGTTTCAGAGTATAAAAAAGTAACACACTTTAAAATTATATTCTACAACAGGGTTGTTTGAGCTTAGCAGTGCGCAGGGAGAAACTGAGTTTCTCTGAAAGTATTTAGACCCACATTCAGCAACAGTCCCCGCCGAAGTCAGAATGAAGTCCGAGAGAGGAAGAAATCACTGATTACACAAAACATTTTGGGAATCCAAAAGTGTGGTACACAGAAAGAGATGAATGTGGCGTTAGCTAAAAAGCAGTTACACTTGAAATAGTTATTAGAAATGAGCATTCTTATTTCACTGAATATTGGTAAACTAGCGTATGGTTGATGGAAAAGGGTTTCTGGGATACTAAACTGTTGACGATCAAAATAAATCCAAGAATTAGATGAAATCAGAAAAAGGAAATGAAAATAGGTTAGAGAAATATAAAAGCTTATAGATTCTATGGATTTTTTTTTTAATTCGAGCTGGGAATGATGAAAGTGATGCAATAATGGATTCCATCAAGTAGGGCTCGAGGAAAGAAAACAACAAAGTGCTGTGTCAGGTCAAGAAGGTTCACGATCAAGATAGACAAGGTCTGGAAGTGACCATTGCATCTGACAAGATGAAAGCCACTCTCAGCCTTGACAAGAAGCCAGCCTGAAATTGTGGGAATGAAAGTGTCAGTGGGCTAAATCAAATGGAAAATCAGAAAGAAGATGAGATTGTGTAAACAAAGCTATTACTGGTTTTGGTAAAGGGCCGCAAACAGAAAAAGAAAAAAAAAAAATGGGAAACAGGCTATCAGCTTAACAATTAAAGAACCAAGAATTTTATTGCAAACAGTAAAAATCACAGAAGTATTTAACTACTCTAAATGGGAACGGATTTACTCCACATGATGGTATGTTATGTGTATGTCATCACCCTCAGTAGTTTTATGCTTCTCTAGGAATTTTCCTTCTTTGTGTTTTTACGAGCTTGAGATTTTGTTTACTGTTTGTCTTTACATCATGGATCCCCATTTGTTTGCCTATAGAAACCTTATGAAACTTATTAAATGATTTCTACATGTTATTTTTATTCTTTGAAAGTTTTATTCATTTATATAATGGTAATGATTTTTCAATTTCCATTACTCTCTCCCATTTCCCCTGCCTCTCCCACTTAAACTCTTCTTCCTACAATATCTATTTCCTTTCATATTATTTTTGTCTGTGATCCATTGAGTTAATGAGAGTTAGGTCCAAGACCCAGGGCAAGAAATCAGAGACTATACAACTGACAAAACCTCTATCAACCCTTTTGGGAACCATTAACTCATTAACTGACAATCATGAAACCTGATTGTTTACCTTGCAGTGCAACCCTAGGAATGTTAAATTTGTTATTTTTGTTATTATTATTTATTTTTCTTATTTTACATATCGATCCCAGTTCCCTCTCCCTCCCTCTCTGTCTCCCACGACCCCCTTCCCCCCGCCACACACGCATACATACTACCCTCTCAGAATGTTTCAGTTTCTATTTTGTGCTCCCTACTCCTGACCTGACTTCTGGAAGTAATAGAATAAAAGTTTTTCATTTGAACCAATTGGGTAAATTTTCTTTTGACATCTTTAATTGACAAAAAAAAAAAATCATAACTTCTCTGCAACTGCTGCCTTCAAGCTTTTCTATTATTGAGAGGTCAGGAAGCTAACACAACCACTGAATGCCTATCTTACAGTGATAAAAAAAAAAAAAAAAAGAAACCTTTCCAAACTTGACAAAACTGTCAGTGATCTCTCACCATCACTGATTGCTACTGGGTACTCACTAAAGTAGTGATGCTTAAAATTACTACCTTAGTCTCCAACTATTCTATAACTCCTCTAGCTCAAAAAGTACTGCCTGTAATTTCATGTGATATTACTAATTGGTAGATGTTATTGCACCCAAACTTCTGATCACCAGGAGGCCTGAAAGAAAAACTTTCCATTGCCATCCTCTGAGTTTGGAAAGTTATACCGAAGAATACAGTGGCTGATTATAAGTGCTGCCTGGGTCATTTAGCATATTCCCCATTCTATGTCCTGCTGTTTCTCTGATAATGATGCAATGGAAAGCATGGAAGGCAGAGGCAGCACAGAGAAGGGCCAATTACAGAAGCCCTTGGAAAGAAATGAGGCCGATGAGCAAGTAAATATTCTATACATGAATTTCACTCATAATCATATGTAAGGCTATCATCAGATGAAATTTGAATAGCTATTCTGGCTTGTTCTACATTTTACCTCAGATCTGAAGTAATCAGTACCATGTGATTATTCCGATAAAGAATTTTGCTTTACAGGAATATAATTATTTATGAATAATGATATTTTAAATTTTATTTCTATGTAGTAAATATGTTCTCTTATCCTTCTCTACATGTTTTCTTTGTTTCCTTTTATCTTTCTTCCCACTTACTTTGATAAATTGAGAACAAACATAACAGTGCTCAAGTGATTTAATTGTTTCTTCTTATTGTACTTTTAGTATCAATTTTTGCTTCTACCAGACAATTTGATTTTTTTATAAGATATCCATTAAGTTGAAAATATATATACTGTTAACTGCATAATCAGTTTATTTTAACATATAATGGAAAATTAAGCATGCATGGCTCAATTTTAATATTAGGCATTTGTAATCTGAGCATTTGTAACTTCCATGTATTAATCTTTATTTTAAGTTTGTCTATGGATTTGTTATTAATCCAAGCCTTTGTTACAAAAATATCCTTATGATTACTCACACTCTTCTTTCTAGTCAATATGCTTTCACGTTCAAACCAAATTAATGATAAATATGTCATCAACCAGCCAAAGAGTAAATAAGAATATTTGAGAAATTATATTGTTAATATGCTATGTGTATGTAGAAATCGCAGCATTTTAAAAATACAAGACATCTTAAAGCAAAAATTTTTATCTTGATGTTATGTATAATGGAAGAATACTTATGGCTACATTTATTTTAAACTCTAAAATATTTAAATGAAAATGTATGTAGCATGTTTTCTGATCTTTTACAAATTTTTCTTATATTCAGAATTTGTGTTTATTGCTGCTTCTATTTACATAATAGATAGACGTAAGAGTGATTTACTAGTTTTTATTAAGCGGCTAAGTTTGCCATTATATTGTATTTGTTCTTTTTAAGTGGGTTTCTGTACTGTCAACTGTCTATGTTATAACCTATCCTTTTGGATGAATAGCACTTTTAAGTACCTTATGATAGTGTGAGGTCTCTCTTTTGAAAAGTCTACAAAAATTACCTTCAAATTTATTTTCATTGAAAGTGTTAGATATATTACTTTACTGATTGGATGCAAATAACTCAACTATTTGGTACATTTTGGGTTGAACACATTCTAAAAAAATAATGAGAAAAATGCATGCAACATTGATTTCTATAGTGTAAAATTAAGAATTTATTACCTTCTAATTAAAATTCATTTATTTTTATTCATAAAGTATTTCATTCCTATTATAAATAAAAATAGGAATAACTACATTGTCTGGTATCATCAATAATTATAATTTTTCATGTCAAGTATATGAAAGTAAAAAATAATTTTCATGTGAGGCTTTTATTTACAATGTCAATTAAAGTTGAGAATATTATATTTTGGGGAAGTATAATAATATTATTAAACTATTCTTATTATTCATGTCATTTCCATAATAACTGTTTTACTGACTTTGAATAAGTTAGGTCTTTATATTGATATCAATAACAACTATGAACTTGTATTAGTTCTTCATACTCCAGCTGTTCTTACATACTGTAAGCTCTGACTAATGATTGAAAACCTATGATGAGAGCTTCAAATATGGTGTGTGCCTAAGCTGAAAGCTAAGAGCCATGAAATAAATCAACTCAAATACCAAGCAACTATTTAATTATTCCAAAGACAATCATTTGCATTACATTTCTGTTATGCTTATTGCATTTTGAAATTATTATTAAATTTGGATCTAAATTCTATTAAATATCTAAAGGGCAGTGAAGGAAGCGGTATTAACAGTGTGGCCAGGATGAAACACAGAAAATGATTTGAGAAGGTTTAATAACATAGAAAAATAATATAATGTATTACATTCATCATAATTAAATATAGTAGTTGCTTTACTAAATGTTTAATGATTAACATCCTATTTTCATCAAAAAAATGAGTTGTGAAATAATTCAGGTACTCATAGTTTTTAGTCAATTCAAAGTATAAACTTAGTTGTTTCCTATTCAAAACATTCAGTTTGAACATAACATTTTATATACATACATGTTTATGTGTGAATATAAAATAGCACATAATATGTTAACAATTTAAAACATAGTTTTAATTTTCTAATTAAATTTTCCATTTTATTTTATTGAAAATAGACTCTTCTCTTATAGAGTACTCTTCCTCCATTCTTCCTAGTTCTCCCTTACCATCCCCTCTCCCTGAGATCTACTGCTCCTCAGTTTATCCTAAGAAAAAAACAGATCTCCAAGAGACAACAAAACCAATAGTAGTAAAAGAGACCCAAGAGCAGGCAAAAAAGTTAGCAATGCCCTCCACTATTAGGAATCCCACAAGCACACCAAGCTAACAGCCATAACATATATACAGAGAACCTGGTGCAAACCCATGCAGGCTATTTGCTTGCTGCTTCAATCTCTGTGAGCCCATGTGAGCATTACTTAATTAGTGGGCTTTATTCTAATAGAGTTCTGAGACATCACTTCTGACTCCCCCTTCTTCCATGGACTTTGAGGGGAGAAATGGGTGGATCCCACCAATTTAGAATTTTTCACATAATGTCTGGCAGTGGGTCTTTCTACCAGCTCATATCTTCTGTCAGAAGAAGCCTTTTGGATGATGACTGGACACAGCTCCTGATTCATGAGTATAGCAGAATCTTGTTAGGAGTCAATTAATTATTTATATTATTTGATTATTTGTTTGTTTGTTTCTTTTGTCAGATGCATTTGATTCTACCTTAGGTATCTGAGCCATCAAACAACTTTATACTTCCTGGTCATCTAGGAAGAGTCAGTAATGGGCTCACTCTAGTATATGGACCTCATATTAAAGAATACATAGGTTGGCCACTAACACAATTTTCTGCCACCATTCTCCCAGTACATCTTGGAAGTGAGACAGATTGTAGGTGGATGATTTTATGGTTGTGGTGGTGTTCAGGTTTCTCTTTCCATAGACTGCAAGGTACCTTCTTGAGCTAAGGTTATTAGATGGAGCAGTGAAGCAGTAGAGCTGGTACCTGTATAATTTTCCAATTTAAACAATGTGAAACTGAAATAAAATATTAGTGAAATTAAAATAAAATTTATACATGAGACTTATTTATAGAGACCACTATAAATTCATAGACAGATATACACATACACATACATGATCACATATATCATGTCTGTTGAGTTTTCTGAGCATTTTTGATATTAATGAGACAATCTTGCAAAAGTAATTATATTTCACATATTCCAGTACAAAATCAGTTTTAGTTTTAATTCTCAAGATGTATGTTATCTATGAAAGAAAAACAAAGAAACAAAAATACAAAGCAAAACAAAATAATGCATTTGTCCTTGCCCCCTATTTGACAAATCAAAACAGCAAACAAAAGTAGCAAAACACATAAGCCAATATTATCAAACAATAGAGAACAAAAGATACGATGTGTTGTGTTTAGTACTTTTGTTTAAGACCAAGCCAGTTATTGCCTAGGGTTCCAATAGAGAAGACACTTGGGTAAAATATTTATATATATTGGTTGTCTGTTCCTCTCTCTTTGCATAATATTGTGTCTATGAAATTATGATAGAGTAGGTCTCAGAAATGATCTAATGAATTTGTTTAAATATATTAAAATTATTTTCCTCTGTTTTCTTTCAACCATGACTTATCTGCTTGCAATAGCTACAGAACAAGCAACTAGAAAAAAAATAATACTTTGTTTTGGAATGGATTTTCTTTTATTGATACAATTTAAGGTCAATTTTGTGATATGTATATTTCTCCTCTTGTTTAGGTATTGTGTTTATATAGCTCATTGGAAAATGTAATGTATAATTTAATACAGATTAGAGAGTTACCTGTGATAGTCAAAACTTGGAGTTAAGTTAGTTAGTATTTCTAGATATGCAGAGATGTATTTGAGATGAATAGGCATTCTTCAAACATTTCAAAGACCTACAGAATATGGCATTTAAAATGGCTTAGGTTTTTTCTTGACAGTGAGGCACAACTGCTCCTGGTAACACCATGTGCATCAGAAAGAAAGATGGATATCGATGAAACACATTATGGAGTTTGCTTCTAATATAGCAAGATTGGCCATTTGGACAAGGTACTGTTCTTCTGGATTGTTTGACTTTATGTTGTAGAAACTGGACATGCAGGGCCCACAAAATGGTGACTGCTGATTCAAGATGGATAGTGCTACAGGATTCCTGCTTCATGGAAGAAGCAGACATTCTGCAGGACACAGAGAAAGGTGACTGACAAACAGCCGATACAGATGGACAGTGTAAAGTTTCCTGTTTTGCTGAGGAGTCTACCAGACAGACTATGGCCTATGGGCTGAAGATGGAACATTACAGAAGAACTTTGGGTGACTGACCAGGCAGTGAGTTGTCTCTGTCATTTCTAGAGTTTATATGTTATCCTTCTGTGGTCTTTGAAGGAGTTGAAGACAGATAGTTATGGTTATCGTTTTCCTTAGTTTGGATTAAAGATAATTTATATAGGACTTTACACTCACAAAGATAGAATAGATGATATTTTCTTTAAGTCTTACAAAATGTTAATGGACTAAATATTGTTAACTATGATTCTTATTTCATAACTGTTGTATGATATATTTTGCTATGTTAAGGTTAAACACCCCCATTTTTTTAGACAGAAAAGAGGAGATGATGGGAGATGTTATTCTGTAAATATGTTTCTCATACTGGTTAAACAATAAAGCACTGTTGAGCCAATGGAAAAGCAAGATAGGCAGGGCTAGGAGACAAGGAGGAAAGAGGAAGTGGTTAAGAGGATTCAAGATGGAGACCTGGGAGAAAGAAGATGCCAGTAGCAGCTCCCCTATAAGATGACCACGTGGAAATACTTAGATAAGTAGAAATGGGTTAATAATTAAGACAGAGCTAGAGCTAGCCCATAAACAATAATGGTAACTGGCCAACAGGATTGTATCAAATACAGAGTCTCTGCGTGTTATTTGGGGCTGGTGCGGCTGTGGGCCCTGACCAGCAGCAGGCAGGCTGGCAGGCTGGCGGGCTGGCGGGCTGGCGGGCTGGCGGGAAAAACCTGCAAGTAACAAATAGAGCCTTTTTTTGGCTACAGACAGATGAATTATTATAATAAGAAAATGTTAACTCGGGGTTCCACACAGCTATCAAATCACAGAGCCCTTTCTGTTACTTTCCTTGTTTTTAACAAGCCCTAACTATGTATTTGTCAGTCTCAGTTTTGTTCTGATTTTTAATTAACACAAAGTCTGTAAACTTCCTTTAAAATTCTGTTCCCAGGGGAATATTTCCTAATTTCTAATGGGAAGTAAACAGTGGGGCTTCTAAGCGTGGAATTAGTTTTAATTGGGACTCATTTAATATTTGTTTCCAAGAACTCTTGGTTCTGAAACAATTGCACTCTGTTGCAGAGGATCTTCCACTTTATAAGTTTGTATTCATGAAATAGTATATCTATTTATAAAAACTATCATTCCTTATATTTGCAGTTTCACTAAAAAATAAGAGAAAAGCCTAAAAATAGATTATAAATTAAAGATATAAATCCACCATGTGATATCTTTAAAGAACCAAGAATAAAAGCTGTTAGGTATTTTCAATTAAATCATGGTCTTGAATAGTGAATACTTTATCAGATATATGTATTTGTTAAAGCAGGAAAAGTAAGTTGCTTACGTTTGGATAGAAAGTTGTAGAGCTAGGATATAACTTTTTTTGCATTATGCAACTAATTAAGACTATAATTATCAGAAGATTGTAGCTGGGTATTATTCTTCATGTGATTCTCAGGATGTGTGTGTAACAAGTTAGCATTTATAACCAAAGCCACATTAGAGAAGATTTTGTTGACTTGAGTAAAGGGATTCCAAAAAAAATTACTTGCAGGAAAAACATGACAGATGACATGATTTGTTGTCATTCAAATATCAATGCAACTCTGATTTCTCCTGCTTCCCAGAACTTTTGTTATCAGCTGTCCTAGGTACAGTTCTGACTCTCCTCTGTATTTATGCAGCAAATGAGACAGTCATGGTAAATTTCAGAATCTATAATAGTTGTAAGACCCTCAGAATGAGGAGTTTCCCCATGTAGGTTGGTACCCCAAGAATTCAATGTCCAGTCCAGTTGATGCAACATGCAAGAGGTTTTAATGAATGGGACACATTTGCGCAAATGGGCCCCCTCAGCACACAGGTTAGAAGAAGCAACATTTTCTGGGTGTGGGCACTTTTAAAGGAAAAAACCACAAGCTTAGAATGGTGCTATGACCCCCTGTCCAATGAGTACAGTCATGGGTTCTCCCCTTGAGGCCGGACGGTCTCACTGTTCCTATCAGCAGGACCTTAGGGCCTCGGGGTGTGCTAATTAATCTTGTCTGGGCAAACTGGAGTTGCAGCTATCACTGACAGAAGGGACAGTGTAAATTCTTCATGTCCTGCTATCTTAGGGCCTTGTGAGGACAGTTGCCTATGGTTAGCAAATTCCAGGTAACTAATAGTGGTCTGGGTTAGCTTTCCAGGTTGGACTGTCCTTTATTTTAAGTGTGTGTGTATATGTGGGGGGGAGGAAGGTTCCTTAACTTTACTTTTGGTCTTTCAATAGTGACATCTGATTTTTATAAAAAGTAATGTGTGCAGGTGGTGGTAGTGGTACATGCCTTTAATCCTAATACTTGGGAGGCAGAGGCATGAAGATCTCTGTGAGTTCTAGACCAGCCTGGTCTACAAGAGCTAGTTCCAGGACAGCCTCTAAACTCACAGAGAAACCCTGTCTTGAAAAAAAATTAGTGTGTGTTTGAGAGTGGTGTGTATGTGTGTGTGTGTATTACTGTGATGCACACCCTCTCCCCCTTCCCCCCCCCCCGAACATTAAAGTTTATTTTTTATCAAGCAGGGTTTCTCACTGAAATTTTAACAAGGATGGTGACAACAGCTCTTCTACTCTTTCCAACTCCAGAATGTTGAGGTTACAGGTACATTTAACCACACTTGACTATTGCAGTTGTGTGGAAGATTAATTGTGGTTCATTGTAACTTGTCGGCACAGCAAGTTCTTTGCACACTAAGCCATCTGTCTTTCTTGATGCAAGAATTAGATGCTTTCTTGATAACATTCCACTAAAAAGAAATGAAGGATTTAATAAATAGACATGGCACAAATGTATATGTATAGCAAATAATGAGATATGATATGCTTTTGGTAAGATTATTGATGTAAAATTATGATTAGTAGGATTAGGTAACTCAAAAACAGAAACTTTAGAACCAATCTTAGATATAAATATATAAAAAACAAATTATTTTCATGATCACTCATACTATGGAAAATGCAGAAATTGAATTGATGGAAGTATCAGTAAATAGTTTGAAAGTGTCAACCATTGCTTTGGTTATTATGACATTATCAAATGTATTCTAAATAGCTTTGCATATTTATTTTTAAATCTTATATATGTTCCTATGTTCTTATAAAATTATTTTTGATACTCATTTCATATATTTAAAATTTATAAAAAACAAGTTATTGTGTTCACTCTGAATTATTAGATTACATGCATCAATTTGTATTTTTATTAATATCTTTAAAAAGGAAAGTATTTTTATCAGAATTTATATTTCATTATTGAAAATACCATATCCTCTTTAAATTGTAACTGTAGTATTAGACAGTGCCATAACAGTATAGATTCTGGTGTACAAACATGAAATTAATTTCATCTTTAGTTTCACTTAATTTTCTGGAAAGTGCTAGAATCGTAGTAAATATTTATGCTTGTGACATTGTTCCTAGAGAGACATGGACTGTAGAGAGCTGCGAAGTGCCACTCCTTAAAGATGGCACTGGCTTCTGCCTTCCACCTCCCCAAGGTGAGCGCTCTCTGGCGTAAACAAGCCATTATTTGGTTAAGTCTGTTCAGCCTGTCTGCTTCCAAATTAGAGTAGCCTATCTATAGGGCCCAAGTATCTCACTGGGGTTGGTTAGCACAAGGGTATTTAAGCCTGTACAGGGGTCCCCCAGGCTCTCACGGGTCAGAAGAACATGTTTCAAGGATCCTGATTAAAACTAAATGAAGAAGATCTTCCAGGAGTCACGTCTTCCTTGCTGGCAGGGGTTGGGAGCAGTCCAAATGTCGGCCCGTACAGGGACTCTTTCAGATCAGAACTTCTTGCACTCAGGGCAGCGCTGGCAAGTTCCCAAGGTTAGTTTGGATCAAATTTAAGGCCCTCGGTAAAGAGGCAATAAGGTCTCCAGTAAGGAGCAATAAAAGTCCCAGGTAAGTTGGGACCATACCAAAGACTGCGGAATTAAGCTGCAATAAAGTCTCAGACATTGAATGAGAGGTTCTAATGAACCGAAAGTAAAATTTTTAAAATGGGAACTTCTAAGTCTCATCCAATTTTTCTGGCTCTTCAAGAGCTACTTTTGTCAAAGAAACTTAAAATAAAGAAAAGCACACTAGAAAGATTCCTGAGGGAATGCGATGCCATTTCACCTTGTTTCGCAGTTTCAGGAGACATCATGGTAGCATGCTGGGCTGAGGAAGAATTGCAAGCCCTTGTACAAGGAGTTCAGAAACAATCCCTTAAGGGGCAGAGGGGGAAGGGAAAGGAGAAATAGCAATGTGGGGAGGAGAGGGACCCTCCTAGAATAATGTCTTTGGATCCTTCTCCTGATCAGAGTGAAGGTGGGGCCCAGGTACAGGGCGTTCCTTTTGCCCTGATGTCTGGAGAACCATATGAAATGACTAAAGCCTGGCCTATCCAGTTTTCCAGGATGCCCAAAGCAATAGATATGAGGAATCCTTAGACTTTAAGGTCATCAAGGCTTTGTCTAAGTCCGTGAGATCATATGGAATTTCAGCTTCTTTTACTGTAGCTCAAGTTGAAGCCCTAAATATGTATAGCATGAATCCTAGTGCTTGGGGTAGACTGGCTCAAGCATGTCTAAGCCCCAGGCAGTATCTGGATTGAAAAGCTTTTTTAATTGAGTATGCAAATGAACAGGCTGCAGCTTACCTGGCAGCCTGAAATGCAGCATGGGACAGGGACATGTTACTTGGACAGGGATACTTTACAAATCAACAGACAAGATATCCAATACAAGTTTTTGAACAAGTAAATCAGATTGCCATAAAAGCAGGGAAGTCATTACCCAATAAGGGAGAGGTGAGTGGTAACCTCACTAAGATATTGCAAGACCCAATGGAACCATTTTCAGATTGTGTGGCCTGTTTGTTAGAGGCTGCAGGGAGAGATTTTGGCATTGCAGTGTCCATAGTTGCACCTACCTCTTTTGCAGTCGTGGATTCATTCACAGCTGCCTGTCGTGGCTATGAGCATAGGGTTGCAGACAGCCTCTAAGCTAAATGAGTTGTCCAAGAAGTTGGCTACAGCCTTGGATGCTCAATCCACAATTAGTGCCCAACTAAAAGGAGGTTTAATGATTGTAAACCTAACAATTGATCTGGTGCAGGAGCAAATAGATACCTTGTGGCAGCTGGCCCAATTGGGATGTGAAATGAAATATCCAGGTTTGTGTGTTACCAGCATTCAGTATGCGAACTTTACATGTGCTGGCTAATTTGCCATGACAGTTGTCTAGCTATCTCATAGGAAATTGGTGTGCTGACTTTGATGACCTGATGGCACAGCTGCGAGTGACCATCATTGGAGTGAATTCAACAGGTGTGGATGTGGGACTGGCTGCATGATTGTCATCGTGGTTCCCGTTGCCATGGATCATCTGAACGAGTGGGCAGGAATGGGAGCCATGGCTGTCCTCTTGTTGCTTATCTCCTTCGTGGGCCTGTGGTGCCTTTGCAAGATGAGGTTTGCTCAGAAGCAGTATGCAGCTATGGTTGTCCAGGCATTTCGAGCCATTGGGGCAGGGCAGTCTCCCCAAGCATGGCTCACAGTCATGAACAAATATTGATCCTTCACGCTCAGGTTGTATGGCTTAGCACTGCACACCGAGTCAGCTCTGGAAGTGAGCAACTCTGAGAAGGGCAAGTCTGGTTGCATGTAGGTTGGTATCCGAGGCCCCACCTCCTGGAAAAAGATACCAGATAGGTTTGGCACTGACATGGCTGACTACCAGGATTCAAGGGCATTACAATGTCCACTGCTTTAGTGGAGACCAGACCACTACCCTTGCCTGTTGTGTTATTAAAACAATAAGGGGGAACTGTAGAGAGCTGGGATGTGCCACATTTTAAAGATGGTGTTGGTTTCTGCCTTCCACCTCCCCAAGGGTGAGCGCTCTCTGGCATAAACAAGTCATTATTTGGTTAAGTCTGTTCAGCCTGTCTGCTTCCGCATTAGAGTAGCCTATCTGCAGGGTCCACGTAGCTCACTGAGGTTGGTCAGAGCAAGGGTATATGATCCTGATTAAAACTGCATGAAGAAGATCTTCGCAGAGTTATGGAGTCCTTGCTGGCAGGGGTTGGGTGTGGTACAATGGACAAACACCTATTAATCCCTGAAAGGGAACCAAAAGTGATGGGAGATGTTATTCTGTATATATGTTTTTCATACTGGTTAATAAAGCACTGGGGCCAATAGAAAACAAGATAGGCGGGGCTAGGAAACCAGGAGGAGGAGAGAGGAAGTAGAAGGCGGGGTTGAGATGTAGCCCAAGAAGAAGCAGAGTGCCCACCGAAGCTCCCTGATAAGACGACCACATGGAAATACTTAGATAAGTAGAAATGGGTTAATAATTAAGACAGAGCTAGCCCATAAACAGTAATGGTAACTGGCCAACAGGATTGTATCAAATATAGAGTCTCCTGCATGTTATTGGGGGCCAGCACGCCAGACCAGCAGCGGACAGGCTGGCCGGAAACTTACACGCCACTACAAATGGTGCCCAACATGGCTATAAGAACTTTCACTTAAAATTAATAAGAGCTTAAGAAATGTTTTAGAAACAAAGGAACAGAGACTAGCAAGACTTCTTAGTAGCAGCATTTTCTTTTTTGGATTTGTTTTGCTGTAGACAGAGATTTGCGCGGCTCCTTTAAGGGAGGTTTCCAAAATTAGCATAAGGGGCAAAAAAGCCGCCTTGCTTTTAAAGAGCTCTGCTAACAATTCATTGGTGTGTACAAGAGCTGCAATGAAGGTTTACACTGTGTTTTAAAAAAATATGCTGGCTTGGGAGAGAAAAAGAAACAGGATACAATGGTTTAAAAAAGAAAACAGAAAGTAGAATGAATGGGTATAATGGGGGATGCCATTAATCCCAGCACTGGACAGACAGAGGCAAGCAGATCTCTGTGATTTCAAAGTAAACCTGGTATGCAATGAATTCCAGGACAGATAAAAGTTACACAGAGAAACCCTGTCTCAAAATATGTAAAAGTAGAAGTAGAATAAATAGAGTAATAAAAAAGCCACGTAAAGATGGAAAACACAGAGAAATTTTGGATACTATATGTGCTTCTGTTGAAAGACCCCCCACTCAAGGCTAATAGCTTGAAACCTGGCTTAGCAATGGAAACGCTATTTTGCAAGGCTTCCACATAAACAAGTAAAAAGTCAGTACAAGTAAAAAGACAGGACAAGGTCAGTACTCACAGGCTGCCAAATAAGATATCTGTGAACAGACATTTGGCCTTGGGGAGGGAGCAGAGAGCTCAGAGAAAAACCCAAACATAAGCTCGGTCAGCTATTATCAGATCCCCAAACACGTAAGGAACTTGCCCTCGGATAATCCAATGCCTTATCTGAGCTGGCCAATGGGACACCTGTAACTATGCATCTCACTTCTGTACCCATGCTTTTGCTACCCAGCCCTATAAAAGTCCCTCTCCCCAGCCCGTGGGCGCGCAAGTCCTCCAAGAGACTTTGTCACCCACAGGTACCTGTGTATATCTCAAACAAACCTCTTGCAGTTTGCATCCGCATCTGTGGTCTCGGCTTGGTCTTTGGGTCCAGGGGTCTCTTCCTGGAGGGAAGTCCTCTTCGGGGGTCTTTCATTGTTGTCTTTAAATTATTTGATTGCTGAGAAAATAACTACTGATAAAAGAAATGCTGCTGGATTAATTCAATTTATATATTTTAAAAATGCTTTGACTCAAAAATTTAAGACTAAGGACAAGTTACTGGGGAAAAGGATTTCTATTTTTGTTTCCAAAGAAAATAAAAAGCTATGGATATCTTCCAGACTGACATGGTTTGATCAAGCCAGACCCCCTGAAACAGTGCCCCAGATGATCCAACACTCAAAGCAATTGAGATAAATCCTTGCAGACTACAGCCAAGATTTCTACATCTTCTTTGGACCCCCATGACAGCACCCTCTACCATCAGGAAGTAGTTTGGAAAGAATGACGCCCAAATTCCCAAATATTGTTTATAAATGTTTGTTTTTATTTAAATGGGCTTGATTATAAATGGCTATAACCACAAGCAATCTTTTTAAATGTAAAAAGAGAATTATGGTATAGATATGAATACTTTGCTTTGGAATGGATTTTCTTTTATTGATACAATTTAAGGTCAATTTTGTGATATGTATATTTCTCCTCTTGTTTAGGTATTGTGTTTATATAGCTCATTGGAAAATGTAATGTATAATTTAGCACAGATTAGAGAGTTACCTATGATAGTCAAGCTTGGAGTTAGTTAGGTTTTCTAGATATATAGAGATGTATTTGAGATGGATAGGCATTCTTCAAACCTTTCAAAGACCTACAGAATATGGCATTTAAAATGGTTTAGGGTTTTTCTTGACAGTAAGGCACAACTGCTCCTGGTAACACCACCTACAGAAAAAAGGAAGATGGTCATTGAAGAAACACATTATGGAGTTTGCTTCTAATATGGCAAGACTAGCCATTTGAGCAAGGTACTTCTCTTGTCTAGACGGTTTGACTTTATGTTGTAGAAACTGGACATGCAGGACCCACAAAAAGGTGACTGCTGATTCAAGATGGACATTGCTACAGGATTCCTGCTTCATGGAAGAGGCTGCCAGACAGCCAGACAGTCTACAGGACACAGAGAAAAGTTTCCTGCCTTGTTGTGGAGTATGGACAAACACTATGGCATATGGGCTGAAGATGGAACATTACAGAAGAACTTCGGGTGACTGACCAGGCAATGAGTTGTCTCTGTCATTTCTAGAGTTTATATATTATCCTTCTGTGGTCTTTGATGGAGGTGAAGACAGGTAGTTTTGGTTATAGTTTTCCTTAGTAAGGATTAAAGATAAGTTACATATATAGGACTTTAGACTCACAAAGATAGAACAGATGATATTTTCTTTGAGTCTTACAAAATGTTAATGGACTAAATATTGTTAACTGTGATTCTTATTTGATAATTATTGAATGGTATATTTTGCTATGTTAAGGTTAAACCCCTTCTTCTACTATAGACAGAAAAGAGGAGATGATGGGAGATGTGATGCTGTATATATGTTTTTCATACTGGTTAATAAAGCATTGTGGCCAATGAGATAGCAAGATAGGCGGTGCTAGGAGACTAGAAGGAGGAAAGAAGAAGTAGAAGGCGGGGTCAAGATGTAGCCCGGAAGAAGCAGGGTGCCCGCCGAAGCTCCCTGATAAGACGACCACGTAGAAATACTTAGATAAGTAGAAATGGGTTAATAATTAAGACAGAACTAGCCCATAAACAGTAATGGTAACTGGCCAACAGGATTGTATCAAATATAGAGTCTCCTGCATGTTATTGGGGGCCGGCACGCCAGACCAGCAGTGGACAGGCTGGCCGGAAACTTACACGCTACACAAAAGCACCAAAACGTCGATGCTACCAGATTGCCACTTGCTTGTTAAACCAATTGTACTTGGTTACTTATGGGACTATGACTGATGTATTAGTTACGTGAGCAGAAACCATTCAACACAGCTGCTTCATGGAAAACCCGCCCCAGCATTGGTGACAGTTGGCAAAAGCTGAAAACTGGTGTGCTGCCCAAACTGTAGGCAATGTTTCAGATGGAGAGTTACTTCCACAGCTCAGCTCATCTGAGAGGGTCTCTCAGCAGGTCCTATTGACTGTAGAGGTTTGAGAGACAAAAGGGCCTAGTGAACACACTCAGTTTTTCAGGCTCCTTGGCATCAGTGAATTGTTTAGATATTGAGCTTAATGAGCTTTCTTGCAGGATTGAATGTTTCCCCTTGCTTTAGAATATCCTGTGTCTTAATGAGCTTTGTTCTAAAAGGCATAGTTTTTATAATAGATAAAATTGCCAAGAACTTACTCTCTGAAAGACTCATGTTTTTTAAGCATTAGAGGGTAATTTCCAGGAAAGTTTCAACCAAGGCTTTGGATTTTTCCTGTTGGAATACTTTTTTGATATCCAGCAAACTATTGAATTCAGAGGAAAGACTCTCCAGGTACCGTACATCTTCAGTAAATCACAAGTTGTGATATAATTTTATACATACAAATTCACACAGACACACAGACACACACACACACACACACACTCACACACACACACACACACAGAGAGAGAGAGAGAGAGAGAGAGAGAGAGAGACAAACAGAAGTAAACAAGAATATTTTGTTTTTGTAAAATACTTGGAACAGGCTTACTTTTCATATTCCATTGTTTAAGACATAGGAAGTAGAGGAAGGGGCCAAAACACAATATAGGCACATACAATCAGTAGTGTAGGGCCTTGCATGGACTTTGAGCAAGCCTGAAGCTGTTGGCTGGAACATCTTACACCAGAGTATTTCTTGGTACTCTTCTTGATTTGCTAACACACATCTGCTGGAGAGGAGCTAAGCCTGAGTCTTGACCCTTGTTTGTTTTTCTCTGTGTTGTGAGTCGGTATATAAATTGGCTCCTTCCTCTCAATAACTGGCATTCCAGCGTTCCTGTTGTTACTTAAATCTCTAGGCCTTAGCCTGATTAGTGGAACAGATTGTAGTGCAGGGGCTGTGGAAGTCCCACTGAGATCTTCAAGAAAGGAATACCTAAGAGGCTGGCTGGCAAAATAAGTGAATGAAGGTGTATTGAATGATGGGTGCCAGTACCTCCAAGGAAATTCTCAGTGGGCAATTAGTGGCCCTATTAAAAAGACAGAGCACCAGGATTAAAATTAAGACAGCTAAAACTTTCATTGTCATATTATAAAAACTAGTCCCTGCTTTATACACTCTGGAGGCTTAAACATCCCAGATTGGGAACAGGTAAAAGAGATCTCAAAAAGGCTTATAAAGAAGAAGAGCCTGATAATTTCCTTATTGCCAACTTTTCCCTTTGGCATCTATTTAAAGATGCGCTCATGAGCAACAATGTAAAAGTAAATAAACAAACAAACAAATAAACAAAAAACCAAATGGCAAGAATAAATAAGACTTTTGAGGAAGTACAACATTTCTAGTTCTAGATAGTGAAATCTATCGGGGGGGAAAAAGGATCCCAAGTAGGAGATGAAAGTACTACCATAACTTATGAAGAAGACACTTTGGAAGCAGAAATTGAACAATTAAAACAAAGAATTGTTAAAGCTGATGAGTGTAAGGATGGAAAAATACAGCCTAACTCTCCAATGACCCCAGGAAGCTAGAAGCTAAAAAAATACCTTACATTCCAGACCCTGTCCTCAGCCAGTAAATAGGTGAAAGGTCACTTTCCTTGCTGCTTATCTGACTTCCTAAAGGGCTTGAGAAACCCTCACCCCAGTGACCTAACCCCACTTAGGAGCCTGACCAAATGCAGACCTCAGGGGCTATAGAAAACTGATTGGACCATAAAGGGCGGTCTTGACTGGTTTAAATTGATTGACCTGCACCACAAGGGCTCCTGATGCTATGAGATGATTGGTTTACAAAGCATAGGCTTTATTTTAGACCTATAAAAGCTGTCTTATTCTGTACTCAGATTCCTCAGTCCTCTACCCCTACCTAGTGTATGACTGTGGACCCAAGTGCACTTGGAATATAAAAGACCTCATGCTTTTGCTACAAGACTGCTTCTCATGAGTGATTTAGGGTGTAGGCTTTCCTGAATGGGAGCGTGAAGGTCCACACTCTGTGGGTCTTTCAATGAGCACAAATGCCATCTGCTGTTGCACAATCTCTTTCTTGTGATCCCTTTAGTAGGGCGTAGGGCCTCTGCACCTCTTGGGATAGAGGAGGAGGTCAAACATTTAATAACCAAGGTAGAAGAATTAGGAAAGGAAAGACAAGCTTTCCTGTGATTGAGACAGTGGATCCTCAGGATAACAGGGTTAGGGAGCACAACCCAATAAATTTCAAGGATATAAAATAACTTAAAGAGGCTACCAATGCTTATGGGCCCCATGCTGCTTTCACTCAGGCAATTTTTGAGTCTTTCACAGCGTTTTGCACCCCTAGTGACTGGGTACAACTCTGTAGATCCACACTGAGTGGGGGCCAGGTGCTAACCATTACCTTTTCTCAGAAGGGTCTCAGATGCTCACAGGTGTGGCCATTTTTCTGACCACTAATTATAGTTTGGGTAAACAGCTCTAAAGTTACATTTGTGTCTAAATGATAAGAATTTCACCTTCATTTCAAGCACTTGTATTTGGCTCTCTTCTTTTTCATTGTAACTAATACTACTAATTTTGGAGGAAGTCTCAATTGTTCTCAGCAGGTCTGTTGAGGTTAGCTGCTGGATGTATGAAACAATAACTGTCATGGTTTTCATACCCAAGATGATACCTACGCTGGAGACCTCTTTTACAGATGACCAACTTGTGAAATGTAGAGAAATAGAGATTTCAGGGTCATGGCTTTGATTGTTATTACCATTGCCACTTCTGCCACTGCAGCAACAGTTTTAAGGAAAAGCCTCTCCCAATCTGTGAATACTGCAAGCACAGTGGATCACCTATCAAGTGAACTGGCTATATGTAGCCTTAGCCACCCAAAACACACTCAATAATCTAGTACAAATTGGCATTTTGAAACTAAATCTGCAAACTAACCTCCTACAAATGCAATTGGATTTATTGCAGGAGGCAAATGTGGCTTCTGCACTCCCTCTTTCACACATATCTGTGTTATACATGCTAAAAGTTAATAATAAATCAGTTTTAGTTAGTTTTCTCCATGGGTCCTGGAGTGATCAGTTTTTATAATATATGTATATATTCTTTAGCCATGAAGATCATCAACATCAATGAAACTGGAGTACACCTATTGAATGACCTACAGAGCCTGGATCCTCATGCCCCGACTCAGGAAAGGCGCCCCCCCCCCCAAATCACTCATGAGAAGCAGTCTTGATGCAAAATCATGAGGTCAACTTGCTGGCAGATTAATTAGAGAATGGACAAACTCACTCTTACTATGGCTCATAGTCCTTGCCCTTGGTGCAATCTGCCTGATTTGCCAATGCTGCCACAGCATTAGACAGGCCCATGCCAACTTTCAAACAAGACAGAGTCTACTGTCCTTAGCTCAAGAGAAGTCCTATGCCTAATTATGGCTGAACTTACATATGAATTAATCACCAGACACAGGTAAGGAAGAAGGGGGCAAATTTTCAACCTAAGACAAGAAGGTTACTGACCTGAGTGACCTCTCCCATGACTAAGGAATTATACTGATCTCCTCTGCTACCTAAGACAGGTGTTAGTTTATATGAAAAGAGTGGTCTATAGGGACCTGCATGATCCACCAAGGCACCTTGAGCAAGCGTGAAGCTGTTGGCTGGAACACAAGAGAATTTTAGATGTTCTGCACATGATCCAGTAAAAGAAAATAATACACTCACCTCACTCTAATATATCTTGACACTTTTCTATGGTTATTATTATGAACTATTTCAAGGAAAACTGAATGTTAAACTCAAGAGTTAGAAGTCACAGATTTTATACTTAATTGACATGCCATGATCATGTATGTGTGTAGGTAATACAAAGTCATATGTGTGTTTGTGCATAACACACACACTATATATATACATATACATATACATATACATATACATATACATATATATATATATATATATATATATATATATATGGAATGACTAAATCTAATAGCTAAGATATTCATAGCCTCAATCTCATGACCTAAAAATAAATGTTAGAAATACACTTATCTCTGCCGGACCACCTTGAGTGCCTACAGGGGGCTATATCATTGACCCCCATCATAGGACCTCTCCTAAAGAAGCTCTACTCAGCTGGAGAGTGCCAGCTAGACCTGCCTATCAATGGGAAACATCCTGAGTGCCAGCCAAGCCTTTGTCCCTGTCACCAGGCCTTGGCTACATGTGACTTTGGATCTAATCCCGCTGGGGAGGTGGATTCTCCCCTACACCCTCCCCAAGGAAATCCCTGGGTGGGTCCTAGATCTCCCTGCCCCTGTGTTCTGTCCCCACCCAGAGCATGCCCTCCCCCTGCACTCTTCCCTACCCCCTGGTTGAGCACTGAGCCAAAGGGTGGAGCCAACAATCCAGCCACCTTCAGGGAAATTCCTGGAGCCTATCTGAGCACAATAGACCAGCCTATCCATGCAGGACTACCTGTAATTTCCATGTGCCTGGTCTCTGAGCCCCACCAATGGTCTTCTACTGGTGTTCTGGGCACCTCCCAGAGATCCATCTATCTCTGCTGGTCCACCCTGAGTTCCTGCTGGGGGCTGTATCATTGACCCCCATCACACGACCTCTCTGAAAGAGGCCCTACTCAGCTGGAGAGTGCCAGCTAGATCCGCCTGTCAGTGATGAAACATCCTGAGTATCAGCCTAGCCTTTTGTATGTGCCTGACCCTCGCCAGCAAGGAAGATGTGACTCTGGGAAGATCTTCTTCATGAAGTTTTAATCAGGATCCTTGAAACATGTTTCCTCTGACCTGCGAGAGACCAGGGGACCCCTGCACAGGCTTAAATACCCTTGAGCAAATCAACCCCAGTGAGCTACGTGGACCCTGCTGATAGGCTACTCTAATGAGGAAGCAGACAGGCTGAACAGACTTAACCAATTAAGGGCTTGTTTACTCCAGACAGCCCTCACCAATGAAGGTGTAAGGCAGAAGCCAGTGCCACTTTAAGAAGTGGCACTTCGAGGCTCTCTACAGCCTTTGTCCCTGTCACTAGTCCTTGGCTACAGGCCTTAGCTAGAGGCCTTGGCTAGAGCTAGCCCCGACTATGCCTGAGGAAACATCCTGCTGGCTAACCTCTGCCAAAGAGGCCTCAGATCTCCTCTGCTGGAGCCTGAACTTTACCCCCATTGCTGGGCCCCTGCCTATGGAGAGATGTACTAGAGATCTTGAACCACCCAGAACTACAAACATTGAAGCTTTGACCCACCTAAATCCATAGAGGGAGAAACCCCACCAACATTTACTGGAAGAAGCTATGGGAAGACGGCAATACAAGAAAACACCTAACATCAGAAAGAGAAGCATAACACCACCAGAATCTAGGGAAGGTACACCAACTAGACCAGAACACAAAAAAGCAAATGAATCAGAAGAGAATGACCCAAAAATTATTGTCGTAAAAATGGTAGAGGCCCTGAAAGAAGATCTGAGAAAATCCCTTCAAGAAATGGAAGATAAAACAAACAAAAAACTGGAAGAAATGAATAAAATTTATAAATAAGTATAGAAAGCCAAAAAACAATTAAACAGGTTCAAGACCTGAAAACAGAAATGGAGACAATAAAGAAAACACAAACCGAAGGAATGTTGGAAATAGAAAAACTGGGCAAATGATCAGGAACTGCAGACACAAGCATAACCAACAGAATTCAAGAGATGGAAGAGAGAATCTCAGGTGCTGAAGATAAATTAGAGGAAATAGATTCATCTACCAAATAAAATCGTAATTCCAACAAATCATTAACACAAAATATCCAGGAAATGTGGGACACTGTGTAAAGGCCAAACCTAAGAATAATAGGCAAAGAGGAAGGTGAGGAAGCCCAGCTCAAAAGGGCTGAAAACATATTCAACAAAATCATCTACGAAAACTTTCACAATCTGAAGAAGGACATGCCCATGAAAGTACAAGAAGCATACCAAACACCAAATAGACTGGACCAAAGAAAAAAGACCCCTCAACATATAATAATAAAACACTTAACATATGAAATAAGGAAAGAATATTAAGAGCAGCGAAGGAAAAAGCACAGGTAACATACAAAGGCAGACCTATCAAAATTACGCCTCACTTCTCCATGGAAACCCTCAAGACCCAAAGGTCCTGGATAGATGTTCTACAAGTATTAAGAGTCCACGGATGCCAGCCCAGTCTACTATACCCAGCAAAACTTATTATAGATGGAGAAAACAAGACATTTAATGACAAAGCCAGATTTTCGCAATATGTATCTACAAATCCAGCCCTACAGAAAGCATTGGAAGGAAAACTCTAACCCAAGGAAGTTTACCACTCTCATAAAGACATAGGCAACAGATAATCCCACTTCACCAGAAGTAAAGAGCCAAGGGTAAAGAAGGACAAGTAAATTCACAATACCACTGCCAAAAGCAAATCTAAAACAAACAAACATTAACAATCAATGGTCCTTACTCTCCCTCAACATTAATGGTCTAAACTCACCTATAAAAAGACACAGGCTAACAGAATGGATATGAAGACAGAATTCATCTGAGTTCTTGTATGCAGAATTCATGCTGCATACAAGAAACACACCTAAGCTACAAAGATAGACATTACTCAGGGTAAAGGGCTGGGAAAAGATCTTCCAATCAAATGGACCCAAGAAGCAAGCAGTTGTGGCTCTTCTAATATCTAACAAATTAGACTTCAAACTAAAATTAGTCAAAAGAAATGAAGATGGTCATTTCATATTCATTGAAGGAGAAATCCATCAATAACAAGTCTCAATTCTGATCATCTATGCCCCAAGTACAAAGGCACCTACATTCGTAAAAGAAATGCTACTAAAACTCAAAGATCACATAAAACCTCACACACATATAGTGGGAGACTTCAACACACCACTCTCACCACTAGACAGGACCACCAATCAGAAACTCAATAAAGAAACAAAAGAACTAACAGAAGTTATGTCTCAACTGGGTCTAACAGACATCTATAGAACATTCCATCCAAACATAAAATAATATAGATTCTTCTCTGCTCCACATGGAACCTTCTCTAAAATCGACCACATACTAGGTAGCATAACAAACCTCAACAGATACAAAAAAATTGGAGTAGTTCCCTGTATCTTATTGGACCATCATACTTTAAAGTTGGAATCCAACAACAACACAAATCACAGAAACCCTACAAATTCATGGAAACTGAACAATGGGCAATTGCACCACACCTGGGTCAAAGAAGACATAAAGAAATTAAGGACTTCCTAAAATTCAATGAGAATAAGGACACAACATATCTGAATTTATGGGACACCTTGAATGCACTGTTATGAGGGAAGTTCATTACACTGAGTGCCCATATGAAGAAAACAGAGGAGTGTCACATTAGAGAACTAACAGTGCAACTGAGAGCCTTAGAACAAAAAGAAGGAAATTCACCCCGGAGGAAAAGAAGCCAGGAATTAATCAATTTGAGTGCTGAAATCAATAAAATAGAAACCAGGAAAACAATACAAAAAATCAATGCAACAAAGAGATGTTTTCCTGAGAAAATCAACAAGATAGACAAACCTTTATCCAAACTAATGAAAAAGCAGAAAGAGTTCATGTAAACTAACAAAATCAGAAATGAAAAGGAGACATAACAACAGACACAGTGGAAATCCAGACAACTTTCAGTTCATACTTTGAAAACTTGTACTCTACAAAATTTGAAAATTCAAAGGAAATGGACAAATTTCTGGACAACTATCACTTACCAAAATTAAACCAAGAACAGACAAACAACTTAAATATACCTATAACCCCCAATGAAATTGAAACAGTCATCAAAAGCCTTCCAACTAAAAAAAGCCCACGGCCAGATGGCTTCAGTGAAGAATTCTACCAGAAATTCAAGGAAGAGCTAATTCCAATACTCCTCAAATTGTTGCACACAATAGAGACAGAAGGTTTATTACCAAACTCCTTTTTAGAGGCTACAATCACCTTGGTAAACAAGCCACATAAAGACACAACTAAGAAAGAAAACTACAGACCAATATCCTTAATAAACATCGACACAAAAATACTCAATAAAATACTGGCAAACCAATCCAAGAATATATCAGAGAAATCATTCACCATGACCAAATAGGCTTCATCCCTGGGTTGCAAGGATGATTTAACATACAAAAATCTATCAACCTAATCCACCATATAAACAAACTGAAAAAGAAAAAACATATGATCATCTTCGTAGATGCTGAAAAAGCCTTCAAAAAATTCAACACCCTTTCATGATAAAGGTCTTGGAGAGATCAGCGACAACAGGAACAAACCTAAACATAATAAAAGCAATATACAATAAACCTAGAGCCAACATCAATCTGAATGGAGAGAAGCTTAAGGCAATTCCTCTAAAATCAGGAACTAGACAAGGCTGTCCTCTCTCTCCATATCTCTTCACTATTGTACTTGAAGTTCTAGCTAAAGCTATAAGACAACAAAAGGACATCAAGGGGATCCAAATTGAAAAGGAAAAGTCAAACTGTCTCTATTTGCAGATGATATGATAGTTTACATAAGTGACCAAATAAACTCTACCAGGGAACTCCTACAGCTGATAAACACCTTCAGCAAAATAGCAGGATACAAGATAAACTCAAGAAAAAAAAATCAGTAGTCCTACTTTATTCAGATGAAAAATAGGCTGAAAAAGTAAGCGGCGAAAGATCACCCTTTACAATAGCTACAAACAATATAAAATATCTTAGGGTAACACTTGCCAAAAATGTGAAAGACCTATACAATAGGAACTTTGTGTGTTTAAAGAAAGAAATTAAAGAAGATACCAGAAAATGGAGAGATCTCCCATGCTCCTGGATTGGAAGGATAAATATAGTAAAAATGGCTATCTTGCCAAAAGCAATCTATAGATTCAATGCAATCACCATTAAAATCCAAGCACAATTCTTCACTGACCTTGAAAGGATAATAGTCAACTTTATACGGAAAAACAAAAGAACCAGGATAGCCAAAACAACCCTGTACAATAAAAGAACTTCAGGAAGCATCACCATCCCCGACTTTAAACTGTACTACAGAGCTATAGTCCTGAAAACAGCCAGGAATTGGCACGAAAATAGACAGAGAGACTAATGGAATCAAATTGAAAATCCTGATGTTAATCCACAGACCTATGAACAACTGATTTTTGACAAAACAGCTAAAAAAAATACAATGCGAGGAGAAAAGCATCTTCAACAAATGGTGCTGGCACAAGTGGATGATGGTGTGTAGAAGACTGCAGATAGAGCAATGTCTATCACCATGCACAAAACTGAAGTCCAAATGTGTCAAAGACCTCAACATAAATCCAGCCACACTGAACCTCTTAGAAGAGTAAGTAGGAGGTACCCTTGAACAAATTGGTATAGGAGACCGCTTCCTGAACATAGCTCCAGTAGCACAGACATCAACAATTAATAAATGGGACTTACTCAAACTTAGAAGCTTCTATAAGGCAAAGGACAAAGTTGACAAGAATAAACTGCAGCCCACAGACTGGAATAAAATTTTTACCAATCCTACATCTGAAAAAGGGCTGATTTCCAAAATATAAAAGGAACTCAAGAAACTAGTCAACAAAACATGAAATGGCCCTATTAAAAAAATAGGGTACAGAATTGAAGAAAGAATTGTCAATAGAGGAAATCAAAGATGCTAAAAGACACTTAAGAAAATGTTATCAGAGAAAATGTTATCATTTCCCTTAGTTATCAGGGAAATGAAAATGAAAACAACTTTGAGATCCCATCTTATTCCTGCCAAAATGGCTAAAATGAGAAACACCAATGACAACGTATGCTGGAAAGGATGTGGAGAAAGGGAAACACTCCTTCACTGCTGGTGGGAGTGCAAACTCCTACAGCCATTTTGGAGATCAGTATAGTGGTTCCTCAGGAAAATGGGAATTAGCTTACCACAGGACCCAGGAATTCCACTCTTAGGTATATACCTAAATGGCTCACAGTCTTGCAACAATGACATGTGCTCAACTATGTTCATAGCAGAATTATTTGTAATAGCTAGAACCTAGAAGCAACCTAGATGCCCCTCAACTGAAGAATGGATAAAGAAGATGTGGCACATCTACACAATGGAATACTACTATGCAAAAAAAAATAATAACGGAATCTTGAAATTCACAGGCAAGTGGATGGAACTTGAAGAAACCATCCTGAATGAGGTAGCCCAGTCACAAAAAGAGGAACAGGGTATGTACTCATTAATATATGGATTTTAGACATAGAGCAAAGGTTCACCAGACTATAATACATACCACCAGATGAAAGGTGCATTCTAAGGGATTCATATATGGTCCCTCACAAAAGGGGGAAGTGACACGTCCCCAAGAGCACATGGGAAATGGGGGGCAGTGAATGGAGAGAGAAGTGGGACAAAGAGTAGGTTGGAGAGGAAAACAAGTGTGACTAGATAAGTTGAGTCAGGGTGAGGGAGTGGGGGGGCATGAAAGAGGGAGCCATTACTGATTTGAAGAGAAACTGAGCCTAAAGAAATGTCTAGAGAATTATAAGATGGACTCCAACTAATAATTTGAGCAACCGTGGAAAGGCAAGCATAAATGCCCTTTCCTGATAGTGATATCTTCAACTAAATTATCCTCCATCATGGAGTCCTTATCTAGTACCTATTGGAAACAGAAGCAAGCACCCATAACCAAGCACTGAGTCGAACCAGAATCCAGGTGCAGAGAGAGGGGACAAGACCATGTTGCAGAAACTCACTAGGACAGCTAACCTGAACAAGGAGGAGCTTGGGCCTCCCAGACTGATGGCTAGGAACCTATCAAGGGACTGACTCAGACCCCCTGAATATGGGTTTCAGCTAGAAGGACTGAGCAGTCTGGGGGACTTCAGACAGTAGAAACAGTATCTATTTATGTTGCACAAAAGAACATTGTGAACACATCCCCCATGGAGAGATACCCCCTTAACCTAGAGGCAGGAGAGTAGTCCTAGTCCCTACTTAAAATGACTTGACAGATTTACATGACCCAACCTGGATAGCATAGCCCTACAAGTGGAATGGTGTTGGGGGGATGGGAGGGGAGGGTGGCCAGTGTACATGCCACAGGGGAAAGAGGGTAAGAGGGAGGGAGGAAAAGAGGGATGGAGAGAGGGTTGTAGGGAGGAAAGGAGAGGATACCGGGATCCACATGTAAAAATTTTAAATTAGATTATTCTTAAAAGCAGATGGAAAAAAATGCTGCTGGATTAATTCTACATACATACACACACACACACACACACACACACACACACACACACACGCACACACACACACACACACACACACACACACACACACATGCATATATATATATTTAAAATGCTTTGACTTCAAAATTTAAGCCTAAAGACAAATTACTGGGGACAAGGATTTCTAATTTTGTTTCCACAGAAAATGAAAAGCTCTGGGTCCCTTACAGAATAATGTGGTTTGATCGAGCAAGACCCCCTGAAGCAAAGTAAATGGGACAATGAAGCCTTGCAGACCACTACAGCCAGGATTTCTGCATCTTCTTAGGATTCTCCCATGACAGCGCCCCCTACCAACAGGAAGCAGCTTGGAAAGAAAGACGCCCAAGTTCCCAAATATTGTTTATAAATGTTTGTTTTCATTTAAAAAAAAAGGCATGTATAATTATGTCCAGCATAAAAGAAATACTTATTTAATAAAAAAAAAAAGAAATACACTTATCCTGCTAAGTAAAGAATTCTGTTTCTATACTTCTGACAACTTATAATTTTTAATACTAAAATGTAAAAGATTCATGAGACCCCCATAGAAATATCATCCATTGTGTTGTAATTGACATTGCTTCTATATTTAGCTTGATTGGATGCAAATTTACTTTAAAGTTTTCTTTTCAACCTGCTGCAGTTCTAAGCGCTTATGGAAGTGTGGCCTCACAGAAATCTTCCAGTTTAGACATCAGTCTTACAGGAGAAATCATGGTTGTCCAGAAGAGGAAATAGAATGGTGAAATGCATTCTGGCTACAGATTGTAACACCACACTGTAAAACAAGTCAAAATTATGCTAAAAATATTTCATTTTAGATGGAAAGTCTGCATTACAAATCTGTGAATTTCAACATACTCATTTAATGTAATTATTTCTGTTGTTTATCCCTCTGAAAATATTTTCATTTTTTTTTTCATTTTATATAGTAACCCCAGTTCTCCCTCCCACACCTTCTTCTGAACCCCCACCCTCCTTCTCACTCCTCATCCATTCCTCAGAGTGTGTAAGGCCTCCCTTGGCAATTTAATTAACTGATGGTAAAATGAACATTTTGGTGCTAAATTCATAACAGTTGCCTACAAGTGACTACAGTGGTGAAAATAGTATTGTAGTTTAATAAATTTAATTGAAAATTAGTAATGATGTTTATATAAAACCACTAAATTATAAAATCCCATTTTTCTCCATGCAGAGTCTGAAGAAGATATATATAATCACAATTAGATTTAAAATGAATTAAAAGCAGTAAATATAATGATAAGTGAAAGTATTTTTCTTAGCTTTGAAAAGATGCTGGAAAAGTTCCAAATATTGCTCAGTCAGCTTCCTAATTCATGAATGCAATATTCAGTTTTCAGTGTACATGTATGAATTTCCTGATTAAAATCATGGTTTACTATTCATGTCTAATATTCCTAATACAGACAGAAGAAGCCACTTTCTCTAGAGAAATTTTTGTGGGCACTGAATATCATTCTAGGACTAACATCCTATAGCTGGTGGATACTAAAGAATGAATCATTGTATCATTGCATCACATTTTTATATTGTAACCAATAATACCTCAGAATAAATATTTATTCTGATATAACTCTTTAAAATGTTACTTAATTAAATTGAGGATAATTTGACAGGCCTAGTATAGTTTCTCTGGAGTTGTTACTGATGGAGAAATTGAAAACACAGAGCAGAAAAACACAGAAAAACACAGAGCAGAGCTTATGGAAGGAGGAAGACTGTTCAAAAGAGTCATCAGGATGAAGATTATTTGCAAGCTTACATGGGACGTTTCAAGGGAACCAGAGACAGAAGAATGTTGTTCGAGGCCTTCCATCTTCACAAAGAAACCTGATAGTTATCTTTCTTAATTTTAAAATTAAAAGCAGTTTTTGAAGTCAAATTTTAAATTTGAGAAAATATCACTTTATAAGATAGCTGTGGTCTTATTTGAGTGGGGTAGTGATGGTCTTGAGTACATTTATAGTAGACACCATAATTTCACATATCTCAAATAATCAAAAGCCTCTTATTCTTGGAGATACTAATATTCTTAAAAGTCTAATTTCATTTACACACACACACACACACACACACACACACACACACACACACATATATATATATACCTCTTGACTTCTTATAAGCATTAAATAGATTAAACACACATATATAAAATATAAAGTGCAGCTCATACAGCTGAAACAGCTTATAGTCAAAATTATTTGTGGTTAATTAATTAATAAAATAAACTATTTTGCTTAAGAGAACAACATCCTTGATATTGCTGAGCAAACAGGCAAAAAAATGCATAGGATTTGATTAGTTGTCTTTTTAAAATTAGTACTAAAATTCATTTTGATTAGTCCTCTGTGGAATTATTGGTGTTTATCACCTGTCTTCATTATTTCACAGCAGAGTCCAAGGTAGAAAATTAAAACTAGTGCATTGAAAATGCACAAAACCAATATTTTTGATTGTTTACAGCTTTTTATTAACAAATACTGTTCTGTAAGATGATAGATCAAAAATATTAAAAACTCAAAATATGATTACACAAAAGGTATATGCTTCTCTTTCAAGAGTTGTGGGCATTGTAAATAGTTAATGCATTGAGAATATGTATTGGCAAGAGAAATTGACTTGTTCAATGATAATTTTATATACTTGTATTTGATCCAATTTCATGTAGTAAAACTGAACACATTTTGTTTTGTTTTTATTACTAACATAGTGCCAGGTAATTAGACACAAAGAGATGAGAAAGAAAATTAATATCTTCTATGTCTTCAAAAACTCAAGAGAAATGGGTAGACAACAGCAACAAGCAGCCAATATGTATTTTAATATCTATATTTATTTCATTTCCAAGAATGTAGTCGACCAAATTTTGTTTGCTTTAATGCATAGTTCATACTTAGGTGGTTGTAAATAGATCCCTTTCCTAGGTGATGAAATCAAAATTAGACTGGATGTGTGGGGTTTTTTTTTTTCAATTTGAACACTATCCCTAAAACATGACATTTAGATATAAATTAGATTTCTGGGGAATATAATTACAGAGAAAAGTCAATGTAAGCTTAAACTATAAGTGGCTATCTGTAAGGAAATTAGAGAGTTGTAGCAGCAACTAGACCAGTAGGATAAATTGTAACAACATGAGGTTAAATTTACACCTAGAACTATAAGAAAATAAGTTTTCATTATATTAACATCGGTTGAAGGCATCAAAGGCTGAGAAAGCAAAATAAAAAAAATCCATATTTTACCTTAATACACATATTTTCTGAATAATTGTGATCTTTGGGAACAGAGTTTCTCTGTGTCAGAGTACTGGCCCTCCTGGAACTTACTCTATTGATCAGGCTGGCCTTGAAATCACAGAGATTGGCATACCTCTGTCTCCCAAATAATGGATTAAATATCTGATCCACCATGCTGTGCCAAGGTCATATTTTCATTAGGCTATTTGCATAACAAAATCAAGATCAAAAATAGTTCTTTGAAAAACAAATGCTAACTTATTTATTTTGTTTATTGTGCTTGAATACCAGGAAAGAAACTGTTTATTTTATATTGCAGTGTCAAAGACCTACTTATCCACTTTGGTTGGGAAGACATGGATCAAGGTCTGTGAGCCAGTTTGGCATTTAGCAACTGTGGTGATTTGATTTAGAGTGGCCCTGATAGACTCGTATGTTGGAATGCTTGATCACCATTTTCTGAAACTTTTTGGGAAGAATTAGGATCTGTGGTCATATTGGAGAAGTTATGTTTTTGGGTTGGGCTTAGATGCTTCAAACTCCCACACCAGGCCCAGTATCAGTCTCAGTTTCACTCTGCTCTGCTCTCTCTCTCTCTCTCTCTCTCTCTCTCTCTCTCTCTCTCTCTCTCTCTCTCTCTCTGTGTGTGTGTGTGTGAGAGAGAGAGAGAGAGAGAGAGAGTGTGTCTCCCTCTGTCTCTGTCTCTATCTCTCTCTCCAAGCTGTCTGGACACAAGGATATAAAGATCTTAGCTACTGCCCCAATGCCATGTTGCTCTGCTTCCTACCATGATGATAGTGAATTAACCTTCTGAAACTGTATATAAGCTCACAGTTAAGTTCTTCCTTTTACAAGAGTTGCCTTAGTCATGATGTCCCCTCAGAGCCATATAATAATACATAAGAAACAATCCATCATGAACAGATTTCACCCACACAAAAGAGGAAGTGGGACGAGGACATGGAGCCTAACTATGAACCCTCAAAATGTTCCCCTAGAGATCAATTTACTCCAGAAAAGATTAAAATCTGAAAGTTCCAGAAACTTCTTAAAGAGTACCACTATCTTGAAACAATGTTTTAAATGTCTGAGTCTATGGGGATATTTCTCCCTTAGCTCACATCACTTCAGATACAATTAGAATAGGAAGGGTGATAAATATGGAGGCTTTTATGATTACAATTAATTTTTGTTCTATAGTGAGAATCAAGGAAATGATTTGAAAGTTTGACAGGCAGCTTTGTACTGCAGAGTATTCTGAAATACACCCCTTCCTAAAGGCTAAGTTAGGTGAGAGCAAAAGATTCTTCATAGAGAAAAGACCCAAATGTAAGAAAAACAACTGAATTCCATTGGATGATTTGAAGATGACAGGCAAAGAAGAGCTGGTTATTCGCAAAGTTGAGGAGAAAATGGAATAGTTGAGTAAGAGTATTCCCACAATGTTTATCTACAAGTTATCAAAAGTTGTAATAATTGTTTAAGTGCTATGTTCCTTTAACATAATATTAGTCATGGATTTTCCTGGTATCACTGACAAAAATAATCTCAGATTCTTCACTACTTTACCAATGGCATGTATGAGTTTCATCTCATGAATTGAGACTTAAATCCAACTAAAACCTTGGTTGGTTGCTCCTATAGCATGTGTGTTCATACTATTGTACCAGTATATATTTTGTGCAAGTCTCTGTTGTAGGTCACAGGGTTTGTAATTGGATGATATGGATGATTGTTTTTTTCTTCCAGTAACATGCAAAGTACTTTCCAGCACCAAGAACCATTGTCTGTAGTGGTGAAACTTAGAGGTAGGCACTAGCTCAAATTCTCTGTGTTCAATGAGACAAGTTACACCTTCAGCAATATGGTCTTACTACAATGTAATGGAAAGGAACCAGTACTGGCTTGGCAGTAGCCTGCGATGTTGTGAGAGCTATGGAATCCCCTTGGACACTGTCTCAACAAGATGTAGCCCTTTCTTTTCGATGAAAGTTTTACTTGGTGACATAAAAATGTCCTATTGGGGGTACTGTCTACTCCATTATATGGGGACTCTATTGTGGTTTAATAAAGATCAGGATAAACAAATAGGCCAAATAGATGTTTATTCAGGGAGAAATAACTCACAACATAGACAGATGAACACCAGCAGTTTGAACTGGGTGCTCTTCTTTCTGCATACAGCCAGCAAGAGCACATTCCACAGCTCCTCCTCAGACCTAGTTCCATGGGTCACTTCCACCCCTGGATCCACCCCCAATGGGTGTGGTCAGTGCCACAGAAGCAAAGTGAATATCCCACTACAATTCCCCTTTTAGTCTAAAGAAATGATTTAAGCTTGATACAAAACTATATACAAAATAGTGAATAACAAGTGTGCTCTAAGAAAAGGAAAATCGAGACCAAAGCAACCTACATAGCTAGTCCTAGGGTGAAGACATAAGGGAGTTTACAATAGAGTTGTCCTAAGCTGGAAAGCTTAAGTCTAGTACCTAATATATCTAACTAGGAAGAGAGAATAATACTTGTGATAGTTTAATCTACAACCTCATTAAGACCTGAAAAAGAAAATAATGATACTAGGGTAGACAGGAAGTGTGGATTGGCAACTTCCAAAAGATGTAGTGAGGACAGAAACAGCAAGCTACCTGGACAGTCACCCAAGGTCTCCCAGCAATGTTGGTACAGCCAGTTTTGGCTAAGGCCAAGAGTACTTGACAGACGACAACAAAAGCAGCGAGGTAGAAAGGCTGTTTTACCCGGACTTGGCAAGGTTCAACAGTCTTCTATGTTTGTGTCCTGCAAGCACATAGAACCACATGTCCAAAGCAGTGGTCAAGGTGGAGGCAGTTCCTTGCCTAAGAGGCCATAAGCCAAAGGGAGAATGAACTCCAGAAGGAGCAAAAACAGTGCCCAACGTATTTTCTGGAAAAGTGCATGGTGCTGTCAGGAGCAACAGTGTCTCATGTCAACAGAGTACTAATATAAAAACATTTAAATGCCATGTTCTGCAGGTCTATGAAGTGATTCAAGACTAAGCATCTGTGTCTGACTATTCTCATAGGAAAAGGAAACATGGGTGAGGATAATCTGACACACACACACACACACACACACACACATATATATATATATATGCATATATGTATATATACATATATATATACATATATGTAAATTCCTAAAGTAGAGGTAGAGTAGAAATATCTAAACAAGAGGTAGAACTCTAAAGGACATCACGACAAATATCCCAAATTGTATCAATATACAAAATGTCTTGAACACAAGCAAAAGTATACATATATAGAATATGGCAAGAATAATGTGCATAAAACATCATAAAAGGAAAGATTTCACATAATATGACAAAATATAACATACAATTTTTCCAGGAAGGGAATAAACTTAATTTTACAAAGGTTACCACAAATAATAATATATAACAATGTAAGCTGTAATACTAATATCTCACTCTTACTAAATAATTCACAAGGAGATAGGCTAATCTATTTATATCCATTCTGAACCATACCTTTCCCAACCATACTCTATTTCTGTTTAAAAGGGATAACCGAGTCTAAGTATCAATTTCCATACCCAACTCCAAGTAACAAAGACCAACCTTATGAAAATGAATATTATCCCTAAATTCCAAGAGTGGGGAAAAGGGGCGTCATTATTTTAAGATTACTTCCTGCTGAAATAGGACAATGATTCCTCCATGGTATTCTGTAGGAAGAAAATTTTAAGCAACCAAATTACTCAAATGAACTGGCTGTAAGATATGTAGGTAGTCATTGTGTGGAGTACTATTTGACTGGAGTTCTATATGAAAGTCTGGCCAGGTTGTAATAAGAAGGTGCACAATTACATATAGCTAGTCATGAGTTGTCTCAAGCAAAACAGTCTGAAACTGGTTTTAGGGTCAAGTTTGTAGTCCAAATGCATCAGGTTGAGTCAAGTGGAAATGTCCAATTGGGGCCTCATCTTCTTACCACAGTGTTCAACGATTGCTCTTAGGAATTGCTATTATTCCTTGTGGAAAACTTAAATATCAATATCAAAGTAAAATTTTCAATTTTTTACGGTATGCATTAGGGAAAGGCAACAATAAGCATTAAAATGTGTACATGCCTGCCCTCGCCCAGCAAGGAAGACGTGACTCCGGGAAGATCTTCTTCATGCAGTTTTAATCAGGATCCTTGAACATGCTTTTTCTGAACTGCAGGACACCAGGGTACCCCTGCACAGGCTTAAATCCCCTTGCGCTAACCAACCCCAGTGAGCTACATGGACTCTGCAGATAGGCTACTATAATACGGAAGTAGACAGGCTGAATAGACTTAACCAATAAGGGCTTGTTTAAGCCAGAGAACGCTCACCCTTGGGGAGGCGGAAGCCAGCACCATCTTTAAGGTGCAGCACTTTGCAGCTCTCTACAAAAATGTATATGAGAAAATTAGGATTTCAGAGAGAAAGTTGCATATAATCAAATGAGTCCCTAGATTTTGTTTTCTTCTGCCTTGCACCAATTGACTTCTTGATATAAAGCAGAAACTGTGACTTTAATCCTAACAACATGCTTGAATTTAGAGAAGGAAAGGCAAATCCAACTCCAAAGCCAGCATTTGCTTACATGAATCATGACTACAGGAATACTAGATAGTAAAGAGAAATAGATTTCAGTATAGAAACAGATTACTAGACTTAAATACTTTTACCATAAATCAGATTCCTCTTCATTAAGTGATTCCTTCTGGAGAACTGTCTTTTTTTCTGTAGATACCTACATGTTCATTGTCTCTTGGCTGTTTGAAGATAGGTGTTCTCTGTTTTCCTGTAAGGACAAGAAGAGAACATTTCCCTTACCTCTGCATATCTAATTTGTTGAGCGACTTGTCATTTCTCTTCATTAAGAAGCTTTTCTTGTTCAACTTGGATCTTGATTAACTTAGATTGTATCCATAACTTTTCTTCTCCTGTAGATACAAATGTGAAACCCCTACCCAAACATAACACATATCCTGGTTTCCATTCTGAGGTCAATACATCCTTGAAGTACACCGGCTGATTTAGTTCAGAATTTTTTTCTATTTTCCAGTGTCTTTCTGCAGCTGTTTTTCCTTTTTCATCAGCATTAAGAAAGTTTAATATTAATAAAGCAAATCTGTGTTTGGGTGTCTTGGTTCCTTTCTGCCTGTTTATAGAGTGTTTTCTTTAAAGTATGATTGGATCTCTCAACTACTGCTTGTCCTGTAGGATTGTGTGGTATACCAGTTATGTGTTTTATGTTATAATACTCAAAAAATGTTTCAATTTGCTAGAAACATATGCCACAGCATTGTCAGTTTTTATTTGTGCAGGTATGCCTATAATGGCCATTACCCCTTAAAGGTGTGTGATAACAAAATCAGCCTTTTCAGAGCTCAGAGCAGAGCAGTAGCCCATTGAAACCCTGAAAATGCATCTATAGTGTGATCTACATATTTTAATTTTCCAAATTCTGCAAAATGAAACACATCCATTTGCCATATTTCATTTCTATTTATACCTTTAGGGTTACTGCCTGGTGGTAAAGGAGTTTGGTTATAGAATGAGCAAGTAAGACATTTCCTTACTATTTCCTTGGCTTGTTGCCAAGTGATACAAAAATCCTTTTCAAACCTTTGCTGTTCACATGGTGTTTCTTATGAAACTTTGAGGCTTCTAGCACACTTCCTATTAATAACCAATCAATTTCACCATTGCCTTGTGCTAGAGGACCTGGCAGACCTGTATGGGATCTGATGTGTGTTTTACATATATGGGATGAATCCTCTTTCTGATAGTATCTTGTAACTGTATAAAAAATGAAGTTAATTATGTATCATCGGGAATCAATTCTGCAGTCTCGATGTGTAAGACTACTCTCTCTGAGTATTGAGAATCAGTAACTATATTGAGGGGTTCTGTAAAATTCATAAGTACCCTGAGAATGGCATACAATTCTGCCTTTTGTACAGAATTTTAAGGGCTTTTAACTACTTTGCTTATTTCTCGTGATTTATATCCTGCCTTACCAGATTTGTTTGCATCAGTGTAGAATGTACGAACTCCAGAGATAGGTGTTTGTCTTACAGTGCATGGAAGGATCCAAATCACTTTCTTTATGAATTTGATTCTTTCACTTTTGGGATAATTGTTGATAATTATTCCCCACAAAATTACTGCATGTGTTCTGCCAATATTCATTATCTTTCCATAAGGAGGAGATTTCCTCATTAGTTAAAGGTACTATAATTTCTGCTGGATCCCTTTCTGTTTGTTGACGAAGTCTTAATTTACCTTTTATAAGCAAGTCAGAGTTCTTTACTACATATGTTTTTAGTTTTTTATTCTTTTATGTGGTAAGAATATCCATTCGAATATGATGTTGTGTCTTTGTATCAAAATCCCTGTCGGATATTCTCTAGATGGTAATATAACCAGAATACAGTCTAGATTTGGATCCACACGGTCCACATGTGCTTCTAATATCCTCCTCTACCCATTCTAATTCCTTTTCAGCTTCAGCTGATAGTATTCGTGGACTATTCAAATCCTTTTCCCCTTTTAGGGTCATTTTCAAGTTTTTCAAATCATGCCCTGCAGTTGAGAAATCTCTCCTAGTAATTTCTGGAGATCATTAAGAGTCTGGTAGCAATCTCTCCTGATCTGTAGATTTTGTGGTCTAATTTTCTGTAGACCTATTTTATATTTTTATATTCTAAGTAGTTGATAGACTCTCTCTTTTTTTTTTTTCAGATGCAATTTGTAATCCCCAGTGAGGTAAAACTTCCTTTACTTTCTCAAACATTTTTTCTAATGTTTCTATTTTAGAATCAGCTAACAATATATCATCCATGTAATGGTAAATTATGGATTGTGGAAACTGTTCATGAATTATTTCCAGTGATTTTTGTACAAAATATTGGCATAGAGTGGGGCTATTTAGCATTCCCTGTGGCAAAACCTTCCTTTGATATCTCTTCACCTGGTGAGAATTATTATAATTAGGTACCGTGAATGCAATTTTCTCTTTATCTTGTTCCTGTAAAGGTTTAGTGAAGAAGCAATCCTTTAAATCAATAACTAAAATAGGCCATTCCTTAGGTATCAAAGAAGGCAAGGACATTTTAGGCTGTAGAGAGCCTATTGGCTGGATAACTTTAATGATGGCTCTCAGGTCTGTAAGCATTCTCCATTTACCAGATTTCTTTTTGATAACAAATACAGGAGAATTCCAAGGTCTGGTTGCCCAGCATTTAGCTGTTCCTTAACCAGATTTTCTAAAGTTTCTAACTTCTCAGAGGTCATAGGCCATTGCCCTACCCAGACAACTTCCTTTGTTAACCATTTTAAGGGTAGGGCTTTTGGTTCCTCTGTTTGTTCAGCACTTGCATTCTGTTTTTGCACAGCCTGGATATTTGGTGTCTATGTCATTTCTAGAGTTTATATATTATCCTTCTGTGGTCTTTGAAGGAGTTGAAGACGGATATTTATGGTTATAGTTTTTCTTAGTTAGGATTAAAGATAAATTACATATAAGACTTTAGACTCATAATGATAGGATAGATGATAGAATATTTTCTTCAATTCTTACTAAATGTTAATGAACTAAATATTGTTAACTGTGATTCTTATTTGATAACTGTTGTGTGATATATTTTGCTATACTAAGGTCAAAACCCTTCATTTTATTTTAGACAGAAAAGAGGAGATATTGGGAGATATTATTATGTAAATATATTTCTCATACTGGTTAATGAATAAAGCTGGGTTGGCCAATAAGAAAGCAAGATAGGTGGGGCTAGGAGGAGGAAAGAGGAAGTAGTCAGGAGGAGTCACCATGGAGATCTCAGAGTGGTAGCATGCCAGAGGTGGTCGGTAAGATGAGGCACATGGAAATACTTAGTATAGTATGGGTTAATCATTAAGACAGAGCTAGCCGATAAACAATGATAGTAACTGGCCAACAGGTTTGTATCAAATACAGAGTCTCTGCATATTATTTGGGGCTGGTGCAGCAGTGGGACCAGACGGGCTGGCAGAAAACAACTAGCTACATTTGGCACTGGCGGCGGGGGAAATACCTGCTTGTAACAGGATTCTACTTAAATCTTTTCCATATATTTATATCTTTTTTAAAAACTTTTCCTAAACTTTTTTTATAGTTTGCTACTCATTGAGTGCAAACACTGCTGTAGTTACACAGATTCTTAAAGGCAAAGTGGCATGTGGACCTGGGATATTGGAAACTGAAAATGAGATAGACTAAAGTTTCAAACAGTTCCGATTTTAGTCAGAGCTTCAGACAGTTTGTACTCCAAGGACTGAGAAGAGTAATCTGAATGAGGTGTTTAATCACAGAACAAGCCACATGTGGCAAGAACATGATTTTCCATAGAGACACATAAGCAGTGACAAAAAGTACTTGAATTGAGTAATCTAAAGTCAACTCACTCATATCTGCTATACCTGGAATGGGCATGAAAGCACATTCTAAGAACAACCCATGATATACAGGAACAGAAATTCCAAGACTCTTCTTGTTTACATCTGTTTTCTCACAAGGTCTAAAAAACTCACACAACTTCATTTATGGGCCGGCTTCCAACAGTTGCTCTATAGCATAGATGTATAACCATCAACTAAGCATTCCATGTGAGATGTCAAAATAATGAAAATACATGCAATCCCAAATTTTCCAACTATTAATAGTTACTAATGGTTGAGGAAATATAAGTGCTCATTACCCTGGATTCACTACTGTGCACTATATTGACTTATCCTGATGAACCTCATAAAGATATTCAAATGTCATATTCCAAGATAACTAAAAATGCTGGACTACAGTCAATACAGGGGACTGAACTTTACAAAGACAGATGCTTTCAGTATGTACTAGTAACTATTAGGCAAACCACAGAGGTTCATCAGGTTGATTTATCCCAATCCTGACTGGTCTGAAAAGAGTACACAATTCAAGGAAACTAATTTACATACTGTGGTTAGAATTAATTTATGAGATCCTAGCATCCACATACCATACATGGTAAAACTACTTAGAAATTTCCTTTCATGGATGGAGCTCATTAGTACATGTGAATCATTCTAATATTGATGGAAAGGAAAAACCAGGTTTTCAATGGACTCATGATATTCATTGCTTTCTCTTCAGAACATATAAATGGCTTCATCTACTAAAACAATATAGGGAAAGCAGATCTTTTTCATTATCATTATAATAAATTTATTATTGTTTTTATAAGGTATATAGCTTCTTAGGAAGAAAATGCAAAATTTAGATACTGTGGCAGCACAAATACTAAGTATGATTAAATAAAGTCATTATATAAATAGCCCAGACTGAGTTAATTCAATGAATAGTTATGAGTCCTTAGAGATATGTTATAGTGCATACTAAAACACATCTATGTAAAATCAAATAATAGCCACAACACATGTAGAATTAATGGATTTTGAATTAGGAACACACCACAGATATTTATATGACTATCCCAATAGTCAGTGTAATAAAAAAATAAAATCTAAATTTGACAGAATAAGAACAATATGAAAAAAGCTCATTACATTGGTTGTGACTTGAATGAGAAGAAGCATTACCTAATATTTTGTGGTACATGACTTGCATGGCAGTTACTCCTGTTGCAAATCTTTGATGTGGAAAATGTCAAGGGCAACATTTTCTTAAAATTTTGTTGAAGATGTTAAAGCCATAACTTCATAGATGAAGGTAGGGAAATCATAATTATCAGTGTGGTCTTGTGAAAGTAGTAACTGTCCTGTCCTTGACTTTATTTTATATCACAATTTCTGTTTCTTTCCTTTTTCTCCTTCCATTTTCTTCCTCCACTTTCACGCTGCCCAACCCCAAACCAGTCCTCCTTTATTTCTGTTCAGAAATGGGCAGACATCCCATGGATATCAACAAAACATGACATATAAAGTTGCAGTACGATAAATACCTCACCTTGTATTTAAGCTAGGTAAGGCAATCTAAATCCAACTACAGAATTAGAGAACGACTCTACTCCCATTGTTAGGTCCCTCAAATAATCAAAGCTACACCACTGTTACATATATGCAGAGGGTTTAGGTAGATCTCATGCAAGCTTACTGGATGTTGGTCCAGACTCTACAAGATCCTACCAGCGTGATGAGCCATTTCTATGGGTTTTCTTGTGATGTCCTTGACCCCACTGCCTCCTAAAATAATTCCTTCCTCTCTTCAGCAAAGTTCCCAGAACTTGGCCTCATGTTTGGTTATGGTGTCTCTGTTTCTGTTTCCATCATTATTAGATGACGTGTGTTTGATAAGCATTGAGGTAGTTACCCACCTGATCACTTGAGAGGGCAAATACAAGTTACATATCCAGTATTGAGAGGAGTATTACCATAGAGGAGTATGATGTACTGGAATTAATTAAACTGCCAAAGTAAGTACATTGTTCTAATGAACTTCATATAACACTGAAATAAAAACCATTGTATGCTTCTATAACAGATAATAATGAGTGTCATATCATTGTATAAAATTCATGTCCATGCTCACTCCTCTAGGTAGATGTAAATACCCTTCATAAAATAATTTTAATACTAATTCTAATCTGGTATTATCATATCAAACATGCAACTTTTTAATATTCAATGTACATGACTAACATTTGCTTCTCAGAGTTAAGGATCTTCAATACCAACAGATGAAGTTAAAAACTCTAGTTCTAGAGCAAAATCTGGTGTTATTTGGTGTCTGCTATAAAGTTTTTTCTAAATGTTAATCATCTTACCTGTAAAAATCTCCAAGTTACTATGAACAGAAATGAAATAAAAGTAGAGAAAAAATCTTCAGAAACAAAAATCAACATCTATTTATTATTTAAAACTTAGTAAAATATAAGAATGAGATGAAAATATAATTATTTGGGAAAACATCCAGAAAACTAGTGGCAAAATTGTATTTAGTAATGGGAAATGTGTGATTTCTTCTTATAGTCTTCATCAGAAGATGTTATAAGAATTAACAAATAAGCCTTTGTAGACCTTACATGATGTGTTAGTAGAAAATAGATGCAGAGTATAAGTAAAAACAAGTTGAGTAAAATGTTAATGTGCAACGCTCTACAATTGCTTTGTTGGATTTATAATTTGAAAAGTAAACTTTTATATGTAATATCATCTTATTATGTTATATATTATATATATTACATACTACATATAAATATACATACATACTACATATAAATATACATACATATTATATATATACATATATTTAATTTAATGGAAGTCATTTTTGCTACTTAAATTTCAAAAATGTACATAAAATGACTATATATATTAAAGTAATGCATTCATTGTTTTCCAATATTGAGGTTGTGTTCCTCAATATTTGTGAATGTTCCATTATAATGAGACTCTTCTTAATGGATCATTAACTCCATTCTAGGGTGACATTTCACAAACTAATTTATACTGGATGAGTGTGTCATTGCTTCGCCATTCACAATTACATGACTAGAATCACTGCCAACAGAAGAAATTGGCTGACATCTTTTGACACCTGAGGGTAAGCAACCAAAACCAAATAGTTTAATTTCTGAAAAAATTACAGATAAAATTATTAATTCTTACAGCTTAATAATACATCAACTTTTGTTAAAAATTAATATCATTTCTATTGTATATGTGTGATTTCATTACTATTAACAGTATATGATTGCATTGACAACAGTCATGCACTTAGAACATTATTTACTTTCATGTCAAAAGCTCAGAAAAGTCTTATAATTTTCTTTTCAAAGGTTTTCAGGAATTAACCAGAAGTGAACAGGGTAAAAAAGTAACATGAAAAGTTATTTGAAGTGTATAGGCAAAAGTTATTGTGGGTATACAATAACTCAAGGAGCTTTCTTTGTTTTTATATTTTTCATAAGAGAGAGAAATTTAGTCCTGTAGAATTGGACTTAACTTTAAGTAGGAATGAAAGGGACAAAGCATCTGTGAAGGGGATTAATGAACCCCGGAGCTTAATGATAGTTTTTATGACAAAGTCTTTTCAGTTGTGTTTAAAGCCTTGAGTTTCTGTTCCTGCAATATGAGTTTACTTGAAGGACCTCAAAATGTAGAGTTAAGACAATTTTGTTACTCTTTCTTAAATCCATTCCTAAGCCAGACAAAGGATCATTAGAGTATGTTTTTCTTCAGTATGCAAGAACATTTAATCTATAGTTCAAGCCCATCTGTGTGACATATAGCCATTTGAGGTAGAGAATTTTACTTTCCTGGGAAACTATGTATATTCAGCAAATGCATGTACCTTATACAAAAAATGCCCATTATGCAAGTCTGGAACTCCATTTATTTTTCATCTTTCATTATTCTCAGGTGAAGATCTCAAATTCTCATTAGAACAGACATTACTTATTTTATTTAAAATCATGTTCATATTTGATGTGTTAGAGAATGCTCAGGTGGGGTCTTGGACTTTATTCAGATTCATGCATGGAAACTTTCATGATAAATGTGACTTTAAAAAAAAAGAAAGGCTATTAAAATGATTAAAGTTTAAAATTGTTCCTTTTACAATATTTAAATTTATATGTAGTAAATTTATATGCTACAGATAAACTTATGTTGGTGAATTTGTGTGGGTGCATGTGGACCTATGAGTAGACCAGATGTCAACACTGGGTATCGTCCTGAATCATTCTTATGTTAGTTCTGAAGCAAAGTCTTTCACTAAACCTGAGCTCACTGATTAGTGCCTTTCCACATTCCTTGAGCTAGTTGCACAGGATGCTCTGTTTGTGTACAAACAAAACATGGGATCACACCCAGGTTTGGATTTATAGGCAGCAAACACTTTGTTGAAAGAGTGCCTAATTTAGTATAATAATAGTATTGTATTGATTACTATTATTTCATTAAATTGTAAAATTATAGTGCATAACACATACTATGAACTAGTCACATGCTCACTGGATTCCAAACTAAGGTAGATACTTCCCTAGATAAATTCACTTGGTTCTGTGAGAATGTTAGAGAAAAGATGAAACCACTGTTGTCTTCAGTACTATTGTCATAGTCATGTAGCAGCTAAATTACTAATGATTGAAGGGAGTGAGGTACTTGACTACTGAAGTAGTAGAAGACATAGATTATGCTTACTAGTAATGCTTTCCTCATCTGTTTTTATATTTAACATCAATCATGAAAATTCAATGTCAAGAAATATTAAAGATAAAACAAATAATTGAGCTGTCATTTTCTAATGATGGCTTCTGATATCGTTTATTAGCCACTAGTAAATGGTATTAGAACTTTTCATAAAGTTTTCAAATTGAGAAATATTTTCATTGGAGCAAGAACTAGTTAATTAACTACAGCAAACATACAGAAAATCAATCAATATGATAGTATTTCTCATATGTGCCATTTAAAACTCCTTGTGGTAATATTGTGTTACAAAATTACATTGGTTGTAAGTGAATGCTGAAGATATTGCCCTTCACAGAATGAGATGTGTAGCATAGTATTTGTGGCATAAGAAAAATGTATACTTTACACATGCTCATCATATTAATAAATATTTCTATAGGTTCAAAGTAATGGTCATAGTGGTCAGGAAATATTTTGCTGTTATTTGGGCTCGTGTGTTTTCACAAAATTTACTTTTCTGAATTGTATATGTTTCTCAAAAACCTCAGATTTGTCTTTATAAATATAAACTAATTTCTCATTTATATGCCTAAAATATGAGCCTACCCAGTTTTTAATGTCTAAATATTTTGTAATAATTTATTAACATGTACTTTATTTGTGTAATTTATTATGAAGCATAAAATTTAGGCTAGTATGTCTTTCTAGAGTGGTAGAAACTGTATTTTATTAGCAAACTAATATTTTGTAAGATATTTCAAAATAATTTTTAATCAATGAAAACTATGAGCTGGTTCTAGATCAGATGGGATATTTAATTATAAACTTTTGAAAATTGTGGCTTCTGTTAAATTTTTGTTTTTTGTTTCTTGAGTTCACACACATTATGAAATTCAGTCATCCCAGTGTGATTTAGCTCATTTCACATTAAATTGTCTACTATGTGACTTACATTCCGACCTCATTAAATAATTTCTTAGGCACCACATGATAATCTTCATTTAGTGCTATCATCATGACTGCTTTTGTTTTCTTGTTTCTAGTTCAACGAAAATACTCTAGTAAAGCACTAAAATTTCAAGGTCTAGCACTGATTGTTTTAAGCAGAGACAATGTTTATATAACTGTTTTATAAGGTATGAGTTGGAACCTTCTTATTACAAAGGATATTGGAAAGCATAAAATAGAGAGGTCAAGTTGAACCCTAACAAGAATACATTATAGCGATAGGTAAATTTTTCTGATACATTTTACAGCAAAATAAATACAACTGTTAAAGTATCAGAAAAAATTTACCTATTGCTATAAAATAAAATATATATTGATAACCTGAAAACCAATATAACTAGTATTTTCCCTTTATTGTTCCTTTGACACTACATTTATGAAACTTCATGTGTCTTTTCTTCATTAAAAATGTTTGTGATTATCTTAGTTTCTTTTCTTTGCTCTGATAAAATACTGTAATAATAAAAAAATGGCAAAAAATAACTAATTAAAAAAAAAACCTTTCAAAGGTTGCCTGCTAATAGTCTATCCTGACCTGAAAGTCACAGAGGTAGGAACCCGGTGAACTGGGCCCAATTGTTCCTTCAGTCCAGTGACAGAGCAGAACAAATATATCCTTGTTAGGGTTCACTCTTCAAAGGAAGTACCAGTTCTCTACTCTGTAACTATGCCATTAGTTTCTATGCAAATTTTGCAAAAAAAAATTTAAATACAAAATATGTAACCATACCTCCTTTTGCTGCACAGAAAATATTAGGATACCATACAGTCATAAGAAACATGTTTTCAGCCATATTTAAAAGCATAAATATAAATTTAATGTCAATAATTACAGGTATTTTTTAATTATCTGAGAGAAATAGCTGTGAATCAACTAAATTCACTTACACAGATTCACAAATTTATCCTTTTCTTAGTGATTCTGACTAATAATTGTACTACGAGTTATAATTGTGTTTTATATAGTTTCAGCAGTAACTTTAAAATGATTAAGGTAAATATACCTATTTGTAAAACATAATATGAGTGATTGGGTCCCATTTTTATTCTAAATTATCTATTTATTTGTTTAGTTTTTGTGACAGGGACTAAATCACTGGTAGGCCTTGAAGTTGCTTTGTAGACTAAGCTGTCTTTGAACTTACAGAGTTCTAACTGCCTTTGCCTAGTAAGTGCAGGGGTTGAAGGAGCATGCCACATATGTTGGATCCAATTTTTATCAGTGATGGAAAAATACAATGAGGTTTAGTTTGAGAGATTCATTTAAACATTGCAGAAACAAAGAACTATTCCAGTTTTATATTATAAAATGTTTCTTGTTTATAGGTAAAACATAGAAGTAGTATAACTGACAACCAATTGATAAAATAAACATAAATGCAATACATTTTCAGATTTGTATGTTTATATGTATATAAAGCATTACTATAAATTTATAGTTTTATGCTTATGCCTATAATATTAAACTAGAAAAATGTTAAAAATAAAACCAGTGAGCTGTTAATAATGCAAAGTGGATGCCTTTTACAACTGCATGCCCAGGGCTTTCAATTTCATATGAAGGAACCATCTCTGAAGCATTTATTTATAAGGTGGAATAGATGGGTGCAATTAAAATAAATTGGCTGGCACGGGTTAATTAACTTTTTTTCTTGCATTTTTGAATGCATCTCTTCTTCAAGCGTGGTGATAATTTAAGTCAACAGCATTCTCTGTAGAAATGTCCAAGGGAGGCTGACTGTGAATAGGCATTATTTATCCCTGTCATTTTCAGACTTCAGAATCACATTACATAAATCATTAATACAGTTCTCTATTACACCGTTCAAACTCCTAATTTAAAAAATCCTATTTCTCTGTTGTAGACATTGGGTCATGAATATGGAAAGTCTTCATTTAGCTTCACTTGAACTTCCCATAATTTTCATCACTGTTGGCTGTGAGGCAGGTAGAAAATGATTTTGTAATCAGAAATTCCATGTGAAGAACATTTTCATCCTGAGTAATCTTGCTATGCAAGTGTTCTAAATTGATTTATTTCACAGTTTTAAATTATAGTGATAATCTTTCAAATTTAAGTTTCTCTCTCTGTTGAGTGACTATTTGTGAATCTTATAACTGTTTGCCTTGTCACAGTTAGAACAAGTTCCTCTCAATTTAAATGGGACAGAATTCAAGAGAGTAATAATTTTAATTTTTTTCTCCTTGATATCGAAAGCATTTCCATCATTTAGTTTCTTACCATTTTAGTTTTTGTAGTAATATATATGTAACAACATTATATTTAATAATTATATATGTTATTTGGGGGAATTTGAATTTACTTTGATAATGGCTGGAAAAGTGTCTCAGAAGTTAAAAATACTGTCTGATATTACAGAATACATAGGTTCAATCCTACTCCCCAAAGGAAGGTTAACAATCATTTTTAACTCCACTTTCATTATCTCCCATACCATTTTGTAGCCTTCACCAAAACTCCATGTTCATTGTCAACAGACAAACATACATTAGGGAAAATATTAATACATATTAAATAACAAAACAATTCATTAAAAAAACTATCTGTATATACTATTGGGTTGTTTTTATAGCTATAATATTTGATGTATAAAGTCTTTACCATCACATCACTGGATAATTTTACTTTCAGGAAATAACTTAAAAAGCAAAATGAAAATATCAGAAATTTAAGAAAATTTTTTTTTAGAATATAAAAGCAAAATATAGCTAATTAAACTAAGGGTCAAAAAAAAAATACCTGCCTCTGTATTTTGTCCATAATATGTTATGTGATCTTTTACATTCTGATTTTAATAATATAAATATAACAATGATAAAATTGATAGATTTATGCATAATTGTGTGTGAATATGCTTCTTATTCAGATTACATGGTATTTTAATGACCTCTTAAAGTAAAGAAGGAAATCCCTGTCGTTTATGGTATATTTTACATCCTGAAGTTATTTGTGCTAAGTTGCTAATAAATAACTTATGTAATAATTTAAGTACCAAGTGGATTTTACTGATTTGCATTATCCAATAGAGGTTTATTTTTAAATTATTTAATCTTTTGTAAAAATGTCCCCCAATGTATCATTTTCCTGAGTTCATTTTAGTTTCTCAGCTATATTTAAATATATGGGTATGGTTTTCATTTTTAAAATGAAGGTGCTTTCATTATTATTTTGAATTATATCCTTTGCTTTCATTCTGCCTCCTAACTCCCTTCTCAGCCATTTGCTCTCATATACTTCACTGATATCACTCTGTGTATTCCAATGTATTTCATAGTTTCATGCACCTTTCTGGTGGTTTCCTTAGTGCTAAATCTTGTACACAATTTCTTAGTAAATGTTGTATTTATATCAATGAAAATAATTGTAAATTGATTTCCTACCTTAGTGCATTCTGTTTAAAAGTTGAGAATATATCACTTACTAAGACAAAATTCACAATCTCAGCTTGGTGACATAATTTAAGTGTTAAGAAATATTTGAACAATTAGTAAAGTAAAACCATTGGGTGTGTCTCAGATTGCTTGTGTAGTAGACTGATCTATGAGTAAAAGTGAACCAGGTAATTCTATATGTATGGTTGTTCGGAGCTCAAATGAGCATGCATGATCCAATCAGCTTGGAGCACATACAGAAGCCAAATGAGAATAACAAAACTTGGAGAAATCATGGGTAACTGAGGGACATACTTCTATCTCCTATCCTTAGACATAGAACACCAGACTCATCAAACCAAGATTTTCACCAGCAGGCTTTACCAACTTTCACTTGTGAAATGAACCACAGTACTGGCTTACTTGATCCTCTTTATAATGATGTAGGCATAGGATTATCAGCTTCAATAATCACAGGAGCTACTATTCCTAATGCCTAGTTCTCCTCTTCTTCCTTCTCCTGTCTATTCTGCCTCCCACCTCCAACTCTCTCAAAGGTTGTATTTTTGTAGTACCCTGAGTCATGAACCAGTCATGAACAAGGAAATAATTTTGATAAAACTAAGTTGATCTGAAACCAAAGAAAAGGTCATGAAATATGGGTGAGGGAGAGAGAGCAGAAGGAATAACAAGGTTGAGAAGGAAATGAAAAAGTGTATAGGGGGCAGTAGAATCTGATTGTATTATAAATATGCTTGAAACTTTTGAAGAGGAAAATTTATTTAGAAAAGAACTAGACAAGTTTCTCTTCATAAGTATCAAGACTATCATGAGACCCTAAAATGAATCCAATTTCTTAATTCTTGCCATAGTATATCTCTCATCAAACACCTACTCAGTTCAGGTTAACAAATTATTTTTCCACCAAAATTGAAGGCAAAAATATTCTTAATACATCTTTGAATGTTTTCCTTACTTCAGCCTGCATGTCTCCTTTTATATACCATAATCGTGTAATGGTGTTTCCAAAGTTTAAGTTCCATGGATATTTACAGAACAAAATTTTGATAAATTATCTTTGTTTCTATTTTTCTACCATGACTGATAGTTAACTCTGAGATATGTCAGGTCATTTAACATACTTACAAGTTGTGTCTCCATGGTTTGCCACATTCATTATTTCTATCTCAGAATGATATTTATACTTAAGCATAGTCCTGGTATTTTTTTTGTAATTAATTTGTAGTGACTCATGTGTAATAAAATTCATCCAGAACATGTAGTATACCCAAGCTTGTTAAATTAGAAAAGGAGTCTTACTGGGGCCAATGTCCATTGTAAAATTATTATAAAACAAACTGAACCAAACAAAAATGACAATGTAGAAGGTTAATCTTGCATTTGATTCTATCAAACCACAGATCATATTGTATTACAAATACTCAAATGCTTTAGTTTCTTTCTATCAGGTCACAGAGCTTAAAAAGTCTTGTAAAATTTGGAATATATTTTCTAAGATTAATTTCTATTACCAAGTAAATGCTTATGAATTCTGTTTCAGTAACGTCATAAATTAAATAATTCATTTAAAATGGTTTACCAACAGAAATAAACATAAACATGGAGTTTAAAACACTTATAAATGTACCTGTTGAAATTTACTTCAGTGATAGGATATGCAAAGTTAATGTAAATGAATATTTAAGAAAAATATATCCCAAAGTTCAGTGTACTAAAATTATTTTTGTGTCATCATTCAAATATTTGATGCCGGTTCAGAATGATTTGATCTGGTTAAAACCGATTTAGACAGGTTCATTCAGACCAGTTTGATGCAGGTGGAACCTGTGTAGACCGGTTCAGTTCGATCCGGTTTAGAGCAGTTTGATCTGGTATAGACCAGGTCAGACCGGCTCAGACAGGTTCTCTCTGGTACAGACTGGTTTGATCTGGTGCAGACCGGTTTTATTTGGTTCTATATGGTGCAGACTGGTTTAGACCAGTTCAAATTGGTTCAGACCATTTTTATCCTGTTCAAGCCAGTTCAATCTGGTGGCTCAGCCCGGTTTAATCACTTTAGATTTGCTTACTGTTGAATTTAAGTTTTACAACATCATATTCAGATGGATATACTAACATATTTCAAATTTTATGAATTGGTTATCATTTGTTTGTATCTGAGGCTGTGATTTTGTAAGACCCCCCACTCAAGGCTAATAGCTTAAGGCCTGGCTTAGCAATGGTAACACCCTTTTGCAAGGCTTCCACATAAACAAGTAAAAGTACAGGACAAGGTCAGTACTCAGGCTGCCAAATAGGATATCTGTGGACAGACATCTGGCCTTGGGAGGGGAGTAGAGAGTTGTTGCGGCAGGTTTCCCCACTGGCTGCCACTGGTTCTGCCGCCATTGTCCTGCAACCACGTGTGCCCCAAATAACACTCAGAGACTCTGTATTTGATACAATCCTGTTGGCCAATTACTATTATTGTTTATGGGCTAGCTCTGCCTTAATTATTAACCCATTTCTACTTATCTAAGTATTTCCACGTGGTCATCTTATCGGGGAGCCGCGCGGCAGGCGTCCTGCTCCTTCCCAGGCTACATCTTGACTCCCACTACTTCCTCTCTCCTCCTCCTGGTCTCCTAGCCCCGCCTATCTTGTTATCTCATTGGCCACAGTGCTTTATTAACCAGTATGAGAAACATATATACAGCATCACATCTCCCATCATCTCCTCTTTTCTGTCTAAAGTAAAAGGGGTTTAACCTTAACATAGCAAAATATAACATACAACAGTCATCAAGTAAGAATCATGGTTAACAATATTTAGTCCATTAACATTTTGTAAGACTTAAACAAAATATCATCTATCCTATCTTTGTGAGTCTAAAGTCCTATATGTAACTTATCTTTAATCCTAACTAAGGAAAACTATTATCATAACTACCTGTCTTCAACTCCTTCAAAGACCACAGAAGGATAATATATAAACTCTAGAAATGACAGAGACAACTCATTGCCTGGTCAGTCACCCGAAGTTCTTCTGTAATGTTCCATCTTCAGCCCATAGGCCATAGTGTGTCTCCAGACTACTGCTCAACAAGGCAGGAAACTTTTCTCTGTGTCCTGTAGACTGTCTGGCTGTTTGGCAGCATCTTCCATGAAGCAGGAATCCTGTAGCAATGTCCATCTTGAATCAGCAGTCACCTTTTTGTGGGTCCTGCATGTCCAGTTTCTACAACATAAAGTCAAACAGTCCAGAAGAACAGTACCTTGCTCAAATGGCTAGTCTTGCCATATTAGGAGCAAACTCCATAATGTGTTTCTTCGATGTCCATCTTCCTTTCTTCTGTAGGTGGTGTTACCAGGAGCAGTTGTGCCTCACTGTCAAGAAAAATCCTAAACCATTTTAAATGCCATATTCTGTAGGTCTTTGAAAGGTTTGAAGAATGCCTGTCCATTTCAAATACATCTATGTATATCAAGAAATCCTAACTAACTTAACTATAAGTTCTCATTATCATAGGTAATTATCTATAATCTGTGTTAAAGTATACATTACATTCTAAATGAGCTATATAAACACAATACCTAAACAAGAGGAGAAATATACATATCACAAAATTGACCTTAAATTGTATCAATAAAAGAAAATCCATTTCAAAGCAAAGTATTCATATCTATACCATAATTCCCTTTTTACCTTTAAAAAGATTGCTTGTGTCATTAACCATGTATAACCAAGTCCATTTAAATGAAAACAAACATTTATAAACAATATTTGGGAATTTGGGCGTTGTTCTTTCCAAACTACTTCCTGCTGGTAGAGGGCGCTGTCATGGGGATCATAAGAAGATGCAGAAATCTTGGCTGTAGTCTGCAAGGCTTTGTCTCAACTGCTTTGAATGTTGGATCAACTGGGGCACTGTTTCAGGGGGTCTGGCTTGATCAAACCACATAAGTCTGGAAAGAATCCATAGCTTTTCATTTTCTGTGGAAATAAAAATAGAAATCCTTTTCCCCAGTAACTTGTCCTTAGGCTTGAATTTTTGAGTCAAAGCATTTTTAAAATATATAAATTGAATTAATCCAGCAGCATTTCTTTTATTAGTAGTTGTTATTTTTTCAGCAATCAAATAATTTAAAGACAACAGAAGCGCATATAGTATCCAAAATTTCTCTGTGTTTTCCATCTTTACGTGGCTTTTTTATTATTCAATTTATTCTACTTCTATTTTTACATATTTTGAGACAGGGTTTCTCTGTGTAACTTTTATCTGTCCTGGAATTCACTCCATACCAGGTTTACTTTGAAATCACAGAGATCTGCTTGCCTCTGTCTGCTGTGTACTAGGATTAATTCTACTTCCTTTTTTCTTTTTTAAACCATTGTATCCTGTTTCTTTTTCTCTCCCAAGCCAGCATATTTTTAAAAACACAGTGTAAACCTATATTGCAGCTCTCCTACCACCAATGAATTGTTAGCAGAGCTCTTTAAAAGCCAGGCGGCTTTTTGCCGCTTATGCTAATTTTGGAAACTTCCCTTAAAGGAGCCGCACAAATCTCTGTCTACAGCAAAACAAATCCAACCAAGAAAATGCTGCTACTAAGAAGTCTTGCTAGTCTCTGTTCCTTCGTTTCTAAAAACTATTTTTTAAGCTTTTGTTAAGTTTTAAGCAAAAGTTCTCAATCCCAGTTCTGACACCATTATGTTACAGCATGTTGTTCCTGTGGCCTTGGGAAAGGAGCAGAGAGTTCTGAGAAAAACCACATGTACCCAAACGTAAGCCAAGTCAGCTACTATCAAATGCCCAAACACATAAGAGGCTTGTCCTCGGATGACCCAATGCCTTTCTTGAGCTGACCAATGGGACCCCTGTAACTATGTATTTCGCTTCTGTACCTGCGCTTTTGCTACCCAGCCCTATAAAAGTCCCTCTCCCCAGCCTGTGGGCTCGCAAGTCCTATGAGAGACTTTGTCGCCCACAGGTACCTGTGTATCTCAAATAAACCTCTTGCAGTTTGCATCCGCATCTGTGGTCTTGGCTCAGTCTTTGGGTCCAGGGGTCTCTTCCTGAAGGGAAGTCCTCTTCAGGGGTCTTTCAATTTATTACAGAAAAACTTCCTTGAGCTGCTGATTAGAAAATATACCCTTTTGATGTTTATGTGGAATATTCTGTAGATATCTTTCAAGTCCATTTTATGTACAATGCCATTTAATTCTGTTTTTTCTCTGTTAATTTTTTTGTTCAATGTGTTATATGTTAGAGGAAGTGAAGTTAGAGTAAGTTAGAGGAAGTACAGTAACGTAGGTGCTATTCTCAGCTTCATGTTAGTCAGCATTTTCGTTCCAATACTAGTTTTTTTTTTATTTTATTTTATTTTTTTTTACAAAACTGGGTGCCACTGAGTTTGGTGCATATAGATTTAGGGTTGTAATATCTTACTGGATAATTATTCTCTTGATTAAAATGAAGTGTTCCTATTTATCTCTCTTCATTCCTTTTCATTTGAAGTCTTTTTGTCAGGTACTAGGACAGCAGCATCTGCTCCCTTTCTAGTCCCATTTGCTAGGAATAGTTTCCATTCTTGCTCTCTTTCTTATATTTATTTATTTATTTTACATGTAGATCTCAGTTCCTGCTCCTTCCCTCCTTCTCTCCATCCCTCCCTCTTACCTTTTCTCCTTCCTCACATGCACCATGACAACCCTCCCCTCCCATTTCCCCCCACTCTACATATATGGCTATGCCATCCAGGTAAGGTCATGTAAATCTGGCAAGTAATTTGAAGTAGGGACTAGGACATCTCTCCTGTCTCTAGGTTAATGGGGTATCCCTCCATGGAGGATGTGTCCACATGGTCCTTTCCTGAAGCAGGAATATATTCTGGTTCCACAGTCTGAGGTCCCTTAGAGTGCTCAATCCTTCTAGCTGAGACCCCTATCCAGGGAGTCTGAATCAGTCCCATGCTGGATTCCTAGCTATCAGTTGGAGATCCATTAGCTCCTCCTTGTTCAAGTCAACTGTCTTTATGTGTTTCTGCAACCTGGTCTTGTCTTCTTTGTCTGCATCTAGATTCTAATTCGACTCAGTGTTTACTTATGGCTGTTTGCTTCTGTTTCCAACAAGTAATTCATGAGGACTCAACGGCTCAATGGCTCAAAGATGGTGGATAAGTTAGTTGTTGATCTTACTATCAAGGAAGAGCATGTATGGTAACATTTCCACAATTGCACAAATTGTTAGTAGGAGTCAGTCTTGTAGGTCTCTAAACATTTCTATAGGTTCAGTTTTTTCCCCAAACCAATAATGGCTCCCTCTTTTATGTCATCACTCTCTTTCTCTCTCTCTCTCTCTCTCTCTCTCTCTCTCTCTCTCTCTCTCTCTGTCTGTCTTTCCTGCCTTCTATTCCTACCCAGAATCAATCTTCCTAGTCACACGTGCTTTCCTCTCCTCCCCTTCTCTTTCTCCAAGTTCTCTCTCCATTCACTGCCCCCACACTTCCGTTGTGCTCTGGGGGACTTGATACTCCCCCTGTCTGTGAGGGACGTTATATGAATCTCTTAAGATACACCTTGCATCCTAGCTTCTCCGGTGGTGTGAATTATAGGCTGGTGATCCTTTGCTCTAGGTCTAAAATCCATATATGAGCATGTACACACCATGTTCTTATTTTTATTCCTGGGTTACCTCATTCAGGATGGTTTCTCCAAGTTCCATTCACTTGCCTGCGATTTTCAAGATTCCATTATATTTTACCCAGAGTAGTATTCCATTGTGCAGTTGTCCCACATTTTCTTTATCCATTCTTCAGTTGAGGGGCATCTAGCTTGCTTCCAGGTTCTTGCAATTACAAATAATGCTGCTATGAACATAATCAAGCTTATTTCTTTGTTACATGCATATGGATCATTTGTGTATATGCCTAAGAGGGGGATTGCTGGGTCCTGTGGTAAATTAATTCCCATTTTTTCCTGAGGAACCACCATACTGTCCAAAATAGCTGTATGAGTTTTCACTCCCACCAGCAGTGGAGGAGTGTTCCCCTTTCTTCACATCCTCTTCAGCTTAAGTTGTCATTGGTGTTTCTAATTTTAGCCATTCTGGCAGGAGTAAGATGGTGTCTCAAAGATGTTCCAATTTGCATTTCCCTGATAGCTAAGGATGTTGAACACTTTCTTAAGTACCTTTCTGAAGAGAGCAGTGAAGTTCCATGCCTTAAAGATGGTGCTGGCTTCTGCCTTCCACCTCCCATTGGTGAACACTCTCTGGCGTAAACAATCCCTTATCTGGTTAAGTCTGTTTAGTCTGTCTGCTTCTGTGTTAGAGTAGCCTATCTGCAGGGTCCACGTAGCTCACTGGGGTTGGTTAGCACAAGGGTATTTAAGCCTGTGCAGGCATTTCCCCAGGTCTCTCGTGGGTCAGAAGAACATGTTTCAAGGATCCAGATTAAAACAGCATGAAGAAGATCTTCCCAGAGTGTGTCTTCCATGCTGGTGAGGGTCAGGCTCAGAACAAATGGCACCCGTACTTGGAATTTTCAGATCAGAACTTCTTGCAGTCAGGGCAGCACTAGCAAGTTCCCAAGGTAAGTTGGAACCAAATTTAAGGCTCTAGGTAAAGAGGTGATAAGGTCTCCATTAAGGAACAAAGAAGTTCCGGGTTGGACTAAGCTAAGGCTCTAGGTAAAGAGGCAATAAGGCCTCTGGTATGGAGCAATGAAGTCCGAGGTAAGTTGAGAGTAAGTTAAAGACCGTGAAAATAAGCAGCAATAAATTCTCAGGCATTGAGCAAGAGGTTGTAAGGAACCGAAAGTAAAATTTTCAAAATGGGGACTTCTCAGTCTCATCCAATTTTTCTGGCTCTTCAGAAGCTACTTTTGTCAAAGAAACTTAAGATAAAGAAAAGAACACTAGAAAGATTCCTGAGCGAATGCAAAACCACTGCACTGTGGTATCAGTTTTGGGAGACCTCACGGTAGCATGCTGGGACAAGTTAGTCAGGGATCTTGACTTTGCTTGCGAATAAGGGATGCTAAAGTCCGGAGTCTGACCTGTTTGGAAGTTAGTGCATAGCTGTATAGAAGACCAGTGGTACTGTAAAGATGCGATGGAAAAATGGAGAGCTGTGCTAGAAATGTTACAAGAAGAAAGATCAGAAGAGGTTGAGAGCACAGGAGAGTCAGGTACGGACAAAAGAGATTCTCAGGAAGAATTGTAAGCCCTCCTAGAAAAGGCTCAGAAACAATCCCTTAAGGGGCAGAGGGGGAAGGGAGAGGAGAAATGGCTATGTGGGGAGGGAAGGGACACTCCTGGAACAATGCCTTCAGTGCCTTCTCCTGATCAGAGTGAGGAAGGGTGGGGCCGAGGTACAGGGCTTTTGTTTTGCCCTGAGGTCTGGAATGCATGTGGAACAAGTCTTGAACAAGTAAATCAGATTGCCATAAAAGCATGGAAGTCATTACCCAATAAGGGAGAGGTGAATGTTAACCTCACTAAGATACTATAAAGCCACATAAAAACATTTTCAGATTTTATGGCCCGTTTCATAGAGGCTACAGAGAGAGATTTTGGCATTACAGCAGCCATAGTTGCAGCTATCTCTTTTGCAATTGTGGATTCAGTCATGGCTGCCATGGCTATGAGCACATCTGTACAGACAGCCTCTAAGCTAAATGAGATGCCCAAGAATGTGGCTATCACCTTGGATGCTCAATCCATAATTGGTACTCAGCTGAAAGGAAGTTTAATGATTGTAAACCAAAGAATTGATATGGTGCAGGAGTAAATAGATAACTTGTGGCAGCTGGCCCAATTGGGATGTGAAATGAAGTATCCAGGTTTGTGTGTCACCAGCATTCAGTATGAGAACTTTACATGTGCTGCTAATTTATCACAACAGTTGTCTACCTATCTTTTATGAAACTGGTGTGCTGACTTTGATGACTTAATGGTACAGCTGCCAGTGACCATCATTGCAGTGAATTCAACAGGTGTGGATGTGGGACTGGCTGCAGGATTGTCATCGTGTTTCCCGTTGCCATGGATCATCTGAAAGAGTGGTTGGGAATGGGAGCCATGGCTGTCCTCTTGTTTGCTTATCTCGTTCGTGGGCCTGTGGTGCGTTTGCAAGATGAGGTTTGCTCAGAAGCAGTATGCAGCTATGGTTGTCCAGGCATTTACAGCCATTGGGGCAGGACAGTCTCCCCAAGCATGGTTTGCAGTCATGAACAAGAATTCATCCTTCACACTCAAGTTGTATGGCTTAGCACTGCACTCCGAGTTAGCTCTGGATGTGAGCAACTCTGAGAAGGTCAAGTTTCGTTGCATGTGGGTTGGTGTCCGAGGCCCCACCTCCAGGAAAAAGATCCTGGACTGCTGTGGTAATGACTTGGCTGACTACCAGGAATCAGGGTCATTACAATGTCCACTGCTTTACTGGAGGCCAGACCACTACCCTTGCCTGTTGCGTTATTAAAACAAAAAGGGGTAACTGTAGAGAGCTGGGAAGTGCCACACCTTAAAGATGGTGCTGGCTTCTGCCTTCCACCTCCTGTTGGTGAGTGCTCTCTGGCATAATCAAGCCCTTTTTTGGTTAAGATTGTCCAGCCTGTCTGCTATAGTGTTAGAGTAGCTTATCTGCAGGGTCCATGTAGCTCACTGGGGTTGGTTAGTGCAAGAGTATTTTAGCCTGTGCAGGCATTTTCCTGGGTCTCTCCCGAGTCAGAAGAACATGTTTCAAGGATCCTGATTAAAACTGCATGAAGAAGATCTTCCCGGTGCAGTGTCTTCCTTGCTGGCAAGGGTCAGGCGCAGAACACCTTTCAGCCTTTTTGATTTCCTCTATTGAGAATTCTCTCTTCAATCTTTACCCTATTTTTAAAATAGGGTTATTTGGTGTTTTGTTGACTAGTTTCTTGAGTTCTTTGTATATTTTGGAGATCAGCCCTTTGTCAGATGTAGGGTTAGTGAAAATCTTTTCCCAGTCTGTGGGCTGCCGTTTGGTCTTGTACACTTTGTTCTTTGCCTTACAAAAGCTTCTTGGTGTGAGGAGGACCCATGTATTAATTATTGATCTCAGTGCCTATGCTACTGGAGTTATGTGCAGGAAGCAGACTCCTATACCAATTTGTTCAAGGGTACCTCCTAGTTTCTCTTGTAAGAGGTTCATTGTGTCTGGATTTATGTTGAGATCTTTGATCCATTTGGACTTGAGTTTTGTGCATGGTGATAGACATGGGTCTACCTGCAGTCTTCTACACACCATCATCAAATTATGCCACCATGATTTGTTTAAGATGCTTTCCTCCCCATTATATATTTTAGCTGTTTTGTCAAAAATCAGGTGTTCATAGGTGTGTGGGTTAATATTAGGATCTTTGATTTGATTCCATTGGTCTACCTGTCTACTTTTGTGCCAATACCAGGTTGTTTTCAGTACTATAGCTTGGTACTAGATCTTAAATTCAGGAATGCTGATGCCTTCTGGAGTTCTTTTATTGTAACGGTTGTTTTGGCCATCCTGGTTCTTCTGTTATTCCATATAAAGTTGAGTATTATCCTCTCAAGGTCAGTGAAGTATTGTGGTGGGATTTTAATGGGAATTGCATTGAATCTGTAGACTGCTTTTGGCAAGAATGCCATTGTCACTATATTCATCCTACCTATCCAAGAGCATGGGAGATCTTTCCATTTCCTGGTATCTTTATTAATTTTTTTCTTTAAAGTCACAAAGTTCTTTTTATATAGATATTTCACTTGTTTGGTAAGCATTACCCCAAGATACTTTATGTTGTTTGTAGCTATTGTAAAGGGTGATGCTTCTCTGATTTTTCTCAGCCCTTTTTGTTGTCTGAATAAAGTAGGACTACTGATTTTTTTGAGCTTATCTTGTATCTTGCTAGTTTGATGAAGGTGTTTATCAGATGTAAGAGTTCCCTGTTAGAGTGTTTGGGGTCGCTAATGTAAACTATCATAATTATCTGCAAATAGAGACAGTTTGACTTCTTCCTTTCCAATTTGTATCCGCTTGATCTCCTTTTGTTGTCTTACAGCTTTAGCTAGAACTTCAACTACAATATTGAAGAGATATGGAGAGAGAGGGCAGCCTTGTCTTGTTCTTGATTTTAGAGGAATCACCTTAACCTTCGCTTTATTCAGTGTTTTTGGCTGTTGTTTTAATGTATATATTGCTCTTCTTATATTATGTATGTTCCTGTTATCCATGGTCTCTCCAAGACCTTTCTCATGAAAGAATGTTGAATTTTGTTGAAGGCTTTTTCAGCATCTAGGGAGATGATCGTATGGTTTTTCTCTTTCAGTTTGTTTATATGGTGGATCACACTGATAGATTTTCATATGTGAAACCATCCCTGCAAACCAGGGATAAAGCCTACTTGGTCATGGTGAATGATTTCTCTGATGTGTTCTTGGATTTGGTTTGCCAGTATTTCATTAAGTATTTTTGCATCAATGTTCATCAAGGATATTTGTCTGTAGTTTTCTTTCTTAGTTGTGTCTTTGTGTGGCTTGTGTACCAAGGTGATTGTTGCCTCTATAAAGGAGTTTGGTAATGAACCTTCTGTTTCTATTGTGTGGAACAATTTGAGGAGTATTGGAATTAGCTCTTCCTTGAATTTCTGGTAGAATTCTTCACTGAAGTCATCTGGCCCTGGGCTTTTTTTGGTTGGAAGGCTTTCGGTGACTGCTTCTATTTTCTTGGGGGTTATAGGTCTATTTAAGTTGTTTGTCTGTTTTTGATTTAATATCGGTAAGTGATAGTTATCCAGAAATTTTTTTATTTCCTTTGAATTTTCAAATTTTGTGGAGTACAGGTTTTCAGAGTATGACCTGAAATTGTCTGGATTTCCTGTATGTCTGTTGAGATGTGTCCCTTTTTGTTCTTGAGTTTGTTAATTTACATGTTTTCTCTCTTCTTTTTTGTTAGTTTGGATAAAATTACGTCTATTTTGTTGATTTTCTCGAAAAACCAACTCTTTCTTGCATTGATTTTTTTTGTATTGTTTTCGTGGTTTCTACTTTATTGATTTCAGCCCTCAAATTGATTATTTCCTGGCATTTCATCCTCTGCAGTAAGTTTCCTTCTATTTGTTCTAAGGCTTTCAGTTGTGCTGTTAACTCTCTAATGTGACTATCCTCTGTTTTTTTCATATGGGCACTCTGCAATGAAATTCCCTTGTAACCCTGCTTTCAAGGTCTTCCTTAAGTTCAAGTATGTTGTGTCCTCATTTCCATTGAATTTTAGGAAGTCCTTAATTTCTTTCTTTATTTCTTCTTTGACCCAGGTATTGTGCAATTACCCATTGTTCAGTTACCACGAGTTTGTAAAGTTTCTGCAATTTGTGTTGTTGTTGAGTTCCAGTTTTAAAGCATGGTGGTCTGAAAAAATACTGGAGACTATTCCAATTCTTTTGTATCTGTTGAGGTTTGTTTTGCCACATAGTATGTGGTATATTTTAGAGAAAGTTTCATGTGGAGCAGAGAAGAAGGTATATTTTTTGTGTGTGTGCTTGGATAGCACTTTCTATAGATGTTGTTAAATCAATTGAGACATAACTTCTGTAGTTCGTTTTTATCTTTGTTAAGTTTCTGACTGGTGGTCCTGTCTAGTGTTGAGAGTGGCATGTTGAAGTCTCCCACTTTAAGTGTATGAGATTTTATGTGAGGTTTGCGTTTTAGTAGCATTTCTTTTATGAATGTGGGTGCCTTTGTATTTGGGGCATAGATGTTCAGCATTGAGATTGTGTTGATGGATTTCTCCTGCAATGAAGATGAATTGACCATCTTTATCTTTTTTGATTAATTTTGGTTTGATAGATATTAAGATAGCCACACCTGCTTGCTTCTTGCATCCACTTAATTGAAGATGTTTGTCAACCCTTTATCCTGAGGTAATGTCTATCTTTGAAGATTAGATGTGTTTGTTGTATGCAGCAGAAGGATACATTCTGTCTTCGTATCCATTATGTTAGCCTGTGTCTTTTTACAGGTGAGTTAAGACCATTAATGTTGAGGGAGAGTAAGGACCATTGATTAGTAACATTTGTTTGTTTTAGATTTGTTGTTGGCAGTGGTATTGTGGGTATATTTGTCCTGCTTTACCCTTGGGTTCTGGTGAAGTGGGATTATCTATTGCCTATGTCTTTGTGAGCATAGTTATCTTCCTTGGGTGGGAGTTTTCTTTCCAAATCTTTCTGTAGGGCTGGATTTGTAGATACTTATTGTGAAAATCTGCCCTTGTCATTAAATGTCTTATTTTTTCTATAGTGATTGAGAGTTTTGTTGGGTGTAATAACCTGGGCTGGCATCAGTGAACCCTTAGTACTTATAGAACATCTATCCAGGACCTTCTGGCCTTGAGGTTTTCCATGGAGAAATCAGGTGTAATTTTGTTAGGTCTGCCTTTATATGTTACCTGTCCTTTTCTCTTTTGCTGCTCTTAATATCCTTCCTTTATTCTGTGCGTTAGTTGTTTTGATTATTATATGTCAAGGGGTCTTTTTTTTCTTTGGTCCAGTCTATCTTAGGTTCAGTGTGCTTCTTGTACTTTCATGGCCATGCCCTTCTTCAGATTGGGAAAGTTTTCCTCAATGATTTTGTTGAATATGTTTTCAGCACATTTTAGCTGGCTTCCTTACCTCCTTCTATGTCTATTATTGTTAGGTTTGGCCTTCTCACGATGTCCCACATTTACTGGATGTTTTGTGTTAAGGATTTGTTGTATTTAGGATTTTCTTTGGTCGATGATTCTATTTTCTCTAGTTTATCTTCTGCACCTGAGATTCTCTCTTCCAACTCTTGAATTCTGTTGGTTATACTTACATCTGTAGTTCCTGATCATTTGCCCAGTTTTTCTATTTCCAGCATTCCTTTGGTTTGTGTTTTCCTTATTTTCTATATTTCAGTTTTCAAGTCTTGAACCATTTCTTTTACCTGATTAATTGCTTTTTCTTGGCTTTCTGTATTTTCTTTAAGAAAATTGTTCATTTCTTTTAATTCTTTATTTTTTCCTCAATTTATTTAAGGGATTTTCTTCCATCATCTTTGAGGGCCTCTATCATTTTTATGATGATAATTTTTAAGTTGTTCTCTTCTGCTTCATCTGCTTTGGCGTGTTCTGGTCTACTTGGTGTAGATTCCTGAGATTCTAGTGGTGTTATGCTTGTCTTTCTATTGTTAGGTGTTTTCTTGTATTGCCATCTTCTCATGGCTTCTTCCAGTAGATGTTGGTGGGGTTCTCTCCCTCTCTCTATGGTAGTCCGCAGGTGGGTTTAGGTGGGTCAGAGTTTTTATGTCTGTAGCTCTGGGTGGTGCAAGCTCTCTGTGAGGTCCCTCCATATGCATGGTCCTGGCTATGGGTGTCAAAGATCAGGCTCCACCAGAAGACTGGTGATGGGAATCTTAGATCCCTAAGGCTGGGACTCAGGGTTTTCAGTATGCTGATAGGCCGATCTAGCCTGTCTCCAGCTGAGGCCTCTTTGGCAGAGGCCCTGCAATAGGGGTCAAGGTTCCAGGCTGCAGGAACTCGGAGTGGCTCTGCAGGGATAGGCAGATCTCTGGGAGGGGCCCAGAGCTCCAGTTGGTGACAGGCGGTCAGGATCAGAGACCAAGTACATGAATTTACAGGTGTTCCAGTATGGATAGGCAGGTCTAGTGTGCTCAGAGCAAATTTAGGAATTTACCCAATGTGGTAGGGTTGTTGGCTCCACCATCTGTCCCAGTGCTCAACCAGAGCAGTCGGACAGTGTGCAGGGTAGGGCACAGGGTAGGGGGAGGGCAGACTCTTTGTGGGTGTGGGGGATTTTGTATCAGAGCTCTTCGAGTGCTCTAGATGGGGACAGGATGCAGGGACAGCAGGGACAGATCCAGGGCCAACTCAGGGAGTTCCTGGGGAAGGTGTGGAGGAGTTCCACCAGATTTGGTCCATACTCATGACTAGCCAAGGCCTGGTAATGGGAATCAAAGACAGTGGGGGTCAAAGACTCAGCTGATACTCAAGATGTTTCAGCACTGATCTCTTCTTCTATTTTCAATCCACCTGAGGAAACACTATACATGGCCCTAACACCCTGTATTGTTATATATCCCACCCTTAATGTGGGAAAGATCTTTTTGTCTTTTAATATCATTTCATTCTTTTGTGAAGAACTTCCTAGGTCATGGCTCCTCAATTTGTCTACCACTAGTATGAATTCTCTGTCCATGTGCTCATGATCCTTATTGAGTGACAATTGTTGTTTTTAACAAAATCTTAATCATTTGACTTTACCAATAAAGACTTGAGAACCAGATGCAGGGGTAAAAGCCTTCTAGCTCAAAGGAGCTTTGGAAGCAACCATATGAATTTCCTTTTGAACCTTGGGAACCCAAAGAAAGTCGCTTCCTCCTCCATCTCAAACTAAAAACCTCAAACTGACTATGTCTCCTTTCTACTTTCTGTGCATCTTCCTATACACCTTCCTTACTCCCTCTTACAATCTGTGCTGTTTTCTTCTTTACTTTCTCTCAACTAGTGGCTTGCTGCAACTCATGAATTATAGTTGACTTTGTTTAATCATGTTTATAATGTGCAGAAAACTCTTGAATTAAAGATGTGAGCTAGAGCTGAGTCACACCACAACTAGAAACAGGTTTTTCCAGCATAAGAAAAGGGGGTGATCTTAGAGTTCACAATGTGATCAATTATTCTGCAAAAATGATGTCTCCTCTCTTGAAATAGTAACAGGAACACTCACAATTAGGTATAATTTTTAAAAAGCTGGAGAGAGAAAGACACCATGTTACAGAATTTAAGAGGGGACATATTTTATTATGGGGAAAATTTGCAAAAAGGGGAAAAAGGATGGGGGGACCAACCTCCAGGGACAGGAGCAGTGTGGGGAGAGGAAAGAGAGGCAGAGAGAGAGAAAGGGAAGGAAGGAAGGAAAGAAGGATGGAAGAGAGAAAGAAAGACTATTCTCAGTTATTGCCTATAAAGAATAAAAAGTTTTTCTTTTTTCTTTCTTTTTTATTTTACCTTTTAGGAAAAGAGAGGAATTCATTATGTACAGTTTCTCCAAAAAACACTTGACAATTATCTCCATTTTACATGGGAAAGTTCCTTTACAACATCAAGAGACACTTAAGGCATGAAAATCACCTGTAGACATGCAGGAACACCCCTAGACCTATGTGAAAGACATACAAAAAACTTCCTCACATTTTCTCTGTTATTCATCTGCTTCCATTTTGAATCAAATATGCCTTTAGCCCAAGAGTTCATTATTTGTATGTTCTCTCTCTTGAATATGGCATCTGTCCTAATCTAATGACTTGAAAAGTTTTGGGTGTAGGGGCGTGGTCTTTGTTCTCAGGCTCTGAGAATGAAAGTAAGAGTACATCAAAGAACATCAAGAAGACCCTGAGCAGAGATGAACCATGCAGTGCTCTTCCTTTCATTATGCTTACGCTTCTCATGCATAATCTGAGGCCCACACACATTTGAGAGCCAAAGTGCTTAGCTCAAACTATAATTCAATTGCTCATCTTGTCTACACTTTTTCCACAGACACACCTAAAAATCATACTTTATCAAATAAATGGGCATGTTTTATTCCAGTCAGGTTAACACAAAATTAACCAAATAACTGCCCCACAAAAATATCTGGATATGAGAGTGTCAATACAGATTGTGCCTGCTGATACACAGTATCAGGGGGAACCAGAGAAGTGCATAAAATATCATTAATTTCAATTGTGAAATACATGAAAATCAAAGCTATGAATATGAGAACTTTTGTCTACAAAAGTATGATATCTAATAATGAGTAGATTTGTCTAACAGAAAAAAAATAAAAAATCCTGATATTAACCCACACACCTATGGACACCTGAGTTTTGACAAAACAGCTAACAGTATACAATGGGAGGAGGAAAGCATCTTCAACAAATGGTGCTAGAACAACTGGATGATGGTGTGTGGAAGACTACAGATAGACCCATATCTATCACCATGCATATAAATCTTCTTAACAACAACAATAATCTCTAAATACCCTTATTGAAAATGTTTGAGTGTTTGACAAGTAGCAACCTACAGACTAGGTATACTTAGCATAGTCGCTAAAAAGATACAATTCTCTACATTTATTAAGATGTATACTTAAGGAGCTAGCATTTTAACTGGGCAAATTAAGGCATTTGACAAGTTCTGTGTCCCCAGTGTATTCTCAAAGTAAAGGACAAATGCAGCATTTTTAGAGTTCTACTAGCTGTGCCTGGAATATTAGCACTCTGCAATAACCTCAGCACATCACACACTCTGAGATTCCTAACATCTCCCCTGCTGCGGCTTACACTGTACTTGCAGACACACTTGAACTGCTGGATTTGTGACAACACCTTATTTCATAATAGAGAACAGCAGAATATGTCACCCTTGCTCTCTATTTTTCAAATTAGTACCTATCACAGAAAGTCCATATGAGGGAATTTAATTTTTGTGGCAAACTAATCTCAGTTCAGTCTTTTATATCTTGACAATTAACAATGTATAACCACAGAGACAAGGAGAAAATTTTTATTCTATCTTCTACTTTGTTAAAAGCACATACACATTCTCATATCTTACTCCACCAATATTATCATCCAGGCCCAAGCTGTTCATTGTGTCAGTTTTGGAGAATATATTGCCAATAGATGATGAATGATACTTGTAGAGAGCCGGGAAATGCCACACCTTAAAGTGGCACTGGCTTCCGCCTTACACCTTCCCATTGGTGAAGGCTTTCTGGCATAAACAAGCCCTTAATTGGTTAAGTCTGTTCAGCCTGTCTGCTTCCACATTAGAGTAGCCTATCTGCAGGGTCTATGTGGCTCACTGGGGTTGGTTAGCTCAAGGGTATTTAAGCCTGTGCAGGGGTCCCCTCTCTCTCTCTCTCTCTCTCTCTCTCTCTCTCTCTCTCTCTCTCTCTCTCTCTCTCTCGCGGGCCAGAAGAAACATGTTTAAAGGATCCTGATTAAAACTGCATGAAGATCTACCTGGAGTCACGTCTTCCTTGATGGCAAGGGCAGGCGCATACAGATACTCTCTCTAAATGTTCCAGCTGAGGGTCCCATGAAGGCCAAAGACACAGATATCAAGGATGTAATCTTCATCTCTCTTTGTCTCAATTTTGTAAATCTTTATTAAGTCAGTCATACTTGATACTCTGAGCAACTGAATAATGTCTCTGTGATAACTTTATTAACACATAAAATCACCCTCCAAGTAATTTTCCTAGAAGACATACATATTTTTTCCAACTTACATCAGTATTCTCTGAGAATTTAGAGTACAGTCACATACATGTAATATGTATGTGAATACTTGGGTGATATATACATCATAGAATGGTAAACCATTATGTATATTTATTTATATAATATATGTATATATAATTTTACTTTTATTAGTATTTTTGATTGCTCTCTTAGCAAAACAACTTAAAGAGTGAAGGGTTTATGTCAATTATTGTTTCACAGGGCTAAGACTCCGGCATGCTGAAGAGACATAACAATAAGCAGCAGGCCTGGTACCAGCAACAGGAACCTCATGAACTTCAAGCATGCAACAGATTGAACTGGAGTAATTATAGTCTTCAAACTCTCAAAACCTACCCAGCAACAAACTTCCACCAACTATATCAGTCCTACTTATCACTCCTCCTCCTCTGCAACCGATAAGTAGATGTACAGGAGGGAGGGACTACATCCTACCCCAAGTGACTTGACAGATTTTGATGATCCCTCCTGGAAGGGAGGGAGGGAAAGGAGAGGGTTCTGGGGGCATGGGATGGGGAAGGAACTTGGATTGATATGTAAAATAATGGAAAAAATATAAATACATATGTGCATACATATAGTTATACAATGCATATATACACAGACACAGGCATGCATGTATGCATACATACATACATACATACATACATACATATATATCCACACCTACTAAATTTTCCCAAACAGCATCACACACTCTGGCCTATGGGCACAATTTCTTTAGACTATGGGAGAAATCACTACCAAGCCATCATACTTTGTACCAAGCTAAGTTTCTTTGTACAAAACGCAAATACTAGACAGAAGAGCTAGATTCCTGTCTTTGTTACATGAATTATAATTTTAAAGGGAAATATGGAATACCAATAAACAAATCTGAAGTAAAAGTGACATCAATTTAAGGTGGTGTATTTTACAACATTGAAAAAAATGATTTGAATTTCTTCAGATAAATGTAATGTAGTATAGTAACTGACAATCTAAGAATGAGTCAAATTAAAGTGTGAGAGGATAAGCCAATGTATGTACAAAACTTTGGAGAAGAAACTAACAATTAATAGTATTGTGAACATGTTCATATTCTTTGTTGCTATGCCTCAAATGTTTAACTGTTACATGAAACAATCACTCTAAGGATTTCATCAACATATAAAACATTTTTGTTTTTTAAGTACTGTGTGAAAAAAGCAGGATATAGATATGAGGAAATTTTTCAGGAACATTTGACATTAAATGCTGCTTCAAGAAAATATAAATATTTTAAACAGGATTTCTGATGAGAGACAAACATAAACTTTAATTATCTGTCACTGGGAAATAAATGTAAGCAAAAAATGAGAGGCTATGTAGGTGGAGAGACACTGTCAGGCTTTGAGGCACTTAGGGATGTGACCATCGCAGATGGGATATTTGGACCCCACTACTGTTTCCTTGGTAACACTATAAATGGAACCACAGGATTTGTCCCTAGTTAGTACTCAGAATTCCATAGAAAATGGTATGGGTAGATGGGATTGCTTGAGGCATGTTAATAGAAAATTACTTCCTTTTGGTTGAAAGAAAACAAATTACGTGCTTTCTCTGGCCCTGTCAAGGAAAAGGATGTACTGATATGTTTGATCTGCTGCAAGTAATAGAATGTAATATTCTATTGCCCCCCCTTTTAGGAGTTAGTGCAATTGAACTGTCAACTATGTCGTTAGGAGAACAGCCATCAGGAAATCAGATTCATCTGAGAAAAGTATGAAGACTTGAGAGGACTGAGTATTTCTTAAAATATAATGCCATTTAATTACCCAGAAGCCCTTCCCTTTGTGTAGTCACTTGCAGACCTTCACAGCTACACTCTCTCTTGAGTTTTAACAACAAAAGTAAACATTTTTCTTGATACCCTCAATTTCTTTCCTACGGGCCAGCCAAAATCCTAAACATGCTTGCACAGGTACTTTGGTTTTCCCATTGTTGTTTTCTTTGAAGACAACCTGACTTCTGCTTTGTATAGAAGCTGTCAGATTTGTGTTGCTGAATCTGTCTGCCTTCTTGCTAACTGTAGCATGGCACTTCTATCCCTCTCATCCAGCTGTTTTCCTGAATGAAGACACTGTGATATATAGTACTACTTTATCCCCTAAGCTGTAGTAACATGGTCCTCAAGCATCTTTCTGGATACATTTTCAATTCCTTTATGTACAGGATTAAGCCCAATTCCAGGTATCAGTAAATGTTATCTTCTCTACTAGAAACTGCAACAAATTAATATAAAAAGAAATAATGAAGTAATAATAGCAAGCACTAACAAGAAAGTGGAATGATCTTACATGAGGGTGAAAACATAAATTTGAAGCCTTTTAGAAAACAAGGAACATGCTGTTTTTACATGTTTGAATTCTTTAATATCTTCATTTTTTTAAGTTTTTTTTTTACTTATTAAAATTTCAAATTTATTTTGCAGACATGGGTAATTTTGAATTTCTGATCCTCCTCATAATGCCCAAGAATGTGACATATAAGTTTGAATGATCATACTGGTAGGATTTGTCCTGTTCTTTTAAAAAGATACACAGATAATATCCATATAATGATCCTGGTAATAGTATCTTGAGAGATTATCAAATAGAATAGAAATTTAATGAAAATGTAAAAATCAGTTACCTTGTTTTAATTCTTTTTTCCCATAACCACAAAGTCTTTATATTATAGAAATGACTCAGCAAACACAGAGATTGTAAATTAGAAAGGGTAATGCCTTCACTTTCCTTTAAACTCACTTTATATTTTTGTGATTAAATATTGATTTGTAGTTACTCTGATTTATTGTCTTCACAGACACATACTTCAATACTTGTGTTCAAAGCTGTTTTTCTAATGCAAATTTTTGCCCTCTAGATTTCAATATTTCCCGAAGCCTTCTCTAATTACTTTATGAATTATTTCCCTAATATTACTTCACTATAAAATGTTTCAAACATGTGTGACAAAAGAGCATGTGTTTTCCCACAGTATTAGCAATTATCATTCTATTCATCTATAAATACTTCAGTTCATCATCTATGCGCCCTCCTTTTTTTTTCTTTTTCTCTTCTTTCCCCTTCTCTCTTTATCCATCCGTTCTCTGCTCCTGCCAGTATTGTAGGAATTGAGCACAGAGTCTTAAAAGTTATATTCTACTACTCAGTCAATGGACTACATTCCTATATTATTTTGTTTAGTCCTCTAACAAAGCTAGATTTCTATGGAAATGAGCAAAGAAACCCAATGTTGTTATCATACCTTGATGCAAGATGTTATTCTGTATATATGTTTCTCATACTGGTTAATTAATAAAGCCTGTGGCCAATAGGAAACAAGATAGGCGGGGCTAGGAGATCAGGAGGAGGAAAGAGGAAGTGGAAGGAGGAGTCAAGATAGAGACCTGAAAGAAAGAAGATGCCAACTGCAGCTCCCGGATAAGATAACCACGTGGAAATACTTAGATAAGTAGAAATAGGTTAATAATTAAGACAGAGCTAGCCCATTAACAATGATAGTCATTGGCCAACAGGATTGTATCAAATACAGAGTCTCTGAGTGTTATTTGTGGCTCATGTGGCAGCAGGACTGTGGCGGCAGGACTGGCGGCAGCTGGCAGGGAAGAACCTGCCCTTAACAATACCTAAAATCAGCAAACCCAAACTCTGAAAATATAGTGTGACAATAATGATTACAGACTATGAGAAAGAATAAAATGTTTTCTTCAGGTGGTACATTAGGAAGCAAAAAGAGATGGGGAGAAATGAGAGGTAGGTGAGGCACCAGTATTAAATAAGAACAGTGCCTCTGCCCAAAGTCAAACTGAATACCAAACATCATTTACTAGTCACTGGAGAAAATATAAAGAGGTATTATAATAGAAATTAATGTTAACTTTTGTTTTCTCTTTTGATTGAACATGTGATCTTCACCAAATATTCCTGGGACAAATCTGTTCATATTTTTCCTTTATTTGCCATATCTATACATGACCACTCCTACTCTTTCTTAAGTTCACACACCTCTATGGACAGTGGGACAACAAGACACGAGTCAATGGTGGTTGGGTATACTTAAAATCAGGAAGCAAACTTTTTTTTTTTTTCAATATGAGGTTCCCCATACATAGCTTTTTCTTTTTTTTTTTTTTCTAGTTTTCCTCCTTCATATAAAGCCATCTCCATTTTTCTTCACATATAATACTTCAAGAAAAAAACCTAACTTACCTTAAATGGAAACAAAAGATTTAATGGTCAACATTTGTTTTAGTTGTGGCAAAAAAAAAAAAAAATCATAAGAGCAAAATGGATGCCAGTTTTGAGAGTTTATTGAATTATTAGTTATATTTTCTAAGTGATCACCAAGTTGGAAAGTAGTATTTTGTTGAAAGCCACTCTTCAGTTAAAGAGGTCAACTTTGTTGAGGGCTCATACAGAGAAAATTTGACCAATCTCTCAAGTTAAAGATGAAAGGGCCCAATTACGGTTGATGTCAGTGTTGGGTTGAATCCTAAGGCAATTCATTTTCTCAATGCTGCCTTGGCAGCTCATTCTTAGTTATGCAAAGGGTAACTTTCAATATTTTCAGTGCTCTTAATAATAGACCATCTGGAAGACCATTCTTCATTTGTGTGCATTTTAAGTTACCAACATGAGAATAACTACAGTACTCTTATTTTTATTTATATCAGCTTTTCTATGTTATCACTTTCTTAAAACATGTATAAATAGGAATCCTTAAATATTGCATTTATGTTATGATAATAGTGGATTACTTTTACCCTGATGGATCTGTATGCATCTTCATTACATCTTTCTTTAAATAATATTCACAATATCATGTGCTCTCTTAAAATGATTTATCTTAATAATCATAAAATTGTATTGAAAACTTGTTGAATTAAAACCAATTTCCCCTGTAGGAAACAGGTGATAGACAAAAACCACTATTTATTACAGCATTTTATTGTTAAAGTTGGATTTTATACACTGTAGTTTGTCATTAATTGAATTTAAAATATAGAAAAGACTTAAAAATGTATAAAAATAATCAAATTCAATGATTTAATTTCTTATCATTAATTTTTGCTTTTATGTCTATATAGCAGACAATTTATAAATGATATATGCATAGACAATTTTGTGTGGAATTTCTGCTCCAGGCCTAGGTGATAGCACTGTAGGTGAAGGGCTTACTCTGCAATAATAAGAACCTTAATTTTAATCTCAGAACAACTGTTGCAATGTAACTAAGGAAAATTAGAACCATAGTGGGCAAGGGATAAGAAGATTCCTGGGATATCTAACTACTCAGTCTCACAACCTGTTAAATTCAGGCTGAAAGTGAAGCTTTCTTAAATTAATAACAGATTAACGTAGGAGTGACACTGAACATTCAATCTTTCTCTTCAGGAACACAGATGGATAGCACACACACACCCACCAGAATATTTAGATTCTCTCTGTAAGTGCTTAGTTCTATGGCATTTCTTATTTGCTTATTGTTATGTGGCTTTTTTTTTTCAAATACTAAATTAGGAGAGTAGTGACCTAGTTGGGTAGATTTTAATACAATTTACATTTATATTTTGCATATTATGTCTTTTATCTTTTAAAATCACCTTGTGTCTGATTTATCTACCTAAATGTATGAGCGTTCTTATTATACAAATCTATAGAGCTCCAGGAAACTGCTTCCATATTGGTTTACTGAATTTTGTGTAACTTATGTCTGTGTTCCTGGACTAGGATCACTTAAGTTTGTTTCTAGAGTAAGCAAACTCTTCCTCCCTGTAAAGTGAGAGCTGTGTATTTGTGCTGACACTGTCCATTTTTTGCTACTAATTTCTTAAATTCCACTATGGTTTGGAGGTGAACTTTGGGTCATTTGCTCATTTGCTTTGCTTTTTTGCCTCGTGCTAATGGATCACAGTGGTGATGGAATGAGCTTCAGTTTTACCCTTTCTCAACTTGATTCCAAGAAAACATTCTGGAACTCTTTGTGGTCTTTCATGGCTGGGATCACCATGAGCTTATCTTTCCCACAAGAAGTTCATCCAAACCCCCGCAAGGGATCATCTTCAACGTTTGTATGTTTTTGTCAATTTATGTATCCTGATCACAAATTAACTGAACTTCTTAGTACCTACATGATTTAGCTCTTCTAAGAAATGCAGAGGTACCTGAGTCTATCTTATAGATAATTACCTATGTACTCAGTTCTTATTTATTTTTACTAAATTTTAAAGACAAGAATGATGCTGTTTTTGAGTTCCATGTACCAGAAATGTTACCTAGATATGAATATTTTTTAATTTCAACATTATAAGTTTATGTATATATAAGTGGGTATGTGCTCCTACATACAAAACATCAGTATTGTGTTTATATTTCAGACATTTAAAAATAAGTTTTGAATGGTGTCAGCAACAGTCTTTGTGGGGCTGCAATTGGAGGCAGCTGAGTGGTCCCAAGTCCATACCTGAGTAGAGGAGTGTGTATGAGGGAGAGTCTAGCTATAGATGATAAAAGACAGAAACAAAATAAAGGTCAGGAAGGCAGATCAGTCAATACTGAAATGCCACGAGTTTATTTTTCACTACTCTTGTATACCTTATTCTAAAAGGGGAACACAGTATCATGTATAAAAAAACAGACTTTTTTCCTCACTTATTCAAAGGGTTCAGTAACCACACCTTAGCTCCTACTTCTTGTTCCCTAGCTTTGAAGTCAGGAGTAGCCACACCTCAGATTCAGGTCTGTTGTTTTTAGACAAAGACAGCAAACATCCTACTGTAGCCACACTTTGATCTTTAGGTCTTATGACTTGCTGAGGACAGCTTTGAACTCTCTGTCCTTATGCCAAGATGGAGTGCAGCCATCTTAATGGAGACCCACACAATGGATATTATGTTTTAGTTGTTGTTTTTTTATTTTGTTTTTTGTATGTTTGTTTGTTTGTTTTAAATTTCCTATGATCTCCAATTATATTCTTAATGGTAGGTGTTCACAATTTCTATTTTACTATATAAACAAATCTCTAATGTGCTGTTTCTTTTATATTGATTTGTTTAAGTATATGGATTCTTTGTCTGCATTTAAGTCTGCACACCAGAAAAGGGCAGATGATCCCATAGTACTCCAGTCATAGATGGTGTTGAGACATGTGGATGAAAGGACTGATACAGAATTCTGGAAGAACCAGAGTTCTTAAACTCTGAGTCCTCTGTTCAGTCTTTTAAAACAATTTGTTGTTTACTTATAATTTCATTGGTTTTGTTAGTTGAATTAGAGGAAGCTGTTTCAAGAAAAAACAGCATTTAGATACATATGTTTTAGAAATTTGAATATTCTTTCCTATTTAATTTTTCCATTGACATCTTAAAATTATATCAATGTTTTTCCTGATTTGCAAATGTACTTGTATGAAGGTGGCTTCCATGTATGTTTACTCTTTGTATGACAAGTTCACTTTACTTGTGATTTATATTATCTCTATCTTATGTACCATGAAAACCTGAATATATTTTATTTAAAATTGTAATATTAACTATTATTGTTCTAGTGCTAACCCAATTCATTTAGTTTGTTGGAGCTGCTGTAACAAATCTCTAGAATGCGAGAAGCTTTCCAGAAATAATAATTTATTTCTCGTAGATCAGGGTTTGGGACATATAAGATCAGGGGTGTTAGAGAGTTCAAGTCTGCTGTGGAATGCACTGTGCTTCATACACTCTACTTTCCATTGGAGTCTCACATGGAAGGTAGGACTATGCAGACCTCTAGAATTTCCTTTATAAAAACCAGTTCATGTGTTTTCTCATGAATCACATGTTAAGATTCCTTCCTTAATGATATAAACATTTACATGAAGCCCACCCTAATGCCATCATAATCTGTCAAGTGTGACAATATAAGTCTTAAAAGAGGGCACATTCTTACCACTGTGCTAGGTAGACAATAGGCAAGAAAGGCAGAACTCTGTAAAAGGTAACCTAGAAGACAAAATACATTGTTACACTATTATAGAAAACAAATTATTATTAAATCCAGACTTAGTTTTAAAGTGTCAATATTTAACATAATCAAATCTTAAGCAACAGAGAGCTGTGAGGTCCATCATGAAATCGTGACCATCTTTATAAAGGGTTTAGACCTGAGGTACTACTGTTTGTCTGTACCAGCCTCCTTTCACCACAGGAAATGCTTTTTTATACTTCCACATCATTTATACTGCATACAAGTTGTTGTGATGTATCAAAAACCAAGAAACCAGAGCGTTTTCTCAAACATACGTACTAAGAAAAAGTTTGTGTCCTCAAAGGACCTTAGCTCCACTATAATGTTATTACATTTTGGTCCATGGAGTACTGTGGGAAGAAACGTGATTTGGCACAGGGGAAAAGGTACCATAGGCAATGATGTGTCACTCTCTATAACATAAATATTCATGAAAAAATTGCTTGCAAATCACAACACAGGACTCCCCGTGCTTTAGCACCTTCTGTGATTTTGAGACCTACACAAGGAACATCCTACGCTAACCTCTTCTCATATTGCTTGCTTTCTCTTTGCTAAATGAAATTTTAATTAAACTGTTTGTGTCTTTCTACTGAATTAATTACTTTGAAGACACAAATACCTGGAGACACCTGTGAAGCAAAATCAACAAACAGTAAAATTAACTTTTATAATTCATAAGAATTAAAAAACTTAGCAATACATATATGCTCTGTGGTTCTATACATACATACACATGGGGTTTGTGTGTGGATGTGTGTGTGTGTGTGTGTGTGTGTGTGTGTATGTGTGTGTGTGTGTGTTAGGATATACACACATTTTATACTGTATATTAGGAAAAATACTTCCTGTACATAACTTCAAAGTAAAAAATTTGCATGTAAATATTACCGTACATTCATACATCTCATATTTGGTTATAACTAATGTAAACTTTGGTTTGTAAATGATGAGCTTTGGTTGGTGGCAACTTAAGTAGTTTATGCTTATTGTGGGTCCTTTATAATGGTGATAGTCTGCAAATGAAAATCCATTGTTTTACTAAAAATGTGGAGTGAGACTTAAGAGAAAACACGTAAGAAACCAATGTTACAGCAATCTGGGAAAACATTTGTTGAATGTTTTCTTTTAATCTCTTCAGTGGAGAACTCCTCCCATGGGAAACAGAAGAATGTAGTTGCATTAGACAATTTTCTAATTAGTTACTGTCCAAGGAGACACAGACAACATCACTCAAAGAATAAATTAAAGTTATTTGAGGGAATTCACAACAAGAAATAGCTATCTTTGTACAGCAAAGAGTGTACTTGAATGGAAAGTATTTTGTCAGTTTCAAAATGTCAGCTGTGTTTTTGCTCAAGTAAAAGTAAATATGAAACTAAAATATTTGTGCAAAGTTTTATGTTAAAATTTAAACAGAAGACAATTAAAATCATCATAGCATGCAAAGAAGTTTTGGAAACATAAAGCCACCATAATATTCGGCTTGGTTAAATACCCAGTGCTACAGTTATAGATATGCCCTCTTTTAAATATGAAAGTCCATTTCTCTTCTTCCTTTTAATCTATGAAATGTTAATATATAAGATTTATTTTATCTGCTGTAGGAGAGAGAACTGCATACATTGTTAAAGATCTGTGGATCTGGTGAGCTGGGGCTGAATAATTGACTATGATTAACAAGATAACAGAACCACTAAAGTGAATCCCTTTGCTTTGCTGGGATAATTGATTCTAGACAGCTGGAGCTAAGAAATTACTTGAAATCTTATGGGAAGTGTTTCCTCATTGTCAGCACACAGAAGTGTTCCAGAAACAGCCTAGGTTGTATATATTGCATGCAGGCAAACTTGGTGGGGTTAAGAGTCTCCCACATGGTGATGGCTTTGAAAGAGATCATGGAAAGTAGCTGATTCTTCGCACTGTGTGACTGATGGGAGTAGAAAAGGCTTTTGGACAAAGTGATGCTCAGTTACAACAGACCCCAGAATTTTGGAGATGCCAGTAACATAGGACAACTGCCCAAAAGAGCATCATTCATGGAGTGGAGCCAGACTGGTTTAGGAGACAATAAGTGTGGATTACAGTGGTTCTAGACAGAGGAGAGATCTAAGACCTACTAAGGAAACCTAGAGATTATGAGTGAATGTTAGACATTGGTCACTGAGTCATTTATGCAGTTCACAGTTGTAATTTGGCTTTGCCTTTTTTGTATCCAAATTGGACCTTTTATTTCCCTATAGAAGCAAGATTGTCTTTCTTTTTTAATGTAGTTTTTTCTATTTTATCCTGTAGGAATTCACTTTTAAAAGATTTTTCAGTTTTATTGAGACTTTGGATTTCAAAGAAGTTTAGATATGTATGAAGACACTATTTTTTTCAATTTGTATTTGTAAGACTGTGGTACTTTTTAAGTTTGTAGAATGCTTTTAAATTGTAATATCAATATTAATATAATATCTTTGGGACAAGAAGAAAGGAAAAGTTATGCTGAATAACCAATGTGTTTGTGTGTCAAGTTGACATGGAGTCAAGTGTGCCTGCTCATTTTTATGTCAACCTGACAAAAGCTATACTAAACAGTCATTTGAACAGAGCAAACCTCAATGGGGAAAATTAGTCTATTGATAATCTGACTATAGACAGTGCTGTTGGGCATTTTGTTGATTAATTGTTAATGGAGGATTGTCAAGCCCATTATAGGTGAAGCCACATCTTGGCTTACAGTCTTGTGTTCTATAAGAAGCATGCTGAACAGGCCAGTAAGCAGCACCTCTCAATGGCCTTTATGTATGTCCTGCTTCCAGGTTCCTGCTTGAGTTCCTGTCCTGACTTCCCCCTATGATGAACATGGAGGTGGAACCCTAAGCCAAGTAAATGCTTTCCTCAACAATTTACTTTTCTTTGTGCTTCATTACAATAGTAACCTTAAGACAGTAATTATGCAGTGATCCTCTGTTTAGCTTCAAAAAATAATATCATCTGTTCTACAACTACCTAAGATTTCACTTTCACAAGACAAGCACTTCTGACCTCTAAGAGCATCTGAAATCATGTGTGATTACTATGACTCTTATATGACATGTACCTAGATATCTTTTAAGCATTAACTACAGGTCTACCCTACAGGCCACAAGTATCAAACTTTGTCATGTTTGATAGTTTGTCTCTGTCCAGAATGGATTATTCCTCCAGTTACAACAAATGTACAATGCTAAAGGAAAAACTTTCTCTATTCTGGGATGAAAAGAAAATCAGAATTTTAAACTATATTTCTGTAAAAATGTAAACATAAAGCTATTTATAATGTTTTTAAATAATTAATATTTACTATTAGGCATGATGTTCTTTACATTTTAACACATATTTCAAATACTCTATGTCTAGTATTTATGTTGCAATTACCTTACAATTGTGGGTAAATTAATTTGGAATTGTTTCTCAGATTTAATGGAGAAATCATGTAACAGCATTTTAATAAAATTATTTATCATCATTCCAATTTAGTTTATTATTTGTTGTATTTATCATTCTAGATTTGGTTCATTGAAGTTAATAAATGTGACTCGTGCTTCAAACAAAACAAATGCTCACTAATTACAATTCTAACTTTTATTAAAAATAAATTTTCAAAAGAAACAAAACCCCAGAATAGGTATAGAAAGGTGGATGTGTAATCCACCACTAGTTGAGCCACTGGCAAAGAGAAAGTCTGTTTTATGTATTTAATATTTTGGTTGTTGTTGCTTTTTGTAATGTGACCCTTAGTATTGGAATTTTAAAAAGTGGCATAGGAGAGAGACACCATGCAACAGAGCTTGGGTGAAATGATTTTTTTTAATTGGGGGAAAGTGAATGGAGACAATGGGGTGGGCAGAAGAGAAACTGGCCTCTGAGGACAGGAACAACAGAAAAGAGAGACAGAAATTAGATAGATAGATACATAGATAGATACATAGATAGATAGATAGATAGATAGATAGATAGATAGATAGATAGATGATAGGTAGATAGACAAATAGATAGATAATGAATATATGATAGATAGATGATAACTATATGATAGATAGATAGATAGATGATAGAGACAGTGATACAGAAAGAAAAGCAGAAGGAGAGAAAGATGGAAAAATGGGAGGTTGGCAGGGCCCTTTTAAAAGAGAACATAGTGAATGTGCACAGATGGTATTCTTAGTAGCTACAGCTGTGGGCATATCTTGTCAGAACCCCAAGGACAGATGCCTGGATACTATCACCTAATATGCTTTCTATGAATCACAGCAAGCCCCAATATCATAACTAGCAGTGCAAATCAAATCTCTAAGTTGAATAGGATGATGTTCGGATAGAAAGTTTGAATGTGGTAAGGGTAGGAAATTGGGAGTAATAATATGTTCAAAATATATTGTATGAAGTTCTCAAACAATAAAAAAATATTTTAACACATAATTCCACAGGCAATTATGAGAGAATTGTAAAACCATATATGATATAATTATGATATATTTGTCTCAGGGTGAGAGATTTCCCAGTTTGTTTCATCTGTGAAAGTTACTGTTTTTGTTTGCTTGTTTGTTTTTTTTTTTTTAGATGGGTGGTTTTGCTCGTTATCAGATTATGGGATTTATAAATATTTTTTCAGTATTTGAATGTATAATCCTACCTCTCTTCATAAGAAATCCAAAGTTACAGGGATCCTTTGTATGAGACACAAGTCACATTTGTCTTGATTACTTTCAAATTTTAATAATTTTCAATAATTTCTTGTACTTGATCATTCTCTTTTCCTTTTCATCATTTCAACTCTTTATTTGTCATTCCTTTCAACCCATCCCAGGCTTCCCCACTCTTTCTGAAATAAATGGACCCTTTCATTGATTATTGTACTTAGTTACACACACACACACACACACACACACACACAAACACACACACACGTGCAATATTGAATCTCTTTGATACCAATTTTGTGTATATAATTTCAGGTCTAAAGGCTTGAGTCTAAGACTCACAATGATCACAAAAGAGCACAGACTATCTTAGAGAGATCTGCTAACCTTGATGTGTTGTTCTTGTTATTGCTGCAGCTGCTTCTTGTTTCAATTTCTCAGGTGATCACATGAAGCCCAAACTAACTTTATAGGTGAAGATCCTACAACTGTCCTGCCTACAACATTTAGGTACTGGATTATAAACTCAAACCTCCACACCTTGCAAAAGGCTGTATTTTAATTTTAAATTTTTATTATAATGTAGCTACTTGGTCGATATTTTACTATTTGGTTCTAACTAATTTCTAGGCGTTGTGAACCTACTCTACAAACATCTCTCTACTTCCAGGGATTTTGTGTGTGTGTTGACTTGACATATTTCTGTGGTCACATGTTTTGTTGTGTTTTTGTTTAGTTTTAGGCATACTCTTAGAGTTTGGTGAATTTCTTGAAGAATATTATTGTGAATGTTTTAGTAGGTAATTGGTATATCTTTCATCTAAAATAATGAGTTGTTGGTGTTGTGTCGGTCCAGTGCTTCCATCTTATTGGGCAATAATCACAATGATCCGCATGTTTTAGGAGGTGTCTGAATCTTCCAAAGTTTACAGAGAGGTTTCAATAGGAGTAGTTTTCATCACACAGCCAAGGCTGAGATTATCTATTAGGGTAGAGTACAGTCTGTGTGTACACGAAAGACTAGCCAAGTGCAAGGCTTGTAGGAACCATCATCTTCAAACAGCAACAGATTACAGTGGTTGGTGGTAAATGGGGTCTGTGTTTAGAGAAAGTATTTTTTTAATATAACTAGAGACTGCAGAGTCATTCTTGAGATGTTAGGACCACTTGAACTGGCTCTATGGAAAACAAGGAATCTATCTGTAGGTAGATAAGTGAACTGCTGATTGACATGGCTAGCCTGAGCATTTTAAAAATCCACAAAAACTGATTTCAATGCCACTCTTTTCCTTTTTGTTTCTAGATGCATTCAGATTGTTTAACAAACAACTCCCTCAATATTCTGCATGAGGCAAAACACAAATAGGTTCTATTGCACAACAGTGCACATGATTCAAAAAACTAGGGGCTGACTTTTGTCCCTTTCCCATACTGAACATGCTACATACAGCCAGAAGGTAGTTTTGGTTAGTCATTCTCTGTGGATTGCAATTCTATTCATACGGAGCTTTTATCAAATGTTGTTATACTAACATGTCAGTTCGGCAGGAGAATGTGCAAAAGGCAGCGTTATCTATAGGTAATTGTGAAATATGTGTTTCTGCAGGAAAATCAAGAGTGGAAATCTTCCTTCTATCATGTTTCAGACTTCAGTATCTATCTTCAAACACTCAAAAACAAACATAATCTTTTATTATTGTATATGAAACATTTTTTAAATCTTAATTTATGTTAAAGTTTCCTTCTTAGATACTAGCAGCTCTATCTTGTCTAAAACTTCAAATTTCTTTTTGTTATTGCAGTACATAGGTGTCTTCAGATATCACTGAAAAACAATCCACTTTAAATCTACTGCTTGATAATAAACATTCTGTGATTCTAATGCACATAATACATCCCGCACAGTGTTTAATATTTTGAATAATACGTGAAAACAACTTCTGACTTGGTATTCAAACATTAATGATACTTCAATATTTAGAAGTGTTTAAAAACAAAACTCTTAAATCCAAGTTTACACATAAATCACTGCAGGCTAAATATTTATTGTATGACACATGTAATCACATGAAATTTTTCATGTATATAACTAATAATGGTTACAAATAAACTAGGATAGTGAAGGTGAATCTCTTATTTTTCAATTCGATTTAAATTTAACATTCTATTCTGATATTTTTTTCCTCAAGTTCGTAGCTCCAATAAGAACATGACCTTTAAAAATGATAGGATTGGGATCATGGAATAAAATACTAATATTATTAAAGTCAGCAGTCCCTTTTGAATTTCATTAACTCATTGTTTTCTTATCTTCCTTAATAAAATAGATGAGAAATGTCATATTGATGTCACCAGATTGTTTAATGTGGGGCTGTCATATTGACGTCACGAGCTTATTAAATGTTGACTAGGCACGTTATTAGTTATTGATTTTATTACTTGTAAGTGAATGTGTGCACAAAGTACATGTGATGATCATAAAACCATTTTCAGGAATTTATTCTCTCTTCACCAGGCAGGTCGGTCCTAAAGATAGATCTCAGGTTGCCAATTTTTGCAGAAAGTGTCATCATACACTGTGCTGTTTCCCCAGCGTAATGTGGTTCATTGTGGATATGAATAAGTGTTTATTTTGTCAAATGTCCTGAGTCTAATTTTTTAAATTGCTAGTATTTAAATTCTTTAAATGGCATTTATGTGAGTTAGAGCAAAATTCATATAATGCCTTTCTATGGTATGTTAACTTTATGATTTTAAAACTTAGTGCATTAGATATATGTAATTGGAGAATATTTTTAAATGCAAAGTATTAGTTAATAGGCCTTCCTTGATATAATTTAAAATAATATCATAAATAATCTTCATCAGGAATATTTATTTATTATAGACCCGGAGTGACATAAAGCAAATTGTATTTATCTAAGTATTTATCTAATTTTAAACATGGAATCACAGTTTTAAAATTTATTTCCTTGGGGGCTTGAGATGAGGTCACACAGCATATGTGTGAGTCTCAGAGGATGATTTGCCATGTCAGAGTTCTTTCACCATTTACACAGACTTTTCCGGGTTAGAGATACTGTCTCTAACCACTGAACTGTCTCACTGCCCTGCATAAATATAAGTATACAAAGCTATATAAAATTTAAAACTTGGGAAAATTTAAGAGAAACATCAGAAGTCTAGTTAACAGTTGCTTCAAAAATAAAGAAACAAGGCATCCCTAAAATAAAGGAAAAAAACAATATTTCAATATATATCACAAGTATTAATGTCTGTAATCTATATCGAGATGAAGAAATTAAATACCATCCTACAAACTATTCAAACATGAATTGATCTAATGAATTTAATAGGCATAGATGTTATGAAGAAAAAGTCTGAATTAATGATCTTCCATATGTCCCTCCCCTATGGGCTAGAGAAAGAAGAGTGAAGGAAAGACTATTAGAGTCAGATGGGATGGAAGATACAAGGAGAACATGGCCTACTTAATCAACTAAGCTGGACTAACATGTGCCCTCTGAGACTGAAGTGGCAAGCACAGGACCTGCATTGGTATATTCCAGATCCTCTGTATATATTTTATGGCTATTATTTTTTTCCATGAGATTAATAGCAGCCAAAACGTGCACACAGAGTCTCTGTGTATATCTCTGATTCTTTTGCCCACTCTTGGGACTCCTTCCTCTTATTTGGTTGATTTTTCTGGCCTCATTATAGAGGATTTTTACTTGTCTTTTTATATCTTGTTTCATGGTGTTTGGTTATTGTTTCTTAGAGGCTTGTTCTTTCTGAAGGTAAACAGAGGAGGTGGTTCAGGTGGAGCTGGGAGGAGTAGCAGGGAAGAGAAATTGTGGTTTGCATATAATTTACTAGAGAAGAATCAGTTTTCAACAAAATGTGAACAAGAACTTTGAATACAGAATTTATGTACAAGAATTATGTCACTTCTAAGTGAGTGACAATGAGTTACAATTTCATAAACTATAGATGTTGTTTGGAAGTCTTGTTCCAAGCAGATTTAAGGGCCTGGGACAGCTGTGTGGAGTCCAGGCCAAGAAGGGATTATGACCACCTACATTTGAGTAAGCAAATGACACAGGGTAGCTTGAGACAACTTTATTTATAGAGTTTCAGTGGTGTGCATGAATAGTTTTTCTACTCATTTTTACTTTTAAAGTTTTTAAAAGTAGTTATAGTAAGTGCCAGTTTGTTCCCTGTTTCTGTCCCCTCCCATGTCCCTACTTTATCTCAGCTAGCCATTACCTTTTTGATCTATGTCTCTATTATCAGAAGATAATAAGCAGTTCAGGATAAGCTATAAAGAAACATTTCTAACTAGGCACAGCTACATTTAGAACAGTGTGTCCAGTTGGAAGCATATATGGTTACAGCATCATGCAGGATGAGAGACAGTCTCCTGTGTCTAGTATTCTTATCTGTACCATCTAGTAGGGTCTGTGTTCTCATGATTTATTTACCAGCCAGGACTGTATCAACCAATTCTACATTTTGTAGTATTCTATCCCTTCTATAGGCATACCAGCTTATTAACTTATCTTATGGGCCACATATCTTGGAATCTTATGCTTAATAGTTGGCATTGCTTGTCCTTGTCCATGTGTCTCTCTCCTTAACTTCTTGGGATATTACCACTATGCTTTGAATGGATTTGATATATCCTGAAGTTATCTGCTTTACATAATACAGATAGTTTGTGTTGAAATGTAACCTCCAAGATGGTGAATACAGAAAGTGGCAAGTAAGAGAATGCAGAGGCCAAAAATTTCATCTTCAAGTTATCAGTAGATAGATAATTGCAATATATTAATAACCCAAAGTTGCTGACACATCTTTGATTTGATTCAGTTATATGACAGAGAATAAACTTCATTTAGAATTTGGCTCCACAGAAATTGTTACCTGAAAAATAATGACAAAAGTCTTATGGGATCTGTTTAAGCTAAAATAAAACATTAGTAGTTGGTGAAGGAACACAACCTGTTGATATGCTAATGAGTGTTCTACTTTCCTTTACACTGGATAAAAACAAATAAGTAGAAATCATGAAGTACTGAGTTATCTCTACTGCTGAAGGCCACTGGAAAGCCTTGACTGAGGTAAAATCATTCAAACAAGGATGGATTTAGGGAAGGGGGCAGACAAAAACATCTTAGAAGTAATGATCTGATAACAGTCTTCTGATACTCTCTGGAACCATGGTTCTTAAGTAATTGATAATGGGTTGTCTTGTAAAGCCTATAAAAAGAATTAATCAGATCCTGCCTCCAAGGTCAGGACAGAAATAGAATAAAGATCAATGATGCATGCAGACAGATAAAATTGGGCAACAAAACAGGTAAAGGTAAAGGAATATAAATGCTTGTGTCAATAAACAAGATCAAGATCTGTAAAATTTTCAAGTCTAGTAATTTATGCTGGCTGTGAATTTACTCTGATTTCCTTTCAATGCTTTGTACTTGATATTTACTTCAAAGATGTATGGAGTTGCCACTTTTTGTTTTACTTTGTTATACTCTAGAGTCAGGATGATTCAACATCACCCAGAGGGCTCTTAACCCCTGAAAATCAAGTGATTCTACTGCTTAGGCTTTGAAAGGAGTTATAAACATAGACTAGGCACATGCCAATATGCTTGGCATCAGACATTGTTTTCAGATAACAGTCTTTGAAATTAATTTTGTCTTATTTCATTGATGTGCTTATAATGTGCTGGGTTAGGGTCACTGTCAACGAACCACAAATACCCTTTGGAGTTGAGGATTTAATCCATATTTATTATCATCTTTAAAGTGGTTTCACTCAGTTTTTATTTTTATTTTTTAACTAAATCTGTAGGAGAGTTTAAAGACCTGCGTTTATGTTTGCACAATAGAAACTTTCTGAAAATGAAATTGATACCTGAACAACTACAACCTGTCAGAAACCATTTTCTGCTGAAGGGAATCTCTACCCTAATTGTAAATAAGACGGTGTGTAGGTGAACAAAGATAAAAATAGTACAAAATAAACATGACAATATGGTTTATATCACAACTAGTCACTTTGATTTGATCTAATTTTTTGAGAGTTTATTTAAGGTACAGGTGAAAAATATAGGAAATTGCTCATATTTTTAAAAAAAACAATATTACTTTGTGAAAAAAGTGTGTGTTGTGAAATAGACACTAAATTAGGGAGTTGAACTCTTTGCCTGAGAGAGTGTTGTGAATATCCTATAACCCTGCAATTTCCAACAAATCACAGAATATTCTTCTTCTAATTACATTACAATTCAGAATTAATGTTCATACTTCACATTATGCTGTTTAAAATACTGTATAATATGTGAACTCCCCAGCCATGGTTATGTTTAAATATGTTCTGTTATGATAAGTTCCTCTTTAAAAGTTCATGTAAAATTTCAAATACTGAGATTAAATATCTATGACCTGTAGCAATGACAAATGGAAGAAATAATTCCTTGGTTTTTCTTGCCAAAACATAAAATTTCTGAAGAGCTGTAGAAGGAAATAATGTATTTCCTGTTTGAATTTTTGTTTAAAATATCAATTTACTGATTTAGTGTGTGTGCCTGAGTAAACGTATGTAGATGTCACTGGATAATATGACAGAGCTGTTTCTCTCATCCACATTCACCTAGTGTATTCTTCGATGAAAAATGGGGTAATCCCTGCCTTCTAACCCTGGCAAAATTATTAGTATTTGAACACTTGTTCCCAGCTGATGGTACTGTTTAAATAGATTTTGGAGTACTGGTCCTGTTGGAGAAAGGTTTTTACTGGGGGCTATGATCTGAGAGCAAGAATAGCTCCATCTCATCCAGTCTCATTTCCATGCCTGCAGTTTAAGGTGTGAATTTAGCTCTCTGCCCACACTGCCATTCCTGTCACTTGCTACTATGCTGTTCCTGACTATATTGATTTCTATCCACTAAAATAAACAATAAATAAACCATTTATTCTATACCTTGACTTAGTCCTCATGTTTTATCACAGCAACAAAAAAGTGACTATTACTCTCAGATTCTAGGCATTGAATTGAGGATGACATGCTGTGTACTAGGTGACATTATCTACTGAGCCATGATCAACACCCTGAAAGTACACATCTATTATTTATTCCTGTAAATGAAAAATATAAATAACAATGGGGGATATTAAAAATAATAAAAGAATAAGACAGAATAAGTGTATGCTTACAATTTTTTGTAAAGGAATAGGAATGATTTATGATAGCTGAAAACTATATTAGCCAATTTAAGTTAGCATTTGTCAAAGATAAACTGTTTAGCTACACGGTATTTCCAGCATATATATGTATATATTCTTTACCTGGACAAAAGCAATCAATAATAAAATGAAGATGTAAAAATAAATACTTTATGAAAAAAATAAAATTTAGAGACATTTGTTCTTTCTAGAGAACAAAAAAAAATTGCTCATACAATTCTGTGTATTTTTTCAAAATCAGGTTTTTGAAGACTGCAAGCACTATTTCAAATAGGCAATAGATAAAATTGTTTGAATCATGCTGGTATAGCTTTATTGTACAAATCACATATTATTGACAGCTTTTAAAAATACCAAATATGTGCCTATCTGCTTCACATGAAAATAAATGGGGATAAGATTAAATAATATAGTTTCAAAGGAATTTAAATGATTATACTTCATTGTTTAGAGCTTTATCATTAATTGCAAAAATTATTAAAACATTTTAGCATAGTTAAATTTCCATAAGAAACATGCAAAAAAGGACTTTGGGAGCATATCCTCCACGGAGGGATACTCCCTTAGCCTAGAGGCAGGAGGTAGGCCTAGTACCTACTCCAAATTACTTGACAGATTTTGATGATCCCTCCTGAAAGGCATCACCCTTACTGTGGAGTTGGGGAGGTAGAATGGGGGAATAAGATGGGATGGGAGGGGTGTCAGTGGGAATGGGTGGGAGGGGGAACTGGAATCAATATGCAAAATAAGAAAAAATAATAAATGTATATAAAAATAAAAAAGAAACATGCCTTACTTATGAAAATTAGTTCTTACATCTTTTACAAAATGCTAGCTTTTTGTGCTCTGTTGAATATACATTGATATTCTACAGATAATAGTTCTTTAGCAAATTACCTAAATCATAGATAGCGGAATACTTAAATTATTACATTTCTACAGTAACCTGAATTTGCTTAATTCTTGAAATTTGATGTACCTCAAAATTGACTTGATTTCACGCAATTGTTAAACCGATGTCATCTAATTTTTATACTTGTCTCTATCATATCAGATTTTGTTTTATTTCCAGGTGCTGCCTTATTCAGACATAAATACCAGCATAAATCTTGTCAAAAATATAATATCATAGATATAGAAGTATAGAAAATATATATGTGTACTATGCATATATACATGTGCTAAAGTATATTCATCAGTATGAATATTAAGCTATTGAACCACATTTTACTACATTTGCAGTAGAAGAGAAAGTTTTGGAAAGGAAAAAATAAATTTTAAAAGTGATTTTCTAAGTTAGGGTTACTACTGCTGTGATAAAATAACATGAGAAAAATAACTTGGGGAAGGAAGGATTTATTTGGCTTACACTTCAACATCACACTTCACTATCCAAGAAGTTAGGACAGCTGATGGAAAGGCCATGGGGAAATTCTATTTACTGGGATGCCCCTCAGGGCTTGCTTAGCCAGTTTTTTTATTGATCTCAGGACCACCAACTCAGAGATGGCACAATAATGGGTTGGACCCTCTCCCTTCAACAATGACATAAGTCAATGCCACCCAAACACAAAAGAATATAAGTTGTTCTCTGCTCCACATGGAACCTTCTCTAAAATTTACAGCATATTACAGGACATAACAAACCTTAACAGATACCAAAAAAAAAAAAAAAAATGGAGTAGTTCCCTGTATCTTATCAGATTGCCATGCTTTAAAGGTGAAATTCAATAACAAAACAAATCACAGAAACCCTATGAACTCATGGGAGCAGAACAATGTGCAATTGTACCATACCTGGGTAAAGAAAAAAAAATAAAGAAATTAAGGACTTCCTAGAATTCAACAATAATTAGGACACAACATACCCAAAGTTATGGAACACCTTGAAAGAACCGCTACAACGGAAGTTCATTGCACTAAGTGCCCATATGAAGAAAACTGAGGATAGTCACATTAGAGAATTAATAGCACAACTGAAAGCCTTAGAACAAAAAGAAGCAAACTCACCCCAGAGGAGTAGATACCAGGAAATAATCAATTTGAGGGCTGAAATCAATAAAGAAGAAACCAGGAAAACAAATATAATCAATGCAACAAAGGGTTGGTTTTTCAAGAAAATCAAGATAGACAAACTTTTATCCAAACTACCAAAATGCAGAGAGAGAGAACATGCATATTAACAAAATCAGTAAAAAAAAAAAAAGAGGTACATAACAATGGACATTGAGGATATCCAGACAATTTTCAGGTCATATTTTGAAAACCTGCACTCCACAAAATTTGAAAATTCAAAGGAAATGGACAAATGTCTGGATAACTATCACTTGCCAAAATTAAATAAAGAACAAATAAGTAACTTAAATATATATATATATATATATATATATATATATATATATCCTAATGAAATAGCGGCAGTCATCAAAATCCTCCCAACCAAAAAGAGCCCAGGGACAGATGGCTTCAGTGCAGAATACTACAAGATATTCAAAGAAGAGCTAATACCAATACTCCTCAAATTGTTCCACACAATATAAACAGAAGGTCCATTACCAAACACTTTTTACAAGGCACAATCACTTTAGTACCCAAGTCACACAAAGACACAACTATGTTAGAGAACTACAAACCAATGTCCCTCATAAACATTGATGTAGAAGTACTCAATAAAATACATCAGAGAAATCATTGACCATGACAAAGTAGGCTTCGTCCCTGAGTTTCAGGGATGGCTCATCATACTAAAATCTATCAGTGTGATCTAACATACAAACTGAAAATTAAAAACCAATGATCATCTCATTAGATGCTGAAAAATCCTTTGACAAAATTCAATACCCTTTCATGATTAATGTCTTGGAGAGATCAGGGATAACAGGAACATATCTAAACATAATAAAAGCAATATGCAGTAAACCAACAGTCAACATCAAACTGAATGGAGAGAAGTTTAAGGGAATTCCTCCAAAATCAGGGACAAGGCTGACCTCTCACTCCATATCTCTTTGATATTGTACTTGAATTTCTACCTAAAGCTATAAGACAACAAATGGAGATCAAGGGGATACAAATTGGAAAGAAAGTAGTCAAACTTTCTCTATTTGTAGGTGATATGATAGTTTACATAAGCGACCCAGGGAACTCCTCCAGCTTATAAACAACTTCAGCAGACTAGCAGGATACAAGATAAACTCAAAAAAAATCAGTAGCCCTACTTTATACAACACAGGGCTGAGAAAGAAATCAGAGAAACATCACCCTTTACAATAGACACAAACAACATAAAGTATCTTGGGGTGATGCTTATCCAACAAGTGAAAGACCTATATAATAAGAACTTTGTGTCTTTAAAGAAGGAAATTAAAGAAGATACCAGAAAATGGAAAGATCACCCATGCACTTGGATAGGAAGGATAAACATAATAAAAATGGCAATCTTGCCAAAAGCAATATACAGATTCCATGCAATTCCCATTAAAATCCCAGCACAATTCATCACTAACTTTGAAAGGATAAAAATCAACTTTATATAAAAAAAAGATGCAGGATTGCAAAAACAGCCCTGTACAATAAAGAAATTTCAGGAGGCATCATCATCCTAAAATTTAAGCTCTATAGTCTCAAAAACAACCTGGTATTGGTACAAAAATAGACAAGTAGACCAATGAAATTGACTCGAAAATCATGATATTAACCCACATACCCATGAACACCTGATTTTTGACAAAATAGTTACAAGTATACAATGGGAGGAGGAAAGCATCTTCAACAAATGGTGCTGGCATAAGTGGATTCTGTGTGTAGAAGACTGCAGAAAGACCCATGACTATCGCCATGCACAAAACTCAAGTCCAAATGGATCAAAAGCCTCAACATAAATTCAGCCACACTGAACATCTTAGAAAAGAAAGTGGGAGGTACCCTGTAACAAATTGGTACAGGAGACGGCTTCCTGAATATAAATACAGTAGTACAGGCACTGAGATAGACAATTAATAAATGGGACCTCCTGGAACTGAGCAGCATTTTTAAGGCAAAGGACACAGTTGACAAGGCCAAATACCAGCCCACATTTTCACCAACTCTACATCTGACAGAGGAGTGAACTGCAAAATATAGAAAGAACCCAAGAAACTAGTCAACAAAACACCAAATAACCCTATTAAAACATGGGGTAAATAACTGAAAAGAAAATTCTTAACAGAGGAAATAAAAAAAGGCTGAAAGACACTTAAGAAACACTCAACTTCCTTATCTATCAAGGAAATCCAAATCCAAACAATTCTGAGATACCATTTTACTCCTGCAAGAGTGGCTAAAAGTAGAATCGCCAATGACAACTTATGCTGGAGAGGATTGCAGAAAGGGGAATACTCCTGCACTGATGTTGGGAGTGCCAACTTCTACAGCCATTTTGGAGATCAGTATGGTGGGTCCTCAGGAACATGTGAATCAGTCTACCACAGGACATGGTAATCCCCCCTCTTAGGCATATAATTAAATGATCCACATGAAATAAAGACATGTGTTCAACTATGTTCATAGCAGCATTATTTGTAATAACAAGAACCTGGAAGCAACTAGATGCCCCTCATTTGAAGAATTGATAAAGAAGATGTGGCACACTTACACAATGAAATACTACTCTGTGGATAAAAACAATGGAATTTTGAAATTCATAGTTAAATGGATTGAACTTAAAGAAACCATCCTGAATGAGGTAACCCAATCAGAAAAAGAGGGATGATGGAAGGGGAGGGTGATCGGGGGGCAATAGAGGGTGAGAGGAAGGCAGAGAGGGTATGGGAACTTGTATCAATATGTAAAATAATAAAAGAATTTTACTCACAAAGTTATAAAATACAAACATCATATAATATAACCTTATATTTAAAATATCTATATAAACTCAATTTATTTCAAAATCTTTTATTATATTTAGACTTTACAATTTTAAATGTGTGATATTTGAATGAAAGAATTTTATTAATATTTTCATTGACCTGCAAAGAAATTAAGGTTAATAATTTCTTATTAAGGTTAATAATAAGGTTGTGATTTGTATGTGAAGAAATACATCTTTGAGTATTATATATAGAATATACATAATTAAAGCAATTACAGACAAAATGGAGAATCCATTAAATTAATAATAAAACAATAACCCAATGCAACTGCTAACAACTTTATGTAGATACAAAGAAAATTAGTTGATTGTGCTGACAATCCTCTAGTACACAAAATTTTATGGTAGCATGATCCACAAAATCCAATAACTGAAAATAACAAATGCCTACTAAGTAATCTTGCCAATGAGTTTAATAAAAATATATTTTTGCTTAAAAACAATCAATTCATTATGACAATAATTTAGGATTATCATTTGGGGAAGTGTACTATACTAGCCAAAGAAAGACAAGACTCAGAAAATGTCACTCATGTGTGGAATCCAAATGCTTGATCTAGATGATCGTAGAAAGGATGCTGTGTTCTGTTGTGAGAACCTGAGAAGTGATTGGGGAAAAGAAAGACAAAATAATCTTCATCTATGAGTTTGTATAACCACAGGCAAAAATAAGAAGTCTAGAGTTCTATTTGACTATAAAGTATATGTATAAAATAATACATTCACTGTAACATACTATAAGTTATTAATATGTTTTAAAACAGTAAAGCATGGTATTATATACCTATGCGTCAAAACATAACATGCCCCACTGATATGTAGTTTTCATTAATTTGATTTAAAAATTAGATAAAAGTTGTAGGTAAGTTTTTCTATTTTATACATATGTAAAATAATTGTTATCAGCATAGAAATGATTTTGATCATCATAATCCCATAGGATGTTTTTAATATGCAGTAATTCTATAGTTATATGAACTTCTAGTAACTGGTAACTGATTTATATTCTCTCTACATTTGCTCAATCAGATTTACAGGATTATCCATCTCCTTATATGCTTCCATTTTACTCTTATTGTCAGTCAATCTACAAATAGCAAAGAAAGTATTCTTCCAAAGGCATAGTCCTCCTCCAGAGTCTCATAACAGTCTTTGAGATGTTCACCATTCACCAAACTTTGTAAACTGACATTATCCAGGCACAGCTTGAATATTTATTTATTTATTTATTTATTTATTTATTTATTTACTGACTTACTTATTTATTTATTTATTCAGAACCAATCATTTTACATATCAATACACCCTTGTTCCCTCTCCCTTCCATCCTCCAATGTGCACTAACTCTGCTATCCTCTTTCTGCTCCACAAAGAAACTGAGAACTCCCATTGGTGATCATCAAAGTTTGTCACACCATTTTGGGGAGGGTCTACTCACTCCTCCATGTATCTGGACATGTATAGGGAATGGGCTCTCAAAGTCCATTTGTACACTAGAAATAAATACTGGTTTCATTGTTAGAAGTCCCATAGAATGCCCAGGCCTCCCTATCAGTCACCCACACACAGAGGGCTTGGTTCAGTACAGTGATTATTCTCCAGCTTTATGACTGGGGTCCCTGTGCTCTCACTTTGTCAAGTCAGATGTGATTGTAGATTTCTTCAACACGTCTTGATTCCTTTGTTCATACCTCCTCCCTTTCTAAAACTGTATTGTAGGAGTATGGTTCAGTGCTTAGCTGTGGGTGCCTACTTCAGCTTCCATCAGGTAGTGGATGAAGGTCCTAGAGAGCAACTAAGGTAGTCATCAATCTTTCTATAAGGAAAGTTCATCAAAGGCGGCCTCTCCACTACTGCTCAGATTTTTAGTTATGGTCATCTTTTTGGATATCTGAACATTTCCCTAGTGCCAGATATATCTTTAAACCTATAATGACTCCCTCTATTAAGGTATCTCTTTTTTTGCCCTCCTTTATTTTTCACCGAACTTAGCCTTTTGATCCCTCTTATCTTCTCCCATTCTCTGTCTCTTAACTTTTTTTCATCACCTCCTGCATCCTCCCAATTAGGTCAGGAGATCTTGTCCCTTTCATCTTCTTAGCGGGCCATGTCCTCCTAGTTTCTCTGGTGGTGTGCATTGTAGATTAATTGTCCTTAGTGTTATGTCTAATATCCATATATGAGTGAGTGCATGCCATGCTTGTCTTTCTATGACTGGGTTCTGTTCAGGCCCAACTCCCACCATCCCCACCTTGGTGCTGTCTCTGTCTGTGCAAACCCCTGCCAGCAGAACAGCCATAGCTCTTTTATAACCACAGTGATTAGTAGTAGATCTTCTCTTCAATTTTTTTCAGCCTTTCAGTCATGAACTCTAAATGAAAGAGTGAAGCCTACTCTGAGAATATCAATTCTTCTGATTTCTGCCAAATCTTTTCTTTATATACTTTACATACTTTTTGCTTATGTTATATGTCATACATATAACTGCAACATTTGCTGTGTTTGGATTATGTCTTTGTGGCTTTTTAATGCTATTTTCTATAAAATATATTTGTTTTTAATTATTTATTCACAAATTTTTCAATTCTTAGAAAGTAGTTCAGTACATGAAATATTTATCTTCACTGAACTAGTATCTAGATAGGAAACTTTGGTATTATAATAATCTAACTTGGGTTGGTTCAGAAACACTGAAATTTGAATGTAATAATTTTTGGTTCAGTTTGTGGGGTTGGTATAACTTACTGGTAGGAACAAACAACACTAAAATGAAAAGTGGCATTTTAAGATTTAAAATGAATGTTCCAAGTGTGCATATTTATTTTTAATTTAGGGCATTTTCTTTATCTGCATAAGTATTTTTAGAAAATACTAAGCATCTTTTTGGCATTTTCACATATGTTGATGACTGTGTTCTTGTCATCCACACTCATCCTGCCCCTCCCTCTCATCCTCTTTGTGTTTTCTATTAACATGGAGGTGTGGTGCTGTGTGGGGGATCTTTATGGGAGAGTGTAGAGTATTTCTGGACATGCTCATGAGTGGAGGTTTCTACAAGAATCAGGTGTGTAAGATCCTCCAGGAATTGGAGTTGCAGTCAGCTGTCAGCCATTATCATGGTGCTAGGGACCGAATTTAGGCTCTCTGCACAAACAGTATGAGCTCTGAACCACTAAGCCAGCTCTCCAGCCTCTGACCCTTTCTAATTTGATGTGTTATTTACTAAGGTTCCACAAGTGAAAGAAACATGTGATGATCATGTTTCTGGGCCTGCCATTTGCATTTTATCAATGAATTCAGTATCTGCAGCTTCTTCTCTATTGAATTTAATAAAAATTGGGAAAATAAAGTTTAATGTACCCATCAACACGTTTAAAATTACTTTAATCTTATTCTGAAAATTACCCAGGAAAATTATTGTCCAGTTTCCAAGGCATTTATGTTTGTAATTTGTAATTTGTCTGATACCATAATTTTCCTTTATTCTCATCATTAAGGGAATATTTATGATTCAAATCCATTATTTGTAGAAAATATGTATTCTATGTAGTGTAGGTGAAGTTTCTTTGTGTCCCTGAAGCTGCTCCCAAATAACTAAATATAGGCTTAACATTACTTATAAATGTTTGGCCAATCACTTAGGCTGGTTACTAGCTAACTCACATTTTAAATTAATCCATATTTCTTGTCTAACTCTACCAAACATCTGTACCATCTTTCAACACAGAATATTCTTCTTGATTTTTTCTGTGTGTCTCTTGAATCCTCTGACTACTCACTTCTTCCCAAAGTTCTCCTACTTTGCATCTCATGCCCAATCTCTTTTTGCCCAGTTGCAAGTTAGTCAACTCTTTATTAGTCAATGGGAGCCATACATATTTGTAGTGTATAAAGATGGTTCCACAGCCAGTTAGTGTAAAAGGGATTAAGAAATTACTATAATTCCTTAAGTTGCTTGGTCTTTTATTTTATAGGTAGAGGAATTCAGTGAAATATATAATCATCCCTATTATGGTTGACAGTATTATTATGTTCACTCTTATGTTAAAATCTTTTCAAACAAATCTGCCAGCATCTCAAGCAGTGTGATAGGCCTATTACAATATGCTTCTTATTCTGATCACATCTAATTTACTTCCAGCAAGTCTGAAGATACACTCAAATTCCTGAAGTGATTTTGACAAAAAATAAAATTTATAAATGGAATTAGTTTGGTGTGTTAGTGGGTGTGCTTTATTGTGTATATTTCTGTATTATCTATGCAGTGAAAATCTAGAATTTATACAGTTTAAGGCTATCAATTTTTAGGAAATAATCTTCATATTTATACAAAGGGAACAAATATATGTAACACTGTAAATCTTTCAAGGAATGATTCCAAGTGAGATATTTATTACATTACAGTGGCCTACTCATCTAAATTTATTTTCTCTCTTTGGTGAATTTTGGCCATTAATGATGGCATATGGCTTAACTCACATTGTAGAATAAAATACAATGACTTGGTCAATTTCTTTAATGTTTCCAATTACCTCCTGCCTTTTTAATAAATTGCTTCTATATCTCTATCTGTTTATATGTCATTTTAAGTGTATTTTTATATCAGGAGTTTAATTCCCTTTCCCTTTATCATCACATTTAGCCACCAATGAAATGGGAGCAGTAGTAGTACTGGGTAATTTGAGAGCTAACACTTTCATAGACATCAAATCATTCTGCTCTCATGCCCAAGGCTAAGAAAATCAGAGTATATAATGGAAACAATAAGAGTTAACACAAAGCTTGCATGCAGAGGATATAATAGTCACTTTATTATTTTTGCTGTGGTGGAGTTCTATGCCCTACAATAGACTGTGAAGCAATCTGTGTGATACATTTACTCCTCTACCTGAGGCACCCACATGTTAAATAGCCCCAATTGAACAGAAGAACTGACTCCACACCATATGGTGCTGTTGATGAATGTCTAAAGTCTAGACATTAGTCTACTATCTAGACTCGACAGAGAACACAATAGTCTGTCAATGGTATTGAACTAGTTAAGTGTGTTTTCCAAAAGAAAAGGTGCATGTATTCTGGAAACTAAAGTAATAGTACTAGTCGTTCTATGAATTAATTACAAGTGCAGTGTCTCTGTAATTCTTCGGGATGGTTTGACTGTAGCTCTAGTTTCTGTGTCAATTTGTCTACCAAGCTGTAGCATCCCAGTTAACCAACATATGTTGTGTTTAAATCAACAAGTAACTGTTCTTTCTTTCAAAGCAACATCAAATTATTCATTAATTGTCAACAGATTTTACAACAATTGTTCAGGAAAATAGGAGCTTCACTATTCCTGACTATGTCAAAACTGAAGGGAAGGAGAACATGTGGGACCAGGAAGATTGAGACAGAAGATGAATAGACAAGAGCAAAAAAAAAAAAAAAAAAGATACCATAATAAAGGGAGCCATTATAGGTTTGAAGAGAAAACTGACTTTAGACAAATGTCCAGAGACCTACAATAGTGATCCCAACTAACAAGAGGCTATCTTAAATGCCCTTCCCTGATAATGAGACTGATAACGTATATGCCATCCTAGAACCTTCATCTAATAATTGTTGGAAACAGAACAAGACACTGACAGCTAAACACTGAGCTAAACTCATGGAATCCAGTAGTAGAGAGGAAAGAGTGAAAAAAAGGGGTGGGGGTCAAGACCAGGCTACAGAAACCCATAGAGATAGCTAACATCAACAAGGGGGAGCTCATGGACCCCCAGACTGATAGCTGGGAAACCAGCATAGGACCCATTCAGACCATATGAACATAGGTTTCAGGTAGAAGGCCTAGACAGTCTAAGTGACCTCTCACAGTGGAACCAGGATGTATCCCTGGTGCATGAAAGGACTTTGGGAGTACATTCCCCATGTAGAGATACTCCCTTAACCTAGAGATGGGAAGGCCTAGACCCTACATCAAATGACTTGATGGATTTTGTTGAGTACTCCTGGAAGGCATAACCCTCCCTGTGGAGTGGGTGGGAAATGGGAAGGGAGGGGCATCAGGGAGAGGAAATTAGGATCAATAGGTAAAATAAGAAAAATAATAATAAATAAAAAAATAATTTTAAATCTAAGTGATAATAAATACTTAAAAATAAAAAAAAAACATAATTGAAGATTACAGTACTTAGAAAGTTTGTGGTAACGTATTTTTTCCCACCAAAATTTACTTTCAATTAGACTCCATTCCCTGTCTTCTGGCTCATATCTATGTCAAAGAAAATGTTCCCAAAGAGCAGATAAAGTTTCAGGTTAGGTGTCAACCACCATGTAGTCATGTTATACCATTTAGTCCCATGAATTCTTATCAATAAATCCACAACTATGCCTGTTTATCAATATTAACCTGTTACCAGCTATTTTACCCTAAATAAGTAGTTCTGGCATTATATTTGTGGTCTAAGTCTCCCAAGTAGCCAGGGTTGAGATCTCCTATCTTTGTTTAAATTGTTCAAAGTATAATCTGGGTTCAATTCAAATTGTCTCATGCATTGGTGGTTCTCAAAAGTGTAAGGGTTAATGTTTGTCTGATAATACTATGAGTTTTTCAGACCTTTGACTATAGTTTATGAAATATGATCAAATGTGACAATGTACCAGAGATATTCTTGATATTGAGAACCTTTGTTGCTTCTACAACTTACTGTATAAAACAGTACATATAATTTCTATGACAGTTCACTGGTCAAATTAAAAATTTATGATGAATCTTGATGTTAGTGGAGTATTGCTGTGTAGCCCTTACATAGAACATAGTTTTGTGGATCTGTACATAGAACATAGTTTTGTGGATCTTGATGTTATGGCAAGAGACATGCTGAGCAAACCATTTTTAAGAGGGAGAAAAAATAGAGAGGGAGGGAAGAAAGGAAGGAAGGAAAACAGTAAGCCTTGCCAGGAGTATGTGTGTGTGTGTGTGTGTGTGTGTGTGTGTGTGTGTGTGTGTGTGTGTGTTTCAATACAGGGTTTCTCTGAGGAGTGGAGTTCAACTTTCCTTTATCATTACAAGTTCCTTTTCTCTGTATAGATTTAGGTTCAATTTTTAAAACTTTTATTAATTTTAATTGTGACCTTTCCATATGTTTGTTAAACTATAATAAATAAAACAGTGAATGTTACCAAGCTATTGAAAAGTAAAAATGTGTGTCATCGTCAGAAATAATTTATTGAAATCTAATTTATTGTATTTTATTGCAAAATCTCCTCATATTAGTGTAGTTTTTCATTCCAAACACAAGTTTCAAATTGGTTTCTTCATGTGCAGTGAACTTGTGAGCATTCAGAGAACCCTTGGCTTTCTATTAATGCAGATTTGATAGGTGATTCATATTCAACATTCTGATATTATAAGCTGAAATAAAGCCAAAATATTTATGAGAGACACATTATTTTAAAACTGAAGCAAAATATGCTTTTGGAAGTGTCTTCCAGAAATCATGTTACAACTGCTTCCGTCCCCAGGAGCAAGTGATGGAGACTGATTGGTTCTTTGAAAAAGTGTATAGTATAGTGAGATAAAATACAAGGGACTGGAAATCTTTGCAATCTAGTGCATTTATAATTGCTAGACTTCTGTGTTGGTCTATTGCTTCAAATCAGCATGTTGTCTTGCAAGAAATTGCTATTTAATAGAGAATATTAAACATAAGCGTCAATATTCTAATGTTAGCTTTTGCCAAAAGGCAGTAACTTCCATTTGCACTAAAATACAAATAAAATATGAAATACTTTTCTACTTTATAAGGTAACAATCTAGATTTTAAAATAATTATCACATTACAAACCATCTACAGGATATCTGAAAAATAACATGTAAGTAAGTCCAATAGCCATTTGAACAAAAAGATTATTATTCTAAAGAAAGGCTTCAGGATATATAACACTAAAATCAGAGTAATTGAAGCAATACATGCTCTTGTACTCCTAAGTAGTTTTTAACATAAGAGTTTTAAAAGATAGGTTGTTTCAGAAAATTCAAAGACACATATGTTGCTTCAATAAAGTTTTCAGTTTTAATAAAGTGTGGTAGAAATTAAATAAATCCATACTAATTTTATAAGACATTCTATGAAAATTAGTTTAGTAGGTTTCATAGTGTCCCACACAGGTATCTGGCCCTAGTGAATGCAACTTAAAAACATTGATATATGTAAAGCATATTGTGCATCTGGTTAAAGTTAAGCTTCTGGGGTGAAGGGTATTATTTAAGGAGAAGAGTGGTAGAAGATTTGAAGTATATACAAAAAATGAAAGCAGTGTGAAAATGGAGATGGAGTCTGAAGTCATGCATGAAAGGCAAATGCGTGCTTGCTAACGTCAAGGAAATGATAGCTAAAAAGGGCTTAGTTTTATCAGAGACCCTGCACAGAGGGTAATCTTGTTAACACCTTGATTTGTTTCATTCACACTGAAACTAGACATCTAAATTGTAAAGTTATAGGTAAATAATTCATTGCTTTTTGACACCTAGCTTTATTCTTGTTCTACTATATAACATAGATAAGTTATATAATACATATAACACATATACAAGACATATATAAGACACATATAACAAGTGTCATGATAAACAGGCCTACGAAGTTGTTATAATAAATGTCTGGGAATACTGAATATGTGTATAATCAGGTAATGATTACAGATTTAGGCATTTATAAATATATAATAGAACATACTTAAAATTACCTATGGATATTATTGGTAGATATTAACTTCTTACAAAGACATAGAAGGAAACAGGTAATATTAAAAGAAACCTTTAGGATTAAATTTACTAATTTTTATTGTACAGTTAAATAAATATAATATATTTACAAGCGATGATCAGGCTGTCTACCAATGAAATTTCCTCTCAAAATAGAGTGCACTTTGCTAATGTGCTTAATGCAACAAAAAATGAGACAAATTAGAAAGCACAATAATGAAAATGAAACAAATCACAAATTATGTTTTTCTTTCTAATATATCAAAGGTGGTAAAATTAAGAAACTGTTATCTGTAAAAGTATGCTTTGTAGGGACCATAATGCCCATGGTAATTTATTTTACTCTTTTATTTTTTCTTTTATTCACAATAGATTTTATTCTCATACATTGTATTCTGATTCTTGATTGTAGTTTTCTTCTACTTCTCCATGTTCCTCCATACTATCGCTCCCCTTCTTATCCACTCCCTTTCCGACTTTCATTATAAAAAAATAGGATTCTGAGATAACAACCAAACATGACAAAATTAAGTATAATAAGAATAAGTAAAAACTATCCTATCAATGTTGGACATGAAAACACACAGCAGTAGGCAAATATTTCTAAGGGCAGGCACAAGAGTTAGAGATCTACTTGTTCTCAAAGTCAGGATTCCCATAAACATACTAAACTAATGGCTATTATATCTATGTAGAGAACTTGTTACAGACACATGTATGCCTTGTGGTTGCTACTTCAGTCTCTGTCTCTCCAGTCTAATGTCTCTCTCTCTCTCTCTCTCTCTCTCTCTCTCTCTCTCTCTCTCTCTCTCTCTCTCAAGTGATGTCTACCTACAGAACACCAAGTAGATTGGTGATTCCATTATTTTCTTGTTGATGTTGATGGTAGTGATATGTATGTGTAAACCATAACATTAATAACTAAACACTAAACATACAGAGCAAAAAATAATATTAAAAATAGCAAAGGAAAAAGAACAAGGAACTTATAAAAGCAGACTTATTATTATAAGTACTTCTCACCTCTCAGCAGAGAATTCAAAAGCCAAAAGTACATGGACAGATGTATTTAGAATCTGATATACTATCGATACCAGCCCAGGCTACTATACCCACCAAATGTGATATACAAATCAAGATATTCTAGGATGAATTCAAATTTAAATAATATTTATCTACAAATACATGTCTGCACAAAATTTAAGAAAGAAAAATACAAACGATGGAAGTAAACTAAATTGAAGAATATAGCAGAAAGAGATATACATTGACACATGTGTACACATACATACACACACACACACACATACAAAAATACATGCTCATACATACATATCACAAACATTAACAATAAATAACAGGAATTAGCAATTACTGATCTTTATTAACTCATAAAAAAAGAAATAACAGATTAACAGATTGGATAGGAAAACAAGATCCATCCTGCTGCACTTTAGAAATATATCTCAACACCATCAAGAGCCATTGCTTGAAGGTAAGGGGTTAAAAAAACTTTTTACAAACAAATGTGCCTAAAAAGTAAGCCGTTGCAGCCATCCATGATAATATCTATCAAAATATACTTCAAACAAAACCTAATCAGCAGAGCTAGGGAAGGACACTACATAGTCATTAAAGGCAAAGTCACCAAGATGACATTTCAATTCTTAATACTTATGCCCCAAGCAAAAGAATATCCAAGTTTGTAAAAGAAACACTACTACAGCTTAAATAACACATTGACCCGCACAACCTACACTCACCAAAGAAAGTCATCAAGAAAAAAATCAAAACAGAGAAATAGAGGAAGTAACATGTTATAAACCAAATGGTCACAACAGATAATTTTTTCTTGTTTTAAGAACATTACAAATGTAAGTTACAAAACAAAACTGAGTCATCTTATAAGGTGTACCAAGACACTTAGAAGCTACACAAGACAAACTTGGAATTCCTTCAACTGCAAAGTGAAACCACAAAGTTAAGGGTGTTACAGTAACTAGAAAATGCCTGAGAATGCTGAAGAAACCCCAGAGAAGTGGGACTGATTCAAACTCCTTGAACAAATAAAATTACAAGAGAAGAAAAGGGCTAAAAAGATAACTTCACCAAACATATTCTCTGAAGTCAGAGACTGAAGCAGTAGCCATGGCAAAATAAGCAGCTTAATCAGTAGGTAGAGGCAAAGCAAAGCCATGTTGAGGAGGAATCGGGCTACAGAGTACAGCTTCTGTACCCAGGAACCTTATAGAAACGTCTCTGTCCTATTCAGGGTTGCTTTATACTCATCACTCATTACTTCCATCCACACATTCTGATTCAACAAAATGTCAACAATAAGCACATACCATGATGGTCTCACTATTGCATCTTTGAAAAATCAGATACAATGTTCATGTATACACAGAAGGACGCTGTATATCCTGTCTAAAACTACTACATGTCTAGTATGAATAATGATGATATAGTGTGAAAACATTTTGACTCTTGGAATTTAAATGGCATATAGGTAACAGACTGACATTTTTACTTTTTAATATTTTGGGATGATGTTAAGTGTTGAATATATTTTATAACTGAAATATGAGCCAATGTAAATATGAGGCTCTATTCTGTCAAGTCGTCTGACTTACTTTAACTTTTTTAGATATGATGGGTTTCATCAAGCTGTCTTCTGAATATAACCACACACATGTTCTCTGGGATTTCTGTATGAGCTATATGTGAAATCCCTACACCCATATAGAGGTGGTCAAAAGATGATAGCTGCATGAAGAATGTTATGTGAATACAGCAGCAGTGATCAAGATGGTGAATATGAAGCTGAAGGCTGCTGACTGCCATGGTACACTTGAAAGGTAGGTATAGCCTCTCGGGAGCTTTCAAAATTATCAATTCAGCTGACCTCCATTTTGATGCTGTAATGTAACCATGGTATTGCTCAGAGGCTTACATTTCCAATTCTTTGAGGATGATTCATTTGTTGATAATTACTATTCATTGGAAAGTTATGACAGTCATGATATTATGACACATATGCTTTCTTCTGTGAGAACTCTACTATTTTTTGGTCATGTTAACAGTTTAGATACACATTCAAATTTAATGATCCAAATAATTGGCTACTATCAACCATGAGAAGCTACTTGATAAAATCAAATAGTACCTGACCATTTTGCTTTATATTGAAAGGTGCAGGCTACTATCATGGTTTTTAAAGGTCTGTGTCTGTGCACATATGTTTGTTAAACTAAGTGTGTATATTCTTTCAGGGCCTAGGGATCATCATATACCCTGGATCTACAGGTGGAGATGGTAGTGAGCCATCATATATTGCTGATGGGAAACAGAGAGGCAGGTGATAGGTAGTCATCATATATTAGTTTTGTGAAAAAAAGATACAGTTGGTAGTGAGCTATCATACACTAATGCTAGGAAACATAAAAGCAGTTGGTAGTTAGCCATCATATCTTGTTGTTAGGAAACAGATATGTAGTTGTTGGTGGGTCATCATATATTGTTGCTGGGAAACAGAGAGGCAGTTGCTAGTATGCATTCATATATTGATGTTGGGAAATAAACTCTTGTCATCTCAAAAGCAGCATGCACTCTAGAAACCTGATGCTTTTTTTTTTTATCTCCAGTACAAATTTTACAATTAATTTATAGTTTTTACTATCAATATTAAGGAAACAAAAATAAGAGTAAAGAATCAAGATTAACTGTAAAAAAAAATGCCATCTGACAATCTACAAAACTGTGACTTATACATAGAGATGTGTGAGTGTGGTGAGAAAAAGAAATGGATGGAGAGAAAAATAGATGAGAAGGCATTATTAATCTAGATATAAATGCAGAGGTTTATTGAATCACTCACTGAATGAATCTCAGTTGAAGACCGTGATGTAGACTTCCTTAAAGCTGGGACACCTAACTCTCTCACCATACACTCAACACTCTTTACAATTCTAAAATTTTTAAATAAGAAATTCACAACCTATTGCAGTCTGGATATTGCATGGAATAAATAATAATACTACAAAAAATTATACATTTGTCTATAGTGTAAATCTATTTTCTCTTAAAGGAAATCAAGTTCATTCCTCAAGGTTATAGTTAGTATGTCAGACGATAGCAAGGACCATAATTAACATATGCATAACCATGTGTAAGATACATAATGTTGCTTGCAGATGCAACCATATATATCATATGAAGTGAGCACAGTCCTGGTTTCTATATTTACCTATAGATGATGAATGAAATATATCAAGGTTACTATATCCCATTTATAACATTTTATTACTACATTAATCTCCACTTTGTTTTGCAGTCTTTATACTACATAATATTTCTCATGCAAGAATAATGATGAAATGCAAAATTGATTAGCAGAAAAATTAAATGATGGGACAGGGAAATAAGAGAAAGAAATTAAGAAATTATTTCCTATAATTTTCATATAAATTAGAAAATTAAGAATAAGACATAAATTATATATAAGCACATATAAAACAAATAAAACATTTCAAGATAACACTAATTTCTCAAGTTTTAACTAGAAGAGGGGTTATAATCACTATTTTTTTCTATTTCATCTTTCTGGTTTTTGGGGGGTGGTTTTTTTGTCCTGAACTAACCAACACCAGAAGAAAAATAGTGTTTGATAAAGTAATGTCAAAAACTGTTTTTTGACAATGAAATAATTATTATGAAAATTGAATTGTAAAGATGAGTTAGAAAATAGTTGGACAAAATCCTTGGATGTAGTTAGACTAAACTTAAAATTTGAAAGTTACTAACTACCACTTTGCATATTACTATACATTACAGCTATTATGGTATATTGGCAAATAACAAATCATCATCAAATAATTTTTACTATTTTATATATGTTTGTTTTGAAAATAATTTGTTTATTTTATGATATATTTCTTCTCAGTTTCATACTTACTATGGTAACCCTGTTTTTAAACTGTATTTGTGTTTCATAAGACAAACTACTTCTTTAATTTTTCATTAGAAATGATGTTTTTTTATAAGTTTATTTTTATATCATTGTATCTTTTGCATCACAGATCTCAAACCCCTATCCATTTGTGTTTAACCTCTGCTCTTAAAACACCACTAAAATGAAATAAAAGTTAAGAGAAGAAAAGAAAAAAGAGAAAAAAAGAAGAGGAAAGTGCTAGTATTCTGGCATGTGTACTGGCCTGTCCTTGGGGTCCTGACACTTTGTATCCTCAGCTGCAGCCACTAAGAACATCACCTGTGCATACTCACTGACTTCTCTCTGTTTCTTTTTTTAAAATTATTTATTTATTTTTCTTATTTTACATATTGATCCCAGTTCCCTCTCCCTTCCTCCCTCATTCCCTCCCTTCCATGCCCCACAACCACTCAACCACCCTCCCATCCTATTCCCTGCCTTTGTTCCTTCTTTTTATAACTCTGCTTAGCTCCCCTCCCTCTCTCCTTCTCCCCCCCCCTTTCTCTGTCTGTTTCTCTCCTCTCTATTCCCTCCCTGCTCTCTCTCTCTCTGCCCATGTTAAGATGGAAAAATTTAGCCTAATTCTCCAGTGACCCCAGGAAGCTGGGAGTCTTAAATCCCAAGCTGAGGGTCACCTACTTTAATGTTTACAACAGCCTGTGAATGTGAACACAGGAAATGAGCCTTGTCGCCCCACCCAGAAGCCTGTGCGAAAGCAGACTTCCTGGGCTAAGAGCAGGCTTGGATAGTTTAAATTAATTGGTCCACACTGGATGCTACAAGATAATTGATTCACAATGTGTGGGCTTTGTTGTAACCCTATAAAAGCAGTCTCAATTGTGTACCGGGGGTCCTCAGCTCTCTACCATGCATGGTGTATGGCTGTTGGGCTCCACTGCACTGGAATATAAAGGATCTCATGTGTTTGCATCAAGACCACTTCCCATGAGTGATTGGTGGGGCAGGGGAGGCAACTTTTCTGAGTGGGAGCACAAGGGACCATGCTCTTGCAGGTCCTACATTTGGTGCATTGGCCAGGAAACTGCGACCACCCCTCTCATATCCGAGAACCGACTTGGAGGTACTGGGATCCCCACTGTGTCTGTATGTGTCTATATGTGCTCTGACATGCTCTGGTGTGTGTGTGTATGTGTGTGTGTGTCAGCTGGCACCTCTGTTCTGATCTGGTATCTGTATTTTGGAACGCGTGTTCTCAGTTTCGGTTTGCAGCTGTCTCTGTGGGCAGTAAGGGACCAGAAGATCATGATCAGCAGATGTGCGATAAGGATCACAGGCTGTTGCCCTAGAGGAATTTTTAAGGGGGTATAGGAAGCCTCGAGATGCCCAGTTATTAGCTTCTCTCTGTTCTGTCAGTCGGAGGGCCGAATTCTGTGTCTGAATTTTGCTGCCAACTCAGGAACACTCCCGGGTGGAGAACTTGGTTCCTGGTTGGTAGGACCAAGCTCTGTATTTGGAGACTGCTCTAGTCTTCTGCCTGTTTGTTGGAGATGTGGGTGGGTCACGTGTCTGGATCTGTTAGTTGCTCTTTTGTGCGTTCTAGTTCTGTCTTTGTCCATAGCTTCATCATGGGGCAGATGGTCGCAATTCCCCTCTTTTTTAACTCTTGACCACTGGTCAGGTTCCCTGTGTCTGGATCTGTTAATTGCCATTTTGTGTGCTTTTGTCCTAGGTGTCTTTGTCTACCTTACTATCATGAGACAGACGGTAACAACCTCCCTCAGTTTAACCCTAGACCACTGGGCTGAAAATAAATCTTGGGTCAATAATTTGTCAGTTGAGGTTCAGAAGAAACCCTGGCAGACTTTGTGTACTTCTGAGTGGCTAGCAATGGGGGTTGTATGGCCCCCAGAGGGAACTTTTACTTCTGAGGTTATCCACGCTCTTAAAATGACTTTCAGACTAGAACTGGCTCTCATCCCGATCAAGAGCCCTATATCCTTACATGAAAGGATCTGGTAGATAACCCTCCCCCATGGGTTAAACCATGGCTGAGCAAGCCAAGAGAGCCAGGCTCCTGAGTTCTGGCCCTCGGAAGTGGGGAAAAAACCTCCGACCAGAGAACCTGAACCCTCTCCTCAAATCTACCCTGAGATTGAGGAGACTCTGACCTGGCCAGAATCCCAACCTATTCCCCCACACCCCTCTCTGATACATGCTGCAGCAAGGGGGCCTTTGGAAACCTTCAAAGCTCAGGCCCCAACGGCAGGAGGACCTGCCACCAGGACCCGAAGTTGGAAGGGAACCACTCCAGAGGGAATGGATGGGGTTGTGACCCTGCCGCTACACACATTTGTTCCCCCAGTGCTGGGTGACCAGCTGCAGCCCCTGCAGTACTGGCCCTTTTCTTCCTTGGATCTTTACAATTGGAAAACTAACCACCCCCCTTTTTCAGAGGACCCCCAATGCTTCATGGGGTTGGTGGAGTCACTTATGATCTCACCAGCCTATGTGGGATGATTGACAACAACTGGAGCACTCTTCACCACCAAGGAGCAGGAGAGAATTCTGTTAGAGGCAAAAAAAAAAAAAAAAACCAAAAAAAAAAAAAACATGTTCCTGGGGCCAACAGGCAGCCCACACAACTGCAAAATGAGATTGACGCAGGATTTCCTTTGGTGCCCCAGTTGGGACTTTAACACCCCCGAAGGTAAGGAAAGCTGGAAAGTCTATCGCTGGGCTCTGGTGGTGGGTCTCCGAGGTGCCACGAGGTGACCCACCAATTTGGCTAAGGTGAGAGATGTGATTCAGGGGCCAAAGGAATCTCCTTTGGTGTTTCTTGACAGGCTCATGGAGGCCTTCAGGCAGTTCACTCCCTTTGACCTACCTCAGAAGCTCAGAGAGCTTTGGTGACTCTGGCCTTCATAGGGCAGTCGGCTCTAGATATTAGAAAGAAACTCCAAAGACTGGAAGGGCTACAGGAAGCTGAGTTGCATGACTTAGTAAAAGAGGCAGAGAAAGTGTATTTTAAAAGGGAGACAGAGGAAGAAAAGAAACAGAGAAAAGAGAAGGAAAAAGAGGAGAAGGAGAACAGGCATGACAGAAGACAGGAAAGAAATTTGACTAAGATCTTGGCCGCAGTGGTTGAAAGAAGAAATGGTAGAGAGGGAGAGAGCGAAATCAGAAAATTTAGAGCAGGCCCTAAACAGTATAGAAACCTGGGCAACAGAACTCCACTTGACAAAGACTAATGTGCATATTGTAAAGAAAGAGGGCACTGGGCAAAGGACTGCCCCAAGAAGGGAAACAAGGGATCAAAGGTGCTAGCCGTGGGGGGAAGCTGAAAATTAGGGAAGACAAGGTTTGGAAACCCTCTTTGAGCCCAGGGTAACTTTGAAAGTGGAGGGGAGACCAGTTGATTTTTTAGTGGCTACCAGAGTGGAGCATTCTGTGCTGGTACAGCCGTTAGGAAAATTAAAAGGCAAAAAATCCTGGGTAATGGGGGCTATGGAGCAATGGCAGTACTCATGGACTACCCGAAGAACAGTGGACCTTCGCATGGGCCTGGTATCCTACTCGTTCCTGGTTATCCCAGAATCCCCTTCCCTGCTGTTAGAAAGAGACATCCTGTCAAAAGTAGGAGCCCAGATTCATTTTGACACTGAACAGCCATCAGTTATGGATAAACAGGGAAATCAATTTCAAGTCCTCACTGTTAGGCTAGAAGATGAGTACAGACTCCATGAGGAGCCGGGGCCTGACTTCGACTGTTCAGGTGGAGCTGGAACATCTAATATGGACTGGTGGTTGGCAACCACTCCCCTAGCTTTGGGCTGAAATATCCGGAATGGGTCTGGTGAAACAAGTGCCTCCACAGGTTATTCAGCTGAAAGCTAGTGATACACCAGTGTCAATTAAACAGTACCCCATGAGTAGAGAGGCTAGGGAAGGTACCCCACATCCAGAGGTGGATACAGCAAGGCATTCTGGTTCCTGTTCAATTTCCCTGCAACACTCCCTTGCTATCAGTTAAAAAGCCTGGGACCAATGCTTATCTGCCAGTATAGGACTTGAGAGAGCTCAATAAAAGGGAACAGGACATACATTCATCAGTTCAGAACCCTTATAACCTCCTGAGTGCCCTTCCACCTGAGAGGAACTGGTAAACCATATTAGACCTGAAAGACACCTTCTTCTGCCTGAGGTTACATCCTGCCAGCCAACCACTATTTGACTTCGAATGGAGAGACCCTGACATGGGCAGAACCGGACAGCTCACCTGGACCCGACTGCCACAAGGGTTTAAAAACTCTCCGACTATCATTGATGAGGCACTTCATAAAGATTTGGCCAACTTCAGGATCCAACACCCCCAGGTGACACTCCTCTAGTACGTGGATGACCTACTTCTGGCAGGAGCCACCCACCATGACTGCATGGAAGGAACAAAAGCACTGCTGATAGAATTGACGGATCTGGGCTATCGAGCCTCTGCCAAAAAGGCCCAGATTTTCAGAAGAGAGGTAAAGTACCTGGGGTACAGTCTATGGCAATGATGGCTGACAGAGGCTCGAAAGAAAACCGTAGTTCAGCTACCAGCTACAACCATGGCTGTGGATCTCAGGGTTCATGATTCTAGCAGCCCCATTCTACCCACTGACTAGAGAAAAAGAAAAATTCTCTTGGGCTTCGGAGCATCAGGAGGTATTTGATGCCATTAAAAAAGCCCTGCTGAATGCACCAGCTCTAGCTCTCCCTGATGTAACTAAACCTTTTACCCTTTATGTGGACAAACATAAGGGAGTTCTAACTCAATCCCTTAGGCCATGGAACAGACCAGTTGCTTATCTGTCAAAGAAGATTGATCCTGTAGCCAGTGAATGGCTTGGTTGTCTGAAAGCTGTCGCGGCAGTGGCTGCACTGATCAAGGACGCTGACAAATTGACTTTGGGGCAGAAAATAACCATAATAGCCCCCCATGCACTGGAGAGCATTGCCCTGCAGCCCCCAGGCCAATGGATGACCAATGCCCACATGACTCATTACCAAAGCCTGCTTCTCACCGAGAGGATTACGTTCGCTCTGCCAGCCACTCTTAACCCTGCCACTCCTCTGCCTGAGGAGACTGATGAACCAGTGATTCATGACTGCCATCAATTGCTGGTTGAAGAGACTGGAGTTCGAAAAGATCTTACAGATATCCCGCTGGCTGGGGAGACTTTGACCTGGTTCACCCATGGGAGCAGCTACATGGTAAAAGAATGGCTGGGGCAGTGGTGGTGGATGGAACCCACATTGTTTGTGCCAGCAGCCTGCCATAAGGGACCTCAGCACAAAAAGCTGAGCTGTGGTCCTCACCAAGGCCTTGCAGATAGCCAAAGGAAATTCCTTGAATATCTACATGAACAGCAGGTATGCTTTTGCAACTGCACATGTGCACAGGGCTATTTACAAGCAAAGGGTGCTGCTTACTTCACCAGGGAAGGAAGTCAAAAACTAAGAAGAGATTCTAAGCTTGCTAGAAGCCTTGCATTTGCCAAAAAGGCTGGCCATCATACATGGCCCTGGACACCAAAAGGCCAACGATTTCATCTCAAAAGGGAATCAGATGGCTGACCAGGTAGCGAAGCAGGCAGCCCAGGGTGTCAACCTGCTGCCTGTAGTATAGAGGTCCAAAATTCCAGAACGTGGATGACAGTATACTCTGGAAGACTGGCAGGAAATAAAGGAATTGGATGGGTTCACTGAGACCCCAGAGCGGACTTGCTATACCTTAGATGGAAAGGAGATTTTACCCTATTGAGAAGGGTTAGAATATGTCCAGCAGACATATCATCTAACCCACCTAGGGGATAAACATCTGCAAAAACTGGTTAGAACATCCCCTTATCATGTTCTGAGAATATTGGGAGTGACCAACTCAGTAGTAAAACATTGTGTGCCTTGTCAGCTGGTTAATGCTAATCCTACAAGAATGCCTTCTAGGAATAGACTAAGGGGAAGCCATCCAGGAGCTCACTGGGAAAGGGACTTCATGGAGGTAAAGCCTGCCAAATATGGTAACAAATACTTATTAGTTTTTATAGACACCTTTTCAGGATGGGTAGAGGATTACCAAGGAGACCTCAACCATGGTGGCTAAGAAAATACTGGAAGAAATATTCTCAAATTTGGAATACCTAAGGTACTAGGATCAGACAATGGTCCAGCTTTTGTTGCTCAGGTAAGTCAGGGACTGGCCAAGACGTTGGGGGTTGATTGGAAATTACATTGTGCTTACAGACCCCAAAGCTCATGGCAGATAGAAAGGATGAATAGAACCATAAAAGAGACCCTCACTAAATTGACCACAGAGACTGGCATTAATGACTGGATAGCTCTCTTACCCTTCCTGGTTTTCAGTGTAAGAAACACCCCTGGATGGTTTGGGCTGAACCCCTATGAATTCATTTATGAGGGGCCCCACTCCACTGATGGAAACTGTCTCTGCACATAGTGCTGATGCAATGTCCTCCCAGCCCCTGTTCGCTAGGCTCAAGGCGCTCAAGTGGGTGAAACAGTGAGCATGGAAGCTGCTCCAGGAGGCTTACTCTGCAGAAGGAGACCTGCAAGTCCCACATCGCTTCCAGGTTGGAGATTCCCTATATGTAAGGCGTCACCAGGCAGGAAACCTTGAGACTCCGTGGAAAGGATCATATCTTGTGCTCCTAACCATGCCAATAGCAGTAAAGTTGAAGGAATCCCCACCTGGATCCATGCCTCCCATGTCAAACCAGCGCCACCCCCTGATCCTGAATGGAGAGCCAAAAAGACTGAGAATCCCCTTAAGCTCAAGCTTTATCTTATGAGACCCACTTCCTCAACCAGGTGACTCTATCCAGTTTACAGAAGCAGGCTGATCCAACTGTAAGGGGTTAAATCTATTATTTTTACAGCAGGGGGGCCTCTGCTGCCCTTTGGGTTAAGGGATGGTTCAACAAGTCTCCTTGGATGACCACCCCACTTCCTGCTCTGATGGGACCCTTAATGACATTGCTCTTGCTGCTTACTGATGGACCTTGTATGATTAATAGAATCGTTACTGTTGCTTGGGAGTGAATAAATATGGTCCAGATTATGGTACCTAGACAATGGTACAAGAGCCTCCCAGGCAAAGAGAAAGTTGCCTATAGTCCTCATAGTCCTCCCAGTTCTAAGATTAGAACTATTAACAAGAGAAGAAGTGGGGAATGTTAGGATGGAAAAAGCTGACTCAATTCTGTACTGGGGGTCCTCAGCCCTCTCCCCTGTGTGGCGTATGGCTGTTGGGCCCCAGTGCACTGAAATATAAAGGATCTCACGTGTTTGCATCAAGACCACTACTTGTGATTTTAGGGGGTGGCACCTTTCCTGAGTGGAAGTGCGAGGGACCGTGCTCTAGCGGGTCTTACACCCTCTATGTCTCTATCTGCTTCACTGCTAGTCTCCCTCTCACCTTCTTTATCCCTTTTCCTCCCCCCTATGTTTCTCATCCCTTTCTCAGCTACTAACCTATAACTCTTTCTTCCTCCAGGCCAATCTCTCCCTTCCTCATTCCCCTTTTTATGATCCCTTTCCCTATAAACTCTATCTACTTGAAATGGGAAGCATGTCATCTTTATCTCATGCCACACATTTCCCCCCTTTTTAATTCAAATTTGAAACAAAGATTTGGGAAAATTGAGAATTGTGGTTGACAATCTAGAAAGTTAGGATAGTGCATTGAGAACTGACAGTATGATAAATGATAATTTAGTGTTCTTCAGATATTCCCAATAGAAATATTATGTCTATGTCAATCTATGTTCTTTATATTTTATCATGATTTAGTCTCATTTTACCTCAGAGAAAGGCCAAAAAAAAAAAAAAATACAACAGGCTAAAAAAATACAGCATAAGAAGAAATAATTTGAATTAAATAAAGCCAAATTTTCTTCCAGATAAAGTTATGTCTTGCATGTAAATTCAACTAATTAGCCTGAAAGAGTTAATGCACCTTTCAAAAGCACTGTTCCTAATAGCGAAGAATAGTTTATGAACTGATAGACTCTGGTCCATAAAGTCTAACAGGCCTATAGTTCTAATTTTTATAGCTTAAAATCACAAGGCATGAAAATTTGTAAGACACCTCAAACTTCACACTTCACACACAGTTAGGAAACTAGTCCCCTAATCAGGCTCCATTCCGCTATATTCAAAGATTTTAAATTTACTTGAATAACATCCATAAAATTTAAATCATATGAAACCTTGGTATATAATTTAAGGTCTGCAGATTTTATTCTTAAAAATTTATTATGTTTTGCCCAATTAGGTTTGCTCCATTTATTTCTACCACTTACATTGCACTTTTAGGTAAAATATACTTTATTTGGATTTATAATGTTTATTCTTATAAGATGAAATGAAGATCATATGAATATCTCCATTTTTCTTAAATTTACAAAAACATTAAGCAAAATTTTATAATATTGTTTCTCATATATTTTTGAAATTTATTTAAAATTGTTGTAACAAAACTAATTATAATTAGGAAGATAAAGAACATTGAATGGAATATTAAATGGTAGTTTGTAGAAACTGGGAAAAGGATTATGGCAGGAAGAGATGTCAAGAATGAAAGCAAGATATTTGAGGATGATAAGTGCTATTATATGAAGGCCTGCATATATCACACTGATCAAAAAAATTAGTACATTAATATAATATAATAATATGATATAATATAATACAAAAGTATGCAATTGCAGCCAGGCTTAGTCTATTTTACATTTTGTATTCTCTTCTGTGTTTTTGCCTGTTTGTTTTACAAAGTTATAAACACAGAAAGAGCATGGACATGGAAAAGTGGGTTGGTGGGAGGATCTGTGAAAAGTTGAGCAAGGGAAAAATAATGATTTTAATATTTTCTATGGATTTTTTAACAAATCCATAGAATAAATAAAAAACAGAATGGTAAAATAAGTAAATGTTGACTTCTTGCCTCTTCAAAATATTACCAATGTTCAAGTGATTTAAATATTATCCAAATTAAATTGTTTGATTTAGTTTGGGTTCTAACTGAATTTGCCATGCACAAAAGGAAAATTTAAATCAAGTAAACAAAATGCAATGTGTAAACAAGAATGGATATGAACAATTTTTAAAACTTTGAAAATTTACTTTTTTTTCCTGTATTTAGATGGTCATACAGAAGAAAATCTGGTAAAATTCAGATGTCTCTACTGTTTGGTTTTGACTTAGATTAGGAATACATGATTTACACATTTACATATTTATTTTAACTTTAATGACTTTTAGTGTTTTTGTCTTTCCTTTTGCTATTGGTTATTAAACTGTGGACAGTCCTGGCCTGAAACTCATTGTCTTCTTGCCCAAATTTTTAAGGGTAGAAATAACAGTACACACTATTGTGAGAAAGATTACTGGCTTCTGATATTATAATAGATATTATATTCTGTCTTAGATTTTATTAATTATATAAGGCTGATTTTGCTATGGACTGTTATTTTAATCTCATATATTAAAAGAAAAATAATACACCCCCTTTGTAAATTTAGAAAAAATTAAAAGATCTAATTTTCAAAAAAGTATCAGGAGACATCATATGTATATACCATTATAACTTACTTAATATACATTTTGATTTATATGTCATTTTTTTTTGTTTTAAAACATATACATAACGATATACCTGAATAATTTAACCACACAATTCTTATCTGTTTTTATGTTCAAATTCATACTTATTAAAAATCTTTAGAGTTCATTGCCTACAATGTTTCCCACTTAAGTGTTTTCAAGCACATAATTCCATTTCCAAAAGTTTGCCTCCTAATTCATGGGGAAAAGAAAATTTCAACACCATTATTTAAAATACTTATTAGTACATATCAGAAATATTATTCTATGTGTACATATATAACACACATGTACATATATGTTAAGATATATGCTGAAAAGTATTGCCCAATTTTTTCAGACATAATATTATAATGCATATTTGAACTATACTGTAATTGAGCACATAAAGTACATAACCATAGCATAAACTCCCATGGAAGCCTTGTTAAATTAAATGACTCCACAAAGCCCAAAGCTGTGAATCACAGAGACTGGAAAAGAAACAGCTGGTAAGTAAGGATGCAAGGAAGATTAGAGATGGTGAGAAAAATGTAAATCTAATATACTGTACACATTTCAAACTGTCAAATAGAATGTATTAGACATGCATAGCACATATTCAATTCCTTGGGTTTTTATAATCTTTATGCCTCTTCTCCCATGATTTTCCCTAAATCTTATGTCAGGAGTGTGATGTAGATGTATGAGCTTGGACTACAGACCACCTGCTTAGTTGTTCCCTGAATTTTGATTGACTTTTGGTTTTCTAAAATGGCCCCTGTCTGCTGCAAATAGAAGGTTCTTTGTTGATGTGTGAGTTAAAATTATCTCTGGGTGTGGTGACACATTACACCAAAATAATTCTTATATTCTAAAGACTAAAGCTGAGACAGGACCTCACTATTGAATTAGCCGGTTATTTTAAGTCTTATGATTTAAGACTGGTGTCCTGTTGTGTTCTCAGCTAGCTGGTTTAACCTGCCTTTCAGAAAACAATATAAAAATCAGCTTTCCTTTCTTTGGATTTGCAATGTAATCAACTACATCCCAGAATAATCCAAAACTGTAATATTGAATTATGCACTTTTTTGCCTCTGAAATAGAGTGTAATACAGGTGTCCAATTGTAAACATTTGTTAAAAGCAAGACAAATAAAAACAGCCTTATCTTATGAATATTTTCTACAATGCTGAAAGTAGAATTTAGATTCATTTTTTTATCTGTATCACATGGAGTTAATAAAGTCTCCTTCCTTATAACGTGCTGTTAAATATTTCTGTAACTGATCTCTCATTCATTCCTCAATTGTTCCATTTGGTGCTATTCAAAAGTTACAGAGCAAACACATATGCACACACATTCACACACACACACACACACACACACACACACACACAGTCACATAGAAAATGAGGAACAGATTCAGAAGACAACATAGAGGCATGTACAGATTCAAGTTATTAAAACAGATAGATTATAGAAGGAGAACCAAGAAGACACAGGAAGAGAACAATAAGAAATGCAAATCTTATTAAGGTGTAGGAACTATTTTCCTATTCTTAGCAATATACTGACCATACAAACACAAAATAAGTATCAGGATTAAACATTTTTAAAACCATATGACCCTAATAGTGAGCATTCCGCTGTTGTGGAAGTTCTAGGGCTAAATTGGCAAGCATCGAATAAGAGAATGCCACATTGGACCCTATTTCATCATCTGAGGCCCCAAAGCCCTCCTCCAGTGACATACTTTCTCTAAGAGTGCCCCACCTCCTAATAGGCAGCCATTATAGGTTTGAAGAGGAAACTGAAGCTAGAGAAATGTCCAGAGACCTACAAAAATGACCCCAAATACCAATTTGAGCAATATGGAAAGGCTACCATAAATGCCCTTCCCTGATAATGAGATCGATGACTAACATATTCATAATCATGGAGCACTCATCTAGTAGCTGATGAAAACAGAAGCAAACACCCACAACTAAACACTGAGCCAAATTGGAATCCTGATGCAGAGAGGGAGGACAAGACCAGGCTACAGAAACACATAGAGACAGCTGACCTGAACATGGAGGAGCTAATGGGCCACCAGATAATAGCTAGAAATCAGCATAGGACTCACTCAGACCCCTTGAACATAGATCTCAGCTAAAAGGCCTGAGCAGTGTAAGGAATTATGACAAACACAATTGTGAAATCTCCCATTCCTAATAGTTTTCATTAAATAACATGTGTAGGTAACTTTGAACACCACCAAGGGTACCTCTATTCAAGTGTGTTTACTTGAAATTATATTTTAGTTTATTTGCAAACTAGTAGGTTTTATAATGACATCTTCATTTTAACTTAGATTTCATTAACCCTCTGTATTCCATCTTTTCCTTTATTACCTTAAGTCCATCCTGATGGGAGATGTCATTCTGTAAATATGTTTCTCATACTGGTTAATGAATAAAGGACTGTTGGCCAATAGGAAACAATATAGGCAGGGCTAGGAGACTAGGAGGAAAGAGGAAGGAGTAAGGAAGAGTCAACATGGAGAGACCAGAGAGAACAGAGGTCCAGACCCTATCTCCGGTAAGATGGACCACTTGGAAATACTTAGATTAATAGAAATGGGTTAATATTTAAGACAGAGCTAGCTGATAAGAAACTAGTAACTGCCCAAGAGAATTATATCAAATACAGAGTCTGCCTGTTATTGGTGGCTGCCATGGCAGCAGGACAAGATTGGCAGGGAAAAACTTGCTCATAACACCATTCACTTTAAATTTCATCTCCCAGAATCACTACACTCATTTTTTTCATGCCACAGGTAGTCTGTTATCCTACCACAGCACCTCTGATACATTCATCAGAGGTTATTTGTTATTTCTACCACAGCACCTCTGATACATTCATCATGTGTTATTGATGTTAGTGGTTCAGATTTTCTTTCTCTCTGTCTTATCTCATGCCCCACTCATTTTGGACCATTGCACTGAATTCTCACAGTTCTTTATTTTCAGTAAAATAGCTGGTGTCTGTATTTTCTGTATCTCTGCTTTATAATGGCCTTAGAAAGTGGGCTCAGCTGGCTGTTGTTAATATAAATTGCTGGATTTGCTCTCTAGATTTTTTTCAGCTATTGAGTGGAAAGTACTAGGCTAGGATTTATACTATTCTATAAAAGTGTATTGGATAATCCTTCAACTTGGGATGAACACTTGAGCCTTTGCCAATGCTCAAAGCAATTTGATATTTATATCCTCTCCTTGCCAATATGTAACCAAAATTTTCTCTTCACTGTTCAGTCACCAAAGAAGAGACAATTCACAGGAAAAATTGCCTTTGAGACTGGTGACAGAACAAAAAATAATCCATGGGATTTTTTGTGAATTTATTTATTGACCATTATTTCTCAGAATATCCACCTAGTGTTTTAGTTTTTGCTTTAACAGAATTCTTGCTTATCACTTAATTATTTTATTAAATAATTAATGGGAGATCACCATTCAGTTAGCATAGCAAATTGTATTTCTACTGACAGGGTGATTTATGCCAACCAGCTTCTAACCCATTGGCAATTTGGAAACAGACCCGAAGCTGGCTGCAGATATTGGTTAGAAACCCTGGGCTCCATGCCTTCTGTTGAATGAATAAAAGATCCTGAGGGATGAAATGCATTGGACTGAGTCCAGAAATATTGAGTGTTCAGTGTGCCTAAATTCTCCTACTGAGAATGTATTATAGTACATGATATAACTGTGAGAAAGTTTTATAAATTTATATTTCAGTGTAGGAGATAGTGATTTGAATACATTTTATCTCATGTATACAATGATTTTGATCACAATGATATTTTATCTACTTTCATAAGTAGTGCACTAAACAATGTCTAAGACATATTTTTACAGTCCATATTTGTTGTGTAATATTTTGTTTGTGTTATGACAAGTAAAGTTTTTTTCTGAAATCTTAGGGTGGAACTAGGCACTAGTTAACCACAAAGGTCTGGAGGTCTGTGTGTACAGGCAGGAGACAGAAGTTATAAAGTTGAGCAAAGAGACATGATATGGCTGATTGTAGACAGAAGGAGCCCGTGGACCCTGTTGGCCTGAGATTTTGCAGAGGTAAAAACTAGTGGCTGGCTGCTCTGCTTCTCTGATCTTTCAGCTTCACATTCCAATATCTGATCCAGGTTTTTTGATAAGACCAAGTAGTATCTCACTACACATATTCACCAGGTGCTATAAAATCCAGATGTGGCTCTCTTTGATTAGGAAAACTACTTATTTCTTATGGAAATGTTCTGATCCTCTACAGGACACACATATAATATTAGATGATGGAGAAAACAGGGTTTTCAATATAGCTATCACCTGATACAAAGATAGGAGGAATAAACCAGGATTAACAGGGTCTGGATTCTGAGTAATTTCACTCAATTTTTCTGTCTTTGTAGATCTTCAAATGGAAGCAAATACATGCTATGATGCCTGCAATCCTTCTTGTTTATATGCATATAGTCAGTTGGCTAGTCTTTATATGGTCATCCTTACCTATGAAAGTCTCACTGATGACTGATAACCTGTTGTGTAACACATGAAAAATGATGTTTATAATTCTTTCTCAGTATCAATTTATCCTCATATGACATGGTCTGAAAAGATTTGTCTCTTCTGTGAAAATAAAGTAGTAAACCTATGCAGATGAGAATTCATAATTATTTCACACAAAATTCCACAGTTGTTATCCATTAAATTTTGACTTTACAACCCCTTCCTTCTCATAATAATGCTAACCAATTCTCAGGAAAAGTAAAAGAGAAAAATGAGTTCAAACAGAAAATAGAAATAGTCAAAAGTCCAGCTGGTGGTTGTTTGTTTCTCCTTCTTTTGTATCTCTTGTCCCCAATTAGCTGAATGGGTTCTAAACTGACTGGAAAAGAGAATATTTAATCATATTATATTTCTGGGTTTCTGAAAAGACAACACCATACATTAGCTGGCATATCTGATTCTTCTTACTGTTGTTCGCGATTGGAACTTATAATATCATTTACCCTTTCCTTTTTATTCACAGGCAAAGGAAAACAATCATCCTAAGTTTTGCTATTAGTTCTTTCTTTTGTCTTTCTGATGATCATTTTTTAAAAGTACTAACTCCTCATGTGATTTCATAACTTATCAACTGTTTATATAACTTGTTTGCTAATTAAAAGCACACTCATATTTGCCAGAGTTCCTCTTTTTGCTTCTTGTCACTCACATCACCTGACTATGCATAGTTAAGAAAAATATTGTGTAAATCTTTGAAAGTCAGTGTATCATTCTCCTACAAGTTTATTATGACTATTCAATAACCTTATCAATTAAGGTGATACATGAAAATTTACAAAAAGATTGATTTCTACTGGATTCCCTTACAATACCTCCATGTACAATTTTAACATCCATAGTGTGTCAAATTAGGAAAAGCTTATATTTTTCCAGAAAATTTTAAATATAGTTCTCATTAGATATTTCTTTATTCAAATACATGAGAAAATTATGTATCACAAAATTGAGATACAAAATCAGTTGTCTCATTTTCTTAATTTGGCAATGAGTCCTTTGTTGGAAAACTATATCATTACCATTGCTGTTCTAGTTTGTGTAACATGACACATATTTATTTGAATTGATTCCCTTCACCTTGCATTTATAGATGCTTATTCATTCAATCACCACCATTTCATTAAATATAGCCATGTGGTACAATTATCTGAATCAAATTCAAATCATTCTCTAGATTACATTTATAACTTGGAAATGGACATATTGCAATTTCCTGTTAAGAAGCCAGTAATAAAATCTTACTTAAAATGGGCATTTCATGTTGCTTCTAGGAATAGCTTCTTTCAACAGTATAATAAATTTCTTACTGACATCACATTACTCTGTGTTTTCTGATAATCTACAAGAAAGCTCTCCCCTTAGTCATTATTATTTCATTATAAACTCAAGTCCTCTTGTTTTGCTGTAATTCCTTGACTGTCTGTTTTCTACAATATAGTTTCTCTAAATTAGAAATAGGTTACTTTGTATTTGGTCTGCATTGGCCAGAGTGAACCCCAAAAACCAATTAGGTAATAGAGAGCTAATGATTTTCTAAGGTCACATATTTTGATGTTTCAGAACTCTATGATGTATTATTTATGACTATACCCCCTGACATAGGAAGACAAAAATTATAACCTCAAATATTATCTTTGTGTTTTAATATTTCTGGTTTTCTTACCCTCTATCTTAACCAGTAAACTGATTAAATAAATTTTTGACTTATGTGTCTTAACCCTGACAAATATAAGTATACCTATCACTTTGATTTATAGAGCCTACTAATTTCCAGAGAGATGGACAAGTGTGGATTGGATCTAAGAATTCTGTGGCCCACTAGTCAAAGAATGTATTCTTTGTATTATGCACATATAAGGTGTAAGTCCATTCTACAATCTTATGTTTGGGGATGAGGAAAAGTTATTTGCTCTCTCATACCTATTCACTAGTTCTCTCTTGGGGCCAACTCCCAGTAATCTACTAATGAGTAAAAGTTTAAATACTTTTCTAATAAAGAAATTTTAGCTTTTACATTACAAGCAATTTATATAATCAGAAGTCTTTAGTATATTTTACCTGAAGCAAAAGTTGAATATTTAAATGATATACAATCAAACTTGAATAGTTCTATGTACTTTTTTATGTTGCCCCTTATCTCATGACTTTTAAATCAATAAACATGGTATAGAGACTTTCACACATTATAGGGTACATAATTTATAATATATCAAAATTTGAATACAGATAATATTTATAGATATAGTAGATAAGTAAGGGTATAACTTTCTGAATCATTTGAATAGGAAAATAATTATAATCCTAAAATTAAAATAAAACAAAAATGTGGCTCATAAAAGTGTGAAGTGACTGAAGAAAGGAATTTATAATTATCATTGAGGCAACACTTCCCACTTAACTAGGTCTAAAGTGCATGTGATACAGGTCACTTATGTGAGGCTTACACTGAAATATAGTAAGAACCTATTTTCTGAATAAAGATTTTAGTGCTTAAATCTTTTATTAAATTTCATTTCTTGATATTTTACATTGTGTGTGCGTATGTTTCTCCATGTATGTCACTGTGTCTGTATCTGAGTACCTCTCCTCTCTGTGTGTATATGTGTGTATGTGTTTGCATATGTAGGTCAGAAGACAACTTTTGGGAATTATCTGTTTCTTTCACTACATAGATTACAGAGATTGAAGTAAAACTATGATAAACAACTGATCGTAGAACTTTAAATAACATTTTAATTGCCTTTACATATACACATTCAAAAATGAATTTTCAAAAGTTTATCTTTGCAGTGCTATAACTTAATATTCTGCTATCTTAAAAATATGTCTTGAAGTCATTGTATTAATTATAAAATGTTTCAATTTACTACATGTCCACTACATAACTTCATATAATAACATTTATTTTAATATACATCTTTCACAATATCCAATTTTGAGGCTATTTTCCTCATGTATATTTATGTTTCTTATAAAGTACTTTCAAATGAATCATGTACATTGACCACATTCACCTTCTCTCATTTTTTTTCAATAACTCAGTCTCTGCCTTTCCACTCCCTGTTAATATCCCAGATTACATTTAGTATGTATGATATTATATAGACACAAATACATGAAGTTATATAATTTAATATGATAGCCTATACTTTATCACTTTCCAGAAAATAAATTATTTCCTTTTACATAGCTATCTGAAACTCTAATGCTATCTGAATATATTTCATCAACTAGGGAGTCCACATAGACCTGATCTGAATTCTCTATAATTATGTGACAGCTGTGTAACTTTTTCTACTTGTGGAACTCGTAACAGTGGGAGGAGGAGCTGTCCCTAGTGCTTTTTCCTGGCTCTTGGAAATCTATTTCATAGTGGATTGCCTTGCCCAGAGTAAATACAAGGGGAGGTTTTTAGTTTTATTGCAAATTGATATGGATTGCTATATCGATACCCATGAGACCTCACCCTTTCTGAAAAAAAATGTAGGAAGAGTAGATGGAGGTTGCAGCAGAGGGAAGGATTGAAAGAAAAGTAAAGGGGAAAGTTGCCATTGGGATGTAAAATAAATAAATGAATAAATAAATAAATAAAATAATTACAGAATCAACTTGCTTTCACTTGAGACTCAGATGTGGTTGATGTGTCATTAATTATATATTTGATAACAATATTTAAATTTTCACACTTCTGTGTTCAAATCCCAGCGGCTCTGTGAACAAATTCAGTTTATTAGAATAGCAGCAAGTGCATTTTCCTACTAAGCCACCTTAACAATTTTTCATAGTAAAATAGAAGTTTATATAGAAACTCAACATACTGATAAACATTTTGATATTTAGAACACTTAATAAAACCAGAAAATAAAGCACATTTCTTTTTATAACTGCAACTAACAAATTGTTGAAATTCTTAATTCATTGTGCAGGTTTTCATTTGCCTGTTGCTGAATATCGCAGCCCAGTAGTGTCATTTCCACAGGTGGCTGGAATAAAAGTGTCACTTAAGCCTATGTATTTAGGACTAGCGTCGACAATATGAGTCTCCTGCTCAGACATCCTATCTATGCTCACTTTTCAGTTATTACTTCTAAGTCAACATAGAGGACATGAGCCAGGCTTGGCTGAGCATACTTTAATCTCAGCTCTCAGAAAGCCAAATCAAGAGAGTTGCTTCAAGTTTCAAAGTAGCTTCAACTACATAGTGAATTCAGGTCAGCATGAAATGCTGCATATGTAAGTGTGTCAACACACCCACAGACACCCACCTGCAAACACACTCCCAGAGAAACATTGGCTGTTCTCAGTTTTGGTGAGAGGGACATAAACTCTTCCACAGCCTGGATATGGCAAGAGCCATTGTGCTGCACTCTTTATTTCCTGCTTTAAGTCAGGCAGTCAAAGGAACGTGCATGGCAATAAAGCGAATGAAGGAATACTTTTTAAGAAACTAATTCTCAGGAGAATGGATCTATTATTAAAGTAATTATATCTGTTAGTTTATGAGGCCTTATTTTCCATGACTGTTTCAATTTACTACATGTCCACTACATAACTTCATATAATAACATTTATTTTAATATACATCTTTCACAATATCCAATTTTGAGGCTATTTTCCTCATGTATATTTATGTTTCTTATAAAGTACTTTCAAATGAATCATGTACATTGACCACATTCACCTTCTCTCATTTTTTTTCAATAACTCAGTCTCTGCCTTTCCACTCCCTGTTAATATCCCAGATTACATTTAGTATGTATGATATTATATAGACACAAATACATGAAGTTATATAATTTAATTCTTCCTGTGCTCTTATGTGTTAAAATTTTAACCCATCATTTTGGGGAGAGCACTGTGAACCATAGTAGTCAATGAAAAAGATTGGTCCATGTCAATTTGTTTTTTTACCATGTGCTGTTACTTAAAATAGCCGTGTATTGTGATTTAATAAGAATCAGGATAAACAATTAGGCCGAAGAGAAGTTTATTAATGGAGAAATAACTCACAACATAGGCAGATGCACGCGGCTGGTTCCAGCAGATCCTGAGCCTTCCAGCGTCCACCACCCAAAAGGGGTGGCCCGACCCTCTCCCAACCTTTTCTCTCTGCTCCCATCCGGCCCTGTCTCTGCCCCAATGGGCATGGCCTAAGCCACAGGTGCAGACAAGGGGAATATCTCGCTACAATTCCCCTTTTAGTCTAAAGAAAAGATTTGGGTTTGATACAAAACTGTATACAAAACAGTGAATAACAAGTGTGCTCTAAGAAAAGGAAAATTGAGAACAAAACGACCTACATATCTAGTCCTAGGATGAAGACATAACGGAGTTTACAATAGAGTTATCCTAAGCTAGAAAGCTTAAGCCTAGTACCTAATCTAACTAACTAGGAAGAGAGAATAATAGTTGTGATGGTTTAATCTACAACCTCATCAAGACCTGAGAAGGAAAATAGCAATACTAGGATAGACAGGAAGTGCGGATGGGCAACTTCCAAAAGATGCCTCGAAGACAGAAACAGCAAGCTACCTGGACAGTCACCCATGGTCTCAGAGCAATGTTGGTACAGCCAGTTTTGGCTAAGGCCAAGAATACCTGACAGATCACAGCAAAAGCAGGGAGGAAGAAAGGCTGTCTTACCCTGACTTGGCAAGGTTCAGCAGTCTTCTGTTTGTCTCCTGCAAACACATAGGACCGCATGTCCAGAACAGTTGTCAAGGTAGGGGCAGTTCCTTGCCCAAGAGGCCATGGCCGAAGTGAGGGTGAACTCCAGAAGGAGCAACGACAGTGTCCAACATACTTTCGGGAAAGTGCATGGTGCTGTCAGGAGCAACAGTGTCTCATGTCAACGGAGTACTAATATTAAAACATTTAAATGCCATGTTCTGCAGGTCTATGAAATGATTGGAGATTAAGCATCTATTGCTGACTAATCTCATAGGCAATGGAAACACGGGTGAGGATGATCTGTAATACTCAGGAACTTAGCTAAAAACCTGATTAAAACTTCCTTGAGAAAAGCAAGGATACACACCTAAACAATATAATTATGCGCATGTAAATTCCTAAAGTAGAGGTACAGTAGAAATGTCTAGACAAGAGGGCAGTAAGATAAATATCCTAAACCGTGTCAATATACAAAATGTCTTGAACTCAAACAAAGTATACATACATAGAATATAGCGAGAATAATGTGCATAAAACATAAATGGAAAAATTTCACACAATATGACAAAATATAATATACAATTCTTCCAGTACATAGATTACCACAGATAAGAATATATAACAGTATAAGCTGAAATACTAATATCTCACTCTTACTAAACAATTCACAAGAAGGTAGGCCAATCTACCTATATCATTCTGAACCATACCTTTCCCAACCATACCCTATTCCTGTCTAAAAGAGATAACCGAGTCTAAATATCACTTTCCATACCCAACCCCAAGTAACTAAAACCAACCCTATGAAGATGAATATTATCCCTAAATTCCAAGAGTGGGGAGAGGGGCGTCATTATCTTAAGATTACTTCCTGCTGAAATGGGACGATGATTGCTCCATGGGATCCTGTAGGAAGAAAATGTTTAGCAACCAAATTTTTCAACAGAATTGGCTGTGACATATGTAGGTATTCATAGTGTGGCAGAAAATGCTTGACTGGAATTCTATTTGGAACTCTGGCCAGGTTGTAATAAGAAGGTGCACCATTACAGCTAGCTAGTCAGGAGTTGTCTTGAGCAAAGCAGTCCCAAACCGTTTAAAGGGTAAAGTTTGTAGTTCAGAAGCATCAGGGTGAGTAGAATGGAAATGTCTATTTGGGGCCCCATCTTCCTTCCGGAGTGTTCAAGGATTGCTGTTGGGAACTGTTATTATTCCTTGTGGAAAACTTAAATATCAATATCAAAGTAAAATTTTCAAGTTTTACGGTATGCATTAGGGGAAAGGCAACAATAAGCATTAACATGTATAAGAGAAAATGAGGATTTCAGAGAGAAAAAGTGCATATAAACATATGAGTCCTTAGATTTTGTTTTCTTCTGCCTTACATCAATTGGCTTCTTGATATAAAGCAGAAACTGTGAATTCAATCTTAACAACATGCTTGAATTTAGAGAAGGAAAGCCAAATCCAACTCCAAAGCCAGCATTGATTTATATGAATCGGGACTACAGGAATACCAAATAGTGAAGAGAAATAGATTTCCATATAGAAACAGTTTATTAGACTTAAATATTTTTACCATAAATCAGATTACTCTTCATTAAATGATTCTTTCTGGAGAGCTGTCTTCTGTAGATACCTACATGTTCCTTGTCTCTTGGTTGTTTGAAGATAGGTGTTCTATGTTTTACTGTAAAGACAAGAAAAGAACACTTCCCCTACCTTTGAGAGGTCTCCACACATTTTGTGGGACCCAATTTGTTGAATGACTTGTCATTCCTCTTCATTAAGATGTTTCTCTTGTTCAACTTGGATCTTGATCAACTTAGACGGTATCCATAGCTTTTCTTCTCCTGTAGATACAAATGCGAAACCCCTACCCCAACGTAACACATATCCTGGTTTCCATACTGAGGTCAATACATCCTTGAAGTACACCGGCTGATTTAGTTCAGAAGTTTTTTCTATTGTCCAGTGCCTTTCAGCAGCTGTTTGTCCTTTTTCATTAGCATTAAGAAAGTTTAATGTTAATAAAGCATTATGTAATCTGTGTTTGGGTGTCTTGGTTACTCCTGCCTGTCTATGGAGCATTTCCTTTAAGGTACGATTGGATCTCTCAATTACTGCTTGTCCTGTAGGATTGTGTGGTATACCAGTTATGTGCTTTATGTTATAATATTCAAAAAACTGTTTCACTTTGTTGGAAACATGCCGGAGCATTGTCAGTTTTTATTTGTGCAGGTATGCCCATAATGGCCATTACCTCTAATAGGTGTGTAATAACAGACTCAGCCTTTTCAGAGCTCAGAGCAGTAGCCCATTGAAACCTTGAAAATGTATCTATAGTATGGTGCACATATTTTAATTTTCCAAATTCTACAAAGTGAAACACATCCATTTGCCATATTTCATTTCTTTTTATACCTTTAGGGTTACTGCCTGGTGGTAAAGGAGTTTGGTTATAGAATGAGCAAGTAGGACATTTCCTTATTTTTTCCTTGGCTTGTTGCCAAGTGATAGAAAAGTCCTTTTTCAAACCTTTGCTGTTCACATGGTGTTTCTTATGAAACTCTGATGCTTCTAGCACACTTCCTATCAATAACCGATCAATTTCATCATTGCCTTGTGCTAGAGGACCTGGCAGACCTGTATGGGATCTAATGTGTGTTATATACATAGGATGAATCCTCTTTCGGATAGTATCTTGTAACTGTATAAACAATGAAGTTAAGTCTGTACCATCAGGAATAAATTCTGCAGTCTCAATGTGTAAGACGACTCTTTCTGCATATTGAGAGTCAGTAACTATATTGAGAGGTTCTGTAAAATCCGTAAGTACCATGAGAATGGCATACAATTCTGCCTTTTGTACAGAATTGTAAGGGCTTTGAACCACTTTACTTATTTTACCTGATTTATATCCTGCCTTACCTGATTTGTTTGCATCAGTGTAGAATGTATGAACTCCAGAGATAGGTGTTTTTCTTACAATTCGTGGAAGGGGCGGGGCGGGGCTAGGAGACAAGGAGGAAAGAGGAAGCAGTAGGGAGGGGTCGAGATGTAGCCCGGGAAGGAGAGAAGACACCCGCCATGACTCCCCATAAGACGACCACGTGGAAATACTTAGATAAGTAGAAATGGGTTAATAATTAAGACAGAGCTAGCCCATAAACAGTGATGGTAATTGGCCAACAGGATTGTATCAAATACAGAGTCTCTGAGTGTTATTTGGGGCACACATGGTTGCGGGACCATGGTGGCAGCTCCGGGAGGCCGGCAGGGAGAAACCTGCTGTAACAGCCATGTGACAGAATTGTCTCACACAACTCACTAAGAGTGGATAATCTCTCCTATGGAAGACAGTCCAGAGACTGGAGAGTATAGATATTTTTAAACCTACTTCTTGGCATCAAAGGACACAAAGAACTAACAAGAATTTTGAAACCAAGTTCTAGGGACTGAAAGTAAAACATATTTGAGATATAAGCCAGTCTTCAGAGAAATTTTCACTGGTCTTAAATTCTCCCTCTTAATAAAGATGGCAGAGTACATGAACTGTGTCCCTGTGAGCCTCAGGGGGATAAGGTGTAACATGGGGACAAGAATGTGGGACATGGAAACCCTAACAAGAACACCTCTAGAACTCTACTTTGATTCTTATTTGTCAAACAATAGTTTTTCTTGACATTACCAAAAAGTAACTTAAATTATCTGAACCCATAAAGCCAAAATACCTTGGCAGTATTTGTTAGGCTTAATACTTATGAAACAATAAATCTCATTGTTTCAGAAAATATTATATAATCATTGTTCTAAGTAATCAAAATATACCACAAATGCATTTTTCCCATGAAATAAAGGTAGTCTTGCCTATGGATAAATATCTATAAGAGTCAAATGAAGATCAGTAATACTAGAAGGAAAATGTTAGGATTCCCAGACTGTGGAGTTATGAGGGTTAGTTGAAGTTTTTTAAATGACTGAAGTATATATAAAAAGTCATAGCATTTTCTGAAGAGGAGTACTATTTTTAACATAAAAATAACTAAATATTTTATTTTGGCCAGATATGGTGTTATATGGTAGTATTACCAACTGCTTAAAAGGGGAATAGATTGGGGAATAGCATATCTTAGATCAGCGTGAACTACAGAAAGAGTGCATGAACAAACAATGTAGCCCATCTTTAGTGAAAATCTGGGTAGGAATACAGTTCAGATAGAGAACATTTTTCAAAGCTACATGAGGGATCTGGGTTCAATCTATAGTAAAGAAAAAGAAAAGCATTTTATAGAAAAAAATGTCATTTAAATATTGAAAGCAAAGGCAAAAGACAGAAGAAAAACAAGGAAAAATTGATTTGTGTAATGAATTGAAATATGATTGGTTACACGTGGCATAAATTATGTTGCAATAAATGAAAAGGACAACTGTAATTGAGCAGAAAAAATGTATGTATTTAAGTCTTAATGTTTTCTTAGAAATATAAATAAATTAAATTTCATGTTTGACTAATTTGGAATATAGATTAAATGACAGAAACCAAATAACAAATGTAATTTATTGATGGTTATGATGAAAGGAAGAGTCATTGTTATTTAGGAGTTCCTCATAAAGTGGATGAACCCAGACCATCTCACATTTGAGACATTAACTGTTACTTAGTTATTAAAATAGAAATCATAAAACAAGGAGCAATAGCATTGGAGGGAAAAGGTTTGGAAGGCCCTGGGAAGAGAAGTTAGGGGTGAATGAGGGGAAGATATTATTGACATATACTGTATATGTGTATGAAATTGTCAAAAGTATATGGACATTATTTTATATATTCCCTATATTGTATAATATTTGCAACATGTGCAACTCCCAATTCAGTTAAATATATTTTAGATAAGAATATTAATTCATATTTAATTGTTGTCAACATCAACTATGTAAACCACGAAGATACTTGAATATTTATTTGGATTAACAATGTGCATTTCATAATGTGATGTGAATGAAATATATGGAATAATGGTAATATAATTTCTTTTGCTAAGCAAGCTAGTCAAATGACCAGCCGGCCCAAATACTTTTCTCAGTGTTAAACAATTTTATAAAAAAACGAGCTAAAACATAATACTCTGCAAAGTACTTAACCCAAACTATTTAAATATACTCTAAAGTATTTAACTCAAGCTAGTTTAATATACTCTAAAGTATTTAACACAAACTAGTTAAATATACTCTGTATTTTGTCAGCTATGCTCATTTATTTATATACATGGAATACATATTTTCACATAAAAGCACATATATACATATTTTATACCATACTGACTGTAATTTATGTAAGCAATATATGTCATATTTTTACATGCTTATCCTGCATTTTTCTAACATTTTCTAGTTGAGAAAATCTGGCTCAAAAAAGTACGTACAGAATTTATGGAAAAAAATTGTGTATAATTATGTGGAAGCAGTTAGAAAAATACTGACAAATTCTTTCTCTATACCATGCAATTGAATTTAAGCCGTTTGCTCTATGTATAGGATGCTGTTTTGGCTAATAGCTGTTTTTGTGGATCTATGACAAATACATAGGAAGGAACAACTTAAGAGAGTAAGATAATTTAAGCTCATTCTTTTAGAATGCTCTGTCCAGGTCAGTCCAGCCTGACCTGCAACTGTAGGTGAGCATGGAAATTAAGGCTGTTGATGTCATAGTCAAATGAAAAGACAGACAAAGACTGGCGAACAGGGATAATCCTAAATGACATGGTTAATAATTGTATGCTTTCTCAAGGTATCTGTTTCAAGCTGAAGTTTTCAAAACCGCCCAAAATATTACCAAAATTGGAAAGCAAGCATTCAACACTTGATTAAAAAAATCAAAAAACAAAAAAACAAAACAAAATAAAAAATCCTTACATATTTTACATCACGGAAGCATCCTTTCCTAGTCCCTCATCCCCATCATCTGGAGTGCTCCCATCCCCCAATCCCCTCTTCTTCATCCAGGAAAGAACACATCTCCCATGAGTATCAGTAAAGCATGGCATATCAAGTTTCGATGAGACTAATTACCTCCCTTTGTATGAAAGCTGGGTAAGTGACCCAATTTTTGGAGTAGATTCCCCCCATAAAAACAATAAAAGAGTTTGAGACAGCCCTGTTCCTGCTGTTAGAAGTCCAACAAGAGGGCCCAGCTACACACCTATAACATATAAGCATAATGATTAGGACATCAACACCTGATTTTATACAAAACATTTCATATTTCAGATGTATCGGTTCAGCAGCGAGGAAACTTGGCACCCACGATCATTTTGCATCTGCAATCACTGCTGTTCCACAGAACTTCTACCTTCGCTCTCATCATCGTAGTGGGCTCCCTTTTCTTCAAGCGCACATTCAATCAGAGAGCAGACAAGGTCTATCAGTACATCAATGAGGGGAAGCTAGGGAAACACATAAAGCACAAGTATGAGAACAAGGAGTAATCTCTTGCGCCAATGCCTAAATGCCCGTCACCTGTTTGCCAGGAGCTGGGCCTCAGCCTGAGGACAAGTTTGAAGTTTCTCTTCATAACCATCTGTACAAGCAAGCAGTGACTCCACATGGAAAACATAATATTGTGTACATATATCTGTTTTAATTATGAAGAAGTTAAAGTAAACAATGAGACTTAATTATGACGTCTTACTGTAAACCTACTTTTTCTGCTTCCTTGAGTAAATGCTTTGAGTTTTAAGTGGTGTAATTTGCCAAAGCCTGTGTTGAGTTAGAATCTTAGTACAAAACATTCATAATTTAGTCAATCACAATTTAGCTTCTTCTGCTACATCTTCAGGGCATGTTGCTCTAACCAAGGTCAGTGATATTTCAAATGCTGCTATTTCTAATAGTATCTGAGTTCCTACCTGGCCTGAATTTTCTACCTCAGTAAACAGAATGATTTGTCCTTATTTCTAAAATCATCTGGTTTGCTTTTCCTCTAACAAAATATAGAATTTTTCTCTTTGGATGCCAAATATATTTGTCTTATGATCAATTAAGGGAAATCTCAAGCATATCTTATTTTAAAATGTCATTTTTTATTGAAATAAGTAATAAAACTTTTGGGAAATATTTAGAGTGAATATTGAACAACCACAGTGCAGGCACCAAAATTGCTGTTTATGGTCCTTAACCTGATATGCTTATGCAAAAGTATATCAATATAGCTTTAATATACATGATATTGTAACATGGGGTAGAGAAAGACATCTTTCACCTTTTTTCATCTTGCACACAGACACAAAGTCATGAATCTTTGTTGTCTTGGTTTTTAGTGTCTTTAATGCAACATGTTGTTATATTTGTATGTTTGTGTTTTAAATGTTTACTCTATTTTTAATACCCAGATTTATAAACGTTTTCTATAGATTTATAAACATATACAATGATATATATATTATGTAGTACACATATTTATAAATATTCATCTATGTAGTTTTGGATATAGAAATATACATATTTTTACAAATGTCATATACATAATACATATATGTATATTTGCATTACATACACATTATATATGCAGTATTGATTATGTATATTTATGTGTGCTGCTTCTTTGTTTAAACAATGTAATTTTCCAAGTAAAGGAATGCTATTTTAAATTCTTTAGTATGTCATCTTCAATATTCTCCCTAAAAACTAGAGATGTTTCAATGAAATAAGTGATATTTTCTCTGCTTCAAAGCCTTTATATTTTTAGGCCTATTGAGAAATAATTACACAGTAGGCACTTTTGTCAAATTGTATGCTCACATTCCCTCCCATGAAATTTACCAATAAACCACCCTGAAAACAGGCTTCTGATAAGGAGTTTCAACAGCAACAGCTCTGGTATGTTTCCACTTCATAAATCCGTTATGCAACACATAGTTGACATCACTGCCCCAGGCTTTTTTCTTCTAGAACACCAAAAATCACTTCCTGGAAGACTAAATTAACTCTGCTTGATGTGGCTCCAAATATTTAATGGGTCCTTTCAACAGATTCTTAATGACTTTCCATCCCCCCAAAAAATATCTATATGCATGGTTTTGGCAGTTTGTACTAACTGGAAATTGCTTTTATCCTCTTTCTTTCTTCCTTCCTTCCTTCCTTTCTTTCTTTATTATGTATGTATGTATGTATGTATGTATGTATGTATGTATGTATATATTTATTGTTAGTTTATAGCCAACTGCCACATTGACAGTCCAGATATAAGGCCAATATTTTCAAGTGAAAAAAATCACTAAAATCATATGAAGTTAAGAAGTTTTCTTCACTTTTTTGGCATAATAATATGTATTGTTTTGTTTTGTTTCATTTTCACAAAAACAAACACATCCAGGAAAAACAAAACAAACAAACAAACAAAAAAAAACTCCCCTAAACATCCAGTTCAGGAACAGGTGTTCAAGTCTTTTAAGTTTACTTTGTCAAGGTGTTTTGTAAGTGCAAGAAGTGAATTGTGTAATTGTGTGTATGTAGGTATGTCCTTGTATGTACACACATGGCTGACCCCACAGAATCTATGGAATCCAGAAGTTGATAGTAGTATTGTTCCTTTATAACTCTATATCTCTTAATTTCACTGATTCAACCAGATTGACAACCTTCAGGATTTCTCCTGTCCCCATTTCACCAACAAAGGAATAACACATTAAATAGCACTCCTCTTCTAGTTTTCTGTTGGAATTCTGGATATCTACTTCTGAAGATGGACTTTCTTTCAGCCAAGTCCCACAGACATTTAGAACCAAATAAACACACTGAGGTTTGCATTAATCATAAACTCTCTCAATTGCTCAGGCCTCTTACAGGCGAGCTCTCTCTTATTTATTAACCCATATCTATTAATATATGTATCTCTACATGGTCTTGGCATAGGGGAGAATTCCCAGGTATCTTACCTTCCTGATGGCTACATGACATTTCCTCTCTGGCGACTGCTTCTCTGATTTTCCTCTATCCTGAATTCTCCTAGTTTGGAGCCCCGCCAATACTTCCTACCTGGCTAACACCAACCAATAAGAGAAACATATATTCACAGCATTCAAAAAGACATTCTCCCATCATACTTGAGTTCTCATGATTGCACAGTTATGATTTTCCCGATTGAGCTACCATCTGAACCCAAAGAAAAGGACCTCATTGTCTGTTTACTTGTACTCATAACTGGGACTACATTCTTAATATACCATTAAACACTGAATAAAAAGCATGGCTTATTATAATTAATTTCAATTCAGTAATTGGTACTTTCTTAAATATGTACACAACCAGGACAAAAGGTCTTGAAGTGACCAGGTTATTCCCTGATTATCTTCCCTTTGATCTGAGATGGCACTCTTGCACTCTCCCAGTTCTTAAACCAAAGGATCAGTCTTTGGAAGGCTTTTCCCACCAGCAGTCCCTACAGCTAACCCCTAAAGTGTCAGTTCTTTTTTTCTCCAAGGGGGCTGTGTAAAAAATCTGCCCTTATCTTCCAATCAGATTCCAGCTGTCATTTAAAGAGACTCAGCCTGCAAAGTGTCACCAAGCCTAGAAAAAGGAAAGGGACACAAAAGAAAAAACAGCCAAGTCACTTCATGGAAGACTAAATGAACTCTGCTTGATTTGGTTCCAAATAATTAACATGCCCTCTCAACACAGATTCTTGATTACTTGATGTAAAGCTCAGACTCTCCAGGTCATAGGATGCCCCAACTCTGTATCCCTCAGTCAAGTGCTGTGTGTTAGTATTCAGCCATCTGTCCTGGCCTGTCCTCGGGTTTCTAACAGGATATGCCCACAGCTGTAGCCACTAAGAGCCCCACCTGTGCACATTCACTACACTAAGTTCCCTTATAAAGTAGCCCTGCTCATCTCTTGTCTTCTTTCTCTCTGCTTCTTTGCCTCTCCCTGTCTATCACTCTTTCTCACTTGTTGCTACTCTTCTCTCTCTGCCTCTTGTTTCTTATTGGCTGCTTCTTGCCACATAAGCTGGTCTCCCATCTTGCCCTGCCTCTTTTCCTATTCACTTTCCCCCAATAAAAATACCCTCCATCCAAGCTCTGACCCATGGCATATTTCTCTCATGCGCCTCTTTTTAAAATTAAAACCCTGTGGACTGCAAACTTCTCATGTGATAATTCATTACCTGATAGAGAGGCAGACTCAAGAAGGGAACGTTGGCATACAACATAACTACTGGAGTTGTAGCATGTCCTCTTCTATATATGATCAATAGGTCTTTGTACTTCCCTTAAAGTGAGATAATGCCTGAGATCAGAGGACAGATGTTGAACTTCCTTTTCCATACATTTAACCATTAATGCTGCTCAGAGTTCTCCCTTGAGTTTGGAAAATGCAGTCTAGACACCACTGGTAGTGGATCAGTATTTGTTCATAGTAGACTAATGGACTTTGGGAGCCCATTCCACATAGAGGGATATTCTCCCAGCCTAGACACATGGAGGAGGTCCTAGGCCCTGCTCAAAATGATATGTCCTATGACAAACTTTGAAGACTCCCCATGGAAGGCCTTACCATCCCTGGGGAGCAGAAAGAGGATGGGACAGGGGTTGGTGAAGGGAAACAGGGGAGAACAGGAGGGTGAAGGGAACTGGGATTGACATGCAAAACAAGCTTATTTCAAATTTAAATAAAAACCTTATTTTAAAAAAGAAAGGAAGCAAAATAATCCTCCCAGGATAGATTTTGACTAAGTTGTTTTGTTCTATCTTATTATTGTCATTAACTTATTGCAGATCTTAACACTTAAAACAAACAAAATCCTTTTCAGTAACACTTTAATTTACTTTATCATGTATTTTAGGAAGGCTACATAGTCATAAAGATAGTTATAATCAGCAAGCACTAGCTTCAGTAAAAACATTTTAATATTTGCTTTTGATGGACTATACTTCTTGGAAACAGACACCATAGTTCCTTCTGCCTATATTCAGTGGCCTTTCTTGCATAAGAACAAAAATTTACACTGCCTTTTATATTTTTCCAAGCCTAGTAGAAGATGTATATCCCTCTTCTTTTACTACAGTAAATATAAAATCAACTTTTAGAATGTGATAAGCTTTTTACTGAAGATCTGCCTATGTATAGCTTTCCAGTAATAGTTTCTCTCTTAACTCACTATCTAATTCCCATTCAACTCTTATTTCTTCCTAAGTGTTATTCGCTCTGAGCAGTTTCCCAAACTCTCCATTTAATTAGGCACTTCATTTTATTTTATTAAGAATACTTTAATTATGTAGTTATATATGTTTATGCATTTAATGTTTAATTTTACAATTACTCTGAAGACTGAATGCAGGAAGGAAACAACTTACATTATTGCATTTGATCATTATTAACAGAAATATCACATCATTTTATTTCCATTATGATATTAGCAGCTTTTTTGGCATCATTTTGTTCAACATCTGAGGTATTCTTGGGGCAAAGGTATAAAAGTATTGTATGATAAACATTTCCTAGCTTATGAAAATACACACATATATTCACAACCCATGCCAGACCAAAGTAAGGATTACAGCAGTGACCCAGTGCTTTTTTTTTGGGGGGGGGGACAGGGGCTACGGACAGTAATGTTATTAGTTAAAAGGAGCAAGGATGGCTGAAAATACCTTTTTTTTGGTAAAGCTCATCCCAACACAGTAGATGACTCTTGGAAATGGCAACCCTGCCCTAAATATTTATTTTATTTTATACAGATCAGTATCTGCTTGCATGTATGCCTCACTGCCATGTGCATGTGTGCCTGATATCCACAGAAGCCAGAAGATGCCATCTGAGTACCTAGAACTAGAGTTACAGACCTTTATGTGGCATCATGTGTATTATTTGAACCTGGATCCTCTACAAGAGCAGCCAAGCTTTTAACTATACCTATAAATCAATTATTTATTCTCCAGTGAAGACAGGTGTTATTCTGTAGCTGACTGGAACAATGTACAGAGGCACACAGCCTGACTTTAGACTGGAACTATAGAGTGACCTTGTAACACACAGCTATAAGTGGGAGGATCCCATTAAATCTCTCCCCTCAGAGCTCAGGGCACCCCACAGAATAGGAAGCAGAAATAATCCTGAAGATAGAGGGGATGGAGGACACCAGAGAACAAGGACCTCTAAATCTCCTGAGGAAAGCTTAAGTGAACTCACAGAAACTGAAGCTGTAACCACGGTGCCTAAAATAGTCTGTACCAGGGATTCTGCATATATATGATAGCTTTTATATGACTCTCGAAAGTGTAAAGGAGTGGGTATCTGATTCTTTTTCCTTCCCTTGGAACTCTTTTCTTTCTGTTGGGTCTCCTTGCCCAACTTTAGTATGATGGATTTTGCTTTAACTTATCTTTTATTTTGTTTTTTTGTTTGTTTGTTTGGTTGGTTTTTTTTTGGTGTTGGGGGTGGACTAGGATGGGACAGGAGGTGGGGAGGAAATAGGAAGCATAGAGGGAGGAGAAACTGAAGTATGATTATATTGTAAGAGAAAAGAGTTTATATTTAGTAAAAAAATATTCAAAACTGAAAAACTTCCTAATAAAAAAATTCAATTAGCAGTTTGCATATAATGGCTCTGTAATCTCATTGGGAGCGGCATTATTTGGAGGTGTGGCTTTGTTGGGTAGGTATGTCCCTGTTTGAAGAAGGATGTCACTAGGAGGTGGGGATGTTAGGTTTCATACATGCCCAAGCCACACCCAGTGCCTCAATTCACTTCCTGTTGCCTTGGGATCAAGTTGTAGACTGAGCCATGTCTGCCTGCATGCTGCCATACTCCCTGCTATGAAGATAATGGATTGAAACTCTGAACTGTAAGCTGTCATCTCAACTAAATAGTTTCCTTTATAAGACTTGTTGTGGTCATGGTGTCTCTTCATCGTAAAAGAAACCCTAAGTAAAACAAGACTTATGTAAAAATATTAAATGAAAAATATAATTAAATGTTAAAAAGAAAGAAAGCTGCAACCCAGACCTGTCTGCTCAGTTTACCCATGGCTCCACAGTACAAATACTCTGCTGTCTGCAGTTCTGCTGGTCAGAATCTCCTCCATAAGCAGCTGTTTGCTTTTCTTTGTACTGCTGCGAAGAGGTTGGAGAATCTTCCACTTTTCAATTCTAGACATGAAGTTTGCTTATCTTTAGAAGCTCATATATTTCCTTTCCCCTCCTACATGAAGAGAAGCTTACAATGAGGAAAAACTGGCCAAGAATAAAAGTGAGCATAGGATGGAAGATGAAAAGTACAGATCGTTGTAAAAGAAATACCAGTTGTTAAGTCAAGAACTGAGTATATCCTTAGCATTTCTTTCTTATTTGCTATATATTACATACATTCACTTTTCTCTAACTTACAGTCTCACCATATGATATAAGATACATTTATGAATATCATGTTATTTGGTTATCACTAGCACACATTCAGTTCCACATAGGGTTGTGTTATATGAAGGTACACTGTTTTGTGCATATTCAAATATTAGGTTTGGTTAAAGCAGAAGCATGTAGGACTCCAGTTGACAGGAGATGGACTTGTGAGAAATAACTTCATGGTTTTAGTTGGTTGGACCAGTGTTTAGATATTACAAGGCATCCTATTTTAAATGATTTCTTAGGGTGTATTTTCATAATATTAAAGTAAAAATTGGTACATGAGACATGGCTTCATTACTAAACATACTGGCTGTACATGCTTAAGGATCTTAGTTCTATTTGTTAGAATTCATGTGTCAGCTCTGTGAAAGCTTGAGATGGGATCCTTGTTGTTAAGTGGCAACCAGTCTAGCTTCAGGTTTAGTGAGTAATCTTTTCTCAGGAAAATAAGGTAGGGTGTAACTGTTGTTTTATCTTCTACCCATGTCAAAGTAAGTTATTACATAGGCATAAGCCCATATAAATCTTAATTAAATTTAATTAAATTACATTGAGTTCCAATTAAGGTAATGAACTTCTTACAATGTTGAGCTCAGTTACACTCAATACACAAACCTTACCTGAGTGACACTTGACTCCTTTTGTATAAGGCCAGCCTTCTGAGGTCAGCTATAACCTGTGCTCACTATGTTTCCATGATGACTGCTAGTCTACAGATTAGGATTCTAGAATCCTGTTAGCCAGGTATGTAAAATAGGGTAGTTTCCTTGCTCCTCATTCAGTTTAATGGTTTGTTTCTTTAAAGAACGCTGACAAATAGACATTTAGAAGAGTTTAGAAAATACTTGAAAACAAATATATGATGATACATTACAACATGTATATTGGGCAAATTTATTAATATGCAGATTTACTGGATTATTCAGTATCTCAACTGGAAAATCTGGAAATATTGGTTGGACCATTAATTAAGATTAACTGTAGAACCGTAGAATATGTCTCTAGTAGCAACCTATTGATTCTATTTGTTGACACTAAAGACTAGTTCCTCTATGAAGTATAACTGAAAAGCATAACCGAGAATGTGTGATTTGTTTAAGTGAAACAAAAGCTAAAATAGGTAAAATCTTCCTAAGACAAATTTATAACACACCTATATTTTTACTTTAAGAGAACATGATAAATGCATATCATTCTGCCACAGCCCAATCTTGATTTTTTACTTTACTAAGAGAAATAGAAAGGGAAGAGCTAATCTATGTACAAAGTTTCACTTAATTTTCAAGAATAGAAAAAATTCATGTCCAAGATGTTTGAGCTAAGTTCATACAAATCTAAATATAAGCATGTAGAAAGTGAGTGGATAAAAGCACATTATAGAAAAATTAAATCATTAGTCATGAAGAAGAAAATGCTATTGAATCTCACAGAATTTTCATTTAAATATAAGCTCTGAGCATGCTTCATTAAATTGAGGATTAAGGAAATTCATTTATTGTTAAATATTATTTTATAAGTGCAGTGTCTTATTAAACCACAATGTAGCTGCAGCATCCAAAAAACTGAGACCTCTATCAGTCATGTATCTTAGAAATGACTCACAAAATCCATAAATCCATGAAATCATTTCAGAATATTTTCCAAGCCACAGCCAAAGATTTGCTAAAGCAGAAGTATCATCGTTTATGTTCTTTCAACTTAATTATGTTACATCTACTTTAATACTCTTGTTTCACCATAATCAGAAGTTAATAAATTGATAATATCTGATCTGGAAGAAAGGAGGACAAATGATTCAAGTGGCATTGTTTTAAACAATTTCCATTCCATAAAAAGAAATGAATGTTCTCTCTCTGACAACGTGGTTTGTATAAGTTTTAATCTCAAAATGTATTTGAGCATTTCTTTAAAATGTATTAGAAATTTCTTGGAACCCCATTGGTTATGCCTACCAGGGTTCCACAAACATTTTTTTTTTTTATAGAGGACTCAAATTGATCACAACTTTCAAATTCTCAGAAGGATTTCATATCAGACAAACCCCAGCCACCACACACATACACACAAAGGGGGAAAAAAAACACCCACACAACAAAGAGAATAGCAGATCATTAAACACAGATGTTTAGATACCACATTAAATACACAGTAGCAGCCAGGACATTATCTTCCCTGGAGTCCAGGACCCTAGTAGAGTAGGTGCTAAGATGTTGAATGTAGGTGAAATATAAGACACAAACTTCAAAATCCCTGTAATGAATAATCATACAGTCTTTAAATGTGATATGAATAAATACATTAATAAAATCTGTGAATATACATACAATAGAATGGAATGATGAAAACAGTTTAAGACCTGAAAGTAAAAAGACAATATGGATATAGAACTAAAAAGGGAATTCTCAATGGAGGAATCAAAAATGGCTGAAATACACTTAAGAAAGTGTGCAACATCCTTAGCCATCAGGGAAATGCAAATCAAAACAACTCTGAGATACTATCTTACCACTATCAGAATGGCTAAAATCAAAATCACCAAAGACAGTTTATGCTGGAGAGGATGTGGAGGAAGGGGCACACTCCTCCACTGCTATTGAGAATGCAATCTCATACAGCCACTTTAGAAATCACTATTGCTGTTCCTCAGGAAAATGAGAATTAGTCTACCTCAAGATCTAGTAATTACACTCTTAGTAATACACCCAAAAGATGCTCATTCATCCAACAAAGACGTCTGTTCAACTAAGTTCAAAGCAGCTTTATTTGTAATAGCCAGAACATGGGAGCAACCTAGATGCCCCACAACTGATGAGATGGAGAAAATGTGGTACATTTACATAATGGAGGACTACTCAGTGGAAAAACACCATGGGATCCTGAAATTTGCAGGAAAATGGATGGGAATATAAGAAACCATCCTGAGTGAGGTAACCAGTCACAAAAAAACAAACACCATATATACTCACTTATACATGGATTTTAGACATAGAGCAAAGTCTTACTAGCCTACAATTCACACAGTTAGAAAAGCTAGGAAACAATGAGGACATGAAGAGAGACATACATTGTTCTCTGGAGAAGGGGAAAGGGAAAAGATCTCCAGAGAAAATTGGAGGAATAGATGGAGGGGAGAAGGAGTTAGGAAAAAGAAAACGGGAGAAGAGGAGGTGAGAGGAAAGCATGAGGGAGCAGGAAGATTGAGACAGGTTAAAAATAGAGGATAACAAGAAAAGAGATACCATAATAGAAGAATCCATTATATGTTTAAAGAAAAATCTGGCACTAAAGAATGCCCACAGATCTAAAAGGATGAACCCAACTAACAATCTACACAATAGTTGAGAGGCACTCTTTAATGCCCTATCAGGATAAAGAGATTAATTACTACTTTATATGCTATGTTATAGCTTTCATCCAGTAGCTGATGGAAGCAGAAGTAGATACCCTCAGCTAAACACTACCTGAACTCCTGGAATCCAGTTACAGAGAGAGAGAGGGAGGAGTGATGAGCAAAAGGGGTCATGACCAGGCTAGAGAAACCCACAGAATCATAAGACCTAAACAAGGTGGAACTCATGCACACCAGAGATACTTTCTCAGCCTAGACACATGAAGGAGGCCCTAGGCCCTGCTCCAAATGAAGACTTTCAAGACTCCCCTTGGAAGGCCTTACCTTTCCAGGGAAGAAGGAAGGGGATGTGCTGAGCTTTGGTGGGAATGATAGGGGAGGATGGGAGGGTGAGGGAAATGGTATTGACATGTAAAACAACCTTGTTTCAAATTTAAATACAAAAAAAGAAAAAAAAGAGAAGAAAACAATATGCAGCACTATAGGAAAAAAGAAAAAAAGGCAATAAAGAAAGAAAATCCCAACTGGGGAAATTGTAAATGAAAATCTTCAGAACTCAAACGTTACCTCAGAGGTAGGCCTCACCAGCAGAATAACAGATTAAGAGAGATGGAAGAGTGGCATTTCAAATAAAATAGGAGAAATGGATAAGTTGGTCAAATAAAATGTTAAAAAAGAAAAAAAAAAGAAAAGAAAAGCAAACAAACAAAACATTGTAAATGGAAGGTGCTAGCAAAAATTCACCGAGTGAGGAAAACCAGTCCTAGAAATACAAATATAGTATGTATGATACATATCCACTTCTATGTGGACATTAGCTATTAAGTCAATGATAACCAAGCTACAGTCCATTGAAACACAGTGAGTAGGTATAGAATGAGTGACCATGTGCTATATAGAGATTGTATTAAGAAAGCATGGTAGTATAGATAGTTATTGATGCATAATGGGATGATCAGATAAGGAGGATAGAGAGGACCAAGGATATAGTATGGGTAGAGAAAGCTAAAATTAAGGGTCATGTGAGGGTTAGCATGGAATAGTAACACATTATAATCATTCTACAATATTTTGGACACATTTATAATAAAACATAATTATAACATGTTTTACATTGTAATTTTACTTTTCACATTTTATTGAACACATCCTGAATAAAATTGGAAAGTAATTTCATAGCATTTAAACAGGGCAGGTGTCTTGGGCTGGATCTTTTACTTATGTTTGTTCTACTTCCCTTTATTTTCTCTGTTTTGTGCTTGCAGTTGAAGATTGAGAGGGGACACTGTAAATTCAGATTTAAAAAAAAGGCAATTGTTTGAGGAAGTTAAATTTCTGAACTTGCTTTCAGACCTTCTCAGTGTATACAGGTATACAAACATTACATAAAATGACACAATTATTTTCAAAATGTGTGCATTTGTCTTCACTGAGACTATGATTTCTATAAGTGTTGAGTAATTACTATACAATGACTGATTTTATGAGATACTGTAAGACATTTTGAAAAAATGTACATCTGCATTTTTACCAACAATGAATGCTAATTTCATTCACTGAGATGCTCTAAAAGAGAACCATTCCCAGTTTGATGAAGGTATATGAAAAAAGTGTTTTAGTTTATGTTTGATTATTACTGATGTCTAACAATGCCAAATATATTTTCTAAACAATAAATTTATGTAGACTTCTATGTTATATTGTACATCCATATGGTTAGTTTGTGTACTTAGTATTTTAAGAAAGAATCCCTGTACACATGCAGCTCATAGTATCCCATCTCACTATGACATTGAGGACCTTGACACTATCTTGCGTCTGCTTGCCAATGTATGGAATGGCTTGCATGTTCTCTATGCCTAGCTCTTTATATTTTTTAAATAATAATCCAAACCAAAGTAATCTTTAGATTACTTGCATTTTCCTCAAACTTTATTATGATTGCTTTTGAAGCTTCAGAATAAAATACTTATTTAATATACATATATCAAAAAGGAGTGTTACTATTAGGGTTAATATGAATTTTCTTTTGAATATATTTGTAATCATCTAGGGCAGTATATTTCCAATTGTGGGAGTGAAAATGTCCTTTTCGGGGGCATGTTAGATCATTAGAAAACACAGATATTATATGATATATCACACTACATATTTAAAATATTTAGATTATTTTTATGATTATATAAGATATAAAATATACATCTTATGCCATAAGCAAACAGCTCCATATATGAGGAATTATGAGTTGTAATACTTAAAATCACTATATTGGTACTTTTAATTATCATTTAGGAAATTTCATTTCATATATTTCTTTTGTCATGGATTATTACATTATGATAATATTTTACTTACATTATAATAATTATTACTTAATTTAAAAATAGATTATATATATATATATATATATATATATATATATATATATATGTAGCATGTAAGTTTCCGCCAGCCCGCCCGCCGCTGGTCTGGCGTCCTGGCCCCCAATAACACGCAGGAGATTCTATATTTGATACAATCCTGTTGGCCAGTTACCATTATTGTTAATGGGCTAGCTCTGCCTTAATTATTAACCCATTTCTACTTATCTAAGTATTTCCACGTGGTCGTCTTATCCCAGAGCCGCGTGGCAGGCGTCCTGCTCCTTCCCTGGGCTCCATCTCGACTCCGACTTCTACTTCCTCTTTCCTCCTCCTAGTCTCCTAGCCCCGCCTATCTAGTTTTCTATTGGCCACAGTGCTTTATTAACCAGTATGAGAAACATATATACAGAATAACATCTTCCATCATCTCCTCTTTTCTGTCTAAAGTAAAAGAAGGGGTTTAACTTTAACATAGCAAAATATACCATACAACAGTTATCAAATAAGAATCACAGTTAACAATATTTAGTCCATTAACATTTTGTAAGACTTAAAGAAAATATCATATATCCTATCTTTGTGAGTCTAAAGTCCTATATGTAATTTATCTTTAATCCTAACTAAGGAAAACTATAACCATAACTACCTGTCTTCAAATCTATCAAAGACCACAGAAGGATAATATATAAACTCTAGAAATGACAGAGACAATGCATTGCCTGGTCAGTCACCCGAAGTTCTTCTGTAATGTTCCATCTTCAGCCCATAGGCCATAGTGTGTGTCCAGACACCTCAACAAGGCAGGAAACTTTTCTGTGTCCTGTAGACTGTCTGGCTGTCTGGCAGCCTCTTCCATTAAGCAGGAATCCTGTAGCAATGTCCATCTTGCATCAGCAGTCATCTTTCTGTGGGTCCTGCACGTCCAGTTTATTCAGCATATAGTCAGTCCAGACAAGAGCAGTATCTTGTCTAAATGGCTAGTCTTGCCATATTAGAAGCAAACTCCATAATGTGTTTCTTCGATGTCCATCTTCCTTTCTTCTGTAGGTGGTGTTACCAGGAGCAGTTGTGCCTCACTGTCAAGAAAATCCCTAATCCATTTTAAATGCCATATTCTGTAGGTCTTTGAAAGGTTTGAAGAATGCCTATTCATCTCAAATACATCTTTGCATATGTAGAAATCCTAACTTAACTCCAAGTTTTAATTATCATAGGTAACTCTCAATTATACATTACATTTCTAAATGAGCTATATAAACAAAATACCTAAACAAGAGGAGAAATATACATATCATAAAATTGACCTTAAATTGTATCAATAAAAGAAAATCCATTTCAAAGCAAAGTACTCATATCTATACCATAATTCCCTTTTTACCTTTAAAAAGATTGTTTTTGGTTATAGCCATTTATAGCCAAGCCCATTTAAATGAAAACAAACATTTATAAACAATATTTGGGAATTTGGGCGTCGTTCTTTCCAAACTACTTCCTGCTGGTAGGGGGCGCTGTCATGGGGGATCCTAAGAAGATGCAGAAATCTTGGCAGTAGTCTGCAAGGCTTTGTCTCAACTGCTTGGAATGTTGGATCATCTGGGGCATTGTTTCAGGGGGTCTGGCTTGATCAAACCACATAAGTCTGGAAAGAATCCGTAGCTTTTCATTTTCTGTGGAAACAAAAATAGAAATCCTTTTCCCCAGTAACTTGTCCTTATGCTTAAATTTAGGAGTCAAAGCATTTTTAAAATATATAAATTGAATTAATCCAGCAGTATTTCTTTTATCAGCAGTTGTTATTTTCTCAGCAATCAAATAATTTAAAGACAACAGAATCGCGTATAGTATCCAAAATTTCTCTGTGTTTTCCATTTTTACGTGGCTTTTTTATTACTCTATTTCTTCTACTTCTATTTTTGCATATTTTGAGACAGGGTTTCTCTGTGTAACTTTTATCTGTCCTGGAATTCATTCCATACCAGGTTTATTTTGAAATCACAGAGATCTGTTTGCCTCTGTCTGCCGAGTACTAGGATTAATTCTTCTTCCTTTTTTCTTTTTTAAACCATTGTATCCTGTTTCTTTTTCTCTCCCAAGCCAGCGTATTTTTAAAAACACAGTGTAAACCTTTATTGCAGCTCTCCTACACACCAATGAATTGTTAGCAGAGCTCTTTAAAAGCCAGGAGGCTTTTTGCCGCTTATGCTAATTTTGGAAACTTCCCTTAAAGGAGCCGAGCAAATCTCTGTCTATAGCAAAACAAATCCAATCAAGAAAATGCTGCTACTAAGAAGTCTGCTAGTCTCTGTTCCTTTGTTTCTAAACATTTCTTAAGCTCTTATTAGTTTTAAGTGAAAGTTCTTATAGCCACGTTGGGCGCCATTTGTAGCATGTAAGTTTACTTGGGGTTGGGTTTGGAAGGTGATACTTAGACTTGGTTATCTCTTTTAGACAGGAATAGGGTATGGTTGGGAAAGGTATGATTCAGAATGGATATAGGTAGATTAGCCTATTTTCTTGTGAATTATTCAGTAAGAATGAGACATTAGTATTACAGCTTACGTTGTTATATATTATTATTTGTGGTAACCTATGTAAAATTAAGTTTATTCCCTTCCTGGAAGAATTGTATCTTATATTTGTTGTATTGTGTGAAATCTTTCCATTTATGATGTTTTGTGCACATTATACTTGCCATATTCTATGTATGTATACTATTGCTTGTGTTCAAGACGTTTTGTATTTGTTACAATTTGGGATATTTGTCTTGCTGCCCTTTAGAGCTCTACCTCTTGTTTAGACATTTTTACTCTACCTCTACTTTAGGAATTTACATGTGAGATATATATATATATATATATATATATATATATATATATATATACATATATATATATATATATATATACATGTACATAGTTATATTGTTTAGGTATTTATCCTTGCTTTACTCAAGGAAGTTTTATTCAGGCTTGTTAGCCAAGTTCCTGAGTATTACAGATTATCCTCACCCATGTTTCCTTTGCCTATGAGATTAGTCAGACATAGATGCTTAATCTTCAATCACTTCATAGACCTGCAGAACATGGCATTTAAATGTTTTATATATTAGTACTCTGTTGACATGAGACACTGTTGCTCCTGACAGCACCGTGCACTTTCCCGAAAGTATGTTGGACACTGTTGTTGCTCCTTCTGGAGTTCATCCTCGCTTCGGCTAATGGCCTCTTGGGCAAGGAACTGCCTCAGCCTTGACCACTGATTTGGACATGCGGTCCTATATGCTTGCAGGAGACAAACTTAGAAGACTGCTGAACCTTGCCAAGTCAGGGTAAAACAGCCATTCAACCTCCCTGCTTTTGTTGTGGTCTGTCAAATACTCCTGGCCTTAGTCATATCTGGCTGTACCAACATTGCTGTGAGACCTTGGGTGACTGTCCAGGTAGCTTTCTGTTTCTGTCCTCACTGCACCTTTTGGAAGTTGCCCATCTGCACTTCCCGTCTACCCTAGTATTGTAATTTTCCTTCTCAGGTCTTGGTGAGGTTGTAGATTAAACTATCTTAGTATTATTCTCTCTTCCTAGTTAGATATTAAGTACTAGACTTAAGCTTTTCAGCTTAGGACAACTCTATTGTAACTCCCTTATGCCTTCACCCTAGGACTAGGTATGTTTGTGGTTTTGGTCTCGATTTTCCTTTTCTTAGAGTACACTTGTTATTCACTGTTTTGTATATAGTTTAGTATCAAGCTTAAATCTTTTCTTTAGACTAAAAGGGGAATTGTAGTGGGATATTCACTGTGTCTGCTTCTGTGGCACTGACCACACCCATTGAGGGGTGGAGCCAGGGGCAGAAGTGACCTGTGGAGCTTAGTCTCGGGAGGAGGCGGAGAAAAGCTCCCTTCTGGTGGGACATGGAGAGAGGAGCATCCAGTTTTAACTGCTGTGTTCATCTGTCCGTGTTGTGAGTTGTTTCTCCCTTAATAAACATCTATTCAACCTATTTGTTTATCCTGACCCTTATTGAACCGATATATATATATATATATATATATATATATATATATATATATATATATGTTATGAGCACCTTAAGCCCCGCTGCCACACCAGACCCCAAGTAACACACAGAGACCCTGTATTTGATATAATTTTGCTGGCCAGTTACTATCATTGCTTATTGGGTAGCTCTCTTCTTAATGATTAACCCATGTCTACTATTTAAAGTATTTTTACATGGCTCATCTTACCAGATAGAGCGGCTGGCGTGCTACCTCTCTGGGCTCTCCATGTTGACTCCTCCCAACTACTTTCTCTTTTCTCAACCTAGTCGCCTAGCCTGCCTATCTTGTTTTTCTATTGGCCAACAGTGCTTTCTTTATTAGCCAGTATGAGAAACATATTTACAGAATAACATCTTCCATCATATACATACATATATATATATATGATATGCAACCCAAATAATATAATTGCACTAATAAATTAAGATTTCTAATATATATATATATATATATATATATATATATATATATATATATATGCATCTTAAGGGATTTGTCTTCATTTATTTTCTTGATGTATACTGCTTAAGTTGATCCAGGAAATCACCTTTAAATCATAGTTTATCTGTTACTCTGAACATAATTTACCTCTTTAACACATAATGCTGAATTGTTGATATATTTGTTCTGCTTTGTGCTGTGTGGGAAATGGGAACAGAGATATCAGAGCATGTTGCTTTTGTAGTCTTAACAAAATGGAGAAAACTTTTCAGAGAAATAACATTTTCCTGTGTGTGTGTGTGTGTGTGTGTGTGTGTGTGTGTGTGTGTGTGTGTGACTTACCTTTCATGTTTATCCTTTGTTTCAAAATGTTTTTTCTCCAGGATGATTCATCCTATCATGTGAACATAATAATCAATATTGATAAGTTCTTGTTTATTATCAACTTCTAGAAGAGACTGTTTCAAAGAAGACTTTCTGATGTTCTGAGGCTTAAAATCTTTCGATTCCCTCTCCTGTGATGATCCATGGGATGTAGTTCGAGTGTCATTAGTTCGAGTGTCATTAACTGTATCAATTGGGTTTGACCTCACCAAACTCCACTAATTTCTGTATTCTGTCCAAATGTAGTTTCCTGTTATCATCTCCATTTGCTCTAAAGAGAAGGTGATTTCATTAAGGGATAGATAAGCAGTGTTATTTGTGGATATAAATATAAGATAAGGTAAGTAGCCTCTGCATAGGCTTCTACTTCCTGCTTCTAGTCCTGTTCAAGTTCCTGACCTGACAATACTCAGTGATAGTTACCTAGAAGTAAAATCAGGAATAAATCCATCTTTCCATAGTTGCTTTAGACATATTAGTTCATTATAGCATTAACAACTCTTACTAACGAAAACACACACACACACACACACACATGAATGGATGCACACACATACATGAATACATGCATGGACACACACACACAGTACATACATATGCATGCACACATACACACATAATATGGACATATGCATACATTTAACAAATATAATCCAAAAAAACTGGCTATTAACTTGTGAGTGTTTGTTCATGACAGGGGTGCCAGATATGATTAGATGTAGGTATAAAAGGAAGGGGTAAAGGCATGTGATTTCATTTTGGTTAAAATCATTTAAAATAATTAATAAGTATTATGTCTGGGATCTCTCTCTCTATATATATATAGTGTATAATAGATACTTTACACAGAGTACAGATATCTTACCCAGAGTAGTAACAGGAACTTAAAACCTTAGCTACAACTAATTTTTAATTTTATTTTAATCTTGAATTAATTATATAATGAGAAAAAACACATATTAGCATGTTGAAAATGATTATTGTGCATAAATTAAGATTTCATCTACATCCTCATCCCTATCAGAAAATAAAAAGTAGTATACACTGATATTCCAAGCACTGGAACTGCAGACACAAGAGTTTCCCTGGGATTTGTTAGACCTCCAGGATATACTATATGAAATCTCCAAAATCAGCTAGAGATGATAAGCAATGGAGAACAACAGCAAAATCTGGCTGTCATTAAATTCTATCTCTGTAGTTAATGCAAATTATCTAGTGACAGCAAAATAACATGCTTTCAAAACACACACACACACACTCACACACACACACCTGGTGTACAATTATCTATATTGTAGGGAAGACAGACAATGTTCTATCTAAGTTGGGTCTTGACAAATTTGATATTTCAAATCAAAATTTTTTATTTCATAATTTTTTAAATTCAAATTTAAAAGAAGCTTGTTTTACACATCAAACCCTTTCATTGCCCCCTTTTACCCCTACACCCCCCATTACATCTCGTGGTGTTAGTAGGGAGGACTGGGCAGTCTGTGCTGCCTCTGGTAGTGGACCAGTATTTATCCGTAGAATACGAATGGTCTTTGGGAACGCATTCCACATAGAGGGATATTCCTTTAGTCCAGTCCAAATTTTGGAGGCTTATTTCTTTCGCAACAGTCACTGACTTAAACACAAATCTGACCAAATTCACTGCCAAGGTTAAAACTTGAACTTAATCTCTGAAACTTCTTGTAAGGTTTATTATTATAGAAAGGGAGTAGAGGAAGTGGGTGGATAAGCAGTTTTCTCTAAAACTGTCTGTCTACATTTTCATCCTAGTGGGATGCACAGGACCTTTGATTTCATCACTTACAGCACCTGGTCATTAGCTGAGAGTTATGTGCTCTGCTTGCCACATTGAGGTTTAAATAATGCTTTCAGGATGTCAAAGAGACCATAAAATTTTAGAGGTCAGAGGGGTAATGTTTAAAGGCATATTACTCCTGAAAAAGGAGATACCTAGGTAATTAAATACCCTATACAACATGACAGCTATGTTATTAGTACAGATATGTGAATATGAGAACTACCTATATTTTATGTGAGTTACCGAGAATGAATATGAGTCAAAGAGCCCTGACCATGTACCAAAAATGCAAAGTCCTTGTGTGAATCTTTTTTTGTATATCAGATATTTTGAAATTTTATTTACAATAGAGAATGCAAGCTCTATATAGGACTGAGCTAAAGAATAGTTGAAAATTAATTGGATAAACACAAAATAATAAGTAATTTAAAAATATACAGGGGAAATATGAAAGACTGAGTTTTCTCAAGTTAACATTTGAAATGTAACAGTTTAAATATATATATATATATATATATTTTATCTTAGTAAATTAATTAATAATTTTGAAGTAAAAATTTAATTATCACTCAGCATGAAGACACATACCTTTAATCCCAGCACTTGGGAGACAGAAAAAGGTGGATCTCAGTGTGTTTGTGGCCAGCCTAGTCTACCTAATACACAGCGAGGTCCTAGTCAGCTAGAGTTACATAGTGAGAAGCTATGTATGTATGCATATATGTGTGTATGTATATATGTATGTATGTATGTATGTATGTATATATATATATATATATGTATATTGTATGTATGATCTTTCTGTCTATCTTCACTTCTCTTATATATACAAACTTGTATATGTGTGTTTAGACATGTGAATATAATAGAAAATAGATAGGTAGATAAACAACGACATGGTTTAAGAAAAACAGACATTAAATTCATTTCCCCCATAATAATAGGCTTTCATGTTTATGACTGAAATATACTGTTTGTTTTCTTTCCTCTTTACTTTATTTCAATAGGACTAATTAGTTTCATTTATTTGTACACAATATTGACAGATTATACTAAAACTGTGATTGATGCAATTAGTGTCATCAGGGAATTCATATTTAAATACTCTTCAATTGTCAAAATACAAGTTTCATTCCAAATTTGCTTGCACGATGAGAATTACTTTAGGTTTGTACATTCTAGCCTTCAGTAATAATTAATTTGTACTTTTTGATTTTGTTTAAGTATCATTAATAAGAGCTGGATGTCTCTAAGTGACATTTGTGAGCTTGTGAGATATGTGGTTAAGCAATTGCTCCCAAGCTGGTATATTTATTTTTTGGGTGATTTTGGGTACCAGGTTAGAGGAAATGCCTTACTTGTGGGTGGACACAAATGATCATCACTTGGCCATGACCACAGCCACAGTTCTTTCTGCTTCTCAGGGAACAGGGATAGACATGGTTCACTGTAAACTCTCATTGCAGAGATTAAGGCATAGACACCCCATGTCCCACCCTGATGAATCTCAGATCTCTGAGCTCTCAGCCAAGTAAATGTTCTTCCAATACTCACTTGCATTTGAATCTTACTAAATGTAATCATTAATCATGAGAAGAGGAATTTGAATATTAAGAATTAAAATTTTCAGTTGTTTTGTGTCATCTTCATAAACTTTTTGATGTCAACCATATTGCCATATGATGCCTATCAATCTGGTAAGATTTGTGAGTATGTAGCAGTAACTCAGGTAGTTTTCATTCTTTTCCTGGGTCCATTTCAGTCCACATAGACTAAGAGTCCTCAAAAGGAAAAACACATCATCTAATCTTTATTAGTAACCTCAGAATGTAGAAAATTGATTGATTTTTATAAAATCATAGACTTACATCTTTAAATGCTAATTTGATAATAATCAGACACATTAACTAGAACTAGCAATGGCACAGTGTTGGTGAGGAAATATTCACTATTAAAGTTTTAAATCTTCAGGTTTCAGAAACTATTAATAAAATCCAAACAGAAAGTTAACGTAAGGCAGACACTGCAAAGCATCTGGAAAAATCTTGCCCCTATGCAACGTTCAGCCTACGGGGAATCAGTTAGAACATGGAGCTGCCACTTCAGTCCCACCAAAGCCAAAAACAAAGAGTTTAAATCACACTGCTCATTCATGTCAGCCTCCTGTCCACCGAGAAGAAAGAAAAATAATTTAGTAAAGAAGAAAAGCTTGGGTTGATTTCCTGGAGAGATACTTCAAACTTGCACCCTTTAACAAAAACATAATACACAGATTCCATACCTACTTTACAAAACCCCTAGAATCAAATTGTTTACTATACTGAAACACAAAAGAAAGCAAACAAAAATATAAATTTTATAAATATGCAGTTTCTGAACAAAAACCCACTCTTTTATAAATAATGAGATTGATTTTTAGAATACAGTCAATTCCATTATTCTGAATTCTTGGAAATCAAGAATAATATAATTTTATTCCTCCTAGTCTTAGATATTTAACGGCAAGTACATATTAATGTTGTGTGGGATATGAAGGACACACCCCTACATATAGAAATTAATCTGTAATTATAGTAATTTATTCATAGAGTGGTATATGTGTATATATTTATAGACAGAAGTCTAATGATTGTAGTGCATATATAAATACACTCAGAATTTCATAAATCTGTTGTTTGTTGTAAAAATACATAATGAAGAAACAAAATAATGCAAACAAAAATAGTATCAAAATTGTGACTTTCCCTCTGGAACATAAGGAATCATATTCTAGACTCATGACTATAAAATAAATAGTATGTATGAAAGTAGGCCCTAGAGATACATCTAAGTAGGTCTCATTTGCATAAATAGAGTCATATTCGAGAAAGGATTGAGCAGAATGACTTTCCATAAACAGATCTCATAACTATTGTAACAAAACACAAGTTAAAGAAATTTCCTAAACTGAAACAATAAAATGGATTGTGTGTAATCTAGTTATTAAACAAACCACATTCAAAAATCCATGTGTTCTGTATGTATTTATTCACAAATTAACAGCTTCCAATAATCTTCCAATAAATAGTAAATCTGAAGGTGTACTTAAAATTGAAACCATTGTTCTCTTCTAATTCTCTCTCGCGCTCCATATGGGGGTATGTTTAATTTCATTTGTGGTCATGCCAATACATTTGCATCCATGTAAGAATCAATATATATTATAAATATACAAACATGAAGTCATACATATTACACATAGTCACGTATCTACCTAATATATCTCTGCGGGCTTAACTACCAACAATAAAAAGTCCAGAACTTATGATCAATGGTAATTATTTTATAGCACTTAAAGTTTTTAATTATTTACTTTTAGATTATTTTTGTTCTTCCTTCTACCACTGACCACACTCAAAATATTAAGTAGCATGTACTAAAAATTACAGTATTAGGGCTGGAATGATGGCTCAGCAGATAGGAGCACTTTTTTCTTTTATTTAGAACCCAGGTTCGGATAGCAGAGTCCAAAATTTGATCACAACTCTTTCTAACTCCAGTTCCAAGGAATGTGACAAATCCTTTTGTTCTGCATGAGTAACAGGCATGGATGGGAAGCACGAAATTCTATTCAGTAAAACACCCATTAATATAAAATTAAAAATGAATCAAATAAAAATCCAGTGTTAATAGACATTGTGCAAAAATTGTTTATATTAACTACACATCTATTTTATTTTGTGATAAAAAATATTGTTCAAAAAGAAATTTCTCATATTTCTTTTTAAAACCATTACCCAAGAAAAATAATTGAGTGCAGTGTTTGAATTTAAATAAAGCTCTGGCATATATGGATATTAGACCGAGAGCAAAGGATCACCAGCCTATAATTCACACCACCAGAGGAACTGGGATACAAGGTGTACTCTAAGAGATTCATACATGGTCCCTCACAAAGGGGGAAGGAAAAAGTCCCCCAGGGCACATGGGAAGAGGGGGGAAGTGAATGGAGAGAGAAATAGGAGAAAGAGAAGGAGAAGACAGGAAATCACGTGCGAGTAGGTAGATTGAGTAAGGGCAGGAATAGAAGACAGAAGAGAGAGAGAGATAGAAATAGAGAGAGAGAGAGAGAGAGAGAGAGAGACATAAGTTGGTTTGAAGAGAAAACTGAACCTAAAGAAAGGTCTAGAGAACTACAAGACTGACTCCAATTAACAATTCGAGCAACCGTAGGAAGGCTACCATAAATGCCCTTCCCTGATAGTGATATCATCAAATAAATTATCCACCATCATGGAACCCTAATCTAATACCTGTTGGAAACAGAAGCAAACATAACGAAACACTGAGTCCAACTAGAATACAGATGCAGAGAGAGGGGACAAGACCAGGTTGCAGAAACATCAAAGACAGCTGACCTGAACAAGGAGGAGCTAATGCCCCCCCCCAGACTGATAGCTGGGAACCCAGCATGAAACTGACTCAGACCCCCTGAATATGGGTCTCTGCCTGAAGGACTGAGCAGTCTGGGGTACTTCAGACAGTAGAAACAGGATCTATTCCTGGTGCACAAAAGAACCTTGTGGACACATTCCCCATAGACAGATACCCTCTTAACCTAGAGACAGGAGAGAAGTCCTAATTCCTACTTCAAATGACTTGACAGATTTACATGACCCTACCTGGATAGCATAGCTCTGCAAGTGGAATGGGGGTGGGGGGATGGGAAGGGAGGGATGTCAGAGTGCATGTCACAGGGGAAAGAGGGTAAAAAGGAGGGAGTATGGGAGGGAGGGAGAGAAGGAGGGAGGGAGAGAAGGAGGGAGGAAGTGAGGGGGAAGAAACTGGGATCAACATCTAAAATGTTGAAATTATATTATTAATAAAAAAAATCTCTGGAAACTTTAAAAATTCTCATAGAATCTTCAGTTCATCAAAAAAAAGTCAAGTATACATTTCACAAACACAGGGCAATTAAGTTGTATTCTAACCTCCAAACTCCCTCCAAAAATGATGAGGAATTGCACAAAAGCATAGCAAATTATTCAGGTTTTACTATAAATGGCTGTATGTGTATGTAACCAAGCTACAAATCAAATACAAAAGCAGTAAAAAGAGTATTGCCAGACAAATATTGGGGAATGAAGATTATAACTTGCGTTTTGGCTGAGTAGTGGGAATGGACAACTGCCAACCAATTTAGTCAGCCAATCAATAGGATGATATGAGATCACCTATAGATAATAGCAAACCTTCCTGCTAGTTTTATACTTCTGAATGTAAATGCTCAATCTGTGTAGAGAATAAATCAGGACTGCCTGGAATCTTATCATTAAGGTAGCACTTACCATTTAGAATGTAATGAAATCCAGAGAGTAGAATACATGACTCACTAGAGAGGTAAACAGGCTACCACAAATCACCTGATTGGACTTCTGAGAATATGCCACTCCGTAAGACTCACAAGGGGCTGCACCAGCCACAGTGAGCCAGAAAAATCCTCACAGCTAGGAGCAAGCAGCAGAAACTTTTCTCAATTATAGGAGTACAAAATCAGAAGGTTGTCTACAGTTGTGCCAACAATGTCACCTGGGTTCAGTGGATAGACGTGCATTTGTTCATTTAATGCTTGGAATTTTACTTACGATTATCTGTAAGTGGATACTGTGGGAGCACTGGATCTGGAGTTGCAGGTTGTTACAGATGCTGGAAACAGTAGTAACAGAATTATGTTAACCCATGGTGTACTTTGCTGTGTAAAATCAGCCTTGAGAAAATTAAACTGCATTTCGCAGAAGAAAGGAGGAATCCCATCTTTTAAAACAGCACTGCTCTGACATCAGGAAGAAACATAGCTAAGGAAAGTGCAGCTGTCACCTTACTCTTCCTTGATGTTGGAGCATTTTAGCATCTCTAGTGTGCTAAGCAATGGCTGCTCACAGTCCTATCATTGCAATGCATTCTTCTAACCCTCTGTGGGAATCATCTACCTCTTTCCAGAATGCAATAGGTTAGTTTCTTTATTTTTTTCTATCCAATATGAACTATTACAGTTAAAATTTCTATGTTTTCCAACACAAGATTTGACAAATTTATTCACAAAATCATGACTTTTCAATATACACTGTATTCATATGGACACAGCTTGGAGCTCAGCAACACTTTACTAATTCATGCTTTATCTCCCAAAACATGCCATTCTGTATTTGAATTCAAGAGAGTCTGTGTTTTCCTTTATGATTCATGATGACTGAAAAAACATAATTCTGTAAACTCTACACTTTTATATTTCTCAGAGAGACAGACAGAAAGACAGAGAGACACATAGTCGCACACACACACACTCACACACACACTCAAAGAGAGAAAGAGAGAGACAGGCAGAGACAGAGAGAGATAAAGAGAGAGAGAGAGAGAGAGAGAGAGAGAGAGAGAGAGAGAGAGAGAGAGAGAGAGAGAGAGAGATGCTTGGATAAACCACACCTAACTTTCTGAGAGCTCAGTCCATGCGTAAAGTTGTATCATTCTGATTTCACTTGTTTTTCTTCAAAATATCACAAACATAGTTAAAGTAAATAAAAGCACAAACTTCATTGTTCTCTCAGCCTTTCTCTTTCCCCCATCTTTTATTTTCCCTCTCAACCCTCCCTCTCCTTTCTCCCTCTCCTTTCTTATTACTGTCCTATTTAATAGACAGTGGACATGATTTCATAGCCATGACACTTGAAATTGGGATTATTTAATGGTAAACATTTACTATTCTGTAACTGATTAAGTATAATTACTTTTTTTCCAAATGCAACTATTTCACTTTTCTATTTTTTTTTTGCTTTAAAATTTACCTTATTTTTATTTCCACATGCTAATTACACATGATATTTAGATTCACTGTAACCTGTTCTTGTAGGTGCATAAAATAAGTATATGTCATTTGTTCATCCATTTCTTTGTCTCCTTCCTTCCCAAGTAATCTCATTCTTTTTCTCAACTGGCCCTCTTCTTTCATTCATAGTTATATTTATTACTTACACTTGTTTTGAATATTTCATATATGGATATAGTATAGTCTAATTACCATCACATTAGCATTTCTTACCTCTCTCCTAACACTGTCATACTTTACTTTCCCTTTATCTTCCTTTCCACATTCCTGTTTTTTTTGGTTTCTGTTTTGTTGTCTACTGAGTTTTTAAGGCATGTTTAACTTTTGGCTTGGGATTGCTCCTTGGAACACTGTGGTTTTAGCAATACCTTGGGGAATGACTTCCCAAATTTTATTTATAGCATAGTTTTTAAAGAATAACACAGCTTCATGAGCCTTTACCCCATCAATGGCTGTTGGTAAACAAGGCCACTTAATATTCCTCCAGCTCCATACTAATAACTTGTAACTATTTGATTTTTTAAATTCAAACTTTTTCTTCTTTCCTTAAAATTCATATTTCTGCAATTGTATCTTTTAAGTAAATTCCCAGCATATTCTTTTGATTGTCTTGTCCATAATTTACATTAAACAATGCTGATGCTCTACTGTACTTTCACAGTTTAAAAATTATAGGCCTCATTATTTATTCGATATACACATCTTCAGTGATGATAAAGACAGATATATTAGAGCTCAAGAATGAGACTAAAATACAGACTTGGTAGTAAATGCCACAATGAGCTGAAAATAAAAATGAAGAATAAAAAGAAAAATGATCTAAACCATTGTAAACTTTATCTAATAAATTATCAAAGTATTCTACAAACTGTGTCAATGAAGTGCATAATTCCTAAGGACAGATGTCTAAAAGATTCAAAGCATCTCTGATGCCTAACACTGGTTGCCAGTAGCTAAAGGAAGATGGGTTTGTAACGGGACCTTATGGATTTAGAAATTTCAGAACACTATTGAATCTTTTAAGAACATTTTTTTTTTGTTGTACTAACAATGAAGATAGAATTCAAATTGCAATTAATCAGAAAAATGTGACTTAACAAATTGGGTTTTCAAAGGAATTTCACTGACTCCAATTAGCAACCAGTGAGCAGATCGTAGGCACTGCCTTGAATTTACCATGAACCTCTCTGTTTGTAGGTAAAAATATTTTATATTGGCAACCACATTACTTTCATGAACTTAGAGTCAATATATTTTTTCTGTATTATTTATGCTTGGAATTATAAAGACATTTTCATACTAAAATTGGAGTGCTATGTCTGTTGTAATGGTCAATGTTCATTGACAATGCTTAATAGTCTAAGTAGAAAAACAACAAAAACCTGAGTGTTCATCCCATTATGTGCTTCTCGGACGGTAGCTCTGTCACTGCCATTTCCCTAGCATTTGTTATTTCTTGAAGTAATTATCTGAAGTCTTTGGCTCCATTTCTTCACCTTTCTCAATGACCCAGAACATTTGTGGTTTAAGACATCATCTTTCTGTGAAAGAGCATTTCTAATAACTTCAATGACTTCCCATCTCAGAAACCAATGATCAATATTTTTTATTGACATCTCAGCAATATTTAGTGATAATATTGGCTCTTTTGCAGCATGATATCACACTCATTGTTTGCTTTTAATAATTTTAGTATTTGTTTCATCTGACTCTCGTTTGGTTTAATTATGTATTATAATTCTATAGAATATTTAGAATATTGGATGTTTTTAAAAATGTTTTTGCTGTGCTTGGTATGCAGTAATGCAGTCCCATTCACACATTCAGATTCTAACACTGGACTTCTCTAAGCATCTTTTATTTTCCTGGAGAGAGTTTGTCTTGCTGAAAGGGTAGTGTAGTGCTTATGGGTAATGACAACAACAGAATCTTGATTTAATGTATTAAATTTTTTTTATAAAGGTATAATTTGTTGTTGTTGACTATTTCCTTTGTCTTACCAAAACTTTTAATTATCTGCAATCTCATTTGGGATGTTTTTGATTTTGTATGTTGTGCTATTGGAGTAACGCCCAACATAACTTCGCCAGTTAAGTATCTTGAAGTATTCCCAATGCATAACTTCTAGTTCTTTAATATTTTGGAGATTACCATTGAGACGTTAATGTATTTTTTGGCTGTGCATGGTGGCATTTGTCTGTAATCTTGGAGACTGAGAGAAAAAGACAAGTATATTTGTTTTCAAAGCCATCAAGGAATAAATAGCAACTCCCAGGCCAGCTTGTCCTGAATAACAGGGTTTTGTGTCAGAATAAAAGTGGTTCTTGGTGCCATGCTTTCTAATGTTTCAATTACTTGCAATAATTCTTGAGCAAATGGAATTACTTGAGAATTATTATGCCCCTGACAGGTATATAGAACAATATCATATAATTTTCAAAAAATGAGATGAAAGAAGATAATCACAATGACTTAATTATGCCATACCTGCTACACTAATTACTTTTATTTTGCTTTGATAAAATAATATAACAAAAAGCAACTCAAGGGGAGAAAATTTTTGGCTTTGAGTTCCAGTTGATTAAGGGTCCATCACAGTGATGCTTTGTAGCAATACGTTGTAGGCATGACAGGCAGAGGCAGAGGCTGAGAGATCACATATTTTATGTCAAACATGAAATAAAGATTGCTCACTGGAAGTAGGAGGAGGCTATGTACCCCAAACCCTGGCCTCAGTGACAGACTTCTATTATGGCTTTTACGCTATTCATACTATGCACAAAAAGGGGACCAAGTGTCCAGCTACACTTGCCTATAAGAAGCATTTTCATTATACCACAATAATGGATAGAAATGTGTTTTTTGTATGTGTGAAAGCAGACAATCGTGTATGTATGTTGTAGAAACAAAAGGGAAATTATCATTTGTAAGCATTCCTCTTAGTGCCATTTTTTAAATATCTTATAGTTTTAGGATATTTTGTTTTATTATGTATGTATTATTTTACTTATTTTAAATAAAGTATCCTTAACATCTTAATGACCTACTTTTATTTTTATCAATAGACTACAGAATTCCAACATAATTGTATTGCATTAACTAGTCTTTTTCATGACTTTTGAGTGATTCCCAACCTGTCACAAACAGGCATGATATTGGTTCAATTTAGAAGTCTTTTAACTTATAATTTACCTTGAAAACTATTCAAAGATATGTTGATAAAGATATTTCTTAGGTATGGGGAATGGGAAGGAAGGTTGGTTATGGGCATGGGAGGGTGGGAGAGAGAGAAGAAGGGAGGGAGAAGGAACTGGGATCAATATGTAAAATAAGAAAAATAAATAATAATAAAAAAGATATTTATTTATTGTTTTAAAAAATGACTATAAAAATTAGAGCAACTTGGTATTAGATTATCATTAAAGTTCAGTGTTTCCACGTTGTTTTTTTTTATTTTCAAGATTAATTTCTCTGTTTAGTTTTCATAAAATATGTTTATCTCAATTTTAAAACTGTATGAAAGTGTGGGGGTAAGTTCTTGAGAAGCTCAGTGGTTTTGGGTTCCTCGAAGATCTGAAGTTACAGGTGTTCGAGAGGTGCTAATGTTCATGCTAGCAATCAAATTCTTGTCTTTCTGCAATAGACTTGCATGTATCTAAGAGCTGAGCCCACTCTTCAACCCTGGTCAGTTTATTTTGTACCTGTCTGAATACGGTATCATACAGAAAGGAGAAAGGGGCTAGTCATCTTATAGAATCAGAGAGTTTCTGATAATCTAGGGAAGAAGACATGGACAAGCATGCTAACATTTCAATGGTCCAGAACCAGAGCATAAAACAAGAACTGGGAGGCAAGGGCACACTTCAAAAACCTGCCTCTAGGGATCTACTTCCTCCCTATGGGCTCCAATACTCCAATAGCCAGGGTCTTTCAAAATAGTCTTGCCAAATAGTTCCAGGAATTAAATATCTGGGTATGAGGGGAGTCTTGTCATATTTAGGTGTTGTCACTATGCATCATTAATATATATTTATTTATATGTGTAAATACATATGTATTGTATATGTATAATTACATTTTATGTGCACATTTGTAATATAAATACAATGTTTTGAGAATCCTCTTGCAGGATATTTCCTCAGATTACTAGAAAACGATTGAAGATTACAAAAAATTTCTTTTTCCTGGTTTCTATCACTGTCAGAACAAGACAAGAAAAGATCTCCAAATTCAGACAGAAGATTCATTTTCATAAGATTTTCTCCTATATAATTTCTAGAACTAATGAAATTCCTAAATAGGGAATTTTACTTAGAAGTTCTTAAGATATTAACTCTTTTACCAAAAGTAATGTTGTTTCATGCAGTTTTCCTGCCAGCCTGGTTCCAGGGCCTTGTCAGCCACACATCGCATACAGAGATGCATTCAGGTAAAAATCTGTTGGCCTGTTACTAGTGTTTCTTATTGGCTTGATCTGTCTTAAATATTAATCCATTTCTATTAATCTAAATGTTTCTACATGGTCTTATCTTACCTGAGATATAGTCTGCTTTCTTCATTAACCAATAATATTGAGAAACATATTTACAGAATGACATCTCCCATCATAATGTAACTAAAAAAATAATAAAAATATAAGGATATACCTGATAGAATCCCTTCTCTTTCTTAATATTTTATGCAAGTAAATACATTCACTCAAACGTGAAATGGTTTATAAACAGTTCATCAAATGTTTGGAAACATACATTTTACAGGCAATTTAATCTACTCTAAATTCTTAAATGTTAGCAAAAATAGTTAAGAAATTATGTAAAGGTGATACATGATGTTTTTATTTTCTTTAAATATGATAGAACTCTGCCCTGTTCACTTAGGCACTATTATTTTCAGTCAAGTATATGAAAAACAATATACTACTGTCACTAGTACTCTACTACTAAATTTGGCCTTGTGTTAATGTCTGCTTTGTTAGTGATAAAAACATTTTAAAATCTGATAATACTAATACTTGTAAATTTAACTAAAGCTAGTCAAACATTATCCAACATAATTCAATATCATTGAATTGAATTCTATTCATAACATAAAACTTCAATTAAATAATACTATGATGATTGCTAAAAACTCTTACGCATTGCATTGAGGTCCTTGATACATGCAACTTTTGAAATTTATATTAAATATATAACTAAACTATTAAGCAAAGTATTCTCTTATTAGAAAGTAATTCAAGTTTAGAATTATTTTGCATATTGAAATATTTCTGTGGTCACATTTTAATAAATATAAAAATATAATTATTAATTAATCATTTTAAGTTGTTCCTTTAGCAATAAATAGTGTCATCTGTAAATGGTCCTTTTTCTGGATTTTCTGATCAATATTTGTTATCCTTACACTTCTTGGGTAGAATAAATGGATGCAACAATTTATAAGTATATTTTAAAGAGAAATCATAAAGATTATAGAATAATTATGAAAGAAAAGATGTTAAAAATTAAGATATCTTTATATTTGAACAGAGAACATTTGTTCTACATTTATTCTCTATGAAAATGTATTATCCAACAAAAATGTAAATAACATACAGTAATTACATAATATTATCTCAAAATGCATCTTGGAAGTCTAACATATTAAAATAAGTCTAATCTAACATATAAAATGTCATTTTTTTCTACTGTTTTGATTGATCTGTGACCCAAACATCATAAATCCACATTCTGTCTTCTTGTACTTGTGAATATAATCTGATTGGAAAATAGGGTATTTGCCATTTAAAGCTGAAATGAAAATATGATCCATGACAGGAGGGAACCAACTCAGTATCTGGTGTTATTCAAAAAGGTACTGCAATTCTAGATGGGGAAAAATAGAGTGAGCTACAGTGGGCTAGAGGCTGAGATGAGAGGGATGAAGTGACCAGCCAAGCACCGCCAAGTAGCAGAAACAATGCCAATTCACATAAAAACATTCTCTTCAGAGGATGCAGAAGGAAATGTTCTTGAAAGTTTGCTCTCTGTTATTTTAAGCCATTCAGCCTCTCATAATATATGCTCTAAGTATTTTATCAATTCACTATACAATTTTTCAAAATGTTGTGGAAAATTTCCACAGAAACTGTTATATTTAGCCATAAATGCTCACAGTGTTTTCTACCCCCAAGAAAATATTCATGTTTTTTTGTGTCTAATTTAATGGATTAAAAAGTTCTTACCTGACTATTTCATTTTATAATACTTAGAATTCATCAGGAAATTCTAAAAACATTCTAATAATAAATTAAAAAGCTAATGCTTACACAGAATTTCCAAAATATCTAACACATAGATGCTTTATGAGCAGTATCTCATTGAGAGAACCTTGGCCACGAAAATTCACTATTAGTATTTTACAGGTAAGAGTAAAGACATTTGCAGATTATCACACCCTATGTTACACAATGGGTCTGCCATTGTCACTAAAATTATATTGTTAAATAAGTAAATAATGCACTTAAACTTCTAAAATCTAAAATACTAAGCAACATGTACAAAGTGAGTCATAGAGCATCATCTGACCAATTATTTTTTTTTAAGCAATGAAAGGAGTGAGTTACAGGAGAGTGCAGTTCCCAGGATAAGCTTAGCTACTGAGGCAAAAGTTCCAACACATTCGTAGCTGGATAGTGAATTAAATTCTTGAACTTTGGAAAAAAAATTGTAACTTCCTCAGATTTGTTTTAAATATAAAATGAAACCATTTCATATTCTGGTAGAGAAAGAATGATAAGAATGAAAGGAGCCCAAGAAATGTTTCAATTATCTAGTGTCTTATGAAGAACCATATTTAGAATCATCACATGCACAGCTTCACACAGAAATGCATAAAAAATTATATGGGAATCTGGACAAAATCAGTTGAATATTAATAATGAAATCATTCTTCTGATATCATTCCAAGTTTCACCATAAACCACTCTCAAATGGCTTTTAGGAATTTTCAAAAATATTAATAAACGAAACATGATATCTATTACTGAATAAAAGCATTATATAATGGTATACATTCCCATAGCTTAATAATTTCTTGTGTGCTCTTTCAAAATCATGTAAAATACTTGTAATGATGAAAAATGTGTCACGTTCTACAGAAAACTTAACAAAGCAAACACTTACTAAAATAAAGATGTATAGCAATTTAATAAAAATGGTGCAACACTTAAATGGAATTATTCTTTACAACAATAGAGATAGGACACCATTCTATGCTATCAGTCAAGTGTAGTAACGGGTTTCTTTGTAGCATAGTATGACATATGTGAATTCTGATACTGCACCTCTGCATAGAAAACTCTGTCTGCTTTATGTAGAGTGATTTGGACATTTTAAAGCTATGTATGCCAATTAGCTGAAAAACTTAATCATGCAGTTTTTCATTTTATAAGAGTATGGATGATGTAGGGTGTAGAAAGGAAGCAGGATCCCTAGATGGCACAGGTTTATGAGCCAGAATGAAATGCCATGTCATTGTTTGGTTTGTGTCAGTTAAATGGGTGTAATACTGTAGATTTAAATTCTGGGAGGCTGGAATACAGAGAAATGTTATTTAATAGACATAAGCATGAAAACAAAATTATTAGTTCTAGAGAATTTCAGGAAAGAAGACAGTGATTAATTGTTTTAAAGGTTTAGAGAAACAGATCTGTTGGTCTTAATAGTATTTAAAGATATCACACAATAATATATAACTCTATGGAGATGAGAGGTGTGCTGTTTCACTTTGGCTGGGCATTTTCCTTACCATACTGCTTTTTAAAAGAACTTTGATTTACTGGTATGTTTTCAGGCAATGGGATAAATTTTCAGGAAAGGGGTTTAAAGTGCCTCAGTATATTTTTTTATAGTTAGATATATTTAGTAAGACCTCGTCTCGAGTCTCAAGGTAAGGGCTGGCTGGATTCTTTGCAGTGTTCTCACATCTCTTCACATTCTCACAGTCTGGTAAGACAGATGGCATTTTAAACCTGATGTGATCATCTGCATCTCCCATCTTCATGTATAATCAGCATTCCTCTAGATAGGTAAGAATACATGGAGCATTAATGTTTTTAATAGTGAAGTTTATGAACCTATTTCAATATGGAGAGAGTGGTAAATAAAAAATACATAAAGGTATTCCTACATTCATTAAAAAACACATGCGTTGCTATAAAATCACTGTCTTGTACCAAGATATTTCTCATATATACTTTTCATAGATAGCAAGGTTATATTTCTCAGATTTTAAGATATCTGTAGAATGTTGTTTGCTTTCTGTGAATTTATTCACATTCATGGTTTACGCTAGATCACCAACCAACTGTGCCCTGCACAGGGGCTTAGACTGTCAACTCAATGAAGATTTTTATATTGAAAACAGACTGGTAACCATGTAAAACTTATGAGAAGCAAATTGCTATTTAGTGTGGTAACTTTAGAAACTACAAAGGCTGGACTGAAAAACATGTCTATTCCATTAAAATCGGAGGAATTTGCTATTGGTTTAGCCTATCTAAGAAATGAAAATATAATAATTATTTCTACTTCAAAGAGCCTTGCAAATTACTGTTATTTGAAAAAACCCTGTAGCTGAAATGATTGTCATTTTTTATATTACAGGTAGAAAACTACTTTAAGATTTTTGCAGAAGTACTATAAATACCCCATTATCTGTTTATCTTCCAGTTAGTCAAGCATTCTGCCTCTGAAAAACCAAGAAATAAAAGTCTCTTTGAGTGTCCTTGTACTTCCTTATTTTGTTCTTAAATATATCTCCTTTGGCTCAAGTCCATAGCTCCATCAAACAGACATTACAATCAACTAACAATAAAAATGAATTCTTTAGGATTTCAAAAACCTAAAGTTAGTCCTTTGAAAAAATTACCTTGAGCTCAATAACTTCATGCTGCCACAGAATAAATATGATTTATAATTTATAAAAAAACTATATTCCAATAGCTTTTCTCCCTAAGATCATGATGAAATGAAAATAAAAAAAAAATATTTGGTCTTCACTTCTACCAGGACATTGTTTTTATTATTTGTGATGTATATACATAACATGATACACTGTCATCTGTAGCTACATGCATGTCATCAATGAGGTTGACAAATTTTCCAGTTTGAAAAGGCTGTATACTCAAATGGGAAGATATCAGTAAGAGAAGTTTCAACTATCAATATTAAGTTACTCTATAGAAACCCAACACCAAGTCACCTGCATGCAAGGTGCAATTACATAAAAACCAGAGATGAGACAGTGTCTCTGTAATCTGAAGGCAAGTGTATAATTATTGTCACTTTTTAAGTGATGAGATATTAATAAAAATTTCATAACTTTTGAATTTAATTTATCCATGAAAATAATTTATATGTTTAGATTATACTTAGATTAGATTACTAAAATGTAGCTTCACAAATTATATAATAATATACTTATAATAATACCATTTTAATTATCACTATATTTAATAGTAATAATTTAATTGCACAATTAAAATTTAAATTGCCTGCAAAACCCAATTTATGTTATATAATCATGTATTATGGCTTTTTGTAATCCCATGAACTGTTTGATATAACACAGAAGAATAGCATAAGGTGGAATTCAAGTAAATGCCCACATTTTATATATTGGTGAGAAATAGAATGAGAACAAACTTTTGACCACACAAAGTACCATTCACAAAGATGTATTCATGACATATTGAATGTAACTTGATGCCTTCATTTTAATTTTTTTTTCAAATTTAAAAGTTCAAATTTTCATATTAAAAGCTACTTAATTGATCTCTAATCCTTTGGTGGCTCACATGGTTACTGTTCTGGCTGCCGTTTTCTTCCTACCTTTCCCAGAATTCTCCTTGGCTCCTCATCCTGCCTACCTTCCTGCCTTATTGGCTGGACAGTGTTTTATTCATTAACCAATGAAAGAAGCATATATACAGAAGGACAACTTTCATCAAATATTTTTATATTCAGAATGGTACAACACCTTTAAAATATACTAATAGTAATAACTCAGGTGGAGAATTGAAAGAAAAAGAATCACATAAGAGTTTTAAAGACATAATAGCTGAGATTTTTACAAATGATTAAAAATAGAATCATAGACTGGAACCAGAAAGGTCAGAGAATCTGAAATGTGATAAAATATAAGAAGAAACAGCCAGACATACCATAATTATTTTATTGAAAACTAAAGAAAAATACAATTTTGGCACTTGACGGGGAAAATAAAGATGTGGAGAGCACTAATAGTAGCAATGGTAGCTAAATTCTCATGGAAAAACGGAAACTCTGAGACAATAATTTTCCATGTTTGAAGAGATAAGAAAAGAATTAAACTTTCAGTTCTGTCCTATGATAAGATATTTCTTAGAAAAAGGATCATACAATCTGGATTATGTGTGTGTGTGTGTGTGTGTGTGTGTGTGTGGAGAGAGAGAGAGAGAGAGAGAGAGAGAGAGAGAGAGAGAGAGAGAGAGAGAGAGAGAGAGAGAGGAATACAGTTTAAATTGTATTTTAATGTAAATTTTAATATGGTTTGTACCTTGCAAATAACAATTTTAGGTGAATATCCTTTCAAATACTAAGCATTTCAAAATTCTTCCTTAAAAACATATCAGCTGGGCATTGGTGGCACAAGCCTTAAATCCCAGCACTCAGGAGGCAGAGGTAATCAGACACTTTTGAGCTCTAGGCCAGCCTAGTCCACATAACCTAATCTCAGGACAGGCTCCATAACAATAAAAAAAAAACAAATAAACAAACAAAAAATTAGTCAAAATTCCAAATTAAATTAATTTCAAACACAGGTTGTGTTGGACTATAATGCCCTCACATTATATCCATGGTGTGGTCCAGATTGGGGTCTAATGTACCAAAGCTCATGTAGGAACAAGAGCACTGTGTAAATTCAAGAAAAAAAAAACTTATCTATAAATTTCAAGATTTCATCTTTGAGAACGTACTGGACTATTAAGTCTAAAACAAGAGAAATGAAGTTGGGACCTAGAATCGCTTGTACTCTTCGGCTTTCCTGACAGAATACTTCAGTCTGCATGGGTTGAAGCAGTTATCTCAATATCTTAGGGATTGTTACGTACAAACCACCAAATTGTGACCAGAGCAGCATGACTAAGGCACCTTTCCTTCTCATATTGAATTTCACACTCTTCTCCTTCTCTGGAAAGGTCATATATCTTCTATAATGATTTCTATGTGTCTTTCTATCTTTTTACTTACTACCTTTAAATGGGGTTGTAACATATCAATGTCATTTTTATTTCTTATTGAGACCAAATGATATGCATTTTATTTTCTGAAAATTCCAAACATGAAAATGTTAATTAAATCAAAATAGACTTTTCTAATTTCCTTTCTTTCCCTGACACAACTTTCTCCTTCCAGCTACATTGGGAATTTGTTTATTGCCTCTTGCCTGTTCGAGGGAGTAGGGCCATTTACTTTAGTAATGGGATCCTGTCAAGGTCACATTCCAAAAGAAAACTAAGTATACCACCATGCCACAGCAATCAATTTCCATCATTTTCTAGATGGGTGTGTGAAGTCTTGAACCTGTATTATATCAATACTGAGATTAATATCTGGCTTGATCCCTTACACACATCTTATACATGCATTTACAGATGATGGGAGTTCATCTGTCCAAAACCCTGCTATCTGATTTACTGCAGGATTACTCTACCTTGCTGTCTTACAATTTGTCTGCCTCTTTCAAAATTGTCTAGACTTGTTGAAGGGGGAAGGTGGTTGCATTGGTATCTCACTTAGAGATAAGTACCCCATAGTCTAATAAATAGACCCAAAACTGGTCCTCCCATTTAGTGGTGGATCAGGTGAATTCAAGTGACCCACTCAAAAGCAACATAGGTTATTATTATGCCTGTGGTTTCCTCTCAAAACATGAAGGTGAGATACTATTACTGAAGATAGCAAGCTCTTCAGACTTTGGACCTTGGAGAAACAAGTTGGCAATAAACTCCAAGCTTCCTCCCTAAATGCTCACTTTTGTTTACAACCATAAAGTAGCTTTTGATATTTTTGAAGAAATGCCATTTTATTATACTTCTTCATTTTATAGTTATTTCCTATTTCTATTTTTATGTGCTTTTTGTATTTCTCATTTGTCAATTTCTTTCATCTTTTATGATTTCTTCCTTCTTTGCTTTGGGGTTTATCTTGGGTTATATGAACATTGAAGAGCATGCTTCCTTGACTAGCATGTCCTTTGAAGCCCCTCAAATACCTATGATACTCTGATGAATATGTATTTTCCTCATTAAGAACAGCAGCCATAGCCAGGTCTACATAGTGTGTTTCAGTTCTTGTGTTGCTAAATAGTGAGATCTGTCTTAAGACAAACAAACAGAAAGACAACTTACCTAGTCAAAATTTGAAAATCTAATTATAATAACTTTCAATTTAGAAGGGCCAGATGTCTATTATTTATGATATATTCAATGTTTTCATTGTGTAAGAAAGTGATATTTATTAATAATTGACAGCATAGAGATAATTCAATTTTTTCATTCCCATCTACACATCTCAGGAATAATTACAGAAGGAGATGTGATGTCAGAGTTTTGAGTTAAGGAGGAACTGATGGCTTTATTCTTTTTTCTGTTCCTATTGTCCTTAGAAATTCTGTAGCCCCTGGATTCAAAATACTGCTTTTCTAAGCTGTCTCTTAGTGGCCTGAGTAATTTGAATATGAATATCCAAGACTTTCTTATTTTATTTAGTTATCATACATTTTAATAACATGTGCATATGAATTTACCACTCCTATGTCTAATTTCTAGTTATACTGAATAAAAGGCCCCATGAGCAGTTCACTGGGGGACTGGAGAGATGTCTATAAAGTGCTTGTCATGCAAGTGTGATGACCTGAGTTAGGATACCCAGGACCCACACAAAAGCCAGGTGCAGTATGTGTGCCTATGAGTCTAGTGATGAAGAATTAGAGACAAAATACTCTCTTGTGTTTGTTGGGCAGACAGTCTATTATAAGCAGTAATCTCTAAGTACACGAAGAGCCTTGTTTCTGAAAAATAAGGAGTAGAGCAGTGATTCTTCACCATCTTAATGCTCTGATGTTTAATACAGTTGTTCATGCTGTAGTGACTCCCAACCATAATGTTATTTTGTTGTAACTTCAGAATTGTAATTTTGCTACTGTAATGTGTCACAATGTAAATATCTGATATTCAGCATATGTGATATGTGACCTCTCATGGGGTCTTAACTCCTTGGGTGAAGAGCATTGGAGTAGAGTAATCATTAAAGATACCCACTGGCTTTGATGCAATATACTGATGTACACATACAGAAGCTTCCACACAACCAAAATCATGCAACACACATGCATAATTCAAAAGTTGGCCAACCTTAGCTATTAAGTTTTATGTTGTGGGCCAGTTATCTAGAAGATACACAGGCTTTTCTTCATTCAATTTGAAAGAGTAATATTTTATTACAACACAATTAAAGTCAGTATTTATCCCTAATATACGAATGAACTTTGGGATCCCATTCCACGTAAAGGGATAACCCCTCAGCCTAGACACATGGGGGAGGGCCTGGGACCTGCTCCAAATGATATGACAGACTTTGAAAACTTCCAATAGAGGCTTTACCCTCCCTGGGGAGCAAAAAGGGGATGAAATGAGCGTTGGTGAGGTGTGCAGGGGAGGTTGGATGGGGGTGGAGGAACTGGGATTGACGTGTAAATCAGTTGTTTCAATCTAAAAAAAAATATTAAAAAATGGTTAAATGCTATGATAGCTGATTAAAGTCTTAAGCACACATTTTTATATTTGAGTCACCAAGCAGACTTATGATATTGCAACCTACACTAACATTTAGTAGACATCCTGCTGCAATATTCCCCTGACTTCTTTTACCCTGATTCTCAGAAGTACACTTCATTATGAGAAACTGCAGAACACAGACACAGTTTCACAACAGCAACCAAATTCCATCACTTCTAGATACTACCTCTGAATCTTGTATCTGGGCTACTAGTTCTTTTATTTATTTTTTTTTCTAAACTTAAGAGGAAATATACTTACACATTTGGAGCAATTGGGTCACTTTAAGGTAGAGAGTGTACACTAACATATTGATGTACACAGTTACTAAAATAACTTGAAATTTCTGTTCATTCCTTCCTTTCATACGTAAGTCTAAAACCATGGTTTGGAGCTCATACTGAAATTGGAGAACCACATTCATGCCAAAGCACCCTCAGAAAGTACAGTTTTATCACTTGAAACTAAACTTTTGAATTTTCCTTAGCACTGAAATGCACAAACCCTATGCATGCATCTCATCTAGAGTTTTCACTAATTAATGTCTCAGTTATCAATATTGTCATGAATATATATTAATTTAAATATGGAGAATAAAATATTAAAATTACACTTGAGATTCATTTCACCACTTTATAATTATATTTGACCTTTTTTGCTACTATGAACAAATTGACTGATTTGCTGACTTCTATTATTTTCTTCCTTTGACCTTCAAAAACTAGGCAGCCTGATTAGCGATAGCTAGAAAAAAGCATTTTCTGTAATTATGCATTGTTAATCAAATCATGAGAGAAGCTCTATTTCTTTTTATGCTAATATCTAGATCCTTAGTGAAAGAGAGTACTTCTGCTATGAAATAAGTTGTTTTCTGGACAGTTTTAATGCAAGTTAATTATACTGTAAAATAAAAAATGAGGAAAGTTATAATAAAATAAAAATGTCCTAAACTTGAATTACCAAGAAAAAATCTTTAACTTAAACTCTACATCACTATTTGTTCCTATTATAAATTCTTATTTAGTAGGATTGCTGAATAATCCATTATCGATAGTCAGTAATTATACAGAAGAAACTTCAAGGTCAATAAAATGGACAAAAAATGGTAACCAATGCTTTATATGAGAATTAGAGGAAATAAAATTCTGATTATATAAGTATATTACTAAATATTTATTACATATTAAAAGATTATATGATAAAATAGAAGTAAATAGAATTTATTTTTAAAAGGATTCTTCTATAGCCATCATTCATATATTAATAGCATTTTCAGTTACTAATTTTGCTTGAATGGCCCTGGAGCTGTTAAAAGACAGCAAATATTTTTACATGCATATTTTTATTCTATACTCTACTAGGATGTCTAAAATGTCTTGATAGAGCAGCTTCAGTGAACTGCAACCAGATGTGCTAGTATACCTCTCATACCTTGCTTTACAGAAATATTGTAATTTACACACAGAGAGTTCAAACTGACAAGAGGTGATAATATCTCTATCCAAACAAGAAAAATCATAGTAAACTTTCAAATTTGATTCCCTAATGCTTTTTTGAGATCATCTATGTACCCCACCAAAACTGATATTAATATGATGGGAAAAGATGATGGATGGAAGTTGTAAACATACAGCAATCTCAATAACAAGGGGAAGAGATACTATCTTACGTATTGTAGTAGTTTTCACTCAAATCTAGACATGGAGAAATACAATAAACACATGAAGGCTGGTATGGAGCTCAATGACTGAGAATTCCCATGGTATTTGTGAGGCCTTGAGGGCTTTCACTGGGACCTCAAAAACAACAATACAACCTCAATGATGGTACTGCCATTGAAAAAAACAAAGCTTGGCCAACCCTGCGGAAGGTGAACAGAAGGCAGAGGGGATGGAAGTGCTCACATGTGCTGTCATGATTGAAGAATCAAATTCCTGTGAGGGTCTGCTCCAAGTCATTTGCTCATATGTCATGGCTGTTAGAGCTGTGTTTTGTGGTACTTCTAAGAGTGGGAGCAGGTATGTCTCTGATTCTTGCCTTCTCTCTTCCTGTTGAGTTGCCTTGTCCAGCATCACTATGAGGGCTTTTTCATCATCTTATTATATCTTCTTTTGCAGTGTTTGGCCATTGTGTCTAGGAGACCTGCTCCTTTATGAAGGGGAAAAGGGGGAAAGAATATCTTCAGGACAATGGAGGTGGGAGAAGCTTAGAGGAAACTGGAGTTGAGATGTGCTGTAGAAGAGAAGATATATTTTCAAGAAAAATAAAATATTAATGCAATAAATGAAGAAAACTCTCAAAAAATAATATAATCAATATGCATACATTTAACATTATTTTCTACCCACTGTTAGTGGCCAACAATGTTTATAACCACTAATGTACCTAGATTGATTTCTCATAATTCAACATCTCAATCTGTATATTGTTAAAATGTTATGTGCTAAAACAAAGGTACTCATCACACCAATGGGTGAAATATAGATACTGGAAATGGAGAGACTGCTCAGACATTAACAGTGCTTCATTGACTCTCAGAGTAATGGAGTGAGTTCCCAACTGGCATCTCAGGTAGCTCAAAAACACCTGTAAGTATAACTTAAAGGGATATGACACCTACTTCTGACCGATGTGGACACCCACAAGCAAGTGCAAATATAATTACATTCATATATAGTTAAAAATAATTGATCTATAAATCTTTTTTAAGTAGATTTTGTAGGTAAGCAATTACAGCCAGATTTTCCTTATTGTTGGCAATAGCATAACTTTCAAAACTATGAATTAATAATCTATAGACATCAGAAAAAATAAAAGTACAAAAATTTAAATTATATGTTTTCTTGTAAAAACAGTAGAAATTAAATTTTTAAGTTAATTTTTATTTAAATTAAAAAGTCTTATTTTACATAACAATCTCAGTTCCCTCTCCCTCCCTTCCTGCCATTCACTGCACCAATCCCCATTCCACCCATCATCTACTCTTAAGGGAGAGTGAGGCCTCCCATGGGGGATCTTCAAAGTCTTTCACATCTTTTGGAGCATGATCAAGGCCCTCCCCAGTGTATCTAGGCTGAGAGCATATTCCCCCATAGGGAATAGACTCCCAAAGCCAATTCTTGGCACTAGGGGTAAATGGTTCCACTGCAAGAGATGCTACAGACTGCCTAGCTATACCAATTGACATCTACATTCAGAGGGCCTGGTTCAGTCCTATGCTGGTTCTCCATATGTCATACTGGGTTTTGGGAACTTGTACTTGCTCAGGTCAGCTGTCGCTGTAGGTTTGCCTAGTGTGATTTTTGACCCCTTTTCTCATCAGTCCTCCCTCTTAACAACTGGATTCAGTTGTTGAGCTTAGTGCTTAACTGTGAATCTCTGTTAAAACTCCAGGTATACTTAAGAAACACCCAAACTAAGAATCTAAGTAATAGTGGGGAGGCTGTCTTAAATTCACTTCTCCTAAAATGATATTGATGACTACTTTAAATGCTATCATAGAGCAGTCACCCAGTAAATGATAAAAGCAAAATTAGAAATCACATACTTTTACTGTAATATGAGACATTTATTTATTTGTGCATGAGATTTTTAGATAAAGTAAATAGTTAAAGTAAATATTCCCAAACTAGTCTATTGTATAGTTTACTGGTTAATAATAGAACATTATTAAGAACTTTTAAATAACAATATGCTGTTTCATAAGAAACCATACTATAATGTAAGTAGAAACAACATGCAACTGACAAAGATATAGGATAATGTCTTTGAACAGAAGTTCCAAAGTGTTATTCATTTATATTTTAATGAGAGGGACTTAAATAGTTTGTTCTAATTTTATAACCACATCATATAACTATGTGTCATATTTGAATTCTGGTTTATATTAAATGAAACCCAAAAATATGATTTTGAAACAAGATGGTCTTTTAATTTAGGCAGTAGGAATTAATGAATATCACGTTCATGTGCATGTCAACTAAAAATAAAAAATAAAAATAGTGAAACCTTAACATAAGGTGAAGTATAATAAAATATTTACTGTGAATAAAAACAAAATTTATCTTTAATTTAATTGATTCATTAATTGTCTAAATTCAAATACAGAATTGATTTACTCATCAATCACTAATTCAGTGTATTAAAAAAGATGTTATGTATGTTGCAAGGCAGACTACCATAGTTATATAGATCGGGCATGTTATATTGACGCAAAATAACAATGATTAATGAAATAAGAGCACATAGATTTGAGAGTGAGATGGGTTACCTGGGAGGTTTTGGGAGGAGGAAGAAGAAGGGAAAATACATGGTTTAATTATGTTATAACTTCAAAAATAAATAATTTTAATATAGATGATATGCATAGATAATGGAATTTTTGTCACACATTAAAAAATGAAATCTTGATTTTGCATCAGAGTGTGTAGCCCCAAAGATCATTTTTTTAAATGATGGTGTCAGGTATAAAATGACATGTACACAATCTCTTCATTCCTTCATGTATACTAACAGATAAATTTCATGGAATAATACAATGGAAAAATGGTCATTAGACTAAGCATGTGAGATCAGAGACAAAAAGTTCTGTTCTGTCACATGAAGTACAAAAAAGTATACTTATGTTTAATACAATACATGGTGTGAAATATTGATTAAAACAATTTCTATTGTATTTCAATATAAAGAATAATACTTGATTCTCAACATAAAGATATGCTTAGAAAAGACAAATGGTTATCATGATGACAAATTTACTATGCATTTTATACATGTATAACACTAACATAATTAGCTGCAGATATGTAAATATTATGCTTCTATAAAAAAATAAACAAAATACCGAATTTGAAAAAAAAATGCATTAGAAATGGCCAGTTTGGGAAATAAAGTGAAATAAATTTGAGAACAGAAATATTGATTTTGTTTTGTTTTGGTTTGTTTTTTTTTTTTTTTTGTGACAGAATTTCTCTGTATAGCTTTTGAGCCTGTCCTTGAACACACTCTGGAGACCAGGCTAGCCTCGAATTTACAGAGATCCAATTGTCTCTGCCTTCAGAGTGATGGGATTAAGGGCATATGCCACCATAGCCCATTAGTTGCCTGTGACTTGCTTTTTCTAGAGATATGAACAGATTTGCTGTAAGACAGGCTTTTTATTTGAGGGAGAGTGGCAGCTCCAACTTCTCTGCTGGTGTAATGATAAGATTATGGAAAGGAGTAAGAAATTTTGCTGGTATAGCATAGTGGCAGGAGTAACTCTTCCCTAGCCTAGGACCTTTTGTTGCTGTTGTTCATGCAGAGGGGCAGCCCTAAACGATATAAGCACAACAACAAAAACAGACTCAGCAAGTTTTATGCATATATTTTTGAACACACATACACATTCACTGACATTTAGTACCCTCACCCCCTCTGTCTCCCATACAAAAATACACACCTGAATATGAAAATAATAATAAAATAAAAAGAGGCTGTATACTTGAGAGTGAATTGGGTAGAGGAGGGGTTTGAAGAAAAAATACCTGAAAGGAAGGGCTGAAGACACAGACGTGAGGTGTAAATGAAATGATTTTATTCCACTTAAAAAATATTTAAAGATAGCATAAAATAAGTTCATCTGTTTTGTCTATAATACTTCTTCTACTCAACATGATTTAGTCTCATAAGCAGACAGTAAAGACTGTTCTGTAAGTTATGTAATGATGCTGCATAGAGGGTTTTTTTGTCTATAGATAGCAAAGAGAAACAAATCCCAGCTAGAATATTATTGTATATTTTATAGACAGTATATAATACCTCAAATCTATGTTCAATAAATTCTGTATCACTTATAGGAATTAACCATATGAAAAGAGAACAATTAATAATTAGAAAGCTAGTTTATGAGACTTGTGATTTTCAGAGTGTAACTCTAATATTGGAAAGAAAGTGGAACTTTTCAAGTCAATATGCTACATATGTCTTCAAATAAATACATTGAACTCTTAATTATTTTGTTATATGTGGATATCTGAGTGTACCACTGGGTATCCAAGACACATCTTAAATCACAGGTACAGTTTAATCATCAGTAAATAAAAGATTTATCTCTCTCTCTTAAGTTGGAAATGCAGGAACCATTAACTATGTCTACATCAACAAAATCCATTAACCTTCCCACCACTTGGAGAGACTTCTATTCACAAATCTGCTTCTTATAATTCATGTCATCAGTAATTTATCCCAACTCTGCCAAGTTACAACTGCTTACTTGAAACAATAGAAAACTCTGATGAGAGCAAGTCAATTGTAAGCCTCTCCATTTCATTCTGGTTTTGTCTTAAATGACAAATTGAACAAAGACATTCTGTGCCAGTCTCATCTACAATTACATATTTTAAACATTTTTTTGCTTTCCTGATTTACACTTGAAGAAATCTGTTCCAATTTATGTAATATAACACATGCATATTTTCTGCACTTGTATGTGAGTTGTGAACAACTCACTATATCATATAATGAACTAAAAAAGCAATAATAGCACCAGGAATATTTGTGTGATATACAAATGAGAAAACTAATACAGAGGTGTAAATCTGCCTATTACTGCGGATAATTCCATAAGATTTTAAAGACATTTTTCTCAAAAAATTATGATATAATTCAACACTATATTATCACCTGGAACATAAGAGACATGCAAAAATTGGAAAAAAAAACATTCTAGAAAAGATATGTGGAAAGGGAAAGCAAATGACTTTTGAGTAAAATAATAAGGAAACCTTGAGGAGTAGGAGGATTTACCATTGGTTAGACTCCACTAAGAAGTAAAGTGAAGGATAAATATCATGTGATCAATAAAAAGTCAGATATTCTCAGGTAAGAGTATTTCTCAAACCTCATTAAAATAAAAGCCTTGCTTGTTTTTTGAAAACAAATGAATCGCAATATAAAGAAACTTAGTGGGTAAAAATTAAAAGAATAAATTACAATGGGTGTCCTTCCCTAAGTCTCGAAGGCAACATAGTGATGCAATCTCTATACCTTAGGCTAAGGGAAAACAATAAAAGAGAGGTTGGTAGATTATTAAGACAGCCCAATATTTATGTGCCTTCTATGTTTTGCAGGGAAGTTTATTCATGAGCTCTAATCAATATGTTTTTCTTTTTAAATTATTTTCATTTAAATTAAAAACAATCTTATCTCACATTTTAATTCCAGTTCTCTCTCCCTTCTGTCCTCCTATTCCCTCTACCATTTCTCCATCCCACCCCTATCAACTTCTCAGGAAGAGTGAGGCCACCCATGGGGGATCATCAAATCTGTCACATCATTTGTAGAAGGACCAAGGTCCTCCCAATTGCATCTAGCCTAAGAAAGCACCCCTCCTTAGGGAATGGGCTCCAAAAACGCATTCATGTACTGGGGATAAATACTGGTTCCTCTGGCCAGTGGCCCCATATATTGTACAAGGTCCCAAACTGACATCCAAATTCAGGGGGCCTGGTTTATTCTTGTGAAGGTTCCTGAGCTGTCAGTCTTGAATCCATGAGCACCCACTTGTTCAGGTCAGCTGAAACTGTGCATTTGCCCAGCATGGTCTGACCCCTTAGCTCATCATTCCTCCTTCTTTACAACTGGATATCAGGAGTTTCACTCAATACTTAGTTGCAAATCTTTGCATCTGCTTCCTCAGCTACTGGATGAAGGCTCTATGATGGAATTTAAGGTAGTTGTCAATCTCATTATAGGGGAAGGGCAGTTAAGGTAGACTTTCCATTATTGCTTAGATTCTTAGTTGGGACATCCTTGTGGATTCTTGGGAATTTCCCTAGTGCCAGGTTTGTCCTTAAGCCAATAACTGCTCCCTTGATGAAGGTTACACTTTCCTTGTTCTCCTTCTGTGAACCCAACTCTACCTTCCTAATCCCTTGTGTTTGGATCCATATGGTTTTCTGACAAGACAATCCAATGACAGCAGCAGTTATTATTGGACATTCCTCATGCTCCAACCTGTATATTAAGTGTCACAAGTGACCAATGCTCTGAGAGAAGAAACATAATCTCTTAAAGGGAGGAGCTTTCATATAGGTCATTAAATTGCAAGTAGTTCCCTGGTCATTTGTACATTTGAAGAAAACAAAACGAACTAACTTTATTGAATGTATGTGTGTATATCCATGCAAAAATAAGCATTACAGAATAGATCATGAAGTTGATAGAGGGAGCAGGGAGTGCTAAGGGCAACAATAGTGTTGATTTAGTGCCCATATATAAATTTCTCAATTAATTGTTAAAGAAAAACAATTAAAGTCATACAAACTATCCAAGAACGCAATGTAGACTTTCATAAATAGCAAAATGAATGTCTAAATTATAAGTACATTGCATAATATTAGAATAGCAAAGGTCCAAAATGCTAAATTACAATAATCAATTTCTTTGTTTTGTCAGTATTTATATTGCTCAAGTCAAACCATACCATGCCATCTAAACTAAGACTGATACTGCAACAAAATGATCATTACCATATATAAATTTCTCAATTAATTGTTAAAGAAAAACAATTAAAGTCATACAAACTATCCAAGAACGCAATGTAGACTTTCATAAATAGCAAAATGAATGTCTAAATTATAAGTACATTGCATAATATTAGAATAGCAAAGGTCCAAAATGCTAAATTACAATAATCAATTTCTTTGTTTTGTCAGTATTTATATTGCTCAAGTCAAACCATACCATGCCATCTAAACTAAGACTGATACTGCAACAAAATGATCATTAGAGCTCATATAACAAACCTACAAATTAGTTTGTAATAATACTCTACATGTTAATTTCCTTGAAATGTCAACTGAATAACACAAGGCAAACTGAAAATATTGTATTTTTCTTCCTGATGGCTTAAGAATGCTTGATTAGGAAAAAACACATCTTGGTCTCAAGTACCCAAACTTTGTGGTTGGCAATATACTGCTGCCAGAGGTAAGATGCTATCCTTGCCTTTACAGGCACCTGTGAAAAGGTGACCGAAACAAACACACACATGTCAATTTAAAAATAAACTCTTTAAAAATTACATTACCTTAAAGTTTTGAACTGCTGGTAACATATTAACATATTTTTATATTGTTTCAAACAAATTAGTACCAGGTTTATTAATATATTTTCTTAGGGCATCCAGAAAATATGCATAGTTTTTATAAATTATCAGTGATTAGTTGTCCCTTTGTTTCCAAAGATCATCAAGATGAGATGGCTAGACAGCTGTCTCAGATTTAATGAGCACTTGTTGATATTGCAGGCCTTTCTTAAAAAATCTATCACTTTCCTTATAGTTCAAACATATATTTTTGTTGCAGAGGACTGATCTTCTCTATTCTGATCTCTATGGCTACTAGACATGAGAGTGGTGTGCATAAGTACATTCTGGCAAATTAACTCATATACACAAATTAATAAAAGAAATAAATCTACAAGTTAAGAAAAAAAACTCCATAAATTTCCTCAGTGTGGTGGTTCCTCAGGAAATTGGGATTCAGTTTACCACAGGACCTGGCAATCCCCCTCTTAGGCATATACCCAAATGATTCACATCCAAGCAACAAAGACTTGTGATCAACAATGTTCATAGCAGCATTATTTGTAATAGCAAGAACATGGAAGAAACCTAGATGCCCCTCAATGGAAAATATGGATAAAGAAGATGTGGCACATCTACACAATGGAATGCTGCTCTGTGGAAAAAAAAATAAAAGAAAAAAATGGAATCATGAAATTCGCATGAAAGTGGATGGAACTTGAAGAAACCATCCTGAATGAGGTAACCCAGTCACAAAAAGAGGAACAGAGTATGTACTCGCTCATATATGGATTTTAGACCTAGAGCAAAGAATTAACAGACCAGCCTATAATTCACACTGCTAGAGGAACTAGGATACTAGGTGGATTCTAAGAGATTCATATAAAGTCCCTCTCAGAAAGAGGAAGGATCATGTTCTCCAGAGCACATGGGGAGTTGGGGGGGGAGGGAGCTAGTGGGGAGGGAACTAGAAGAAAGAGATGGGTAGGAGAGGAAAACATGTGGGACTAGAAAGTATGAGTATAGAAGTATAGAAGACTGAAGAGAGAGGGAGACACACACACACACACACACACACACACACAGAGAGAGAGAGAGAGAGAGAGAGAGAGAGAGAGAGAGAGAGAGAGAGAGAGAGAGAAGAATCCATTATAGGATTGAAGAAAAAACTGAATCTAAAGAAATGTTCAGAGACCTACAAAACTGACTCCAACTAACAATTTAAGCAACAGTGGAAAAGCTACCATAAATGCTCGTTCCTGATAATGAGATCAGTGACTCATGGAGACCTCATCTAGTACCTGTTGGAAACAGAAGCAAACACCCACAAATAAACACTGAGCAGAACTAGAATCCATTTACAGAGAGGGAGGACAAGACCACACTGCAGAAACACATAGCGACAGCTGACCTGAACAAGGAGAAGCTAACGGCCCCCAGATTGATAGCTGAGATTCCAACATGGAACTGACTAAGACCCCCTGAACATGGGTCTCAGCTAGAATGCATGAGTAGTCTAAGGGACCTCGGACAGTGAAACCAGGATGTATTCCTGGTGCACCAAAGGACCTTGCAGGCACATCCCCCATGGAGGGATAATCCCTTAACCTAGAGACAGGAGAGAAGTCCTAGTCCCTACTTAAAATGACTTGACAGGTTTAGATGACCCCTCCTGGATGGCAGCACCCTACATGTGGAGTGGGTGGGGTGATGGGAGGGGAGGGTTGTCCTGGTGCAAGTAAGGGGGGGAATAAGAGGAAAAGAAGAAAGGAGGGAGGGAGAGGGAACTGGGATCAATATGTAAATAAAAATAAAAAAATAAAGGAAAACTGTTCTCATGACTAATGAGTAGATGTCATATCAATCATTTTCTATTAGAACTAACTTTTGAGAAGTTTGCAAGCAAAAAAATAAATCTCCAAAAATGGCATTGAGTTCATTTTCATTGGGACTTATATTGGTTATGGGACCTTCCCTTAAGTGTAATTAATGAATCCAGTCAACCTCCATGAGAGAAAACTGTTTTTACTTTGCAAGCAGGTGTGAATTGGAGGAACTTCTGTCCTGGAGAGTTTTATGTCAACCTGAAAAAGGCATAGAATGTAAATCGAAATCTCATACAACAGTTGTGTATTCCATTTCTTGCTTTGCTAAGCATGATGGGAAAGGGAAAGTAGGCATTTCAGAACTGTCACTGTCTTGTCCCTTGACAAAAAATAAAAGTTTGTTGTGAGAGACAGAAGACAAGAGTCCTAATATCTACTAAAAGTGGTGAAAAGGTGGTGAAAGCTTTCAGTGATATAAGAAGAAGCCAAATCTCAATTCCTGATGTTACATAATATATAAACATCTTTCAAACCAAGTGAATTGAATCAAAAATTCGAATATTGTGGAGAAATTATATTTTCTTCAAATGAACGCCTTCCTGGTAAACACATAGACAGTTTTGTCTATAAAGACCTCCTCTTTGTGTAACTAAGATTAATGTTATTTGTCATCTCAATTTGCTCTCAGTGTCCTGAATTTGCTAGGACAAAGAATTATGTCAAAATAAAAAGAATCTTGGGTTTTAAATACACATTGTTTATACAGCAGTGTCTAAATAGCTCTCAAGAAGCATACTAATGTGAACACTATTACAAAATAAGAAAGGCAAAATACACAAACACTATAGCAAACTTTGGTTAGTTTTATTGCAAAAAGTATCTTAGAAGCATAAAAAGGCAACAGTAGAACTTGGAAGTGATGTATTGAAAATAAAGTATTTGCAGGAGACACAGAGGCGAGTCCTGAAAAAAACTCAGGGAAGTAATAAAGAAATGTCAGTAGAAACTGGGAAAACTTAGCAGACACTTGCAACAATAACCATGAAATACGTATGTCCATCTGCAATGCCATTTGATTTCTTCAGAAATGCAGTGGAGCCATGCTGTCTGGAACTTAGAGCTTGCTGGTCTCAAATCTCACAATGTAAAAGGGAATTGGAAATGTATGTTAGATGAAAGTCATTAACCTAAATGAGGCAAAGGGACATTATTAATGAAGAGTATATCCATTTATCAACAGCAAATACAATCTCTTAACTGAAAAATGGTGCAAATAAGTTCTGATTCTGTTGTAACATTAATATGCTCATTATATCTCTCAATCTCAAGATACTCAAATTTTGTCATAAGAAACTTATTGAAAAGTGAAGTCAATATTCATTATAATAGTTTGTTACTAATGTTGATAATTTAGGAGACTATATTCAAATCAATAATGCAATAATTATGTATATGTCTGAATATACTATAATATTTAATGTTGCCTTTCCAAAATTAAAAATATAGTGTGAAAATTACTTAGTTTTATTTAATTTCTTCTGTAAGAGTAGTATAGCCAATCAAATTTGTGTGTGTTTCAGAAAAAGCAAGAAGTGGGAGATGATTCAGTCAGTTTAGTGATTTACTTCTAAGAATAAAGTCCTAAATTCAGAGCAAAGCACTCAAGCAAAAACAATCCAGACCTTGCACTATGTACATATCCCTTGGCCCTTCTGGCAAAGACAAAATGAGACACTTGCTACATGGCGCATTCTGTCGTGCTGACTTGGTGATCTCCAAGTGTATGACAAAATATTTTGGAGAGCAACAGATGAAGACACCCTCATTTGATTTACTAGTTTTCCCAAACCAACATTCTTGAAACTTTCAAACATACCACACACACACACACACACACACACACACACACACACACACACACACATTCTGAATTGGTTTCAAAATTATGCCTAGTAACACCTTTGAAAATACTAGATTGAACAACTCTAAGCTCAAAGACAGAAAAATAATTGACAAACTAGATGATTATACAGATGACCAAAAAATGCATGTATTAAGTAACCAAGGATATTTATTTGAAAGGATGAAAGAAGGGTTTAATTTAGTATAAAAGAACTAACTATCTCCAATTCACATCCTTTGGTCTAAACACAGTTCCTCTGACAAGACTAAATTTATAAACACAACATATTAAATTATTCTACTGTATAGTGTTATTGATGAATGAGGCTTGATTAACTCAACCAATTGCACATTCACACTGTGTTGTATTCTGTAATTCCCTAAATAGAACTGACAAAATAGCATGCAATATCCTAAGTAGGAAACGACTGTGAGTTTTTTTGACTCTCATTAAAACTTACTTTACAAAGAAATACCCTTTCTCCTAAAATATGTCAGAAATTAAAAAAAACAACTAATTTTAGAGACAGATTTTTCTTAAAGGAAGCATAATTGTTTCAAAAGTTCAATAACATCATGATTTTATGACAAAAATGTGTCATTTTTTTCTTTCAATTAATCTTTTGTTCTTTACTTTCCTTAATCTAAACTACCAGAAACATATAGACAAAACCATTGTATATTTTCTAGCTGGAACCAACATTTATGTTCTTTTTATGCCCTTGTCTCAATGCTAATTTTTTATATGAAATTATAAAGTTCCCAAAGCACCCAATCATATTTATTTACAATCATCTCAATGCTGCTAATGATAAACATGAATTGCAGACATCAGTTCATATGACGTGCTTGGCTTGGACTTACATGCAAGAAGGTGGTTGGTGTGATTCGAACTTTCCACCAACATCCTGTACATTAGAAAAGATGTCTCAGTTGTCATAGTGGATCAACATGTATGCAAAACCTCTTGCTTTTGGCTTGTCTCAGACAAAACCCGATGATCTCAAGGCATCACTCCATTGTGAATGATTTTAATACACACAACTTCTTTAGTAATCAAATAATATGTTGGTTAAAATTGAGCAATGGTCTGAAGAAAAAAGACATAGACAATAACAACTCCAGGCACTTAAAATTTTTCTTTGCAGCTATGGAATGCTCTAGGAACTTTGCTTTTTAAAAATATGTATTTGGACTCATGGAATCGATCCTCCTGTATAAAGTGTTAACAGTGTCTGTGCATCATTACCCTGCAGTACATGAAGCTGACAGAAGAGGGCATTGGGCTCTACAAAACTGGAATAACATACCCATTCTGTGCTATATTGCACTTGGGGCTAAACCTGTGTCCTCTGCAAGAAAAACAAGCATTCCTAGCACTAAGCCATATCCTCCACCCCTCACCTCATTATTCGAAACAGGATCCCTCACTGAACTTTGAGTTCACTGTTTCAGCTAGCCTTGATTGCTAATGAGCCACGAGGACCACCTTCTACATCTGTGACAAGGGCTGAGTTAATTAAATGTGTCAACAATGCTGGCTTTCTATGTGGATGCTGAGGATATGGATTTGGGCACTCTGTATCATAGAATGCACTTACTGAGGCATGTTCATATTCTCTTCAGTTTTCCTCTACTTGTATAAAAGGGAAAAAAAGCTGATAGTTGGATCTTAATATTTACCATCAAAATCAAGTAAATGCAAAACTTAATAGTCACACTGAAGATGACAGGATTTGGGTACCACAGCTTCCCCTAATATTCATGAGAAAAAGAATGAGTTAGAGATCAATGCATTAAGCCTCATTTTTAAATTACAGAACTGAGGTATTGTGATGGCTAATCTAGTTGTCAGCTTAACTGCATCTGGACTCAACTAAATACCAAGTAGCTGGCCTACCTGAGAGAAAATCTCTTCATTAGCTTAAGATATGGGAAGAGAGTCCCAAAGTCTGGGACACACCTTTTACTGGCAGACATACAAAAGAACATGGAGGATGGAAGCTTTTGCTCTTCACTGTATTACACTCACCAGCTAGTTCATCTGTTCTATGCCTGAGGTATTCCTTCACATGTGTCAGAACATACATTTCTGGATTCCAACATAGAATGATGTTCAAGCTGCCCATGACTTCCTTGGGACTTTATGAACAACTATTAAATTTATGATCTTTCCAAAGGGAGAAAGACATAGACTATTGCACTAGCTGAACAATACTCAATAAAACACCCTAATGAATTCTCTTTTGAAAGTTGTATGTTAGTTCTATCATCATGTTTCTCTAGAGAACCCTTAAAAAAGACAAAGGCATGAATATACTGACAAAAACTTAATCTAATGTCTGAGAGCAGTCTCTACCTTAAAAGCAGAAGATAAAATACAAGTTCATAGGGAAAATAATAAACATTATAAAAGTTTTAAATGAAAAACATCATCAAGAGTGTCATAAAATTTATCACATTTGAAAAATGATGCACTCATGCAGCAAATAAAACACTTTTTATTTATTGTGCTACAAAAGATATATGTCCCTAACCTCATTGTTTACAATTTTAAAAATACCATAATAAGGATACTATGTCTAATAATGGACACCATTCAGCCAAATTTCCATAATGACATCTCAACAAACAATGTAGTTGTGTGATAAATTGTTGTCACACAATTCTCTTGCGTTTTTCATGCATGATTTTGGCAGGATGGGTCTCGAAAGCCACCTTCCCCTAGCATGTGACTGGCAACTGATATCACAGATGTGCATTCTCAAGAAAAGCAGTTAATAGAAAATAAAGGGCTGGGTGTATGAAGTTATAATGTCTTGTTTCTATGAGTAGATATTTCCATACATGGATATTCTGTACAATTGAAGGTATAAATATATTTTCATCTTTTGCTCATATGGGTGATGTCTTGTACTGGTACCAGTGAATGATATTTAGAGAGAAGCATTTCTCATTCTTTTTACTACTACTTGTATGGATTTAATTAATGCAGTAATTTACAAAACCAAGCATCTGACTTTGCGTGTGATTTCTCCATGTTTTTAAACATTGTGATGTTTCTTATGTCTGCACTAATTCTGTTCAACAAATTCAGAGTGTTTTACTAAATTGGCCAAGGTTTAAAGTAAGTTCAGCTAAGTCAAACAACCACAATTTTCTCTCGGCAATCACACAATTTTTCAATCGATTGTAAACCTATTCTGTTCTCCAAGACAAAACCTGACCAGTTAGTTGTTCAGAGCTCATTCCCAACTAATGCAAAAGCCTGCAAATCCTCAAAATCTCTGTAATTTGTTCTTATTGTATTTATATGTTTTGAATTAAAGATGCAAAAATGGGAGAGACTAAATAACTATTCTGTTTTGTCTCTTACAAATGATTCTAATGTAAAGTTAAACTTTGAAAGGCTGTCTTTGAAATGAGTATAGGAAGACAGCCCCCTGACAGCGAGTCTTTTATATAAACCCATAATGGAGCTGAGAATAGCTCAGCAGCCACCTTGAGAGCAGAGGGCTCCCAGGCCAGCAGGGCTTGGCATTAGCCTGATTACAACCACTAACACCTCTATAAAAAGACTGTTACTAAGGTTAAAGGTGGGAGAGGCAGAGTCAGAGACAGAAATACAAATACAAGCCTATGTAATGTCTTCCCCAGAGGTTGGGTGCTTATATAACAGCTATTGGGAATTTTAATAAGAGTTCCACTTTAAAAGTTGAATGTACAATAGCTGTAAAATGAATGCATTAACTGAAATATTTACCTGTCTCATTTTTTGATATAATGTGCTTGATGGTATAATTTTATCATTTTATTGTCTTCTGTTACTAAATTATGAGCTGTAATTAAGTACAATTTGCTTTTATTTTAATTGACCTAAGCCTTGTTTTCCCTGGTTTATTTTCTTGCATCCAACCTTGCTTTAGTAACTCACCCATCCTCACATTGGAGCAACCATGATATAGCTCTCAATTAGGGAAATATGAAGTTACCACCACTTCCCACATCTGTGCATGTCCAATGGCTTGCTAGCTGTTCCAACATTAGCATGTGGAAGAAAGGGGTTGAAATGGGGACCGTTTGCTCTACTTTTCTCCAACTGTTAAGACAGGCTCTCTCACTGAACTAGAAGCTACTACCCACTAAACTGGAAGTCATCCATGGCCAAGGGTCATATTGTCTATGTCTGCCACCCAGGTGAGCTTCCAGCCTGAAAGGAGAATACCTAAGGTGTTTTTGCTGCAAAAAGGCAATTATTTATATATACAAAATGTTCTGCTACTGGGTATGAAGGTGAGAAGGTTCTATTTCAAGCTGACAGTTCAACTTGGCTGCTACTCCCAGTGCTACCAGGCTCTCCGAAGCCTCTCCCATAACCTTAAATCCAGATGCATTAGTTCGTTTAATCACTATTATAATTGCATGCCTAGAGAGGAGAAGAGTTATTTAGATGAACTCACTCACAAGGTCTTGACTGGGAACTTGAGAATAAAGGCCCCATGGCTATGTCAGCAATGTGTGTTGCTGGTACGTATTATTGTTTTATATCAATCCAATTTATTACAGCTATACTACTATATGAGTAGTATTACACTTTAATTTCTTTTTTCACAATGTTAGTATTCAGGCATCTGCACTGACATGTCCTTGGGTTTCTAACAGGATAAGCCCTCAGCTTCAGCCACAAAGAGCACCACCTGTGCACATTCACTATGTTCCACAGTGCAGGGCCCTCTTAAAGGCACTCCTCCCATCTGTGTGTGCTTGCTCTCTCTTCCTCTTCCTCTCTCTGTTTATCTATATCTTCCTCCCTCCTTCTCCCTCCCTCTCTGCTCTCTCTCTGCTCTTTTCTTTCTTCTCACTCCTGCTAATCCTGTCTCCAGAGGCCATTCTCCTCCCTTCTATTTCCCCTTTTATGAGCCTTATCCCTAATTAAAACAAACAAAACCACTGCTCTTCTTGAATCCCATTGCATGGCATCTTTCTCTCCATAAATTACAACACACAGTCCTTCAATTGATTGGCATTCTAAAGAGAACTGAAGAGATTAATGTTCATATACTAAACAAAGAGATTCGAAATATAGAAATATCATAAACTCAACTCCCTCTTTGTCCAATGATAAAAATCTTACTCCTAATAATAGGATTGATAAGTATCTTATATGCCATCGTAGAGACATAATCTAGTAGCTGATGGAAACAGAAGCAGACAGCCACAGCTAAACACTGAGCCAAACTCCTGGAATTCTGTTGCAGAGTGGAAGGAGTGATGAACAATGGGATCAGAACAAGGCTACAGAAGCCCAAGAGTCAACTGACCTGAACAATGGGGAGCTCACATTGGACCCACCAAGATCCTCTGAAAGTGGGTCTCAGTTAGAAGGCCTGGGCAGTCTATAGGGCCTGTGGCAGTGGAATCAGGATGTATCCCTGGTGCACAAAAGGACTTTGGGAGCACATTCTCCATGGAAGAATTCTCCCTTAATGTAGAAACAGGAAGGAGGGTCTAGGCTGTACTCCAAATGACTTGACAGATTTTGATAATCTGTCCTGGAAGGCCTCACCTTCCCTGTGGAGGAGGGTGGGGGGATGAGATGGGATGGAGGTCAGGGAGAGGTAACTGAGATCGATATGTAAAATAAGAAAAAAATAATTTAAAGAAGTAAAATAAAATATTTCAATAATTTTTTTTCATAAATAGGAAATAGAGATTATTTGATACACTGAGCCAAAGATGTCCTTACCTAACATTTATAAAATGTTCTATTTATCTGTGTAAATAAATAATACCACCATCTTTACCACCTGAGCCCAATTTGCCTGAGGAAAATGAATATTCATTGCCTGTGAATAGGCATTCAAGCCAGTGATCAAATGGTCAGCAAGCTGAAGTAAATGAATGCTCACTGTATTCCAGCCTGTTTGAGTTCATTATCATTATTAATACACTCTTACTGAAAAAAAATTAATGTGAATCTTTATATTTCTATGTATACCAATAGTGTACATTGATCTTGTCTCTGTGTCCTATTTTGCAGAGGTTCACTATTCATATCATCAGATTTGGCTTAGCAAGTTCTCTCTGTGGCCCTAGGAAAGCTGTCTGGCCTCTCTGCATTGTAGGTCCACCCTTATAAAATTGAAGTAACTATAATATTTCCTAATTTCATTATACAGATGAAGTATATCAATTTATAAACAATAGGGAAAAATCTAAAAACCGAGCATGTATATTTTCTTATAAAAGTAGAAACTGATATCCAGGTGGGGTCATGTAAATCTGTCAAGTCATTTGAAGTAGGGACTAGAACTTCTCCTCTGTCTCTAGGTTAATGGGATATCCCTCCATGGGGGATGTGCATATCCCTGCATGTGGAATGGGGGTGAGGGAATGGGAGAGGAGGGTGGTCAGAGTGCATGTGAGGGGAGAGAGAGAGGGTAAGAGGAAGGGAGGGAGGGAGAGGAAACTGGAATCGACATGTAAAATAAAAATAATAATAATAAAAAATAGAAACTGATATAGTTTTGTGAATTGTCATAAATATATTGTTAGAATTTTCATGTAATAATATCTTTGGAAATAAGTCAATTGAATGTCTTTTCATATTTAATGGTAGCCTTGTTTTATAATAATGCAATTCTAATTTTGCATTCAAATTTGCTAAATAACATTTCCCTCTTGTTTATGTAATCAAATCATTCCAATCAGTTTTAACCTCCTAATTGTTCCATAACAATATCTAGATAGATAATTTAACTTGAAAGATACTCATTTACAAATTTAATGAATAAAGTATCCAAATTTTGAATCAATTATAAAATTTAAAATATAGGTAATTCCTGCAATATAAGATATTATACATAAGAAAAATGTGAGTTCTATATCATAGCTGCCCATGGACAGCTGAAGTGAGGTAGAATGAAAATAATGAAACATCATAAAAAATTTAGAATAATTTTTTAATATAAATTTTCTGAGAAGGTAATAATTCCTTTAGTCTTGTTTGTAAGTATGATTCCTGTGTCTACACTGTAAGGTGATATATTTAGAGGAAACAGATTATGTATATTATATATAACATATATGTGTTTTCATATAAAAACACATTATTTTCAATATCTATATGCCATATGTATATATTACATACAATTTATGTTTATTGCCTTGTATAATTTTTTTTTATTGTTTTACATGTCAATACCAGTTCCCAAACCCTCCAGTCCTCCCCTGTTTTCCCCACTAACCCCCATTCCATGCCTTTTCTGCTTCTCAGAGAGGGTGAGGCCTTCCATGGGAGAGTCTTCAAAGTCTGTTATATTATTTGAAACAGGGCCTAGGCCCTCCTTCATGTGTCTAAGCTGAAGGAGTATCCCTCTATGTGTGATGAACCCCAAAGTCTATTCGTATACTATGGATAAATACTGATCCATTTCTAGAGGCTCCGTAGACTGCCCAGTCCTTCTAACTATCATCCACATTCAGAGAATATGAGTTGTCCTGTGCTGGTTTCCCAGCTCTCAGACTGGAGTCCATGAGTTTCCATTTGTTCAGGTCAATTTTTTCTGTGGGTTCCTCCAGTCTGATCTTGGCCCCTTTATTCATCACTCCTCCCTTTCTGTAACTGGATTCCAGGAGATCATTCAGCTTGTGTTTGCCTGTGGATGTCTGCTTCTGCTTCCATCAGCTACTAGATGAAGGCTCTAGGATGGCATATTAGGTAGACTTCAATCTCATTATTGGGGGAGGGCATTTAAGGTAGCCTCTCCACTATTGCTTGGGGTGTTAGTTTGGTCATCCTTGTAAATCATGAGGGAACAGAAAGATTGACTCAGAGAAAGAATTGAGGAGAGCAAGAAAAAAGATACCATAAAGGAGGGAACAATTACTGATTTTAAGAGAAATCTGGCACCCGTGTAACTTTTATCATGATGAAAAACACAAGTAATCCACTATGTTAAAGGTTAATTATTGAGAAATAAAGTCTTCCTTGGAGTGAAAAATTGTCATGTGGCTTCTCTTCTGCTCCAGAATTGCGTTATTTCATGAAAATAGAATTTTGAATCACCTTGACCTCTTGAAATAAGGGAAAAATTATGCCAGAATCACAACTGCTCCATCTGTCTCCACATTCAATTTTAATCACAACTCAACTTAAATGTTTTGTGCCTTGGCAATATATTCATCACAATGAAAAGAAACAACAGAAAAAAGAAAATAAGACATTGCTTTGTTCTGGCTTATTAAATCATGATTCAAGGTAACATTCTGGTGACATTATAAGTCATTAGATCAACAGTATGCCATATTTTAGGCAAGGAAAAAGGTGTGAAGGAAGTTGATTTCCCCATGCAATATAAGTGACAAGGTTGAAATGAGAATGTTCTGTGTCTATGAAAATATATCACCATTTAAAGAATTCTATTATTGGCACAGTGGAAGCTATATCTTAGAGAGGCCTTCATACTGTGGGTAATTATCACAATTCAGCATGTTAATTGCTTTTCGATCTCCAGACTGTGCTTTCAATGAGTCTTGTTGAGCATTGCTGGGCTGCACCTCTGCTTCTTTTTAAGGGATCAGCCTTTCTGGCAAGATAGCATCATCTTTGACTATTGACTAGATAAGAAAGTATTACCCAAGGCTTTAAAGTTCGGAGACACTAAAATCAAGTGAGTTTATCCCTTAAAATATCTGTACAATTTAGATTTCTTCTAAGAAATATACCACATTAACTAAGCATCTCTTCTTCTTTAAAACTTGTAGTTTATTGTGTTATTGTTATAATGAGTGTTTTGTGCTCATAGTTTTATGTTATACAGAAAAATTTAAATAAAGTTACAATAATTCGGTCACTCCTTCATAATTGTAATACACCCTAACAGTATTGCCTCCATTTAATAAAATTTTAGGCAAAGGCAAAACTGATTACCCAAGGTCACCTTTCCTATTAAGTTGTTATAACAGCAGTTATACACCAAATAATTTTAAGATTTAAGTGAATGATGAGATATTTTCTCACAACATGGTGATGACTTCAGCAAGTAGGCCAGAATTCTAAACCATTATAAATGTTGATATTACTATATGAACACACACAAGAAAATGCTCCATAATGAGTTCTGAGGCTTTGTTCTGTAGGCTAAGAGTTAATCACTATAATACATCGAATATACAAATGCAGGTAACAGTACAATTTTAGAAGAAGTAAACATATTAATGCAAATAAAATAGAATACATCTGGTAGTGTTAAATGGTAACAATGCCAAGGTTCAAATTAGTGCTGTATGACTTTAAAATTATACTTAACACACACTTTAAAATGGTTATATAGGTATATATTAAGACATTCAGCAAATCTGGACATCCAGAGAAAGTAGACCCCATAATTATAATATTTGAGCACCTATTTAATAATAAGTGTTTTTATTGTTCCTTTTAGCATACAATTCAAGTATGGGTGAATAACTGTACTTGACAATTATTAGTAAAGCAGTATTATGCTGTTAGTAAAATAAGAGAAAAATAAAACCTATAATAGCGAAACAGTTTTAAACCTATTTCTTTGATTTGTGGATTATATTTATTACCTGAAATTACACACACACATACAAATACACATATTGACTATACCATTTCCTCTTTCCCTTTCTTGATGTCAAATTGTATCCTATATCACTCCTTATTTTACTTCAAAACACTTGTTTGAAAATAAAATTTGAGGAATAGGATCTCAAAAGCCAGCCAAAACATTAGGGATAGCCCCTTCTTCCACTGTTAAGAGTCCAATAAGTAGGCCAAGCTACACAACTGTTACATATATGTAGATGACCTAGATTGGACCCACACATACTCCCTGGTTGTTTGTTTAGATTTTGTGAGCCCTTATGAGTTGAGGATAGTTGTTACTGTGGGTTTTCGTGTGATGATCTTCACTTCTCTGGCTCCTACAATCCTTACTTCTACTCTTCAGCATAACTAAACAGAGGAGGATGGGTAGGCATGGAGGAGGTGGCTGGAGTGAATGTAATTAGAGGTGGGAGGAGAAACTGAGTTTAGAATACAAAATAAATAAAATTAATTTAAAAAATAAATAAAATATCAAGCCCAAAAAATTATTCTGATGATAAATATACCACACAGAGTTAGAATGAAACAACATAGTTTAAGAAATAGGAATTCTGTGCTAAAGAGTAATTACCTATCTTGAGTGATACTTTATCAATAAATTAAATAAAGTATCTAGTTTATATTGAAAGGCCATACTTACATGATTGATTGTTTCTCTGCTTTAAAACTTCAACTTTTAAATGGGCATTATATGTCAATAAATGAGAGGGCATTTTATTAAATCTAAAGCACTTTAGATTCCACAATGACGTGGTTGTATTAAATAGTGCATCCCAGCTAAGTGTCCAAGCTCTTTTGTGTGCATATGATTTATTATACACATGTGTTCATGTATGCTACTCTCTGATAACTTTTTCATCTAATGAATTCAGTACAGTTTTGTATGTCCATAACACTAATAAGTAATACTAATTTCAACATCTGAATATTTTTCTGGAATGAATTGGCATAATTATTTGAATATTCTATCTACATGTTTAATGAAGCATATATGCTTACCATCAAAATAAAATTTATCTTCATGCACTGTTTATAATTCAAGATAGCTAAGATAGCTTTTACCAGATTAATGCAATACCTGAAGATTTTTTTTTGCATTGTAAGCACTAGCATATGTAACAATAGTTTTAATCATACATGGACCAGCACCAAACTAAGAAAACAATTATTTGGGAAACATTTAATGCAGATTTTGGGGACAGATCTCCCTCGGACTTCTGTATTTCCAAAACCTGGTTGGTTAGAGTAAGACCTTTTAAGGCATTTTTTGCAGGTTTGTGCATTGACATATCCTCCTATAATGAAGATTAGATATACTTTTCTGTTTATTGTTCTATGAGAAGTGATTAATTTGGAGTTTTTCCATTCATGATATCCCCTCATGATATGCAGGCTCCAAAGAATGCTGATTATGTCACACCTTGGAATAGTGTTTCTCAGCCCTTCTAATGTTGTGACTTTATGGAGTTTCTCATGTTATGGAGACCTCCAGCCATGAAATTATTTTAATTGCTATTTAAAACTGTAATTTTGGTAAGTTTTTTCTGTTTTTGTATATATATATATATATATATATATATATATATATATATATATAAAATTTCACATATCAGTTCCAGTTCCATCTCCCTCCCATGTCCCACCCATTCCATTCCATTCCACCCACCCACTTCACAGGAAGGGTGATGCCTTCCAGGAGGGATCATTAAAATCTGCCAAGTCATTTGTAGTAGGGTCTAAGCCCTCCCCCCTTGCCTAAAGGTTGAGGGAGTATCCCCCCATAGGGAATGTGCTCCCAAGGTTCTTTTGTGCACCAGGGACACTTCCTGGTTCCACTCCTGGAATCCAGTTGCAGAGAGGGAGGAGTGATAAGAAAAGGGATCAAGACAAGGCTACAGAAACCCACACAAACAACTGACCTGAACAAGGGAGTGCTCATGGACCACCAGACTGATACCTGGGAAACTGGCATTATACCAACCAGATTTCCTGAATGTGGGTATCAGTTAGAAGGCCTGGGCATTCTAATTTTGCTACTTTTTAATAATTAGGACCTCTCATGAATGTATTGCTTGACCCCACACCTCCTCCATTAAAAGGTCAAAAGCCACTGATTAAGAACTCCTGTCTCTGCCTCAGGCTCCAGGAAGTGACCCATCATTTTTGTAGAACTTGCAATTTTTGAATGTAATAAATTATCTTTATTTTGAACCTGTCAATTTTTTGCACCACACACACACACACACACACTAACTGATATATTTTAATCATAAACCATTTCAAATGAAACCTTTTCCTTTTTATGTCCCTACCAGACTCTTAAGTTGGATTTTACAGCATTTAGCATGTGAAAAACAACATACTGTTCCTTTTAATATTCTTTAAAGGGGATATAATTTGTTTAGGCTTACAGTTTTAGAAAGATAATTGTCTATCCTAATAGAAGGCCATGAATGCAAGCAGTAGGCTAGCATCAGGGGAAGACTTGAGAGACTATATCCTCAAACTTATAAACTTACTAAGGACAATGAAGTTATACACAAATTATCATCAAAAGCCTTCATTTGGTGACATAACCCCCAAACAAGGGAAACCCCTCCAAATCTACTAAAATAATACTACCATCAGGGAATGAAATGTTCAAATATCTATCTCTATAGGGGATATATTCAATCAAAATGCTAAATTTCACTTCATGGCCTTCATAGGACCATTGCTGTGTACCTTATGACTATGGATTTGTCATAAAGCAAATTGTACTTAGTACAACTTGAGAAATCCTCGTAAAATTTCAGCATCTCAATAATCTTTGAAATTCAATTGTCCCAACTATTTTTATGAGACTTAAGACAATCTTAATTAAAATACCCAGTTAAAACCTGTCAGAAGAGCGGCATTGGTGGTTCATTTCTTTAATCCCATCACTCAGAAGGCAAAGTTAGGCATATCTCTGAGAGAGTAAGGACAGTCTGATATGCAGAGTGAGTTTCATGACAGCCAGGGCTACATAGAGAAACCTTGTCTTGAAAAACAAAAACAAACATGGAAGTATTCAACAAATATCTAACTTGACTTAAGATCCACCCCATGAGAATGAATAGGCAACCAACACTGCTTGGATAACCAAAACCCATGGAGTAGATAGCACCAAGACCTAACACTAGTGAAAAAACGAACAATTAAACAAACAAAAAATACAACACTACTAATAAAATGACACCTACTGATTTTCTGCTATATTCATAGATCAGTTCTTATTCAGTTATCATCAGACAAACTTCCTCTGTCAGCAGATGGTAACAAAAGCAGAGAGGTAAGTGATGTATTACATGGAGAGAAAATCTAAATGGTCTGTCTTCATCAGATTCTTTGTTTACCCAAGAATCCAGGGAACCCCATAGAAGAGGAGGTGGAAACAGTGCAAGATCCAAGAAAACACGGTCTCCTGAATTTAATAATAAAGGCATGTATAGACTCTTAGAGACTGAAGCTGCAAGTCAACAGTTTTCATGGGGATGTACCAGGTAATCTGCATATATCAGAGCTTTTGGCTTAGTGTTTTTGTAGGACCCTGCGTGTGAGAATAAGTGTGTATGTGGTTTTTATGACTCTTCTTAAAGCTCTTTACCTTCTGTTAGGTCGCAATGTCCCTAAGATATTTGTTTTCTTTATTATATGGTATTTGGTCATGTTTGGTTGTTATCTCTTAGAAGCCTTTCTTTTAAATGAGAGATAGAAAGGGAGTGGATCTCAGGAGGTGGAGGGGAAAAGGTGGTGGGGAAGAATTGGAAATAGAGGGAAGGGAATCTATGATCTGAGAATCTATCATTAGCAAAAGGAAAAAGAGAAAGAAAACACACTAAAAATAGTGTGTTTGGTATAGAATATGCATTATTTTTCTAGAAGGAATGAGTTGGGCTTAATGAGGAAAACTGAACTGAAGCAAAAGCAGATCCCATCAGGATAAATAACAGATCCTGTAAGTACATGTCCAACATCTCGGATAATATCTTCAAAGGAATGAGATGGCACTGTCCTTTCTTTGCTTCCTACAATATGTATCTCTTCATTGTGAGTTTTCTATCCTTTGTCTGTATTCTCCTTACCAGGTATCTCATTGCTCTGACAGCTTCAACACTTTGGTGATTTTGCTTAAACCATGTCTTTCTTTGTATTGCTTTACTCAAAGGTATATCTGAGATACTTGATCTCCCAAGGACTTTACACAGAGACTCTTCGGACATATGCTACCTGGCCTCAGAGGCTCCCTGAAAGCATGGTGGAAGAGTCCATGCTTCTTGCACCCTTCATTCTTGTAAAGCCAGCATCTTGTGGAGACAGCTTACAGGTTACACTACCATCCTGGGATATATCCTGATTCCCTTGAAATATATTAACAACAGGTTTTGCATTCAGTTCCTTTCTAGGAACAAAGTGTCTTAAAGTTTCTTTCAAAATTTGGAAGGTTAGCTGAGTAGGACATACTTCCCTTTATCCTAAGGCAACGTAGAATAACTCCACACATTAAGTTTCTTGGTATTTTTTTTCTCTCTTATCTGTTCTTGTCTACTAGAGACCTGAATAAGAATTATTAATAAGTGTGACAGAGTTTCAATGTTATACTTAATTATTTCTGCCTAAAAAACGAGTCCATCATTTTCTAATTCAGTCTCAGTCCAGTTCTTAGGACAAGGGCAGTAGACAGTGATTTATTACCAAACTATCCCATTAATGGGCTCTAAATCCATCAGTTATTTTTTTACTCTGGGAAACCTTATATTCCAGACCTCGCAGCATGCATTACTTTCATTGCCACTGGCCCTAAATGCTCTGAGTTAGATTCTGACCACTACTGAGGTCCAAACCTATTAAGTTCATCTGTATTTATACTCAATAAATAAATAAATAAACACATAAATAAATAAATAAATAAATAAATAACAAGCTCAGATAATTCTGGGTGAAAGAGCATAGTCTGCTCAAACTTCTGCTTTGGTTTCTTTCTGTTCTGCACAAGATATTGGCAACTACAAAAATATGAGTTTATTTGGACTTATATTTCCAGAAGGATAAAATACAGTGGCAGGCTGGTGACAAGAGCAGCAGCCGAGACATTATATCTGCAAATACAAACAGGAAGCTGAGACAGTGAACTGATACTGGTATAATGCTTTTCATCTCAACATGTTCCTCCAGTGATAGATTTTCTGCAACAAGGCCAAAAGCTCACCTTTTTTCAGATAACGCTATTAACTAGGGACCAAGTGTTCAAACATATGCATGAAAATGGTTTTATGGGGCTTTGTAGTATCTTAGTGAGGTTATCATTCACCTCTCCCTTATTGGGTAATGACTTCCATGCTTTTATGGCAATCTGATTTACTTGTTCAAGACTTAAGTCATTTAGTATGGCTTTCTAGACCGCAGGGCAAAATGAATGCTCCTGAAGAGCCAGAAAAATTGGATGAGTCCGAGAAGTCCCCATTTTGAAAATTTTACTTTCGGTCCGTTAGAACCTCTCACTCAATGCCTGAGACTTTATTGCAGCTTTTTTCCCTATTGTCTTTAACTTTGTCCCAATTTACCTGGGACTGTATTGCTCCTTACCAGAGACTTATTGCCTCTTTACCGAAGGCCTTAATTTAGTGCAAACCCGGAACTTCATTGCTCCTTACCGAAGACCTTATCGCCTCTTTACCGAGGGTTTTTAATTTAGTCCCAACTTACCTTGGGAACTTAACCAGCACTGCCCTGACTGCAAGAAGTTCTGATCTGAAAAATTTCCCATACAGGCTACCATTTGTACTGAGCCCAACCCTCGCCAGCAAGGACACTGCGACTCCCAGAAGATCTTTTTCTTTTGGTTTTAATCAGGATCCTTGAAACATGTTCTTCTGACTCATGGGACCCCAGTGGACCCCTGCACAGACTTAAACCCCCTTGTACTAACCAACTCTAGTGAGCTACGTGGACCCTGCATATAGGCTACTCTAACATGGAAGCAGACAGTCTGAACAGACTTAACCAAATAAGGGCTTGTTTACACCAGAGAGCACTCACCCTTGGGGAGGTGGAAGGCGGAAGCCAGAGCTATCTTTAAGGCACAGCACTGAGCAGCTCTCTACAATAAAGGGAATAGATGAGAGCAACTTGAGTTAACTAGACTTGAAAAAGGAAAAGTGTGCTCTGAAAACAATTTTGTGGAAATGTTCATTGCTCATATTTGATTGTTCTATCATCCACGGTTAAACCTGGAGCTTTGCACATGCCACAGAACTGTTACCACAAAGGGATATTTCCATTTGAAATCTTCCTTTAGTCATTATCATTGGTTAGTATGAAATCATCTTCTGTTTCTTTCTTTCTTTCATTCTCAATTCATTTATTTATTTTATATTCTGATTGCAGTTCTCATCTCCTCTCTTCTCATGTCCCTAGACCTGCTCTCTTGCCTGCATCCATCTACTCCTCCTCTGTTTCATTTCAGAAAAGTGCAGGCCTCCTATGGATATCAAGAGTGCATGGCATCTATCCAGTTATTGTAAAACTAAGCTCCTTCCCTTGTATTAAGGCTCACACAGCAACCCAAAAGCCAGCAAAATTGTCAGACACAGCTAATGCTCCTAATGTTAGGAGGCTCTCACCAGACATCCAAGATGCACAACTGAAACAAATATGCAAAATGCCTAGATAAGTCCCATGCATGCTCCCTGGTTGTGAATTCAGTCTCTACAAGCCCCTAGGAGGCAAGGTTAATTGTTTCTGTTTGTTTTATTGTGAAGTACTTGACCATTCTGGCTCCTGCAATCTTCCCTTCCTCTTCATCAGGGTTGAGATCTTAGCCTAATGTTTGGTTTTTGGTATCTGCATCTATTTCTGTCAGCTGTACCGGGCCTGCCCTCGCCAGCAAGGAGGGATGTGACTCCAGGATGATCTTCTTCATGCAGTTTTAATCAGGATCCTTGAAAGATGTTTCCTCTGACCCATGAAAGCCCGGGGGACCCTTGCACAGGCTAAAATACCCTTGTGATAACCAACCCCAGTGAGCTACGTGACCCTGCAGATAGGCTACTCTAACACAGAAGCAGACAGGCTGAACAGACTTAACCAATTAAGGGCTAGTTTACGCCAGAGAGCCCTCACCAATGGGAAGGTGTAAGGCAGAATCCAGTGGCATTTTAAGGCCTGGCACTTTGCGGCTCTCTACAGTCAGTTATTGGATGAAACTTCTCTGATGATAATTGGGCTAGGCACAAATCTGTGAGTGTAGCAGAATATCATTTGCCATCATTACATTGACATTTTTCCAGAAGTCATATTTGGTTCTATATGAAGTCTCTGGGCCATCCAGCCTCTTTGTTGTGGCACTCCAGACAGTAACAAGGGTAGCTTCATGAGTCTCAGGTTGAACCAGCCCTTAGTTGGAAACTCTCACTATCTCTGTGCCACCACTAACCCAGGTTATCTCATAGTCAGAAAAGACTGTAGATTGAAGATTATGTCTCAGTTCCTCCACTTGGTTACAGGAGGTGACTAGTTCATGCTTAGTATCCCTTTTAGTTATGAGTCTTGACTGCAGTTGTCCTGGTAGATTCATGGAGGTTTCCATTGCACTAGGTTTATACCCAATGTGAAATGATCCCTTTGCCAGTTCTCCCTTTCAGTAATATTTCCCCCAGCCTACCCCCACCTGGTACCTCATGGTCCTATCCCCACTGGTCCCCAGTCCACCCACAAAGTTTCTCTTATTTTTACTTCCCATGGGCATTTGAATGTCACATTTGCGCCCTCCTTGTTACCTCACCTCTCTGAGTCTATGGATTTTAACATGGTTATCATTCATTTTATAATTAATATCCACAAACAAGTACATACCATGTTTCTCTTTTTGGGTCTGGATTAACTCACTCAGAATGTTTTTTCCAGTTCCATCCATCATTTATATAAATGAAAATCTTTTAAATTATAGATTTTTGTGAATATTAGAGATTTGAAATTCACTGAAGGAGAAGAATAGTGCTACACTACTAGTTTACAGTGCAGATACATAAATAAATGTTTGTTGTGCATGGACCGTAGTTGCTAATCATTTTGACAACTCCATTTACTTATATGGCAGCAGTAAAATAAAGTTTAACTTCAATGACATTACTCACCACCTAAAATTGTTTCATGATACAATACTGAAATGAAAACAAGAAGATAACACTTATAAACTTACTCATAGAACACAGGAAATGGAAATTGAAAGTTTTTTTCAGATCATAAAAATATTTTTGATACCTATTAAAAATAGTTTCATTCCATCTATCAGTTCTGAAAAGTGTCTTAGAAACAGTGATTTAGTTCTGAATCTTTGCTACTGCTCTATATTCTTGTATATTTTATATATTCCTTGACTTTCAGTTAGCTTTGAAGAAAATTCATGTTTAGCAAATCAGGCAGAACTATTTTTCTCCTAAAGTTTTTTCTTCCATGTCAGCAAACATCTATCTACTCATGTCATATAAAGCATCAATGGCAGGCCAAACAAGCTTAATTTTAGCTCACATAATGAGTGAGTTCGCTAGAATCACTCAAAAAAAGTATGTATGAAGAGTGAATGTTAAAAAAAAACAAAATAAACAAACAAAACAAAACAAAAAAAAAAACATAGTTGCAACTCAACAACCTCACTTAGCCCATGTAAAGACTCAAGATAGCTGTCTTCTTAGATTTCATTGCACAAGCTTCTCAAATGGTCAAGACTAGTCAAGGAGTCTCTCTCTCCCAATTGTGTGCTGCCTGTGTGACTTTGAGAAGTCATGTGCACACTAAATTCCTGATTTCTGAGAACCATGCCTTGTTTATTCCATAGCTGTAGGAGTCTACCTACACCCTGCAAGAGAAATGTTTCAAATTGCAAGCAATGTTACATGGTAATTGTATCTGCTTTGATGTTCAGCCAAGTCACACAGTTCTTCACTGAAATAACTGAACTTACCATTGTTAGTTTCAAGATCTAGAAAGAATACATCTGGAAGGAAAAGCTATCTACAGCATTAAACAAATTGTTGTTAGCTGTTATTGGCAACTGCTTTACTCTATTACTTAGTAATTCACCCCCATTTTGGGGCCATTATTCAGTATTGAATGTCTGTATGTTACCTAAATTCTCATTCTGAAAGCTAATATGCAAACTCAGGGTATGAACTGCAGCCTTTTAGTGCTTTCCCATACTGAGTGATATTGGCATTAAAAAAAGAAAAAGGAACCAATGAGCTTGTTTCTCTCTTTCCCCGAGACACCCAAAATAAAGTGCCCCTTAAATAACACCTTATCTGCCAACTCCTTGATCTTGGAGATTTTGACTCAGTATCAGGAAAATAAATATTTCTGTACTGTACTTTTACTGAACCTAAGGCAGTTTGTGTAGTATTCAGCTAGGTTGGACTAAATTGGTACTGGATAAAGGAGATGGGTGTGGAACAATTACCTAAATTGGTAGAAATACGAATGTGTTAGTGAGGAGAGACTGAGAGTGTTTTGAATTACATACAAGGAAAATCTTATATTACCATGAATGGCTTTTGAATTTGTTTCTAACATGGCCTGAAGGGGACAAAGTAGAGAGAAAGCTGCAGCTACCTCAGAAAATTCTGAAATAATTCTGAGGAGAACATTGATCGAAACGTGTTGAGAAAAGGCTTCATTTTGATGAAGCCTCTGACGGAAATGAAGAAATTGTTACTGGAAACTGCAGTGACTGTGTATGTTGTATAATAAAGTATCTGGCTGAAGTCTTTCTTGTGAAGAATAGAATTTGCAAGCGATGAAATTAGACATTTGACTGAGAAAGTATTGCAGGAACAGATTGTTTCTTCTCTAGGCTTAAATTGGAGAATAGAGAAATGATTTTAAAAGAGAACAGTTAATCCAAAGAGAATCAAATTTTGAGTTTCTCAATCCATTCACAGTGAAGAGTATTAGAAGAATGTTAGGGGTAAACATAATAACAGTTAGCCTTGAAAATAAATTTAGTAGGTATTGCTCTAGTGGAAGCAAAAGACTCTCCTTACACAATGGAAGAAAGATACTTTAAAACTTCAAAACTCATCTGTGTGTCCTCTACAAATTGGTAAGCTCAAAGTTTGAGATGAAGGCAGCACAGCTAGGAAAGTGGAAGGAGAGTCTGCAGGACTCCAGTAGACCCAGGCTTTACCAGATAACACTATGGAATCAAAATATATTTGTTAATATCTTAATGGCAAATGTAAAGATATGAGGATCTCAAACCTTCAAGAGACTACAAGGTCTTTAAGTGAAAAACTAACAACAATCCAATCGGTACCCAGACACAAGAAATTCCAGAGATCATCTTTAACCTTCTAACTTGTAAATACACAGGTGAGGGCACAAATGTATGCAATTAACAGAGACAATGGGCATCTTGATCTTATAATTCCCATACACTTTTACTGTGTGTTAAATATTTCATCTGTTTTTAAGCAATCTGATCTTGGATACTCATCTGACGATAACATTCTGAATAAATGAGACCCAATCTGCATGTGATGCTGAGAGATTAGCATACTTTTTGTCTACTTACCTGTGTTTTAAATTTATGAATACCTGATCTTTTTGATATTTGGTAAGTAAGACAGTCCATGTTCCAGAGAAGAATTAAGTAGTATCAAGTCTTCACAACATGCAGCTTTTCCCATTCCATTGGCATTAAGTCAGGGATAGCTGCTGTCTTTACACAGCTTGAGTTTACTCTGCTGCCTACTAAGAACTGCTAATGATAGCATAGAGACTGGAGGCTCACTGGCTGAATGACCTACTCCAAATCTACAATTAAACACTTTCCAATGTCTTAATGGTTCCATCTGCTTTTAATACTCTTAAAATTTTATCAGTTTACCTCTGAGAACCCTTTCTTCAGCGTCTTGACATAAAATGAGATTGCAGGCTGCTGAGGTTGACCTTTTATTTTTCTTGTTTTATATTACTCTGGGCAGATATGTACTTATTTTCGTCTATTTTTAAACATTAATAGATTATCTAAACTCTAAAGATTTCTGATTGCTTTTTAACAATATAATAGTTATTGATTGAAAATATTTGCTATTTGTATCCATTGGCCTGCAAATGTTATGGTGTCATTTTTCTAAGGAGGAAATGGAGAGAATGTAGATCTGGGTTAGAAGGGAGTTGGACCAGAGGTGGGAGAAATGGGAGGAGGGGAAACTGTGGCCAGCATATATTGATTGAGAAGAGAACTATTTTCAATAAAAATTAGCATTATATGCAAGTAATTGCATAAATATAGAATCTTGAATATATAAAAGAGGACATTTGCTATTTCAAAATTCAGATAGGCATATATATCTACTATAATAAAATATGCATTTAATATTTTATGAAATTCATTTAGTGTGTGTGTGTGTGTGTGTGTGTGCGTGCACGCGCACGCGCACGTGTGCATAAGAGAGAGAGGGAGAGTGTATGTATACAGAGACTAGAAGACAACTTACCGGAGCCAGTGTTTTTTATCCATTATGTGAGTTCCTGAGTTGAATTCAGACCATTCAGTTTAACAGTTCCCTGTAATTACTGGGCAATTTCCTAGACCTCAATTAATCTTCTTTTTATATGTTAACCTGTAAAACTAAATCCTATTGTACTATGTGATTAGAAAACTTCTCGGATTTTATATGATTTTGCTACCATGAAGTACCATTAGATCATTAGCATGTATTCAATATTTTATGGGATTAATGTGTTTAACGTAAAAGAACCATCCAGCTCAATTGATGAGTATATGAAAAGGATTAGAATTTATCACTATTGTGTATTCATTTAAGATATATACAAAAATTATAGAAAGCACCAATCTGCTTTCTAGCCTAAAATATTCAGATTTCAAGAAATTGATTTATTTCATTTCAAGCACGAACAAATACAAGCTTCACAAACAGAAATGCCACAGACATGGTGTCAAGATTATAATAATGTATGTCTGGTAGATACTGGACTCTTTGAAGACTAAAAGAAAGCATGTATAGCCCCAATGAAATTGAATTTTCTTATATTTTATAGTGGATACCAGGTATTTATTATGGTTTTAATAGACTATATCAGAATTTGTCTTGTAAAATAAGTATTTTTCATATGATTCAGCAATATACTTTAAAAAAGTCCCACATTATTTAGAGTAAACTTGATGAAACCTGAATAATTTTCCAAGGACATTCATTGTCACAAATAATAATAATGACAGTAATAATAATAATCTAACTATCCTATTCACTATGTCAGTGAAGATTCTGGTGAAATATACATTATGCAAATCTTCAGTTGATTAATATTTCTGCCTTTTTCTATGAATACAAATTGGGTATAAAGATTATCAATTTGTGCACAATTGTTTTCAAAATATGTAAGCCTTCAACAGTAATTTTATATTGAGTTCGAACTAGTCCCTTGCAATGTGTGAAACACTATAGTTCTCTGCTCTTTTATCTGTTCTGTTATATTGTCTACTAGGTTCTGCAACAAGGTTTCCCATTTCAGGTGTGAAAGCAGAAATGAAGCAAGTAATAAGTGAGTTTTCTCAGTTATGTACTGTTTCAAGCCTGTATCCCTAGGGCCATGGCAGTAACTCTCTATTAGAGACATTGGCTCCCATTTACTTTCATGAAACACTTGCTTCTCCAATTTTCTCAAGAATAGAATTGTTGTTGTTTTGCAAGACCCTTTGACATGAGTAAGAACTGTATGTTTATTCAGAAACATCCTTGTTAAATTTTGTAAAGAGCAAAATAATGATACATTTGATGTATTCATATTTTATTAGCATCTATGTGAACCTCAATGATGTATTACCTTTATTAAATTGAATTCTATACTATACATATAAACGCATTAAGTACATGATACAGGACTCATTATTTTGAAACTGTGTGTGCGATATTTAGGCTTCTGAATTTTTTTTTATATTCTTTCACTGGAAGACCTTGATTTTATTCCAGGTTTTTTGTTTTGTTGTTTTGTTTTGTTTTTAATTGTTGTGAATGCAACCAACAGTTTCAAAATAATTCTTTAAGATGTCAGTGGGTAAAATGATGTCACTTGTTATTTATCCATGATTACTTGCTATCATCCCTAGTGTCATTACATCTCAAGCAACAGAACACAGGCATTGAAAGAAAATAAATGCAATCACAGTCTTACTTCATGTGATACATAGCAAAAATTACTTGTCTTAATTTCCATCATCTTAAATATGCTTCCTTTAACTCATTAATATTCTTTGTGCAATGTCACTAATGACATCATTATAAATTTAAGGAAACACACTGGTTCTTATTTGTTTTGTTCTTTATGAAATATTCAATGCTGTTAATCAAGAAGCCAGCACTCAAGTATCCAGGATGCTGGGCAGGACTTCTTCCAGAAGACTTCACAATGTATGAACACCAGGTGGCTAGTAAGTGTGATTAGCACATACAAAGTCTTTGAAATTTCAACTTTGCTTTCTACAAATTCTGCTGCAATAGAATACTGTCATATCACTATGACAAATACTTTAAATGTGTGAATCTATGCCATAAGAAAGTCTTTAATGATGTAATTTTGCTCTGTTAGAAATAACATTGAGATGAAAGCAATATATATATATATATATATATATATATATATATATATATGATGTTATCTGGGTTTGGCTAAGTTTGTGGAGATGCAGCTGTATACATCAATTCATATGAATTATTTAACACCCAATTCATGTGAATTATTTAACACCCACATTCTTTTTGTTTTGATGAAAGATAAACTAAATATGCCCATGTCGAGAAAAAAAAAAACATGGGAAAACCACTAAAACAGTATGAGTTAAATTTTTTTTTTGAAAGACAAGGTTGAGAAATAATTTATATGTTGATTTCCTGTTTGCATTAATGATTTCCTTTTTCCTCTTTTTATAATCCCCATATTATGTGTCATTTAAACATTTGTTTGCCTACCATGTAGATCATGTATATGTGCATAGTAGAGTTCACGTTTCATAATTGACAGATATTAAATTTATTTTACTCTGTAGAATTTTGTAAAATTTACAGATCAAAAAGGTATAAAAGATTATTCTTGCAAAGTGTTAGAGGGTAATGCCATTGTTTGCCATATGCTCAGATATTAAGGCAAGTTATATTCTTCCATCAAAACCATTTTTGACTGACATATACTATGTGAATATATGTCATTGTGATTGCTTTAATATAGAAGCTGATTGGTAAATAATTGAACAGATTAACATTAGGTGGGAGAGACAAACTTAGAATGACAGGAAGGGTGGAGTCAGAGAAGTTGCCAACAGGTGCAGAGAGAAACAAGATGGGCATTCTGTACGAAGAAAAGGTACCAAGCCGCCTGGAAAACATAGCTATGGAATATTTGTTTAAATGTTTTGTTATCTAGTATCAAGACTGAGCTATTGGCTGAGCACTTATAAATCATATTAAGCCTCTGTGTGGTTACTAGTGGGTGGCTTGCAAGTCAGAAACTTCCATCTACAATCTTGAAAAAAAGTAATTGCAATCCTTGGTGAAACTTCTCTATCATCTCAACTTAACAAATTACACACATCTCTAACAGTTTTTCATATGTGAGTAATGTACTACTAGTTTATTCCATCTTGACACACACCTGCATATTTCAGGAGAAGAAACCGTATTTTTGTTATTTCTTTCCTCAGATTGGACTGTGGGCATGCATCTGGAACATTTTTGTTTGTTTGTTTGTTTGTTTTGATTTATGAGTGATCTTATAAGGCACAGTTCACTGTGCTAGTACCATCCTTGTCATGTGACATTTGATTCCAGAAGAACTCAAGATGAACGAGCCATGCAGATCAATCCATTAAGCAAAATTTCTCCTCTACTTCAGTACCTGCTTCATGGTTACTCCCTTGAATACCAACCCTGACTTTGCTTCATGATGTAGGTGAAACAGATCTTTTGCTCACAAGTGTTTTTGGTCATAGAGTTTGACACAACAAGAATACCAACTAGAGCAGTCATGAATTTCTTTAAAGTTAGGGGAAATATAGAAGTTGCTTTTCATGAGTACTAATCAATGGGCTAAATTTAATAACTTGGAATTGAGCTGTAATTTGAAAAATATTTTTAAAAAGATGAATGTGAAGCACAATAATAACTGGTTAATAAAGAAAATGGAAGAGAATAAGACCATCTTTAGCTGTTTCAAATAATTATGACAAGATTAAAACAAAAAGTGAAGCAGATCAAAGAATGAAGAAAAAAGTCAGTTGACATGCTTATTAATTTTTTGTTATTATTTAATATTTTGTTGGAATTTTCATTATCTGAAGATATATAACATGTCAGTATGTGTTCACTCTATTTCTCTCCATTACAATACATAGATCCAGACATTAGCAATTGGGCTTACATACTTCAAAAATCAAGTCACCTTTCACCAGTGTGATATATTAAAAATAATGAACATTTGTTGAATTAAGGAGTGAAAATAACAGTGACAGAATTTCTGAGTTATCTTTTCTTTTGGGAACTTGAGAAAAATCAAATTTTTGCTGGTCCTTACTTAAGACTCACTGTGAAAAAGTGAGAAAGTAATTATTTTTTTAATGACAAATTATGATGCTGACTAATTACCAATGAAGAAGAGCAAGAAATCAGCTCAGAAAATAACTTTAGTACTTCAATTTTAATGGTTTGTCTGGTGAAAGATGATAATAAGAAGTAACTCACAAATAGTTGAATGTCTAAGTATAAGTAAAGAAAGGAAACAGAATATATCTTCCCAATAAAAAACTGCCATTCTCAGCAGGGTATGCCAAACTGCTACCATTCTTGAGTATTCTGTGACATATCTTGGACATAATTTGTTTGAATCTGCCCTGGGTGTTTAATTGATTCATGAATACAATAGATTGATGTACTCTAGCAAATTTATACAGTGAAGAGTGAAAGTTTGATAAAAGAAAGCAAACATCAAGACTATCAACTGAGATAACAAGCACTAATTATGTTAAGAATCAGTGTCAGTCAATACCAGTTGGTACTGCAGAATACTAGTAAGTTACAAGCAGTTTTTCCACCAGCCTGGTTCCAGAGCCTCGTCAACCCCAAATATCACACAAAGATGCTGTATTAGTTATAAATCTGTTGGCCTGTTACTAGCATTTCTAATTGGCCAGCTCTGTCTTAAGTAGTAACCCATTAAATGCTATAAATCTAAGTTTTTCCACATGGTCTTATCCTACAGGAGAGAGGGTCTCTATCCCTTATTCCTCTCATGTCCTACATCTTGACTCTTTCCTATATCTCCCAAAATTCTCCTTGTCTCCTCGTCCCACCTATTTTGCTTTCCTATTGACAACAGGACTTTAGTAATTAACCAATAAGAGAAACATATTTATAGAATGACATATCACATCACTAGTATGGTGAGTTAAAGGTGATACAGAATGAGTTATTACTATTCTACAATATGAAAACTCAAGAATAAGCCAATCTGCTCTTAGTGTCTTCTGAAAGAACATATACTTTTGTTTTCTTACAGATAAGAATCTTCATGTATCCTCTCATGGCAAAAGACACAGAGAAAAATTTTAAACATACTTTAGGTATGTACTGTTAAATTTTGTGTGTAAGTCTTCCCTTAATAATTAGAAAGCCTTTATGACAATGTAAATATGTAAAGTGATTATGAGTCAGTTACTTAATGAGGCTTTCTTTAAACAATGTTGTGTACCCTTTCAATTTGGCTTTGTGTCATAAAAGCACACAGTATTCTGGAAGCAGAGAACATTACTAAACAGAAGGGAGCCCAGTGCTATAAACGGGCTATAATTAAGACTTCTCCACCTCCAGAAACAAGTGAAAAGAAAGGCCTATTGTTTATGAATTAACCAACTTCTCCCTCTTTCTTTTTTTAAATATTTGAAGTATTTAATCATGACAGATACCCATCTTTTTGTCTGGATGTTGACCTATGAACCTAGTTTTCTAAACATTTTACCTATGTATGCCAGCAATCACACTCAGGTTAGGCCATTAACATTTGATAAAAACAAACATATTTCATCTATAGCTCATTTTCTTTCTCTGAAAGACCATTGGAAGAAATTAATAGGTCTAGGACATAAAGTTGGACATCCTAATTTGTATATTTTAGAAAAAATATTTTGTATTTAAACTGTATTGTCAAAAAGTAATTTGAATTTACTGAAGGTATAATTTTCACAGTTTGTTACAATCATCTAGGCTAGTGTGAATAATTATTTTATGTGAAGTCATAAAATTTGGTACAGATAATAAATAAAACAATTATACAGTTATCCCAATGATACTATTACCTAACTGGATGTAGGATGGTTTCATGTTGATGTCAGTAACATATACTGAAAATATTCTCTAGAAATAAGTTGAAAACTAATTGGGTCAATACAATGTACTTTTCCAGGAACACTGGTTCAGGCTAACTAATTGGATGTGGCCCTAGAATATAAAGAGTGATTTAAAAATTAATCATAAGGTTGGGTTTCTTCACCATGTTCTATAAGAAATCATTCTGAGTGAGGTAACCTAGTCCCAAAAAGACAACCATCATATGTACTCATATAAGGATTTATACATAGAGCAAAGGAGTGCCAGTCTAAAATTCACATAGGAAGGAAAACTAGGAAACATGGAAGATCCTAAGAGAGACAGACATGGTCCCCAGAGAAGGGGAAAGGGACAAGATATCCTGAGAAAATTGGGAACATTGAGGGAGGGGAGAGGGAGTTAGGATAAAGAAGGCGAGAATAGGAGGAGAGAAGTAGGCATGAGGGGACAGGAAGATTGAGACAGAGAAAGAATAGAGGAGAACAAGAAAAGAGATACCATAATAGATGAGGAGCCATTACACGTTTAAGAAGAAATCCGGCACTACGGAAATGCCCATAGACCTACAAGGATGAACCCAAATAACAATCAAAGTAATAATGGAGAGGATACTTTTAATGCTCTTCTATGATAATGAGATTGACCATTACCTTATATGTCATCCTAGAGCCTTCATCTCGTAGCTGATGGGCACAGAAGCAGACACCAAAGACTAAACATTAGCTGAAGAGAGGGAGAAGTGAGGAGCAAAGGGGTCAAGACCAGGACCAACGCCTTATAAATCAGCTGACCTGAACAACGGGGAGCTCATGGACCGCAGTATGACAGATGGGAAACCAGCATAGGACTTAACTAGACCCCATGAATGTGGGTGATAGGAGGACTGGGCTGTCTATGGGACCTCTAGTAATGGATCCGTATTTGTCCCTAACATATAAATGGAATTTGAGAGCCCATTCCACAGTGAGGGATACTTTCTCAGCCTAAACACATGGGGGAGAGCCAAATCCCTGCCCCAAACAATATGAAAGACTTTGAAGACCCTGCTTGGAAGGCCTCACTCTCCCTGGGGAGAAGAAAGAGGATGAGCTGGGGTTTGGTGGGGGTCATTGGAGAGAATGGGATTGTGAGGGAACTTGGATTTACATGCAAAAAACTTTGTTTCAAATTTAAATAAAAAAGGAATAAAGTAAAATAAAATCAATCATAAAAGATAAAGAATGATGGGAGATGTCATTCTTTAAATATGTTTCTCTTATTGGTTAATGAATAAAGCACTCTTGGCCAATAGGAAATCAAGATAGGTGGGACTAGGAGACTAGGAGGAGAGAGGAAGTCGTAGGGAGGAGTCAGCATGTAGAGTCAAGAGAGAACAGAGGTCTAGGCCCTCTCTCTGGTAAGATGAAACCACATAGAACTATTTAGATTAATAGAAATGTGTTAATATTTAAGACAGAGCTAGCCAATAAGCAATGATAATAACAGGCCACAGCTTTGTATCTAATTCTGTGTCTCTGTGTGTTATTTGGGGCTGGTGCAGTGGTAGTACCAGGCTGCCAGAAAAAGCCTCCTAGTAACAGAAGAAGGCTATTATGGCCACTGATCATAAATTAATCAAAGGGTAAGATACTGTATTAGGTGAATAACACTACTGGTAAGCATTGTTAAAATATAGGCATGCAATAATGTATTTTTTCAAATGTCATTAATGATTCCTTGGTATTGACAATGACAGCCTAAACATATTTTATTTAATTTCATAGATAATCTGTTTGGATTAATTCATTTTCCTATTCCCACCACAAGTCTTCCCTGTTTCCCAATTTCATGCGCATTTTTTTTTCTTTCTATAATATCTAAGTCTGCTTAATGCTCCCTATATATTTGTGGGTATGGGACCATTTATTGGGTTATAGTTAATTTCTCAGGGCCTCAATACCTGAAGAAAATGACTATACCTCACAGCTCACACCAGTTGTCAATAGTTTCATTTATTCAGGTGCACTTCATGAGCATTACAGACACATATATGCTATGATTTTGGCACACTGGTCTTTTCCATGTCTTGTGCACACAATCTCAACCATTGTGAGTCTTTGATTATATCTTCACTCTCATGTCTGGTGCATTCTATTTTAGAGATACACACTGCTCCTGACTGAAACAATAGCTCATACTTCTTTCTGTATTGATTCCTGATCCTTGAGTAGACAGGCTATGATATAGATGTGTCATTTATATATGATGTTCTTTCAAATGCCTATTTTCTGCAATCTTTAGAGTGGGTCTCCATACTAATTGTCATCAGTAGCAAAAGCCTTTTATGATGAGGGCTAAGTGATGTAATGAACTTATTAGTATCAAGATAAAAAACTTTCAAGGAAGTTGAATATTAGGTACATTTAGCAGAGTAATAGTACCATGTTTTCTCCTAGGGCTTGTGAGGTAGTCAACCACAGAATTTATCCTATTAAACAATACCAAACATAGGTTCCAATCAAAAGTGATTGGTTACTCTCATAACGTCCAGTGTACATATCCTTCCAGTATAGTCAGCATTGCAGTTCTCAAAAACTCACAGGTGGGTAAGACTGTTGCTGGTTTTTTCCTCTCCAGTAGTGCACATGGAGCCATCCCCACATAGTGCTCAGGAGAATGGGATTGTTAGCAAAGCCAGCAGACTTACAATTTTCAGGAGGAAACCAGATAGTTGTAAAACAAGAGTGATGGCAATGTGCAAAATGCTAACAACAAACAGAAAAGAGTTGCATGAATCTTAGCAGGTTTCATTTCAAACATATGGATATTTAGAGTGAAATACATAGGATGAAACACACTGGAAACAGAATCAGAGAGGTTTTGTTTAGGGATGGTCAAGTTAACACTTCTCATAACATTTGCTGTGCAAAAATAAGTACCCAGGTATATCATGGTTGAGGTATCAGATAATTAAGTAATGGGTACATATATTGTGGTTAAATTACACTAGTATGCCCTACTGTATCTTTAAAAATAAATATCAGAGTTAAATTACTGAAAAACAAATTTAGTAGTTTTCTTAATCTTTCTTAAAATATGTGCTGCTATGAGAAACCAAGCTCTCCATGGTAATATGACAGAAGAAGGGAAGGACAGAAAAATATAATTACGTTATAATAACAAAAGAAAGAATGTAAAAAATTTTCATAAAATCTATGAAAATTTTGCTTCAACATTCTTATTCCCCAACGCTCTTGAATGTTTGTAAAGAACACATGGCGAAATTGGGGTAAACCATCTGACCTTCATCTGAACACTATATGAGGACTTTCCAGTAGAGATTTGTAAGATGCCACAATTTTCAATCAACTGTGTTCATTAAGCAGCTCACTGAGGACTGCTCAGTTATATTATGAAACATAAAATTACCCTGCAAATTTGAACAAAAAAGATAATCATGTTTAATTTCTTATCAGAAATTTGCTGAATTTAAATATTCACTCACACATAAGAGCATCACATGATCAATAAAAGAACAGATATTAGGTCTCTATTGCAGTCACAGAATTTATTTAGCCTCTTATTTCTGTTATGTAACTATAGCAGCACCATATGCTGAGTAATTTGTCAAAAAAATCTATTTTATTTCTTACATTGCTGGACACTCTGAACTATAAAATGGATGAATAGGCAAGGATTTTCTCCTAGTATGATCTGCTTTAGAATTTCCAAATTGGCAGGAATTTTTCTTGGAAAAGACCCTCCTTTCCTCTTCCAAGTTAATATTTTGTTTCTTCAAAAACAAGGGGATACGTTCTAGGATCTCATATAGTATGTGATGAAGAGCGTATCAGACAGCATGGTCTATAGATTTTTTTCCACAAAGGCCCCAATTTGTGGAAGAAAGTGAGTCCATGCTCTTATCAGTTGATAGATTCCAAATGCTTGCTAGTGCTTATAACCATCACCCCAATAGAGAATTTGTTAGAATTATTGAATATCTCACTTGGCATTTGCATTAAAAATGGGGAATATTATTCTATTTCTTAGCCTTATTATTAAAGTAAAATGGATCAGGCATATTATCCAAAACAATATAATGAATATTGTTAGGTAAATCATTATTTTCATTGTCAGTCTATAACAGGAAAAAAAATGTTTTTGAATACTATAATACATCCCAAATATAACTGTCAAGGCTGTGTTTTTATAACAGTTATGTTCATGTTACCTGTAGTAGTTTAAAAGAAAATGCCCCCCAAAGAGAGTGGCACTATTAGGAGGCATCCTTTCTGGAGGAAGTGAGTCATTGTTATGGGGGCAGTCTTTGAGGTCTCTTTTGCTCAAGCTTTCCTCAGTGTGATAGTCAGTTGCCTGACTGTCAACATGTATGGACCGTTAGCTCTAGTATCATATCTGCTTGCCTGCCACAATGCTTCCAACCATGATAATAATGAACTGACCACTGAAACTATAAGGGAGTACATCAATTAATTTTCTTTGTAGGTCTTGCCAATGTCATTGTGTCTCCTTCCAGCAATAGAAAAACCTAAGACAAAGGCTTGTACCAGGGATTTGGATATTTCTATGATAGGCCTGACCACTATTTTGTTTGGAGTAATATGGACTTTGGGTTAGAAAAGCAGTGGGATACTTTATGCACTGCTGAATGGACCATACATGGAAGCAGCATGGAAGAGAGCTGTAGCAGTACTTTCTTGTTGGGACTACCAGACCACCAATATGACATGAAGACTTTTAATTATGAAAGCTTGTCCTAAGGTTAGAGTTTTTTTCTAACTAGATCTTAACTCAAACTAGCCTTCTTCTATTTATCTATATTGGGCCATGTGGCTCAGTTATTTCTATTATGTACCATATGTCCAACTCCTTCATTGTTCGCTGGTATTTTTTTTTTTGCTAGCTCTAATGAAGAATTACAAAAAAAATGAATTAATGGAAATCTAGCTGGCTGTGGTGTTGCATGCCTTTATGCCAAGCACTTGGGAGCAGAGGCAGACACAAGCAAATTTCACCCAGATAAATTTGTAAGTTGTGAAAAGAAAATTAATAAGCTCTTAGAGCCAGATGTGGTGATACACACCTTTAATTCTAGCACTGAGAAAAAGAAGCTGGTGGATCTCTGAGTTTGAGGCTAGCCTTGTCTACATACTAGATTCAAGAACAGCCAAACGTAGGCAGTTAATGTGGAAAACAAAGCTGGTGAAAATGTAATTGAATGAGAGGAACATGTTCCAGTGCCAGCAAGCAGCAGAACTTGGCCCCTTCAGCCACATGGTTCTGGATTAAGAGTAGAGGATAGAAGAAATTGGTTTTAGAAATTACCTACATACCTAAAGAATATTAGTGGTGCCAACATGTATCAGGGCTGCTCCTGAATAGATGCCTAGTAGAGAGGCCATTGCATGAAGCTCTGAAGTTGAAGCCTTGATTGCCTTTGACATTGCCAGAGTTGTGGGATACCTGCTGAGTAGAGCTGCTAATGGGGAACACATATTGCCAAGGAGAATGAAGTGTGTTTCTGTCAACAAAGCTGAACAGCTTGACATCTGAAACACATTTAAATAGCAGACATGGAGCTTCAGTTTGGTCCTTGCCCAGCTGGCTTTGGTCTTGTTTTCATTCACTATTTTTTTACTATGCCCAATTTCCTGTGTTTTTGGAATGGTAACATATATATTGTGCCATTATTTGTTGGAAATATGTATTCTGCTTTTTGGAATTTTATTTTTTTCAAGGGAAATTATGTGAATATATTGTAATGTGCCTTAAATTTTGAAAAAAAAATTAAGGCTCTTATGTAATATCGGAACTTCTAAAGTTGGACTGGATGTAACTTTTGCATTTTGATATGGTTATAGCCTTTGGGGGCCAGGGAGTAGAATGTGGTGAGTAAAAACAAAATAGACTCCAAAGGGAGTACCACTATTGGGACCTGTAGTCTTATTGGAGGGAGTAGTGTATTACTGTGGGCTTCTTTTGCTAATGTTTCCTTCCAGTGTGACAGTCAGTTGACTTCCTGTTGCCTGCCAATCAAGATGTAAGGACTCTCATCTCCAGCACCATATCTGCCTGCCTGCCACCATTCTTCCTGCCATGATGCTAATAGACTCAAACTCTGAAACTGCAAGGGAATCCCTTCGATTAGATTTATTTTTACACAAGTAGCCATGATAATTCTGTCTCTTCACAGCAATAAAATTCTAATTAGGATCTTTACCTTGTTTTTGTAAGTTTCAGAAATTTAATAATATATGTACACCTTAGAACTGGAGATTTTAAAACCCTCAATTTGCCTGTTTACTTCCATTGTTCCTTACTCTACCTTAATAGTTATCTAAACTTACTTAAAACCTCCCCTGTGCACTGACACTAACTTCTTTATAGACCTATATGGAAAATACAATTCAAACATATCTAAATGCTCAAAGATAGCATTCCCATTCAAGAGAGAAGATATTATATTATTATTTCTGAATCAGAATTACCTCATGCCAAATGTTTCACCTTCATCTAGTCACCTGAAAATATCCTAATTTCATTTTAGTTAAGAGCTGAATGAAACTACATTTTTTAAATATCCTTTTCTCCATTTATCAGTTGATGGAAATTTAGGTTCTATACTCTTCCTGGATCTTATGAAAAGAGACTAATATTAGTCTCAGTAGAGACTAATATTTCTCTACTGAGATATAGAGTAGTTTTGGAAATATGGCCAAGAGTGGTAGATCTGACTGGATTTATTTATTTATTTATTTATTTATTTATTTATTTATTTACATTTTACATGGATCTTCAGAGATCAACCCTGTTCTTTGTGCTTGAAAGTGGGAAGAATGACTGCACATTCCTACTCAGCAACATTTCGCCATGATAAGAAGACACGCTCTGCCCTGTTAGTAGAGTTATTTAATTCTTAAAACTAATATTTGGCTCACAGGAAACATTTTCTTTTCTTTCTTGTTTTGTGGCCTCTATCTTTACCTAGGAAACATTTGTAATATATTTATATATTACATATATACATACATATAACATCTATGGTCAGTTTAGCATGATGTTTCCTCTCAGTGGCACCATAGTTTTAAAGTTAGATGCTGACACCATTTCTAGACATTTTTGAATGGTACATATATAGCTTCACTGGTAAAAATGTATGTTTTAAAACTAAGTATGTTTCAGGTTTATTTGCATACAAATATTTCCATGTTCTGTGGACTATATTCAAGTTTTTTTCATAAAGTTATTATTTGAGTGTTCTTTATAAACAGGATTCATTTTTTTTTCAGTTCAGTAAGAGCTATGCTTTTTCATCTTGTAGTTTGTCTAATACCAACACTAAACCATACAATATTTAGGCATGTGTGCAAACTATCATTCTCAATCTGCCTTTGTGCACAGATTCATTTGCTAGTATGAGAATTCTCACTGAGCTTTTCAGGAAGCTTGGCACAGCAGTGTTATCTCCCAGTGTATGGATAATTAAGCAATTGACTACCACAGTGCTATCAGATCCCACATTTCTGAACTTCTGTCCTCCTCAGTCTCAGTTTGAAAATTGGCTAGCTCTTGCTTGAGATCATTAATTCTTGACATAAGCCAACTAAATGCAGCAATAAACAGATAACACATGGTAACATTTTGAAGCTTTCCAGCAGCTTTTTCCAGTGCTCCAGGCTTTTTAGTCCAGGAGTTTGCTCTTGCAGTTACTACAAGTGACAGTTTAGATAAATGTACTATCTTCAGTCTGACTATATTATCACTTTTATACTTTTAAAGTAGTGAATGTGTGTGTGTATGTGAAGAAATATTTCCAATTCCTCAATTCTCTATTGCCTTGAGCAAATCTAAGTTTCTACAATGAATGAACTCCACTACATTTTATCTCTACATAACAAAGTGCTATTCCCATCTACATTGATCCTGGGAAAGCTATTTAATACACAGCAGTCAAGAGAATATGTGTAGAATTTTTCTTCTTGACATTACTCCCTAAAAAAAAATACTTAAAAAAACAACTATTTACTTGACATTGGGTTTCATAAATCTAAATAACAGGACAGTAAGATGGTTCAATAAATTCAGGTGCTTCATGTCAAGGCTGATGATTTGAAATTGACCCCTGGAACTCATATGGTAGAAAAAGTGATCCACACCTATGAGTGCTGATCTGCCCTCCAACATTTGCTATGGGACATGATCACACACAATAAAAAACAAACAAATGAACAAACAAACAAATAACCAGTGTCTTAAAATTTTCTGGAGTTTACTAAATGTATAAGATGGGTTGTTTAAGGGTCATAAGCCAACTTGACATTTCACAAAAGTAAAAGGTTTCTCTGTGATTTTGATGTATATGAAAGTCCTGAAAGCAACCAGTGCAGGTAGGAAAGGACAAATGCCTTTGTTCCTCTTAGGGGAATTATACTTGTGTGGCAAACTAGTCATGTAGGAGCTTGCAACATAGACAGCCTCTATAATAATAGCCATGTAGCTAGGCAGAGTGCAGTTGCCTTGGAGAAGAGACACTCGGCTGCTATCTGGCTGAGTACAAAATACTATACCCATGTTTTCAAATACATTCACACATTATCTATCTGGGCACATTCAATGGTAAGCATAAAGCAAACAGTAAGTCAAAATGATTCTCTTATTACTTGTAGTACAACCATATATTACATCTCTAATATTTTGTGCCCTCAAACAATGAGATGATCAAGCAAATGAGATTACAATTATTGACAACTATTATCAAAAATAAATCTGCATTTCCAGATGAGTCTTATTTTTTTTTAACAGACATTACAACTATGTTAGGCCTCCGAGGAACAACTAAATATTCAGATATTTTTGTTCTTGTTTTTTGAAATTGTCACTATCTTTCAAGCCTGTGATATCAGAATACACCACTAGTGGTAGTCAATAGGATTTAAATTTATTTTAAATTTTCTGATTCAATTAACTTGTCATATAAGACAGGAGCTTTCTCATATGATTACAAGGGATAACCACAGTAGATATGTAACCAGAAGAAAACTTGTTCTGCAACAAAAACATACAATACAGGATAGCAAATTGTACCCTAGCAGTCAGAGACTAAATAAGTCTTTAGAAGAGTGCTTGTGTGCCCAGGGAAGGCAGAGAATGTGTTGCTTTGCAGAGCTTAGTTAGGAGGCCCTGATATAAAGTGCAGAACAATAAGTAATGTGTTCTTGTAGTAAATGTGAAACATAGTAAATATGTGTATTAAACAAGCAAAAGATAGAACCCATTGTATTTTTTTACTTGCATAGATAAAACACTGTAGGAGTAAGTGGAAGCAACATATTCATTTCAATGCAGAATCATGAGGAATTGTGAAAAATTATAAAAGACCAATGGCTACAACTATAACAAGTAGTAGTAGTTCCCACTCATTTGTGCTAGAAAAACATTCTTAATAAAATGTTACAAATAGATAGGGAAATAGATTGGTAGAGTAGTTGTCTGGTATTCGCAAAGTCCAGAGTTTGCATTACTGTTCCACCTGAGCCCATATGGTGGCTCAGACCTGTGATTTGAGCTCTCAGGAGTTACAGACAGACAGATTATAGATCAAGGGAATCTCTAGCTACATGGAATGATTGAAACTTCTTACACTGTGAAACAGAAAGTACAGAGAGGACAGAAAGGGTCACATAGTCCCCTTTAAAGTCATGTTCCTGTGGATATTTCCTGAGTATCCATAGGACTTTGTTACATTAATGTTTATGTTCAAATCACAGTAGGAGTGGGAAGCACAGAATAGAGAGATGCAGATGACAGAATATAGATAGATAGATAGATAGATAGATAGATAGATAGATAGATAGGCATATGATGGATAGATAGATGGATAATTTATGATCTTTTTCCCATGTAGCAGTGACTAACAGAATGGGATCCATCCTCAGATTTTCATCTGTAATAAAGTGTGCAGCAGCTTGCTGGAGATCATTACATTTTTAAACATTACATTACATTTTTAAACATTTATTTATTTTATGCTGAACATAATTACGCATGCCTTTTTTTAAAATAAAAACAAACATTTATAAAAAAATATTTGGGAATTTGGGCGTCGTTCTTTCCAAGCTGCTTCCTGCTGGTAGGGGGTGCTGTCATGGGAGAATCCTAAGAAGATGCAGAAATCCTGTCTGTACTGGTCTGCAAGGCTGCATTGTCCCATTAACGTTGCTTCAGGGGGTCTTGCTCGATCAAACCACATTATTCTGGAAGGGATCCAGAACTTTTCATTTTCTGTGGAAACAAAGATAGAAATCCTTTTCCCCAGTAACTTGTCCTCAGGCTTAAATTTTGAAGTCAAAACATTATATATATATATATATATATGCATATATATATATATATATATACATATATATATATACATATATATATATATATATACACACACATATGAAATTCATCCAGCAGCATTTTTCCTTCTTCTTTTAATAATAATATAATTTAAAAAATTTACACATGGATCCCAGTTTCCTCTCCCTTCCTCTCTCCAACCCTCCCTCCCTCCATTCCTCCTTCCCTTCCTCCCTCTTACCCTCTTTCCCTTGTGACATTCACCCAGGCCACCCTCCCCTCCTATCCCCCCACCCAATTCCACTTGTAGGTCTATGCTATCTAGGTTGGGTCATATAAGTCTGTCAAGTCATTTGAAGTAGGGACTAGGACTTCTCTCCTGTCTCTAGGTTTATGGGTTATCCCTCCATTGGGGATGTGTCTTCAAGGTCCATTTGTGCACCAGAAATAGATCCTGTTTCTATGGTCTGAGGTCCTCCAGATTGCTCAGATCTTCTAGCTGAGACCTATATTCAGGGGGTCTGAGTCAGTCCCTTTCTGGGCCTCCCCATCAGTGTGGGAGGCCCAAGCTCCACCTTGTTCAGGTCAGCTATCTTTGTGAATTTCTGCAACCTGGTCTTGTCCCCTCTTTCTGCATCTGGATTCTGATTTAACTCAGTGCTTGGTTATGGGTGTTTGCTTCTGTTTCCAACAGGTATTAGATGAGGACTCCATGATGGTGGATAATTTAATTGATGATCTCACTATCAGGGAAGGGCATTTATGGGTGCCTTTCCATGGTTGCTCGAATTATTAGTTAGAGTCAGACTTGTAGTTCTCTAGACCTTTTTTTAGATTCAGTTTTCTCTTCAAATCTGTAATGGCTCCCACTTTTATGCCCTCCCTCTTACCCTGACTCAACCTATTTAGTCACAGGTGTTTTCCTCTCCTCCCCTTACCTTTCTCCTAGTTCTCTCTCCATTAACTGCACCCCCCAATTTCCAGTGTGCTCTGGGGGACTTGTCCCTTCCCTGTTTTGTGAAGGACCATATATGAATCTCTTAGAATACACCTTGTATTCCAGGTCATCTGGTGGTGTGTAATATAGGCTGGTGATCCTTTGCTCTAGGTCTAAAATCCATATAGGAGTGAGTACATACCCTATTCCTCTTTTTGGGACTGGGTTACCTCATTCAGGATAGTTTCTTCAAGTTCCATCCACTTGCCTGTGAATTTCAAGATTCCATTATATTTTCTGCATAGTAGTAGATGTGCCACATCTTCTTTATCCATTTTTCAGTTGAGGGGCATCTAGGTTGCATCCAGGTTCTTGCTATTACAAATAATGCTGCTATGAATATAGTTGATCACATGTCTTTGTTGCATGGGTGTGATTCATTTGGGTATATACCTAAGACTGGAATTGCTGGGTCCTGTGATAAGCTAATTCCCATTTTCCTGAGGAACCACCATACTGATCTGCAAAATGGTTGTATGAGTTTACACTTCCACCAGTAGTGAAGGAGTGTTCCCCTTTCTCCACATCCTCTCCAGCATAATTTGTCATTGGTATTTCTAATTTAGCCACTCTGGCTAAAGTAAGATGGTATTTCAAAGTTGTTTTCATTTGCATCTCCCTGATAACTAAGAATGTTGAACATTTTCTGAAGTGTCTTTCAGCCTCTTTGATTTCCTCTATTGAAAATTCTTTCTTCAATGCTGTACCCCATTTTTTAATAGGGCTATTTGGTGTTTTGTTGACTAGTGTTTTGAGTTCTTTGTATATTTTGGAGATCAGCCCTATGTCAGATGTAGGATTGGTAAAAAAAAATATTTCCAGTCTGTGGGATGCCATTTGATCTTGTCAACTGTGTCCATTGCCTTACAGAAGCTTCTTAGTTTGAGGAGGTCTCATTTATTAATTGTTTATCTCAGTATCTGTGCTACTGGAGGTGTGTTCAGGAAGCGGTCTCCTATACTAATTTTTTCAATGGTACCTCCTAATATCTCTTCTAAGAGGTTCAGTGTGGCTGGATTTATGTTGAGGTCTTTGATCCATTTGGACTTGAGTTTTGTGCATGGTGATACGCATGGGATTATCTGCAGTCTTCTACACACCATTATCCAATTGTGCCAGCACCATTTGTTGAAGATGCTTTCTTCCCCCCATTGTATACTTTTTTTTATCTTTTGTCGAAAAAACAGTGTTTGTAGGTGTGTGGGTTAATATCGGGATTTTCGATTCAATTCCATTGGTCTACCTGTCTATTTTTGTGCCAAAACCAGGCTGTTTTTAGGACAATAGCTCTGTAGTAGAGCTTAAAGTCAGGGATGGTGATGCCTCCTGAAGTTCTTTTATTGTCCAGGGTTGTTTTGGTTATCCTGGGTCTTTTGTTTTTCCATACAAAGTTGACTATTATCCTTTCAATTTCAGTGAAGAATTGTGCTGGGATTTTAATGGGGATTGCATTGAATCTATAGATTGCTTTTTGGCAAGATTACCATTTTCACTATATTTATCCTTCCAAACCAAAGGCATGGAAGATCTTAACATTTTCTGGTACCTTCTTTAATTTCTTTCTTTAAAGACACAAAATTCTTATTGTATAGGTCTTTCACATGTTTGGTAAGCGTTACCCCGAGATATTTTTGTTGTTTGTGGCTATTGTAAAGGGGGATCTTTCCCTGATTTCTTTCTCAGCCTCTTTGCCATCTGAATAAAGTAGGACTACTGATTTTTTTGCGTTTATCTTGTATCCTGCTATTTTGCTGAAGGTGTTTATCAGATGTAGGAGTTCTCTGGTAGAGGTTATTGGGTCACTTATGTAAACTATCATATAATCTGCAATTAGAGACAGTTTGAGTTCTTCCTTTCCAATTTGGATCCCCTTGATCTCCTTTTGTTGTCTTATAGCTTTAGCTGGAACTTTAAGTACAATATTGAGGAGAAATGGAAAGAGAGGACAGCCTTGTCTTGTTCATGATTTTAGAGGAATTGCCTTAACCTTCTCTCCATTCTGTTTGATGTTGGCTGTTGGTTTACTGTATATTGCTTTTATTATGATTAGGTATGTTCCTCTTATCCCTTATCTCTCCAAGACCTTTATCATGAAAGGGTGTTGAATTTTGTCGAAGGCTTTTTCAGAATCTAGAGAGATGATCATATGGTTTTTCTTTTTCAGTTTGTTTACATGGTGGATCATGTTGATAGATTTTCATATGTTAAACCATCCTTGTAACACAGGGATGAAGCCTACTTGGTCGTGATGGATGATTTCTCTGATGTATTCTTGGATTCGGTTTGCCAGTATTTTATTCTTTAGTGTTTGGATGGAATGTTCTATAGATGTCTGTTAAACCCAGTTGAGACATAACTTCTGTTAGTTCTTTTGATTCTTTGTTGAGTTTCTGATTGGTGGTCCTGTCTAGTGGTGAGAGTGGTGTGTTGAAATCTCCCACTATCATTGTGTGAGGTTTTATGTGAGCTTTGAGTTTTAGTAGCGTTTCTTTTACGAATGTGGGTGCCTTTGTATTTGAGGCATAAATGTTCAGAATCGAGACTTTTTGTTGATGGATTTCTCCTGCGGAGAATATGAAATGACCATCTTCATCTCCTTTGATTAATTTTGGTTTGAAGTCTAACTTGTTAGATACACCTGTTTGTTTCTTGGGTCCATTTGATTAGAAGATCTTTTCCCAGCCCTTTATCCTTAGGTAATGTGTATTTTTGTAGTTTAGGTGTGTTTCTTGTATACAGCAGATGGATGAATTCTGTCTTCTTATCCATTCTGTTAGCCTGTGTCTTTTGGTAGGTGAGTTTAGACCATTAATGTTGAGGGAGAGTAAGGACCATTGATGTTAATTCTTGTTTGTTTTAGGTTTGCTTTTGGCAGTGGTATTGTGAATTTATTTGTCCTTCTTTACCCTTGGTTTCTGGTGAAGTGGGATTATCTGTTGCCTACGTCTTTGTGAGCATAGTTAACTTCCTTTGGTTGGAATTTACCTTCCAAAGATTTCTGTAGGGCTGGATTTGTAGATACGTATTTTGAAAATTACAGAGCATTTTTAAGGTGAAAGTGTCTACTAAGATCTACAGAGGAAACTCAGAATATCTCTCTGTCTTCACGTGGTACTGGAATCTTGCTACAGTTTCACATTCCTCTTATAAACCTCTTTTCCCCTAAAAATGTTTGCTAAAGTTGAAATAATTTTACATCAATGACTGTAGGTTGGATTCCTTTGAAATAAAAAATTGTATATGATAATTTACCCTTTAAACTCTGCTACTGGTAAACATGCCCTTTTGGGGTGGTTGTAAATAGCCAGAATACCATTTCTGAAAGCCATTGTTTCTTGAAACTGGTTATAGAAGCAACAGCATTTTGAGTTAATCAGTCTGGTTTTGGACATATTATTCCATTGTTGTGTAACAACATCAAAGTTAAGAACAATCTACTAAAATGTCATATTAGATCTGGGAGGCTAGTTGTGCTATTAAATTTTCTTCCCCCCACTCCATTTCTCTTTTTCATTCTTGCTCTCTCTCATTTAATGAGATTAAGACATTGTTCTCCTTTGCTTAGGTTCTGATATGGACTTACTGAAGATCCTGGGATTTTATATCAAAGAAAATCTAAGTTAATAAGTGAAAAGATAAACCCATCTAAATGAGAAAAGATAATACATCTGTGATATATATATGTATATATATGAAATTGCATAATTATTCCTATTTTGTAAATTTTATCTTAGAGATTCATGTAATGTCAAAATATAAACACTAAATGGTTTGTTAAATTCCACAAGCCTGAAATTTAGTACATAACAAAATATGTTCCTATTTTTGTATAATGTATGAAGTTGTGTCAGGATAGTTCAATTTGGACAAAGCTTAGGAAGCACTAATCTATGAGCATGTAAGTATTAAGCACATTGTGACTTTCACCATCTTTTGATAAAAACATCCTGTCTTTTATCATCACATTCATAAAAGGATATTTTGATTAGGCTTTGTGATCGTCAATGGAAATTTTCAGGGCCATTCAAAAGCCTAGCTATTTCTGTGCCATTCTAAATTCCTCAGAGGGGACATGAAGAAGGTGAATGGCTCTGATAGATGTTTCTCAATCTTCTTTAAGTGGGTCATGGTTTTAAATAGTTTGTGTCAATTTAGGGCAATATGAACTAAATTATAATAAAGTTACACTGTACCTTCTGCTTAATGGAATCCTTCCGGGTTTTCAGCAAGTCATCAGTCACTAATTGCAATTCATCTCCAAAATGTATAAATCAATGTATAGTCTTCAGGAGAGCAAAATTCAGGAAACTGTCCTCAAGACATGTTGAAATGAGGTAACTAATAAATGACTGCAGACATTCAATATCTTCTGCCAATACAAAATCAGTGTTAATATATGCCAATTAATGTGTGTTAAACTCTTTCATCTGTTTCATTTTATTTAGGTATATTATTATGTAAAGAGTGGAGGTATCGGCAACATGAATAAATGAAGACTCTTTGTTTAAGAATTCTTTATGGCACATATTCATACACAGTAAAACTCCAGATTTATATGGTTATATACCACTTATTGAAATTTTGTATTGGTAGTTTTAGTTTTATTTAGCAGTTTACCTTCCCACTAGACTTTATTCACTTATAACTCAAATTTAATTTTAAAACTGTTTGTATATGCATACATATATATAATTTGCTTCCCTCTTGCACTGTTAAGGCAGTTAACTCTAGCTATTGGCCATCCCCAAAGGCTTAGATCCAAAGGCATGGATCTAAGACAGGGCATGAGTATGGTCCACAGATGAACAGAGGGTCCTGTATATGTGTGTATGTGTGTGTGTGTGTGTGTGTGTGTGTGTGTGTGTGTGTGTATGTGAGTGTGTGTGATTGTGTGTGTGTGTGTGTGTGTATGTGTGTGTGTGTAATGCCTGGTCAGCATGTGAACAATATTAAATATATCTCTCACACATTTCTCTTCTAAATCATCATGATATCCTATTTAATGATTTCATTCATTTTCATCATAAAACATCCAAATTAAAATATAGTTTATTGCTAACAATTATTAACATGATATTTAATTTATTCAGCTACTAGCAAACTTCTGACAAATATCTCAAAGGAAAATATTTTTATTTTCTGAAATATAATAAATTGAAATATATTTTTCAGTAATAGTCTTTAGTTGACAGACTTATCATTTTGGTTTGTTCCTCAGAGCTAGGAATTATTTTTCTCCAGATTTTGCATGGTAATTGCTGTGTTTTCATTCACAAAAATAATTATAATCTGAAGAATTACTTCTTTCATAGAAGAGAATTTAAACTGTTGGACTTGATAGTCCCTCTGTGACCATTGCTAAGCATCATTTTTAACTTACATCTCAACACCTCTCCACTAAATACTATATCTCTCCCTCCATCAAATATGAAATTTTCCATCTTTCACTTTCTGTGCTTTCTTTTAAACTATGCTTCTATAAGCCTGTTTTGGGTGTATTCAGGGAATTTCCACTTTATATCACTCTGCAGCAAGATCACAATCTCCTTTTGCAATCAGGAATGTAAAGTTGCATTTGAGTCATTTCTCAGTACTGAGTTCAATATAATTAACCATAGTCATCTGGCTCTACAATAGAGCATGAAAAGTTATTTCCCCCATGAATTAGACTTTTATCCATTAGTCAATGGCTGTCTATCCTTCCAATAATCATTTTCTTTCCATCTACAAAATTAGTCTCTTTATATTTTTTTATGTTCATTGATCACATTAATGAGATAAAATTAAAATCTTTACTGAATGATGAAGTCACTGTTGGAATGTATTAAGGTTTTTATAGTTTGGTTTTTTTCACCCCTCCCCCCTCTTTCTGTCTGTTTCTCTCTTTTTTTTCTCATTGCTCTCTGCTTATTTCTCTGTATCTGTTTCTCTCTGTGTCTCTCTGCCTCTCTCTTTCTTTCTCTCTCTGCTCCCTATGTACTTGTGACCTGTGATTATCTTTCTCCATGCTTCTGTTTCAAAACCTCTTTCATGAGAGACTACATACTCAGGTAATGTTAGAGCAAGCTAAACTCTCTCTCAAGCTAGCTTCTGGAAAGTATTTTATCACCTATCACCTATAATAACAGTAATTAACACAGCATTCATGCAAAGTGTCCAAGGTGAGTTCAGCATTGAAAAGGTAAGAAATGTGGGGTGTTTTCAAGTGCAGCTTTGCATACCCTCTGATGTTGGCACCCATAGAGCACAGTTATTACTTGAAGAACTGTAGAGTTCTTCAATGAGTTTGTTTCCAGCCAGAATATAATGACAATCTAAAAAGTTTAAATGAATGCAAGTACTGTTTAAGAAACATAGTTTGGCATAGAATTTAACAGGAAAAGTGGGGGTACAGCAGGAGAAGGAGAGAGCTAAGGCATGCAAAAATTTCTGTGGTACTGTTCCCTAAAATCTCCTATTTAAAGCAGGGTAGAATGATAGACTTGGAAGGGTTGGCTGTATCATTTTGGATAATTCTGTTTCTGATAGCTCAGCCAGCTTTTAATGTCAAAGAGCACTGACATTTTACACTGAAAGGCAGATTAAAATCCCTCCCTTATTAGGGTAACACTGGGAGCCTTAACAAGATGATCAAGTTATAAGACCTTGAATTCTTAAATATTATTTCGGAGGAAAAAAAAGACATGTTAATTATACAATCTTGATGGCATTTATTATAGGAGACAGAAAATAGACATTATTTGAATTTTAAATTCTATCGGCAACAGTCATTAAAAGTTACCCATTGCTGAGGTGTAGCTTGGTTGATAGAGTGCTTGCCTGGCATAGCGGCATCCTGGGTTTAAGTCCTGGTAAGACATAAACCCGGCATGTGTCAGTGACTTCACCAAAATGGCAAGTGTCAGTAATTGCAAAGCTCAGAAGTATGAGTTTCAAATCGCTTTGGACAAGTAATTTAAACACAGAATAAACCACTAATTTAGTATCTGACACAAAATCTGCTTAAACTTGGATAAAAGCACAATTATCCATTATTCATTATGAGACAAAATAATGGACAATGTTATATTTTAAAAAGGAGAAAATGAGGACTCTAGCTATAACTCTGTCCCATGAAATGGGGCAGGCAGACCTCATCCAAATGTCTCAGTCACCAGCCTGTTGGGTACTATTATGAATTTTATTTGATGAGGAGTCATGGTCTTACCCAGAATCATGATGAATAATAAGACCCACACACTGGCCTGGGGCAGTCTTGTCAGGGCTGCTAGGAAACTTACAGTTCCTAGCATGCTTGTCATGGGCTTTTGGGGAAACTTACAGTTCCAGGCATACTACCACTATTATGGAAAAACAAAATGTATGGCATGTTATGGGAGAGAGAGACAGAATGGTTTATATCCTGTAAACAGAGACATATCTGAAGAGGCAAGAGAGATGAGGAGCAGGCTGAGGTGGATGGATGATTGCCATCCAGGTGGTATCTGGGCCTGTGGTGCTGGTGGGCCCCATATCAGGGTTTATGGCTCTAATGCTGCCATGGTCTCTGGTGATGTTTATATTTCCTGATATGACAGAGAATAGGCCTGTACAGTGCTGCCTTCATCCCCCGTTGGCTGCAGCACTAGGAAGAATTGGTCCTGTCTTTCACCAAGCAAAGCAATCAGGAAGGAGCATCCTACATATACGTGGGCAGCAAAATAGAGTAGATGCTGTTGACAAGTAAGTGGGCAAGATGTCCTAAGGCTATGAAAATGGGAGAGCAGGTTGTGCCCTTGTTTTATGGCATGTGGTGTCATGAGCCTGGGAAAACACCCTCATCTCCTTGTTCTGCATCACCTGAAGCAACTGGGGGACCTGGTCTAACTTTGCAGAAGCCTTAGCACCCAGTAGAAGGGGCCCTGTGTCTCACCTGGATAACACAGTAGCGTTAACCCTTACACTGAGCTGTGGATGAGCCAGCCCTGAGTGCATGAAGGTGCATAGCTGGTGTCCCCTCCCTGTGTTGTCATGGTGAGAGCAAAGGAAGATGTCCTTCCACCTCGCCCCTACCTCAAGCTGGCAATGGAGGTAGCCCTGTCCTTTACTAGTTACAACTATTGGGAAAGTGGGCCCTGCACCTCATCTAGGAAGCACAGCAGAGTTGACCCTGTATATGGACTGCTGGTAGGCAGACCCCAAGAATGAGAGTATGAGAGATCTAGCCATGTCCCTCATCTGGCAAATGGCAGCATGGGCAGGAAGAGATGCCCTCTCTCTCCTACCCCACTATGATTGAAGCAAGTGGGAGATATGGTCCTGAAGTCCTAAGAGCAAGAGAGCTGCCCCTGCCCCCACCATCTTCAGCACTCTGGAGAGTAAGCCCTGGACTTTACCTGGGTGGCATAGTAGAGCCTACTTTGTTGGCAGAGGTATGAGTGAGCCAGCCCTGAGGTGGAGAGTGTGAGAGAGTTGTCTCTACTACTTGTCTGTTGTGCTGTGGCATGGGAAGGTGAAAGCTGTCTGGCCTTAACGAGATGAGGTACTTATAAGCTGTAGCTCAGGTTAATGTGCCCTGCTCCTTGCCTGGGCATCACAGTACAGTTACAGGAATGAGCTGGCTCTGAGGGTGGAGAGTGGGATAGCTAGCCAAATCCTGCTTATCTGTCATGGAATGAGGGAAAGGAAAAGATGCCCTCCTCCCATGCCCTTGCCACCTAGAGGGGATGAAGAAGCTGACCCTCTCCCTTACCAGCTGAATCACTCAGGAAAGTGGGCTCTGCACCTAGCCCGGGCAGCATAGCATAGTTGACTCTATTGGTAAGGGTACAGGTAAACCAGGACTGAGAAAGAATGCAAGGCAGAGATGATCCACCACCCCACCTGCCACTGAAAGAACCCCACTATGCATTTGCCTGCTTGAGATGCTTTTGCAAAGGGTCAAGGTGGAGACAAGTACAAGAGGGAACCAGATGTACCCATCTGGCCCAGCAAACGGATATTTGTAGTCAGCAGAACAATATCTGGGAACAGAGGTTCCTTGAAGTGTCTTATCGAAACCACCAGAGTGCTGAAATAGTCATAACTGATTTCTTTGTACCCGATCCAAGCAAACTACTCTGCCTCAGTCTGACCCCAACAGCTTTATTTGAGTGGACCAATGAAATCCCTGTAACCATGTATCTGCTTCTGTAAGCCCGCTTTTTGCTGCCCAAACCCTGTGTAATCCTCTGAAGTTTTGGCCTCAGTGCGCTCAGTCTCCTGAAAGACTGAAGCGTCCACAGGTACCTGTGTGAGCAATAAATATCCTCTTGTGCTTACACCCAGTGGTCTCTGTTTCGTTTCTCAGAGAAAGGGGTCCAAGGTTACAGTGGGTCTTTCACCATATGATGCTTAGGGCAAGGGAGACATGCCCCTTATACCTTGCTGCCTGTGGTGCATGAGAGAGCTACCTCTGAGGTCATAAAAGAAGGACATCTGCCCCTGCCCCTCACCAGCTATAGCAATAAGGAAAGTAACCACTGCACCTCACCTGAGCAACATAGTAGATTTGGCCCTGGTGGTTCAAGTGTGGAGAGCAGACCAGACCTCTCTTCCCTCTGGTTATATGGAAATGAGAAAGTCAAACTTATAACTTCACTAATGTGCTTAAACTTGATTTTAGATTTTTTGCCTCCAGGCCCTGAAGAACAAATGCCTATTATTTATCAGTTATTATTTAAGTCATTTTAGCACCCCCAAAGATATAAGATAAATATTAATAGCAGAATCTGAGGTTCTGTTTTGACAAATTCTTTAATTGACTACAAGGTGTAAAACCCCAAACTAAGAAACAGGGCAGTGCAAAATAATTTCAGTCTCCTCAGAAAATAGTTAACTCTTCATGAGCACATATTTATATAAGTATAATAGCACAGAATATTGATGAGCCTAATGAGAACAGATGAAATAAAAAAATGCCAACATTTTAATTTTGTGATCTGTCTACTGATGAGTCTGAAAGTCGGTTTACTATGAAATAAAATATGTATCTGTCTAAAGAATTTAGTAATCTGAATATTGAAAGAATAGACAGTTCATTTAGAATAATCAGAATAAAATGTGAGAAGAGAGAAGTTAAATTTGTAATGATAAAGGAGGCAAGACTTATCTGAAAACAGCCTACTCATAGTTAAACAAATTAATGGAGAAATCTGTTTAAGGAGAGATTAAGTGATTGGTCAAATAAATATCGGTTGAGGGCATTGGTGGTGATCACTTTCTCAGGAGAAGCCAGAGGCTCAGCTTTCTTAGCCACCTAAACAAAACCTAGGACAACTAGAAAATTGAAGAATGATTTAAAACACTGTGAACATCACAGGGTTACTCATGGGATCCTAATTCCAGAGTACCAAGGATGGGGAGCAGAACTGTATAACAGGAGAACCCATCATGGCCTGGTTCAGCCTCACATTATAATATGTATTATTTGCATTCAGAGTACACTGACTCAGACTTGGATCCTACATTCCTGAAAATGTAGGCACTGCACTTAAGAAAACTAAGGATATGTGGTTGCCTCTCTATAGACATTAAATGATGCTACAGATGACTTTTAAAACCATACTAAGATCCACAAGACAACAAGCTATTGAAAAGAACTTCAATGATAAAACGCCTTGAAAGCTCCTTCCTGGAACAGTGGCTGTGGCAGCAAAGCAGGCAATGATGTCATGATGATCCACATGTTATACCACACCATTATTTATGCAAATTGTGGAGCCTCCAGTAATTCCTCGAAATTGGTTGACCAACAAGGCAGAGAACAGAGCCCTTTGTAGATGTGAGAGCTGGAGTAGCCTTGAGGATCAGACATCCTCCTCAGAAGGTTTAGGAGACAAAGAAACCATCCAAGAAGATAATTCCTGTTTCCTAACATTTCTTGTTGTTTACCAGGCTTGTAGTTTACCATTCTTTAAACCTGTCACTCTAATTTGCAGGTAATGTTCCCTTTCTGGGAGAACAATCTGTCCTGAACCCACTGTTCACTCATATTTTGTGATAATATAAGTTGTCTTATTTCACAATTGTATAGCAGAATTTTCTTCAAAATGATGTATAATTTATATCTCATAAGAGTAAAGACTCTAGCATTTGGAATTCATCTTGGAATGAGTGAATTCATAATCTGAGAGTCCCTGGAAAGAAATAGACCTGTTTTACCTGTGAGAACAAAAAGCATTTCAGCATTCATGGGAAAATCTTGCAGTCTAGGTTTTTGTGTACTCCCCTACTTAGGTTAAAATATAAGCCTTCATGATGAGATAGCATTAAGATGTTGAATACTGTGACACATGGGGAGGGGAAGAGAAATGGTTATGGGAGTGGATTGAGTCTTTCACAAAGTGAACTCAAAACCCCTTCTTCATCTCACTGGCTATTTGCCTGACTCAACTTTCAAAGGAGAGAAGACACCCTCCACTACTAGATTACAAGTACAACTGAAACATTTCCAGGCAACTAAGAAAACACCCAAGATTAATAATTGACACAGTAATTTAATTTAATATAGTTTGGTTTGTGTTGCTTAATTTAAATATCATTTACTTATTATTGAGATATCACTATGATATTAGGATAAAACTCAATGGCTGATGATAATTGGTAGGTCTAACAGTTAATGAATGTTTTGATAACAATGACAAAATGCCTTTATCACAAAACAGAATTAGTTGAAATGGTGTTGAATTTATAAAACTGTTGAGCAGTTTGCATGTAGAAAATGATGTAGCATTTCTGATTGTATATATCTCTCTCATAATATTTCAAAAATATCTGCATTGTAGTGAAGTTAACATTGTATACTAGGCCTGAAAGATTAATCTGAGATGTCTCTGGCTGGTTATTTAAAGGATTATTTTAATAACTGTGGTTGTTGTAATTTACAAAATGATGTTCCTTTCTTAGGGCATATTTCCTTTTTAAACTGTTGTAGATCTCACTGGATCTCCATCATTCTGTCTCTGTCTCTCTTATGTTATTGTGTGCAGAGAGACAGAAGAAAAGCATAATATAAATGAGTATGATTTTACTATTCTCTTTCTAAAATTTCCTTATAATGAGATCACTGAGAAATTAACATGGATATGTGCTTGAAAATTAACTATGGTAATGAAAAGTCTAGACTTTTACTTAATGTGAGAACTATTTGACATAATTCTGTGAAAATTTAAAACATTTTCAGAAGAACATAAAGGTCAAATACATTTCATAAAAAATAACTGTCATGTATATATGTGTACATATATACATATGTATATATTTCATTTTCTATATCAAGTGTACAAAATATATATATTTATTTTTTTACTTTTTGAGACAGGGTTTCTCTGTGTATCTTTGGAGCCTATCCTGGCACTGGCTCTGTAGACCAGGATGTCCTGAAACTCATAGAGATCAGCCTGCCTCTGCCTCCCTAATGCTGGGATTAAAGGCATGTGTCATCACCACCTAGCAACATTTTTTATATTTACATTTTAGATTTAGTTCTTATCTGCTAATGCATTACTATACACCAGGCACTAACTACATACATTACTTCCTGTGTATCTTTAAGCAAATGCATCAGGAAATATTTCTCTTTGAATATGCATAATAAAATTTATGTTGAAATGTAATTATTGTTATGAGTTATTAAGATAACTGAAATTTTATGTAACTACAGCATTTGTATGTATAGTACTTGGGACATGATCAACTTTAAATAAAGAAAAATGGTGAGACCATAATCCAGAGGGTTGTGCATTTATGTGACCTGAGTTTAGATGCAGTATTTCACACCGAGATGCCCTGTACCCAACAAGGACTGGACAGAAATTATTTATGTTTTATACAATTTTTAGATCTTAAATTATAAAATTATCAGGATTATAAGACAAGTGAATCTTTGTAGGGGAAGACAAATACAAAATTATAATATATCCCACTTTGTTATCACCCTTATTTACTTAACAGGGCTTGATCTAATTAGTACAACATCTTGGAACTCTTTCTTTTCATCTTATTTGAAAAAATGATATAAATCAATATTTGCAAAAAAACAAGAGTACTGTTAAATACATTGTGTTCAAATAATTCAAATATAAATGTAAAATCTCTGAAATGTGCACTTTTAAAATTTGAAACAAGCTTGTTTTACATGTCAATCCCTGTTCCAGTACCCTCTCATCCTCTCCTGCTTCCCCCACCAATCCTCATCCCATCCCCTTTCTGCTTCCTAGGGAGCAGACTTCTATGGGGAGTCTTCAAAGTCTGTGTTATCATTTGGAGAAGGGCCGAGGCCCTCCCCCCATGTGTCTAGGCTGAAGAAATATCCCTCTATGTGGATTGTGCTCCCAAAGTCCATTCATATGCTAGGAATACATATTGATCAATTACTAGAGACTTCATACACTGCCCAGTTTAACTAAGTAACATCCATTTTCAGGGAGTCTGGGTCATTACTACGCTGGTTTCCCAGCTGTCAGACTAGAGTTCATGTCTCCCCCTTATTTAGGTTAGCAGTTCTGGGTTTCTCCAGCCTGGTGTTGACACCTTTGCTCATCACTGCTCCCTCTCTGAAACTGGATTCCAGGAGTTTAGCTCAATTAGATGTGGGTGTCTGCTTCTGCTTCCCATCAGTTACTAGATGAATGCTCTAGAATGGCACATAAGGTAGTCATCAATCTCGTTATTGGGGAAGGGCATTTTAGGTAGCCTCTCCACTATTGCTTAAATTGTTAGTTGGGGTCATCCTTGTAGATCTCTGGACATTTCCTTGGTGACAGATTTCTTTTAAAACCTATACTTGCCCTGTCTCTTATGGTATCTCTTTCTTTGTCCTCCTCTATTCTTTCCCTGACTCAATCTTCCTGTTCCCTTATGCCCACCTTTCCCCTCTTCTTCCTCCTAACTCCCTCTCTCATCCCCCTATGCTCCCACCTTGCTTTGGAGATCTTGTCCCTTTCCCCTTCTTCAGGGAACCATGTATATCTCTCTTAGGGTCCTCCTTGTTTCCTACCTTTCTGGTAGTGTGGATTCTAGGCTGGTAGTTCTTTGCTATATGTCTAAAAATCATACATGAGTGAATGTATACAGTGTTTGTCTTTTGTGACTTGGTTATCTCAGTCCGGATGATTTCTTTTAGTTCTATCCATTTACATGTAAATTTCAAGATTCCATTATTTTCAACTGAGTAATACTCCATTTTATAAATGTACCAGAAATGTGCATTTTTAAAATAGATGAGGTTATTTTTTTTTAAAGCACTAAACCATAAGTACTAAATGATGTTCACTTTAACTGGTCCCAAAGTAGTTTTCTTTTAGTGATTTATTGGTTAATAAAATAGAGAAATCTAAACAATATCTGGTAGGGTACATCATCTTCACAGAAACTAAGAGGATATTTTTATCACTTATGTGAAGAAGAATCAATTTTCTGCATAAAACAAGAAATACTGAAATTAGTTGCATGTTTTTCTTGTTTACATATTTACCCTCTGTAATCTTGGTAGTAGGTTTTTATGCTACATACTTTAATTTTTAAAATATATATACATATATGAAAAAGTAATCTATGTAGATGTATATTTTTTCTTATTTTACATATCGATCCCAGTTCCCTCTCCCTCCCTTCCATGCACCTGACCCCCACACAGCCATCCATCTCTGCCACTCCACATGGAGGGTAATGCCTTCCAGGAAGTATCATCAAAATCTGTCAAGTTATTTGGAATAAGGTCTAGGCTCCCCCTCCTGCGTCTAGCCTTACGGAGGATCCCTCCATGGGGAATGTCCTCCCAAAGTCCTTTTGTGTACCAGGGATATATCCTGGTGCTACATAATTTATAGTATATACTGTTTTGTGTGCCTTATAGCTTGTCTTGAATACTATGTACTGTCACATATCTGAGATTACAATAGTTTTACAATTTTTTACCTGTAATGGAGGCACTTGAATAATTTATACAAGTATCAAAATATGACATTGTATGGTCTTCATTGTGTATATTAGACAATAATAAAATTAGTGTGATTGAAGGCTGTGTGAATTTTTTCCAAATTTATTAGTTAAATAAAACACAAAACACTCATTTTACCTTTCCATATTAAAACTTTACATACACAGAAGCAAGAAGGAGGGCCTATTCATTCATATATATATATATATATATATATATATATATATACATATATATATATATATATATATATATATATATATACATATATATATGTGTGTGTGTGTGTGTGTGTGTGTGTGTGTGTGTGTGTGTGTGTGTATCAGAAATCATTGGTAGGGGGCAGGATTCCATCTACCAGAAATGTGAATTTAAAGCATAGTGAGGTACCTCTTATTGGGCTTTATTCTTTGGTGACTGTCTTCCATATTGTCTTTGTTTGGGTTTATTTTAAAAAATCTCATTTACATTATCAGCTGGGTAGCAACCCCATGCCATTACACAATTTTTTCAATGTTGGGTTGGATTGTTATCCAAATAAAGTTTAGAGCTTAACTTAGTGTTTAATTATGTACTTCACATATAGAATTGCATTTTTTAGAAATCATGTACCTATTTCTAAAACCGAAATATCACTAGGGTTTTCTTTTTAAAACTAAAATATCTGTAATCATAGCACATATCTAAAGGTCAAAGCACTTTTACAGCAGTCTTGGTACTTTAATATCAAGTCAGATAGGAATATGCACCACATTAAAAAAGACTTACTGGTGGGTAAATGACTTCCCACACTGATATTCAAACATATTTTATTTTGTAATCAAACATACTATTATTGATTAACTAATCTTGAAGTCTTTCACACAGAGATGGCCAGACTTTTGCCAGGCTTGTGACAAATTTGTTTTCATTTTCATTTATTATAATCACCAAAAAAAAAACCTTGTCCCCTGAATATTTTAAACTATTTTAAGTTGTCTTAATTTTCAAGACAAAAAGAGGACTAACTAAATTAGCTTGGTAACCTGACCTATTTTGGGAAATAAAAAAGAAATTATTTAATGACATGATTTATTCCTCCCAAACCTGTCCTAGCTTCATGAAGCTGATATGCTGGTGTATGTTGTGGATATTTGTTGTCTCCTAAACAAACAATGAGGGGTATCTTATGCACTGCAAGGCAAGAAGGGGAGGGAAGTTTAAAAGATTTCAATTTATTCCACACATTTTTGAAATTGAAGTAGGAGCAGAAAAAAAAAAAAAAAACAGAGAAGAATGACATGTGACAAGACATTCCTTTTGTGAGTTGTTCTGAAACCCCAGGGGGAAACTTCATTACTTTCAACACAAATGATCTTGCAAATAGGTTACTGGAGCATCTGAAGCATTTGCTAAACGTCTCTCATCTTTTCTGTTATTGTCTACACATCTTCACCATCTTTTCCCATGGTTTGCATGTTTCTAAAAGTTAAAGTAGATATCTTCTACAAAACTGTTTCAATCCTAATTTTAATTTTGTACTTTAAAAAAGCTAACAAAATATGTACATTAGGAAAATAAAAACTTATCAGAATCATGTTAGCTAGTGTAAGATATGCCCATTTGAATTTCCCATCATGATTATCCCAGATTTCTGCAGAACACAAAAATTATTTCCAGTATTGTTTGATATCCCTATCTAATACTATAAATATGGTGAAAATCTCATGACAAGGGAGGTCATAGGCTCTAGGGAAAATCATACTACTGTTATTCTGCTAAATTGCCATGTCATCAAAATGCATTCTGAACGGTTATCTCTAGCCTTCTATATTATCAGTTGCCAAGCTTCATCCCCAGGGCCTAAATGGAGCAGCAAGAGAACAGAACTCTACAATTGGCCTATGACCTCCACACCCATGCCATTAAATATGGATTCCCCACACATATACTTATGTGCACATACCATAAATAAGTAAATAAATATAGTTTAAATGTAATTAAGGACTTATTAATTTTTCTTTCAGCTTCATTGGAAATATTCTTTTTCTAGTGTTCAAAGGTTAACACAATTATCTGACTGGCCTTAGTACAGACAATAAGACTCTGCACTTTGTGTCCATAAACAGAATATCTGTATCATTCTATGTCTCAGGAATATTATAAATGTGTAATGGTCACAAAGTAAGAGCTAGAATTTGGAAAAGATTGCTGTGAATCAGTGTTGGAAGAAAATGTTGCATCCATGAACTCATTGTAGCTTTGGTTATATGAAATTTTCAAGGTTGTACCATCATAGCCTTATCAAACAGACTGAGGAATTTTGGGCATCATGAATAGTTAATGATACTGGGTAAGAAGGTATCAATTTTATCAGTAGTAAAGCCTCTGATAAGTTGTTCATATTTCACTAAATAGACACTACTCATTCATATGCAAGCAACCATACTGAGACTCAGTAGGAAAAAATTCTCAGCATAAAAAGTGGCTTGATGGGAAAGAGTTACAGTGATAGAGGCATATGGTGGGGTATTACTGAAAATGCCTCAATATCTCTCTGTGTCTCTGTCTCTTATCTCTGTCTCCTGTCACTTTCTGTCTTCATTCTTTCTCTTATTGCTCACTGAAACTTTGGGCTTCTGTGTTGTTTTTACATTATATATACCATGATCAATAAATTGACATTCTCATAAAAAATAAAAATTACAGTTGTATAAAATGTTAAACTTAATCATCAATGCACTTTTGTTACATGTATTTATCATAAAATTTATCAGAAAATATGTACTATGTAAGTATTGAGTGTCATGGATATTTAGGTTTATACATGAGACTTATTCAAACTAAATTTCTCCTCAAACTCTGAAAATATTTCACAACTATTTTGGAATACTTTCATAAAGAACTCAAAGAAAATACTAATTTATATACACAAGTCATGAAGTAAAATCATATTCCTAGACATGGAGAATTTTCTCAGAATGAAAATAAATGTTATGCAAAACATAATTTAATGAACTGAATATAAATTCAAATTTACAGTCTTATAAATTACACACATTAAGTCCCAATGCTTATTCATTGCTGACTGGTGATTATCCTTACAGAGTTTTGGTTAATTTTATTTATGCAAATTATCAAGATGCTCAGTGGCCCACTTCCTCTAGCTAGGTACTACATTACAATGTCTTCAAATCTTTTGTTTCTCCAGCTAGAGAACAACTGTTCAATTACGTGAGTATTAGAAATGCGCACCTTAACAGATCATCCTGCATCTTCCTGCCCCCCCTTACACATCTGCCCCTTTCACACTGCAAATGTCATAAGCCACAGTTTCAAATCCTCATCAGCATTCCATCTTCCAATGTCTTCTCTAATTTTCAAGAATAAATCAGGGTTGATATCCCTATACAATTAAATGATGATTTTCGGGTGTCTCAAATAAAATCGCACAAAGTAAATGCTCCCATCACAACTGGAAGGCATAGGTTAGTATTCAGGCATCTGTACTGGCCTGTCCTTGGTGTTGTGACAACACATGCAGTCAGCTGCAGGCACTAAGAGCACCATCTCTGCACATTCACTATGTTCCATTTTAATTGGCTCTGCCCATATCACATCTGCTCTTTCTCTCTCCCTCTCCATCTCTCCTCTCCTCTCTACCCCCCTCTCACTTTCTTCCCTCCTTCTGTCTCTTCTCTGTCCCCCTTTCCTTGCTCTTGCTGCTACTAATTGAAGAGGTCAGGTCAGGCTCCCCTCCCCCTTCCCTTTTCCCATTTCTATGATCCCCTTTTCTAATAAAATAAAAACAAAACAAAACAAAAACAAATACAAACAAAAAATCCATTCTGCTTGAACCCTGTCACATGGCATCTTTATCTTGCCCACTGCTTTTCTTAAATTACAACATTGGATCCCTGACTGGAAAGTCTCTCCTGGCATCTTCTCCTGTCCACAGGCCTTTTAAGGAATGCCAGGACCCTGAAACCTGGTTCACATAAGACAGCCTTGCTCCTCCAGATGGCTGGGTCCTTCTATCCAATATCTTCATGATTGGGGAGCCACTCTACCTTCCCCACCTTAGGCTATTACCACGAGTTAAGACTCCTCTCATTTTTCCAGCTTGGCCAAGTTAACTCCTGGTTTCAGGTAACCACTTCTCTCTCCAGCTCCGAGCCTTTGGCCACCCACTGGGTGACCTGTGCCAGTCTAGGAACCCTTGGTTCTTTGGCCACTGCCAAAGGAATCACCAAGGATTCTTGTGCTTTTTTGCTCAATCCTTGCTTGATAAAAGCCGTTGGCTCTTCTGCCTTACATATGTAGAAAAGGCCTAAGGAACATCAAATTTCCAGCACTTTGTAATCACTTCATGCTGGAACCCTACTCAGCTGACCCACCCTCAATAGATCTGGTGTCTTCCACCTGCAACAGATCTGTGTTTTCATTCGCTGATGGCTTTGCCTTCCATTCAATAACAATTGAGTCTCTGGTGGAGAAATCTACTTCTCTCCATTCCCCTGGATGTGAGGCTTTATTTCTCGAACACATTCCTTTCCTCACCTCTGGCTTTTCTCGAAATTCTGGTACCAGGACACTGTATCTATCTTAGACTCGGGGCCTTTGGCCCCCACCATCTGAATGAACTCTTGGGTATTACCCTTCTGCCTCACTCATGGGAGCTATGCCATCGTCGTCTACACTTCCTTTACTCCCATTGGGAAGATTTTGGAGACTCACTGACCATTCCAAATCAGCTATTGTTGCAGAACTACCAGCTGTTGGCCATAGAGATGGAGGTGCAAGGATAACAATATGTCCAGGTGATGCTGTGGTGATGGGAGGATCAAGTCCTTTAAGAGTCGATTTGGTCCACCAAGAATGGCATTTTGCCAGACCAGGAGGCACCTGACCGTTCAGAAGAGACTGTACAGTGAAATAAAGCAGCCTGCTACTTCAGGATGTGGCCAGCACCCCAGCATTCCCAGGTCCCCCAAGGATGAGTGATGACTATCAGGTGACTAGGAAGTAGTCTTGAGAGCATAGTATCCTTATCCCTGCCTTACCTGCTACCACTTTCTAACTCCTCACAATGTTACAATAAATAAAAATCAAGTAATGTTAGTATTCAGGCATTTGCAATGCTCTGTACTGTCCTTTGGGTTCTTAAAGCATCTGCCCACAGTTGCAGCCACTAAGAGTACCACCTGTGTATATTCACTATGTTCCCATGTAATAGGCTCTGATCACATCCCATCCTTCTCTGTCTTTTTCTTCCTCTCTCTGTCTGTCCTCCTTTCTCCCTCCCTCACTCTCTCCCCTCTTTCATCTCTCTTCCTCTCTTCAGCTGCTCCTATCTCTGGAGGCCAGTCTCCACTCTTCCCTTTAGCGTTTTTATCATCCCTTTTAATATTAAACAACAACCCTCATCTTGAGCCCCATCATATGGTGTCTTTCTCTCCCATGATGCTTTTCTTAAATTACAACAATTAGGAAAAATAAGGAGTAGAGCAATACCAGAATGAACCTCAGTGTTCCAATGGAATTGTGTAGTCCTACATTTCTTGTTGTTCAGCATGCATCTTCTTTTTGTGTTAGTTTATAACCATTTACTGTAGCCATTTATAGCAGAAATCCACAGAGATAATGTCTTCACCAAAATGTAGGATTCACCTTTATTGTTTAATGAAATTGTCTAGCATGGTTTCATTTCAAGGAATCTGACAGAGCCATACAATGCCTGGATTTAGTGGCTTTCTAGAACATTGGCACAAGCCTCCATGATCCACTAATTTTGAATTTATCACAGGTGAACCTGTCCCAAAGAAAGAAGGGTACTTCAGAACTCTGTTACCAAAAGAATCTAGAAGGTCTCAACACATCACTTGTACATTGAATCTCTCAAGTTTGTTGAAGCTATTGTTACATACATTGGAAATGTGTTTGGTTAATATTCCAGGTGATCACTGTTTCTCCTGTGTTCCAGGAGTCATAAGCAAGGTCTGGAAAATTTATGTTTGTCTCCTGGGTGTCTTTTTTAAATTTGATTACAATTGAATATATTGTGTGAGCAAAAGAAACACTGAAACTTTTAGAAAGTGCACTGCAACATCCTGCACACCTCAACTTGATTGCACCCACGGCATACTGGTATCTCTCAACACAACTGTATATGAAAAAAACACTGTGCACTTGTCAATACATTGATTCAGGATGCTGAAATCCACAGTGACAAATGCCCATGTGGAAATAAGGAAGAAGCTATCATCAATTCTATCTTTTCTATTTTGTCTTCTGTAGGCATATACTCTAAGGTTACTACAACTCAATTGTACTTGTATGTTAACATTTCCTCTACCAAATAAATTAGTTCATTAACTTTTCACTCATTTTCTCAGGATGAGAGCAAAAGGAGATCAGAATATTTGCTAGAATGGATTTTATTCCAGAATGGTACATAAATAGATTGGTATTTATCCCAGACCCTGATATCTTCCTTATATTTACTTTTCAGACCTCATGATAGATGCTGTCAGTAACTGTCTTTCTGTCATTTGACCTTGGTCATTCCTAACAGATGTCAGATTCAGCTATGCTTATAGTTAGTACTCTAGGGCTTCTCTTGGCCAGGCACAAATTCATCTAAGTTCTTCCTACAAAATACTCTTGACACCAGTTGTATCTCTTATGTACCTGTTCTTGTTGGTGCAAATAATTACTGAGATGCAATTTATAGTTTGAGTTCATTTAAAAGAATCTCCACTAAGCATGGATTCCCCATTGTAAATAAAAATATTCGTGGAAACATTGTTCAGTGAAATGGATGTTTTTGAGTCAATGAAAAATATTGATTGAAATAAAAATTTTCTTTTAGGTACTGGAACATCATTTCCTCAGTAAAGTGAAAAAACATGAACACCAATATTTAAATATGAGGAATTTTTATAAATAATTACATCTTTGTTGACAAATGGTGTCTATATGTCATCTTTGTAGACTCACTTAACAGTGACTTTGTGAGAAGAATCATTTCCTCCTATAACACAGTATTCAGTTTTCACATCAATAATTTAGGTCTCAAAATTGATTAGATGTGAAGATAATGAATAGAGTACATTATGGTCTTCTTTAAAATTATAGACTATTTTAATAAGCCACGTTATTATAACTTTTAGTAAGTTGAATGATACATTCAAATTATACATTATATAGCATCTGCATAGGAGTGTTCAAATAGACTCATACACTTTTCTAAGGAAACATGAATGAGCCAATGATTGAAATGGAATCTGAGTGATAACTCATCATAATACCATCTGAAAGAAACAAATCCTTGTGAAATGTGTATTACTTCTCAATATATAGAATATGCTCATAATTGAGATAAAAATTCTGTCTGAGAATTACAGTTGTGTCCAAAGAAATTTATGGAAATAATTTATTTCACTCACAATTCCATATAAGTACTCATTATCAAAAGAAGTGAGGGCATGAACCTGGAGGCATGAACTGATGTAGAAGCCACAGAAGACTGTTTCTTACTTGATTGTTCTTCATGATTTGTCCAGCCTGCATTCTTATTGAACACAGGAACACCATCACCCACCAATCATTAAATTTAAAAGTACCATACAGGCTTGCTTACAACCTGATTTCTCAATTGAGGTTATCTCATCTCTGATTACTTTAATTTGTGTCTAGTTTACCATAAAACAACCCAACACAAAGGTTTATATATGTCTACCAAATTGTTGAAACAGGTGCATCACAGTTAAATATTCTATGTCATTTATCAAAGCAGTAACTCAAAGGTGTCTGGTGAACTTTGGGAGAGTTATGCCTACAGTAAATTTTCAAAACATGGTGTCTTCTTAACTCTCTGACTATAACTTTACAGTTTATATATGAAGCTATAAACTGAAATATCCAAGGATTTTCCATCTTACCATTCCAGATGGGGCTGTGAGACATAATAAGACACATTAAAAGCACTCAGTTATTATGTGATAATACTGCCATTAACACTCATTATGCTATTAGAATGAACATTGGTTATCTCATCCAAGTTTAATTGAAATACAAATAGTATATCTCAAAGTAGTACATGAGCATTGAATCCCTCCTAAGGAATTTTGAGTAGTGATGTAGTTCAGAGAGAATGAAACATTATATATCCTGATGCATTAGAAACTTGAAATGGCAGTAATCAAATCAAACCTACTGATCACACAGCAGCCCCCTGTTAAATCTTGCACCTTTTATAACTGGAGCAGTTATCTTAACTGTGACATTTTTAGTGATGGGAGGGAATCATAATAGCTCTGGGTAATTGTTAGGTAGAACCAACTCAGCTCTGAACTTTATAGGTCATGATATCTTTGTAGCTTGTGGGGATAGCTGCATCTTGAAACAGATAACTGTGTCTCCCTTAGCATCTTATTTTTCTTATTTTTTTCCTTATGTGTAAGTTTACAAAGGTCAGATGTCAGTATGATCTAGAATAAGAGCTGTTATGGCTGGCTTTGAAAGGTTATTTTACAGAAAATCTCATGAAGCAGCAGTGCCCAAAGTCTTGCAGGGAAAATGGCTGAACTGCTATTATTTCCTAATAGAACTTTTAACACATTAGAAGTATATACATTGCATTTTGTTTTAATGTCTCTGAGGAATTGAGTCAGTATTCATATGTAGAAATAAAGGAACAGCTCACAGTTCATGAAGATACATTTGTGACACTATCAAAGCAATTCTTTGAATAAGTACTTAATGTTTTCCTTTTATCTTAGAACAATTATTAGAATCTAACTTTTTGTGAAAGTTACTTGAATCACTTTTCTGTGAACTACAATAACACAGAGGCCAGAATTGTTATAGGCTGTTGTCTTGTGATATTAGAAATATAAAGTTGAACGTGAGATAGAAAATTATAAAGCTGAGAGTGTTGTCATAATTAAAGAATATCTATTTTATCTGGTTTTCTGTAATGCATTTGACAGTAAAATTTCTGTGAGCACTAGTCAATGTACATATTTGGATTGGTTACAAACATTTTAGTATGAATTGCCTTTACAGTAACTCTTTAAACAAGGCAAATGATCATTGTTGCATATAAGGAACTTTAATATTTGCAATTTACTATAATTATTTATGTCCATATATTATACATATATTTTCACTAATACAAAATAGACTTCTAATTTAACAATTTTAGAAGAAATCAAATTGACTTATTCATTTACAAATTACAATAAAGTGAGACATATCTCATTTAGTATTTATTTAACACATTTCCTTATGGAATATTTAAAATGTCATTTAATGAAATATTAACATCTATCATCATGTTTGATTCTTTTATCTACTGAAGATTTCATTCCATTTCCACATACCATAGAAACCAAATAAATTCAAAATTTGTTCCTCTGTCAAACTCTAAATGTCATCAAAGAGACACAAATGCAGTGAATTTCATGAGAAAATAGCCCATGCACAAGAAAACAAATTCCCTAGACAGCAAAAGTGATTGTTTGTAGGGTCCAAAGGTCCAAGACTAATATCTGTATCCCTGAGAACCTCCTCATGTCTGTGGCTTGCTAAATAATACTTTATGAAATTGGAGGAGGAGATTTTTCTTAATTTAGAATCTTCAGTTCCCAATATTATTCATTTCTCTGTCTCGAGTCTCAATGTTTCAATGTGTAAACATTTCTCTTTCTTTCTTTCAAATGTATGCTTCCGTCATAATTTTCTGGTAAATAGAACAATGTATCTATTGATTTATGTACCATAACTGCTCTCTGTATGCCGAATGTCCAAAGATCTCCAACTTAGAGACAACATCATAGGATTCTCCAAGTTGTGAGACAGTTTTGAGATTAAAAAAATGATACATTATAGCCAAGTAGAAATCCATTTTGACTTTACTTTCAACATAAAGGTACATTGGAAATCACTTAAAAGCAATCCCCTCAGTTACACCATAACACATAAATTGAGATATTCAGTAACCAGATATTTCCTTTTTCATAGATGTACATGTATGACTAACCAACACTCACATGCACAAGGAAAGAAATTATTTTACAGTTATAAATATAAAATAATATTCTTATTTTCATAAAGATAAATTTATTTTCATGAAGTTATTAAAGGTAACTATGTAAATTTTTTGACAATAGGAACAAAGGATTGTTTCCCATCCATGGTTCCTACAACTCATATTCTGAAAGGTTAGGTCTTGGTACTTTAGAGCATGGCTGAATTTGGGAATAAGGATACTTAAAAGAAAAACAAGTTAAAATTAGGTCAATATTTAAAATAGAGCATGGTCCATATCCTTAATCCTTCCCTGGTCTATGCCTATTGGGTAATTAGGACACAAAGACATACTGACACAGGTGTGTACAGAGGGCAGCTGTGTAAAAGGAATTAGAAGTTGGCCAAATTTGCTCAAGTATGAGAAATTAATCTAAACTCTCGAGGTTGGATTCCAAGCTTCCGGAATTAGCTGGATATAGTTGTTTCAGCCTCAAAGAATTGTTTGGTCATTGCTGGACTTATCAAATAATACACTGCAATGGATATATTGGAATTTCACCTTCTTAACAAATTAAACATACTAAGATAAATGTAAAACATATTCTAATACCTGGTAAGTATATTTTTACTATGGATATAAAAATATATGTAAATTTGCATAAATGAGAAAGTCATCCTTCAACAATTGTAAATCAAAATATAAAAATTAACTATTGGTGATATATTTTATTACACATTAATAAGAAGCTTATAATGTAAAACAAAGCTTTAAAAGACTTTCAATGTAATTTGTATCACAGAGTTAAAAATTATGTTACAATGTAACTGATTTCTAAAAATGGCAAGGAATTTCTTAGTGTTTTACATGTATTTTGTGAATGTATAATAAATGAATAAAATCATTAAACATAAGCTGAAAACATATGTATTTAGCTTATATCTGCAATAAATGGGATATTACCTTGGAGAAGGTAAAGACACATTTTAGAACACATATAGTAGGTTCCATTTGATTATGATATAAATATCATCCTATACAGCATTACTGGTTAAATAATACAACTATCTCACCCCTGTTTTAGACATGGCAGAACAGGTTCAGAAAATTAGATGTATTGTCTATTATTACTTGACAAATATTCATTAAGCCAATTTTATGAACAGCTACTTTTAAATGTATGCTTCTATTATGCAATCATTCTCAGAAAGATATTTTTAGAAAATAGACTCCAGGGACATGAGCACCTATATGAATAAACATATAGGTCTCAATATTGCATACACATACATATATATGAGGACATGCATGTCCGAAGTTATTTTACACATTCATATATTTATGTATATTGAAACATGCATTATAGTATTTGTCTTAGTAATGATCATGATGTTTGAGTAATATATTTATTTTTTGTATATACTTTTTATTTAAGTTAGAAACAAGCTTGTTTTGCATATCAATTCCAGTTCCCCAACCCTCCCATCCTCTCCTGTCTCCCCCTCCATCTCCCCTCTGGTTACCTTTCTTCTCTCCAGGGAGGTTGAGGCCTTTCAAGGGAAGTCATCAAAGTCTGTCACATTATTTGTATCAGGGTCCAGGCTCTCCCCAATGTGTCTAGGCCAACAGAGTATCCCTCTATGTGGAATGGGCTCCCAAAGTTTATTCCTATACTAGGGATGAATACTGATTAAATACCAGAGGCCCTATAGACTGCCCAGTCCTCCCAACTAACACCACCAAAGATGGTAGTTTGGGTCATGAAGAGTATCCTACTGGGAGACATAGCACATATGAAAATAAGAAATGACAAAGTCACTAGAGATTGAATAACTGTTTTCACACTGGGACTCAAGGACTACAATAATGCTTGGAAACTCAGTGAACTGAGTTTGGGCCAGCTGAATAATCATTTGGGTTTTCCTAAGGAATAATGCTTCACAGAGAATGAATTGGATTGATTGCAAGATTTTAGAGAGTAAAAGATGATAATATAAAAAGGAGTAGTATGGTTTTCACCAAAGAATATAGAAGTGTTCATTCTGAACTTAGTATTTCTCACTACATATAGAGTAGAATTTCATCATGATTATGAGAAACACTCAGATTGTTCATTAAGAGGACTAGACATTATACAACACACAGTACTTGGGTTTCTTCACTGAAATCTTATACACTTAGTGTGATGGACTTTACATGGTATGCTTTCCAAACTGTTGCAGGTTTTAGGTCATTTAAATTTAGGGTTTCTTTCTTGTCACTATTTTTAAAAATGAAGTTATAAACTGAAGTCTTGAAATTCAACTGCTAACAAAGTTTTAGCATTAGATGACTCAAGTATAGGTGAAGATGCCATATAATTACAGACGGAGGATGTGGGATACATGTGTCACATATCTTCTAAGTCTATTTAGTGCTTCTTAAAGAAGTCATCTATTTGAAAGGGAGTATGTGGCATGAACCTGGGGGAGTTAGAAAAAGCAAAAGGACAAGTATAAGTGGTGCAAATACATTCTCATGTGGTGTGGAATTTCAAAAATTCATGAAAAAAGACTAAATTAATTTCTCAAGGTAATACTTTGTAGATCAATATCAAGGGAAAGAATGTAGTTTAAAGACAACAACAACAACAAAAGACTGAATATCTTGCCTGGTTTAAAATATAATGTCATCTACAATATTGTATGTGATTACTCTGATCTCTAAAGGTCTGTATACATGTTTCTGTGATATATTTATGGTAATGAAAAAACACACCCTAAAAATACTAATTAATTGAATATGTCCCCAAGCAAGTATACCTAACTGAATTGGTTAAGAAATATGGTTTTGTAATCTCATACTTATAGAGGTCAAGACTCAGCTGGAGGCCTGTGTCTGGACTTATACCTGTTGAGAATAAAGGCAGAGCAAGTTGCCTGCTTATTCCATAGCCTCATAGGCATGCTGGGAAGTGTTAGTGGTTTTGTCTTGCAGAAGCATCAGTAAAATCTTTATCTTTGCATTCACAAAGCATCCTACAGATTCCCTCTTTTTTCCTCTTTATTTGTTCTAAGAAACACATTGGAAGAAATTTAAAACCCAATTAAATGTCAAAAAGCTACTGTATCCCTTCTATAAAAGCAATACCAATAACTGTGGTCATATTCTGAACTAGAAATCTCAATTTAAAATTGGTTGAGGAAGCATTCAAACTATAGCACCTACCTATTTTTAAACTATCAATAAATGTCACACATTCTATTAACAAGAACAGGATAAGAAGGAGATAATAAAATGAATAGAAATGGATTTCTGAACAAGATACTATTAGTGCAGGAAATAAAAGCAAGACTTGATACCTGGAATTGAGCTTAATTTAAAAAATTTTAATAGCATAGAAAACAAAAAGAAGAGACAGTTTTTAACGTAGATGAAAAATTCATCAGTTATTTGTATGCCAGGGATATATAAAAAGATTCTGATGATTAACACAACAAAAAGGAAAAGTGAATTAATAAAATAAGTGAATTTAACTATTTTCAAAAGTAACAAAATGATAAAAAAAGTATTACCATTATGTATGAACATTAGAAAAATTCAAGTCAAATCTGTACTGAAATTTCATAGTGATGAAAATCTAACACTATGACAGAGCAATACCAATAAATTCTAGAGAGGTGGCAGAGGAAAGAGGTACTTTTTATTCTGCTTCTAGGAATGCAAGCTAGCATATAAACTGTGGAAATCTTGGTTAGGGTTTCTCCAAACATTAAATCTAGAGCTACCACAGGATCCAATGGAATGTAGGACGGCACATGAAAGAAATCATTTCACGTGTATATTCATTATGGCACTACTCAAAACAAAACATTATGAAATCAGCCGTGGTGTACATCAAGATGACAAAAATGATATCAACATGCACAATTATTTATTATCTAACTAGAAAGATTAACAGTCCTATCATTTGGAGTAAAACCTGAGACAAGTGGAGATTAGCATGTTAAGCAAGTTGTGCTACTTTTAACCACAAATATTAAATATTTTATCTCATATGTGAAATCTAGATTGTTTAAGTATTTTTAAAAGTACAATGAGATATAAGCAAATAAGTAGATGAGGGTGGTGTAAAGAAAGTGTGATACAATTAATGGATTGATAAGTTCATTAAATCACAACAATGATTCCTATTATTTTTTTTAGTTTTTGAGATTCTAACATAATTAATTGTATTATTTCCCCCTCTTAGTTTTCTTCCTCCAAACTCTCTTTACACACTCTCTCTCAGATTCATGCCCTCTTTGCTTTAATTATTATTGGTTGTTAAATATGCATGTGTGTATATATACCTACTAAATTAGATAAAATGTGCTCAGTATGTATGTTAATCTTATTTACAGGTATGTTTTCACAGATGGCCCTTTGGTATTGAATAAACAATAGGTTTGCTTATACTTGGCAAACTTATTCTCACTCTTAAGTTGTCTACATTTGTCTAGAGTTTGGGGTTCTGAACTTCCATAACTTTGCAATAGACAGAGGTCATTACATAAAACTGTTATTTCTGAAAAATAATATGGTCAAAAATAGAAGTAAAATGTATGGATAAAATGTGTTATTTTGATTTTGAGGTTAAAAAAATTATATGTATACTCTTAAACAGTATAGATAATGTAAGATTCCATACGTGACTGATGCTTAGAAAAAAAAAATGTACTTTCTTGCTGAAACCCATGTTCAGGAGGTTTGAATGTGGGTGTTAGTGGGGAGGACTAGGCAGTCTATTGGGGCCTCTGGAAATGGATCAGTATTTATCCCTAGTACATGAATGAACTTTGGGAGCCCATTCCACGTACAGAAATACTCTCTCAGCCTAGACACACAGGGGAGGGCCTGGGCTCTGCTCCAAATGATATGACAGATTTTGAAGACTTCCCATGGAAGGCCTCACCCTCCCTGGGGAGCAGAAAGGGAATAGGATGGTGGTTGGTGGTGGGAACAGGGTAGGACAGGAGGGTATAGAAACTGGGATTGACATGTTAAACAAGCTTGTTTCAAATTTAAAAAGAAACATTTAAAATAAAAACAGAAAAAACAGTACTTTCTTTATTAAGTAAAAAGAGAATAATTATCTTGGAATTGTATGGCTTAAATTTTTTGAGTGATGATAGTCATGAAGAAATTATCCATGATTAGAAGCCACAGAGCAACTAATACCAAGTAATCCAAATAAACTTTTACAGTTTTTTTCTCACATTTCAATAGTTAGAAGAACAAGAATATTAAACCAAAAGGCCAAGTAGGAGCTTAAAAGCTTTTGCAAAATTTCAGATTATACATAAGAGACCCATAACCATACTGTGGTTGTGAATAAAGTAGATTGTTCCTCCTAGAATTTAATTTGAGAGATGACATTTTTTATTGTTTTTGGAGATAAACTTTTTTACTAGATGGTTTAACAATGGAATACAGTGACCTGTGGAGCTCTTGCAAACAATTTTAGACGATATTGGAGAATCTCCCAAATCTATAATATCATTGAGAGAATGATGTGGATGATAACTCCATTTCCTGCTGCTGTAGAAAAATCCTGTACTGGGTGATCTGTAAATAGTAGATATATGATTACTGAACAGTTCTGGAACTGGGGAGTTCAAGACATGGTGCTGGCATTTTGTGAGGCAAAGCCTTCATAATTTTTTCTTATCAGTTTATGAGATACTTTTCATTATCTAAATCCCCTTTTGTTGGCACAAATTTCATATAACATTGTATTGATTTTATGGATTTTAAAGACCTATTCAAAGCACATGTTGTGCAAAGCATTGAGTCTCTTAAAAGAGAGAATTCTGTAACCATTAGTTAAACCATTAGTTAAACCATTGTTGAAAGTTTACATGCATAAAATGCACATCTACAAAAATCCTTCCACCCAGGAATCAAATGGTTTAGTGCAAAGCAAAAGGATGAATGGAGGTTGCTACAATTGTATTTGACTTCTAAGATTCATTATGGCATTGAAGATGCTTCACATTCCTTCAGTTCTGTAATTCTTTCCTTGTTATTTATATATTTGAAATAGCAGCTATTTTGAGAACTAAAGAAAAATGTGGAAATCAAAGGCCTTTTGGAGTCTGAGTAGGTATGTCTGGTAAAAAATATCAAGAGTATTTGATAAGAAACAATTAGCCTGTGATTTTATGTGAGTGTTATCATGTATGTTTTACTTTTTCTGCTAATTTAAAATATGCAGAAATGCAATTTTTAAAGCATAGTCTAGAATTGTAGGGGATCAGATCACTCCACATTGTTGTGATTCCTTAGAAGAAATAGCCACAGGCAAGCTCCCACTGGAAATATGAAATATACCAGATCCTTCAAAAAAAACAAATACTTCCTGGAAATCTTATCATTTGCTCTTCAAATCATGCATTTTTATATGGTGTATAACATTTGATAATATAAGTATAACCACACATTTGCTAAGCAATGGTTTTGTTCTTAAGTAAAAAGCTGAGAGGGACCCTGGGGCAACATGATTTTATAGCTTCCGGAAAGGCTCCAGCCCCAGGCAAAAGCTTCATAATATCCAACTTCTGTTGGTCTGTGTATTATGTACCATTTCTTTGTTCTGCTGTAGTGATGATGCCTGATACATGTGCTGTTACAGAGGAGATAAAATCTAGCCAGAATCACCTACCATACACTATCATGCTTCTCTAAGCCTAAATAGTTTTAGATGTGAGTGACACTTCAGCTTCATTTGAATAACATCCTGCCAGCCATTCATTCATTCAATTTTTATTTCAATGTAAATTGTTCCTCTCAAGTGTTTGGCATTAGCGTAGCTCCAGGTTTTTAATCCAATCTCAGGGCTTGAGGAAACGATGGCACTTTTTTTTTTAATTGAAAGCTTGTTTAATTTTTTTTATTATCATTAATTTAGAAACAATCTTAACAATCTTATTTTACATATCAATCCCAATTTCTTCTCCCTCCCATCCTCCCATGTACCCCACGGGATACCTCCTATCCAATCTCTCATCCACTCTTCAGGAAAGCTGAGACCTTTCCTCAAAGTCTGCCACATTATTTGGGAGAAGGCCTAGGTTCTTCTCCATATATCTGGACTAAGAGAGTATCCCTCCATGGGGAATAGAATCTCAAAAGTCCATTCGTGCACTAGCGATAACTACTGGTTCCACTGTCTGAGGTCCCATAGACTGCTCATGCCTCCTAACTGGCACTCACATTCAGAGGCCTTGGTTGAGTCCACTGCTGGTTTCCCTGCTTTATGACTCGGGTCTCTGTGCTCTTACTAGGTCAGGTCAGCTGTTTCCGTGGGTTTCTCCAGCAGTCTTGAACTCTTTGCTCATCTCTCTTCCCTTTCTACAATTGAATTCCAGGAGTATGGCTCAGTGCTTAGCTGTGGGTGTCTGCTTCTACTGCCATGAACTACTGAATTAAGCCTCTAGGATGGCATGTAAGGTAGCCATCAATCTCATCCGGGAAGGACATTTAAAATTGACTCTCTAGTATTGCTTAGATTCTTAGAAGGGGTCATATTTATAGATCTATGGAGCCTGGTTTCTCTTTAAACCTATAATGGCTCCCTCTATTCAGGTATCTCTTTTCTTGCTCTTCTCTGTTCTTCTGCAGACTCAGTCTTCCTGATCCCTCATGAACATTTTTATTATGAAGAAAAAGCACATTAAACTTTTTTGCACTAAAGAGCTATCCACATAGATATATACTTAAATACACATTTGTGTAGTACCAGAAACTATGAAATGCAATTTAGTAGTTACGCCTTTTGTTTTATCTCTCAGAAAATAGCAAGAATGAATAAATAAATATAGAAAATAGGACACAGTCAAATTTACCATATACAAAACAATATTATCAGTTCTTTTATTTTCTTAAGTTTTCTAGATTCTTTAAAATTTCAATACACATTTTCCTCAAAATCCATATCTTAACAATTCTTTCTCAAAACATATATATATATGAAAAAAATTCCTCACCAGTTTATTTGAAGAGATTCTTAAATGAAGTTAATTTCATAATTTTTGTACTTTACAAATAAATGTACAGTTCTGTAATACTTCTAACATTTTAAGATAGGGTGTAAAAGAAATCTAATGCATTTATATAATCACATCATAAGCCTTATTAATAGAAACCAACTGCTTGAGACAATTTCTCCCTTTAGTTCCTAGTATGGTCTTGAATGACCTGCTTCCTGATTCATCTTCTCAAAGTCTGGGAGAACATAAGCACATCACAATACACTTAGATAGAAGACACTTTTTTAAAGTTCTACTATTAAAACACCCCCGTTAATTTCTTCATTTTTTATTTTTAATTTTTTTCTAAGAGATTTTTGAATTATGTGTAATTCATGGAATTACACTGTATAGTCAAACATTAGACATTCAATTGAATATATCATCTTTGAAGTACATTGTTTTATTGTATTATGAAAACTTAATTTACCTTAACTCACTTGGAACATCTTTTCCCCCATCATCAGTGTGCATTTAGTTTCTTTTCTATAACGTTGTCACTTTGAGTAGTGTTGCAACAAACACAGGACTGCCAAGATTTTTTCATTTTTTCTTTGAAAACATGTTAATAGAATATATTCTAATTAATTTCCTCTATCTCAACCCTATCATTTCCTTCCCACGTACTCTTACTTCTGAATCCATATACCTTCTGTCTCTCTTTAGATAACAAATGGACTTTTAAGGAATATAATAAAATGAAGACACATAAATGAAGGAAACAAACAATTCAAAATAGGACAGAATGAACCATCATATATAAGTACTTTTTTACAAAAATATTGTCTTTTTATATCTTTCCACCAATTTTTTTCATAGTTTTGATTTAATTTTTTTTTCCTTAGAATGCTATAAGACAGTGGTGTTAGTTTGCTTAGTCTGAGTAATTCTTGAAAAAGTAAATGTTAGGGTCATGAGACTGTGTACAGATAATAAAATTCTATTTAATTATTAACAATGATGTGGTAGTTTTGACAGGTTTTTGTTGTGTTTTGTTTTTCCTTCTTGTGTTTTTGCTGTTCATTTTGTTTTGTTTTAACCTAAACATGTTTGGATGTTTATTCATCTCAGTAGGAATATCATCAGCTCTAGGATTGAATATTAGAGGTTTGGTGGGAGAAAATGGAGGCAGGAAAATTTGTAATTGTATTATAACCTCAGAAATAATAAAATGTAGGAATTGATGACTATCACAAGCTTTGTTCACAAGCATCAGTTCATGATAAAATTCACCAATCCACACTATTCAATATTGGAAGTAAAAGGAAAAATAGCATAGAAGAAATAATGTGCAGATTTATTTCAGTGGCTACTTCCAGAATAAATGCTCTGTTAAGTAGTAGTCCTAAGAATTTGAAGGTACAATACAATCCAAGGTCAATTTTATTTAATCATTTGGAAACTTGTGGAGATTCATGCATCTCATTTAAAAGCATTGAGATATGTTCTTCTCAATAAATTTACTATAGTATCAAGAGTTCAATCATCAGCCTTTGTTTCCTTAGATTATATAAGCAAAATGACAAGTGCAGGATGCAAACAATTAGTCGGTATATCATGACACAATTTAAAGAAAATCACCAATTAAATTAGGAGCAATGAAGGGGGGAGGAAGAGAGTGGAAATAAAAGAGAAGGGGAGAAGATGAGTAGGGAGAACATTAGGATTCAGAAAAATTGAGTCAGGGAAGAAATTGAGGAGAACAAGAAAAGACATACCATAATAGAGGGAGCCACTATTGGTTTTAACAGAAATTTGGAACGTGAAAATATCCAAAGATTCACAAGGATGACCCCTCCTAAGAATCTAAAAGCAATAATGGAGAGACTACCTGAAGTGCTCTTCCCCTATAATGAGATTGATGACTACCTTAATGCCATCCTAGAATCTTCACACTGTAGAGGATGAAACCAGCATTGAACCAAACCAACTGTTATGAATGTGAGTGCTAGTTAGGAGGACTGGGCAGTCTATGGGAACTCTGATAGTGGAACCAGTAATTATCCCTAGTGCAAGAATGGACTTTGGGAATTCATAGCCCATGGAGGGATACTCTCTCAGTATAGATTCATGGAGGAGGGCCTAGCCCCTTCCCCAAATGATGTGATAGACTTTGATGATCCCTCATGTATGGGCTCACCCTCCCTGGAGAGTGGATGGGGTGTTAGCAAGGGGCATGGGATGATGGGAGAGAGAGGAAACTGGGATTTATATGTGAAATAAGGTTGATTCTAAATTAAATTAAAACATTAAAAATAAAAGATATAGCATTAAATTTTGAAAAAAGTCTCCCAAACCTAATCTGGATATCCAAAGATGCAAAAGTTACGAAGACAATTTTTAATATGTTCTGCAATATTTGTTTTCTCAATAAATTCATGACAAAATTTTAAAGAATAAATTTCATTGTTTATTTTCTTGTTATTAAATTTAATGAGAAACTTTACAATTCACATGTAAGTAATATACAGATGTTTTTTATTATTAATATAGCCTGTCAATACATTTGGACATACTACCTTTTCTCAATTGATATACATGTTTTTTATTTTTTCAAAGACATAATTTTTGGCTTCCTTCTGGAGCTTATTAAGATAAGCTCTGGTGATAAATGTGTTCTATAAAATATTTCAAATGAACAAAATATATTGAGAATATATTATACAAAGCTTTTGATATAATCATTACAAAGATATGTGAAGATAATTGAACATTTCAATTACTTTCTTTGCTACTTAATATAAGACCTATTTAATGAGATTTTAGCATCCAACTTTGTAATTTGTCTTTTATTAAGCACAACTTTTTTACTAATTTCCATTATAATTTTTAGGTATTTATATGTTATCATTACTTGATTACTTACTTCTATTCATTTCCTATATAATGTTAGATTCATTTTGAGTTTGTGCTCTATGTTTCATATTTCCCAGTATTTTCAGAATTAAATGGAATAGACCAGCAGTGAATTGTGAGATGTAACATAAAATTATACTCAATTCATACAAAAGTATAGAGAACTTTAAATTTTACTGCAACTGTAATACTTTAAACTGTTTAATCTGGATGTTCATCAGTATATTTCAGTACATTAGAGAAATTTATTGTCAGTTATAGGATTAATAGAAGTCCTACTCTAAGGAAACTTATCACCCAATAATATAAATATTAAATAGAATTTTAAAGAAAGTATAAATATTTATAGGTAATCAGTTGTGTTTCTCAACTTTGAGTTGTGTTGAAATTTGAAATAATTTTAATTGGTAAAAATAATTGCTAGTACTGTGTCATTTTTTTATAGCTGCAATTATATCTCTGCTTAAAGTAAATGAGAAGATATATTGCTACTCTTTCATTCTACAATGTTGATTTGCATGCCCACGTCACAGAGACATTCTATAGTGTACATATACATCCCAAGAAAATAATAACCTCTATATAATTTTATTCTAATGCTACCTGTGGCCTAGTTTTAAAGATGTCTAAAGTTTCAGGTATAGATTGCTTTGAAAAGAGCTGGCCTACCAAGCTGGAAGCTTTGAGTTTGATTGCCAATAGCACATAACCTGGGCATGTGGTACACACTCATACTAATAGCTACTGGGATGTAGAGGCAGGAGAATCATAAATTTAAAACTTTTCTCTGCTGTACAGAGTATCAAACCAGCCTGGCATATTTGAGGGGTTATAGCTGCAAATACAAATCAAACAATAAAATGATTGTATGTGTCTGTAAATGTATATCTACATGTATAAACATTTGTTTATAGGCATATATGTATAATCTGCATGTTTATAAATCTATTTATCATGTATGTATCCATTTAGACTGACAAACATTCACAATTAATTTTATGCCTTTGTAACAAATATCGGGAGAAATTTTCAGTTGAAACAATCAATGGTTCCATTTTCAGATTAGAAATTTAATAGTTTGTTAAATTACAATCTTGATACTATTTTGTTTTTATTTTACTTTATGTGAATATCCTATTTTTAAATGTATATGTTATGATTGTTTTGATGTACCTTATCAATAATCTTTCTGATATTTTATTGATATATTACTGAAGATAGTTTTAGCTAAGAAGTTCATAATTTATTTTTTTTTCTCCCTAATTTAGTGATTGAACACTTTCAAGGGCAGAGAGATGTTTTAATATGTATCAAGACTTATTAGTTTAAAAACATGCTTTAATATTTAGTAAAGGTACTAAAATACAAATTAATATAAGACATAAATATGTACTTCAATATTGAAGCAGTAACAGCAACATTTTTTTTCAAAAATCTTTAAGTGATTGGGTATTTTCAATGCTAAATTGTCAACCCTGAAAATATATATATACAAATGCCGTATTACTGAGTAGGTTAAATGTGATAATGTGTATGTGTATACAAATAATCACTTATACACAGTATAACAATTAATGAAAAAGAGCCCGTGAAATGAAGGATAGTAAGGAGTGGTACAGGGAATGTTTTGATGGAAGAAAAGGTAGAAAAGAAGTATAATTATAATTGCCAGATTTAAAAAGGGGAGGGTTTTTTACTGAGGATTGATTCTGGGCACTAGTTGAATATCTTAGCTGTTTTGACAGCTGATTTTGGGAAGACTGGCATGACCTTGGAAATCTCTAGGACAGCCACCCTGATAGAAGTGGTGGGGAAGTGGACTATAAAACCTCTCACCTGAAAAATGCTCAGGGGTTACATTAAGAAAGAGAAATGATATTTTCCACTCCAGATCAACAATAAAGTGTCTCCTTCTACCAACAAGCACTTAGAGAAGCAGCGAGGGCTCAGTGAGAGTTCAAAGTCGCCAGTGATTCAAGCTTCTGCAAGCACTGCAAGTACAGCAAAGCACTCAAGGTGCTCAAACAATTAAAGCAGGTTCTGATGTTTGCAGAAGGGCAGGCCTCCTCAGCTTCATTTCTGCAGCCCTCAAAGGGATCTAACAATGAGAAATCATTTGTAAGTCTCTTGATCCAAAACCATTTGCTTTGAGTGTGAAAACAGAGGTAATGGAGGGCACCTTTTATATTTGTTTAAAAATAGTGATCACTATTGCATACTAACATTATTTTACTTATTCTTTGACACAGAGCAGAGCTATCATGCCATTGTTTCCATTTGTAACCTGCAAACTTTCCTAATTGCACAAGTGTCTGTCCAGATTCTTAATACAATGCATTGATAACTGCTATCAGTTTACTAACAATAATATTTCAGTATTTGCATCAAAATCATAATTATTAGCATAACATATGTAGGGACTATTTCTCTGTCCTACCAGAAAGCTCCCAAATTACAACACGGAGACTTATTAATTATGAAACCTTGGCCTTAGCTTAGGCTTGTCCCACTAGTTCTTACAACTTAAATCAACCTGCTTTTATTAATCTGTGTATTACCAATTATTTGAAGTTCCTCCCAATTTCCTGTCCACCCAAATCAACATAATATCTTTCCCTGTTTTACCATGAAACAAATGGATTACTAAAATAAATGAGACAAAATAAGATAAAGTAAAACCTATTTAAACATGACAAAACAAAACAGACAATAAAAAAGTATAACATGTGCACACACTGGCACTTACGGGAATCCCCTAAAAACTAGAAATCATAATAAATAAGCAAAAGACCTGTTAGGAAAGAAGAAAAGGAGAATAAAAATATCCCAGATGAAGCATAATAAGAAAATAAAAAAGGAAAATAAATAAAATAGAAAAGAAAAAAAAGCATGCGAAGAGAAAAACGTTTTTCTTTCATTTTGTCTTGGTTTTGGTTTTCTGTTGTGGGAAAGCATTGATTGCTAGGCATGAAGCCTGCATTAACAGGGATTTTTTATACCCAGTAAGAAAAATAAATACATTTTCATTTCCAAGTGGGTAACAAGGTAACAAATGGAGATAACTTCTGTGTCAGAGATTTGGACTTGTATCTACTTCCACTCTTAAGAGCTAGAACACCACCTATACTGTGCAGGCCCTATTTATTGTCACAGTCTTTCATGCTTCTCATGTGATTTTGTTCAGAGCGTCTTGCTTTTGTTTTTGTTTTTGTTTTCTGCTTTGTTTTAAATCTTGAATTTTTATTATTTATTTATTTATTTATTTATTTATTTAATTTATTTTACATAACAATCCCAGTTCTCTGTCCCTCCCTCTTTCACTCCCATGCCCCTTGATCATCCTCCCATCTTATTTGCCCCTCCACACTCCACAGGAGGGAAGGTGATGCCTTCCAGAAGGAATCAACAAAATCTGTCAAGTCATTTGGAGCAGAGACTAGGCCCTCTCTCCTGCCTCTAGGTTAAGGGAGTATCCCTCCATGGAGAATATACTCCCAAAATCCTTTTGTGCACCAGGGATCCATTCTAGTTCCATTGTCAGAGGTCCCTTAGATTGCCTATGCCTTTTAATTGACACCAATGTAAGGGATAATTGATGTTCTCTATCCCTGCTGGCTCTTTCAATCTTTCTGTCTCCATTTCCTCAGGATTCTCTGAGCCATTTGTTTGTGGTGGGGTATGGGTGGGTGTGGTTGTTGATGGAAATACCCTCTTTTGGAATGAATGTTCCATGGTCTCTTACTATTTACACATTTTAAACTGTAGTTCACTATTTATTCCCATCTAACTCAGAAAGAAGCCTTTCTAATGATGGGCTTGGCCCTCCTTTGGTTACCAGCTTCCTTTAACAGCACAGTAGTATTTAGTATTCTCCTAGGTCCCTGTCATATCTAATACTATGTGCTTGATCACACAAGCTTCATCGGGGATGTATTATATGTCATGGAGTCGGCCTGGATCTAATCAGATATTCTATAAGCTTTGGATAACAGTAGCACATCTTGCATACAGGTGATAAGTGTGGATCAAATTGTTTTTAGCTGGAATATTGTTTACCCTTCTTTTTTGAGAGCTTGCAAAGTCTCTTCCAGCACCATTAACTTTAGGAAGTAGGGATAAATGCTCTAGGTAGGCACCATTCTACTCCCCTCTCAATGAGTTGTACAATTGTTGTCTTCAACAATAGGGCATTAGTATAGTTTTCTGAGACAAACCAATAACCAACTACCCGAGGAGCAACATGTACCTATAAGCCTTGGGCTACGTGACAATACAGAGATTAATGGAAATGGGTGAATTTAAATGTAAGAGCTAGCTAGTAGTAACCCTGAGCCATTGGCCAAGCATTTATAAGTAATATTAAGCCTCTGAGTGATTATTTACAACAGCTGTGGGGTTAGGTGGGAAAGGAAATAAGAAATAAGAGCTCCTAACCAAGAACACTGCTTCTTTTCCTTGTATGTCATTAGAATTCAGGACACTGGGCTCTTCGGGCTTTGATTTCCAGGCTGGCATCAAACAGTTCCCTAGAATCTCTTTTTATGAGGCTGTAGTCATCCCTCCAACCACACATCTCTAGTTTTGAGGTTTGGGGATTTGGATAAAATCCTATAACTGATCACTATTTTCTTTTTATTTCAGACAGCCTGTCATGTAACTTCTCAGCTGCCACAGTCAAGTGAGTCATTACCCAGAATAAATCCCGTCACAATTACATCACCTCCATATATCCATTGTTTCTTTATCAGAGATTTTTCTCTGTGGGTCATTGTCTCTCTCAGTGTATCTGTACACATATACACTCCATGTGAATGAATAAAATGTGGGACATGCTAATACCATTAGTGGAATAAAAAACAATCAACATTGAGTAATATATATATACCATAATTTATAACTTCTCTCATTGCTTGTACAATTAGATCATTTAATATTAAAATATATTTACATTCAACAAATGAAGTTCACAATGTTTATATAGTAATATAGGTCACAAAAATATATCTAATACACTTTTACTAATTCTTTAAGAGAGTTAGAAGTCTGTTTACATCCAAACATATACAGGTACACATTTAAAATTTCCCTAACTATTTGTACACTGCACAAACTGATTAGTTGCAATATATCTTCTGTCTATAGTTTCCTATATTATTAATTCTCCTGAATGATGTAGAATAGCATAATATGATCATTTTCATATTAAACTGTTGATAATTTGTTCAAATACTTGATTAGTTTTCTTTTTATGATCTTGTTTATAAATTGTTCCAAGATATTCAAATAATAACTGCTTTATGTCACATTTTAATGTTTTTTCAACCCATTTTCTAGGTCCCATGACAATAAATACAATTGCTTTCTATCTGTGAAAATACAAACTTTTCAAGTAAAAGGTCACAAATATCCTTCTAATATATCCTTCTGATGCTGAGTGCAAAGTTGTTTTCAGAAATAAAATTGCTGTCATTAAAGAAGCATCTGCCATGGTCACTGATTTTAACATATATCTGTACAATTGTTTGAGAATTTCTAAAATAGTACATGTCCAGTAAAAACTATTTCTGTACTTTCAAGGAAATGGAGAAGAACTATACTTGGTCTAGTTCTTGACATAAAGAGTATGACAAGGGGAAAGAGAAACAGATTTAAATATGTACTCCACAGTAACTGAAATATCATTTTGTTGCATTTGCTCAAAAAGTAAGGAAGGCTTCACCATAAAATATCCTTCATCTCTTTCATAAATTAGGCAGTTGGTCACACAGTAGAATATGAAGAAATGTTTTAAGCATCATAAACTTTTATAACCAAAGTCATATTTCACTAAATTTGATTTTCCAATTTGGTGCCATATTAATAACTAATTGTGTTTAAGTGATCACTGAAAATTGCTAATTGATTGAATTTGTGTTCATACATTCTGCCATAATTTTAATGACAGTTATTTTATGATATTTTAATTACATAGACTGGGTGAATCATAGGTCATAAGCCACTGAAAGTTTTTTTTTTTTTTTTTATCAAGTGTTATAAGAAACAATGAACATCGAGAAATCTGATCATAAACATGCTGGACTCTGAGTTATACTAAATGACCAAATGCAATTAAATAATGAAAACTTCACATTTTTTGTATTATTCCAATTATTTTATATTTACCAAGTCCTATTCTTGTTTAGTAGACATGTTTCACATATTTCTCTACTTATGTATTAAAAACTCTGATTAATAAAATTGAGAAATATACTAGAATGTGGAAAGAACAACACACATTTGCTCATGGATAGGTAGAACAAATATCATGAAAATGACCTCCCACTGAAAGCAATACACAGATTAAATGCAATAGAAATCAAAATTCTCATGCCAGTATTCATGAAAATAGAAAGAGAAATGTATCTATTTATTTGAAACCACAGGTAACCAATGCATTCCTGAGTAAGAAATAATGATGCTGGGAACACAGCCATTCAAGATCTCAGGCCACCAATGATAAAACCAGCATAGTATCAACACAGAAACAGACAAGGAGAGCGATGGAAGAAAACAGAAGACTTGAAAATGAGGATATTTTGCAATAGCACCTGATATTTAACATAGACACGATGGAGAAAACACAGTGTCTTAAATAAATTCTAGGACAAATCCTGGCTATCCATAAGTAGATAAAGGAAGTTAGACTCCAATGTCTGTCTCTCTGGAAAATCAATTCCAAATACACTGAAACTTTCAATATGAAGCCTGAATCATTAAATTTTTAGGAAGAAGATATAGGAAGTATCCTAAAAGATACTGATGGAGCACAGGACTTTCTGAATAAATTTCTGTTTTATTTTCAGCCAATATGAACACTTTACAAACTGGACTTTCTAAAACTAAAAAAGTTTATGTACATCATTTATAACAATAAACTAAATGGAAAGGAAGCTCTCAGGGTAGAGGAGAAATCCATTCAGCTTTACATCTGAATAGTGATTAATATCCAAACTCAGGAACCAAAGACTCAGAAAAACAAAGCAACTAATTAAAAAGAGGCTGTGGATCTACAGTTAGAGGTCTCCAAATAAGAAACAAAAGCAGCAAGGAGTACCTCTATAAGTGTTCAATATTCCGTTCAAGTAGGGGAATGTAAATTAAACTTATCTGAGATTTTACTATACTACAGTCAGAATGTATAGAACACAAAAGGAAAACCAAAACAGAACAAAAAAACAAACAAACAAACAAAAAAAGACTGGAAATAAATAGTGCTGAAGATGTGGGGAAAGGGGCCTCCTTTTCTCTCCATAAAACTGAAAACTGGTGATAGCACCTTGGGAATCAATTTAGACAGAGAAGTCTCAAAAACAAACAAACAAATGAAACAAAACAACACAATGACAACAACAACAACAACAAAACAAGACAACAACAACAAAACAAGACAACAACAAATAACTGTTTTTTTTTTCCTAGTTAAGTTTTCTTAAAAAAAATTTCTCCCATCCAAGAAATAACCAGACCCTGCTATCATGAAATTTCAGGGTGGTATGGCCATAGGCCAGTTGGAAAGAGGGGGAATATATTGTATGAGCAAGGGGGTAGGAGTCAAGATCATGATGGGAAAACTTTCAGAGACGGCTGAGCCAAACTTGTACCAGCTCCTGAACTCTAGGCCAAAAGCTAAGAAGCATACATGGAACTAACCAGGCACTCTGCAGGTGGGAGACAATCAATTGTATAGCCTGGTCTGTTTGTGGGACTGTGACAGTAAAACCAGGGTCTATCCCTGGTTTCCTTATGGTGGGAATCACTGCTCAGTCTTGATGCAAGGAGGAGGGGCTTGGTCCTTCCTCATCTTAATTTTCCAGGTTGTTGAAAAACCATGGTTGGTTGGGAGAAAGGTAGGGGGTAGGGGTCTGGAGTGTAGGAGGAAGTGTGGGAGGGGAAACTGATGTTATTATGCTTTTTTTTTTCTTTAAGGAATATTTTCTTTTTTAATTTTTTTAATTTAATTTTACATTCCAACCAAAGGTTTTTTCCCTCCTCTCCTCTCACCCCCTTCACCTTCCTCCCAGGCAACCCCCATTGACTCCTCCCAACAGGTAAGGGCTTCTATGGGGGGGGGGTCAAGAAAGCCTGGAACATTAAGTTGGAGCAGGACCAACCCTTTTCATTAAGGCTGACCAAGCATTCCACCATAGAGAATGGGCTCCACCAAACTAGTTTATTCACTAGGGATAGATCCTTGCACTAGTAATTTTCACAGATGTTTAGTTCTTATTTAAAGTACATATTTAGCATATTGAGCATTTTTTCTCATCTCCAACAATTAAGACATTTAATTAATTTGATTACATGTGATTATATGTGATAATTTGATTATATGTGGCTGTACACTTGTTTAATTTTTATCTAGTCTTTTAATAATAATATATTAAATGATACATGAATTATTGTGTTTTAACTGCAATTCACTGTGATCCCTTTTCTTATGTTAAGTCATTAAAATTAAAGGATAGATGGAGGAGCGTTTTCCATCTTTACTTCTCAACATAAAGTCCATTAACATGTTCTATGCCAATCTCCAAGCATTACTTATGTTTACTGTGCATAAAAGTCTCCATAATTATTTGACTTATTTTCAGCCATATTTATTTTTCAGAAATCTCTTACATTATTCTGAAATCTTAAATTATTCTGAACTCTGGAAACAGAGTTCAGTTTGTTTTAGATTTTCCAATGTGACTCCTTTCTAATCAGTAGCTCCTTGCAGATATTAACAAATGTCTCCTATGCTTTTCCTGAGATCTTTGGTATATCATTAATAAACATGTCATCTTGGTCAAAATGACGTACTGTTGACCTTTTTCTCCTCTTTCATCTTCGTAATTTTGCATAGAAAATAATTTCACACACAGGAAGCAATACATAAATATTTATGAACAAATGAACTTATGATTACCTTGATAAAAAGTTTAATCTTTATAAAGGCTTATACACATCTGCTTTGAATAATCTTCAGTTATATAAGCAATGACAGTATCTTTCAATCAAAAGGTATAAGGAATTTATAATGGGATCATAATTTATAAAAGGAATTGGACTGAAACAGTATAGATAGATTGAGAGATTATCAGCATAATATGTAGTATATCAGTCTAATTTATTTTTTAAAGAATGCTAAATATGTATATCTGTGAATAATGTTTTTAGTTCTGCTGACCAGTGGCCATGTCCTAGAAATATGCATGTTTTATTAAATCTGCCACCAATCTAGAGGAGTAGAACCTGGGAGAATGGAGCTGATAATTGAGGCAGACTCTTGCAATAGCCAACTTTATTCAGATCCTCAGACAATTTAAACACTGAGGGTTAAGTAAGCTTAGCAGTGTAAAGTTCTTATGAGTACATGCTATATCCCATCACAAGGGTAAACTGCAAATGACAAAAACATGTATTCCCATAGATGCAAATAAAGGCTATTATAAACATTAAGTTGAAAACCAACATCAGGAAATAATAAAGAACTTGGGGTATGTTCCCTCCTATCTTCTAAATAGGAATTGCACAAAACCACATTCCAAGAAAAATTTCATGTTTTGAAGAAACTGAGGTCCCAAAATTCTTGTCTTGTTTCCTAGAGTTCTCTCACAAGCACTTAGAAGTGCTATTTCATTCCTGGAACATTTCCCCACAAATATTAGGGATATTTCAGATTTCTTTTTTAGGTTATTATTTTTTCATCTCATTGAATGGCAAAATACAGCAACTTGTTTCATTTTACTGCCAAGCTATTCATCTGCACTGGTGTGAGAAATATGGAGTACTAATTTCTTGAAAATCCAAAAGCTTTGTCAAATTGTGAAAATCACTGCCAAAGTCAAATTGTGATTAAACATGTTTATATCAAAAAAAATGAATTTGTTTTCACAAAATATTTGTTTTACATACTCAAAAGAAAATTTAACATATCTCATGGGGATATAATATCACCTAAGCTGTGTCCTCTATGCTATCTGCACAGAAAATCTTGTTTTCCTAAGAGTGCTCTTGAGTAAAATCTTTTTCTGAGGTAGTAAGATTGCAATTGGCCAAGACACTTGATATGGAAGTAAAAAGAGCAAACACTGATCATTTTAGGAAATAAAGGTCCACAGTATTAGAAAATGGGCAAACTACAAAATAGGAATCAATGAAAATAAATACCCCCTAAATGTAACAAAAATAAATAGGATGTGAGGAAACAGAAAATAAACCAGAAAATCCAATATAGTACACAGAATTGAAAATAGAAAAAATATCAATGCAATGAGTTCTTGTTAGTCTCAGATCACATTAGTGTCATCTCTCCAGGAATATCAGCTTTTAATGTGGTTGTGGACAAAACTAAAAAGCAAAACACAGTTATTAAAGTACTAATGACTGACTGCTTTGAATGGGTTCCTCAATGGTGAGCTGTCACACAAAAAGTGTCAGCTGGAAAAATAAAATATCTCCAAGTTGCTGTTTGTTAGAGTGCTTTGTCACACCAAAAGAAATGGCAAACTAGAATATGGAAATTGGTGGCAGGAAACTGTGATTAATTACTGTACTCGAACTGATCATGTTGATTTTGGCAAAAATTTAGAAGTATTTTGATCATTTAGATTTGATCATTTAGACTTGTTTTTCTGGTGATATCTTGCTTGTACAAATAAAGCCCTTGATAATAACAGAGAATGGGACTTGACACTAGCTAACGATAGAAGTCTGGAGGTGTGTATGAACAGGAAAGGAAAGAAAAGGCAGGGCAGAGACAGGTTATATGTAACAAGAACTCTCTTGTCTGCTGAGATGACAGGAGGTAAGATGAGGCTGTGGCTCCTTCCATCTCTCTGATCTCTCAATATTTTCCTTATATCTGGGTTTGTATTTATTAGACTAATACAACTCCCATTTACATTTTGGCACCTAACATGGTGCGAAAACCCATGTCCCTGGGACTAAGAGTAGCCCTATGGACAATGAGGTGTTCAGAATTCTTATGTCCCTTCGTCCTGCCTCTGTTACAGATTTTTTGGATGCTCAACACATGGACAACTCTATCCCCAGTTTTGTACAAGGCCAAACTTTCAGTGTGTTTCCTATGACTAAAGTAAAATAATAAAAAATGAACTTATAAATAAGATAAATGAATCCAGGTGTTTTTCTAGCCTGACCATTACACTCTTTGTAGAGAGCTGCAAAGTGCTGCGCCTTAAAGATGGAGCTGGCTTCCACCTTACACCTCCCCGAGGGTGAGTGCTCTCTGGCATAAACAAGCCCTTATTTGGTTAAGTCTGTTCAGACTGTTTGCTTCCACATTAGAGTAGCCTATCTGCAGGGTCCACATAGCTCACTGGGGTTGGTTAGCGCAAGGCGATTTAAGCCTGTGCAGGGGTCCCCCAGGGTCCTGGGGGTCAGAAGAAACATGTTCAAGGATCCTGAAATAAACTGCATGAAGAAGATCTTCTGGGATCGCCTCTTCCTTGCTGGCAGGGGTAAGCGCAGTACAACTCTTTTCCTCTGAGGATTGTGGTTGATTTTTAGATTAATCTTTTTTTGTGTGTTTTAGATTTCTTATATAAATTACTGTGTCCTTACTTCATAAAAGTAACCATAAGTTCATGCCACATTCTTGGCATTAAATATGCTACACACACACACACACACACACACACACACACACACACACACACACACACAAAATAACAGCCTCCAAAAAACTTAGCTTGCTAGGATTTCACCTTATCCAAAGGAAAGGCAATGACCAGCAACCTTTCCCACACAGTTATTTACCTGTTTTCATTTGATGAATAATTTGTTGCAATTGTAAAGAAAAAGGCAAATTCCGTTGTCTCACTTATCTTTGTGACATTTACAAAATAATTTTAATTAGCCTTATTGAATTTGATACCAAATGCTTTGGTTACTTTAAAATGTCAAAGTTTTAAAATGCTGACATTTTCTTGGAAAGATCAAGGACATGAATGGGTTAACTATGAAGGACTGGTCAGGTCACTCAGATATTTTCTTTTATAGGGGAGTTTATTTTGGTGATAAGATTGTTGCCCTTGAAGCACTGGATATTTTTTTGTTTGGTTGGGATTTTTTTTTATCCTTTTGTTCAAATTGTTGAAGGTAAACTTATTTCCTCATTGTATTGACTACAAGATTTTCAACAATAAATTATTTTCCACTATTATATCAGTTGCATTGATAAAATATCCTGACAAAATAAAATTGAGGGAGGCATTTTATTTTGACTTTCACTTGCAGGAGGATCCAGTTCCTCATAATAGGGGAAGAATGGCAATAGGCAGAAAAACTAGGGAGGCAAGACTAGTAACCTGATCTCATTTACATCCACTCACTGGTAGTAGAATAAGAGATCAGGAGACAGGGTAAGGTTATCAGGCTACAAACCTTCAAGAAAGCTGCATTGATATACAGTTTTCATCTTCTACAATGTCTATAATATTTCCAAATGGCAATACCTACTGATGTTCAAGTATTTAGATACATCACCCTATGGGCATATTTTTCATTCATACCTTCACAAGTATTTATAACTCTTTTAGACCACACTAGTCCCTGAAAAGGTACTTCATGAGTTAATGAAGGATAAATTTTTAAAAATGACTATGAAGTACAAGGCAAGCTTATCTAACCCAACCTGTGAGCAACAGCCTCTGTTATTTTCATGGTTGGATCTTACTAATTTTTATGTGCATGTATGTGTGTGGAGTCATGTATGCCACAGTATGAGTACTTGAGGTTAGAGAAGAACTTGATAGAATTATGGCTTCCTGGGACCAAACAAGATTTATGCACTGAGCCCTTTTAAGTCCCAAAGCAGATTTTTTTTTCAAGACAGGTTTCCACTGTGTTAATTTGGAGCCTGTCCTGGAATTCACTCTGTAGACCAGGCTGGCCTTGAAATCATGGAATTCCTCCTGCCTCTGCTTCCCCAGTACTTGGATTAAAGGCATGCACCACCAATTCCTGGCTCAAAGCTGAACTTTTTATTAAAACATTTACCCTGAAATACATTGAAAATTTTACATAAGTGAAGACAGTTGAAATTTGATCCATTAGATAAGGTTGAAGAAGAACTCACATAACAATTGAAGTTTAAGAACTTTGAAACTACACAAACATAGGGAAAAATTTTCAAACCCTTCAAAGAGGATGAAGCAGATTGCTGGTGTGACTGGAATAAAACAGACAGCATCTATCTTTCATAATTCTTGACCATCAGTGTGTGTAGAAGTGGGTTTAAATGTTTTATATAAACTATATAGAACAAAATGAATAAAATGCAACAGTTTACCTTTATAAAATTTGACCATTTAGAACAGCAACAGTGAATATGACAATTTATTTTGCATTTTTTATTGTTTAAGAAACAATTCACCTAGGTAGCTCATTAGAGTATCATAAATTTAATGTATTCTCACAAATATCTCCAAAACTAAAAGAGATATGGATCAATATGGATCTATTAAATATGGATAGATTTAATAGATATGGATCTATTAAATCAATAGTGAGTCTTCATTATAATGGGAATTCATAAGTAAATATAATTTTATTCATCTTGTTTTTATTTATCACATCTTATTCATTATTCATATATATATACATATATATGATTAATCTCATTCTGATTGATTAATACCTAGAAAAGAAAGGTACATTTGTTACAATAAACACATTCTCATTTAGCGTTTTACACATAAAAACATTTGGTTTCTGTTCAAGGTGAATTTGCTAAGTGGCAGAGTAGATACTATATTACGTGGTCCAGTGCTTCTGCTAGGCAAGTGGTATATAAAACTTCACCACCTCCATGTGATGAAAGATGGAGCTCACAACTGTGAAGCAGCAGTCCAGTAACAAGTCATAGACACTTCTAGTATTATAGCAGAATTATTATAATTGGATGTAGCTTATAACCTTGACTGTGAATACTAATTTAAATGTAATCAGAAGTGTGTAAAGATTTATTTCTAAACTGCCAACAAGTAAAACCTAGCCAATTTTCAGTCATTGTATTTTCAAGCCAGCTGTGCTTCAGGAAAATTGTTTTATATTCCTGCTGAGCCATAATGAAATGATTTTTCACCTGGTTTGAAACTTACACAGATCTTCATGAAATAGAATGTGAAATAAAATACATGAAGTGTCAACTGTGGTAACTAGTGTGGATATATATAAATATAAATATATATAAATATATATTATATATCATCTTTCTACTTATAGTTAACTAAATCAGAAGGCTTCACAAATCTGTAATTCCAGCAAGTTTGTAGCAGTGGTTAATCTTACAGGCTATCTAAGAACAATGGAGCGTCAAGGAAGTAGTTGGCTTCTAATTGTGTTCCCACTGGAGAGTTGACAATGAATATAGTAGGCTACCTTTGATGGGGAATGTTGGTAAATATATTCTTATTATATATTAGATATTTCTTTAGATACTGAAATAAGAAACATTTAATTAGGATTAACTGTAGTTCTGTCATTTTATGTGTTATTAATAGACAATGCCTATATGTGAGAGTTTGCCGTTATATTTATAAAAGGTGTGGGCAGAACACATCAAGATGTCATGCACATAAAGTCCATGTCAAATTCATTTGTGGATGGTTCAGTTGGTAGACAGTTTTTCTTTTATAGATCAGAGATAACCAATGCAAAAGAAACTAAAGAATCCTACAAAATATTCACTGTGATGAAGGTTTCGGTAGGAACGAGGAGTGAGAAATGATTCTTTATAAAAGATAAATAAAATTGATAAACTCTTAAGCAAACTAAACAAATCATAAGAGAGAGAAAAACTAAATCAATAAAATTAACACAAATTAGTATATATAATATATGCATGTTAACCTGTTGTCAATTATGACATATATATATATATATGTATATATATATATGTGTGTGTGTGTGTGTATGTGTGTGTGTGTGTGTTTGTGTGTGGATGTATATATATATGTATGTATATATATATATATATACATACATATATATATAGCTATACTATAAATAAATTGGAAACTTATGTCCTATGACATAACAACGTTCAATCAAAAGTACATAAATGAACAAATTATATGTGCATTAAACAATAATACTGAAGCATTAATAAAGGGAGTTCAAAAGAATTGGGACCAGATGGAATCATTGCTGAGTTCTACTAGAACTTTGAAAAAGTGATACTATTTTCATCAGTTCATAATAAAGGAGTAACTCTTTTTTATTCATTCATTAAACAAAAAACAACCACTATCATAATTATATCTGGACTGGATCACACTATTAAACAATACAGATTTATGTCCTTTGTCAAAAAAAATGATATCTTGAAAATTGCATTCAATAACACATATAAAAGATTCAGTTTTCTCAGTTAGGGTCAGACTTAATGCTAGTGATATTTGATACCTGCTGAGAAGAGAAGAGTTAAGCTTTACTTTTGTTTCATTGTGGTGTTTGTTTGTTTGTCTTTAATTGTGTAGATTAAAGACAATACAATACATTACATTACATTAAAGACATACATTACAATACAATACATTAAAGACATACAATACAATACAATATCGGAAAAGCAATACTTGTAAGAGTGTTTGGGCAGCACAAACTGTATAGGATACATTTATAAAATAAAAGCAGAAACAACTTTAGATAGAGATGGAAAAGTTGGACTGGATATAGAAGACGTTGAGGAAGAGGAATATGATGAAATATATTTTATGTAATGTTCCAAGAATGAATACAAAATTTAGAGAGAAAGTATGAAATAACCTTTATAGATCACACATAAAGAGGAAATTGGTTTTATACCTAGATTACATGTGCATTAGATATTATTCTGTTATTGTGATTAAAAACACACTGTCAATGGAAACTGAAAAGAAAGGGTTTAGTGTGCTTCCAGGCCCAGATCGAAACAAGTCTATCATAGTAGAAGAAATATGACAGCAGGAAGAAATGGCACCCAGAACAGAATGCCTAGACCTCACATCTAGAAATAAAGGAAGGCTATTCATCTCAAAGCATTCCTCAACATAGTTCTCCCAGCAAAACCATACCTCCAGCAAATGCTTACAGTATCACCACAAAGGGAGCAGGCATTCAAACATTGGACCTCTGGAGGACATTCTAGTATAATTCAATACCCATTGGGGCTTGAACACACATTAGTCAATAAATTGATACAATGGAAAAATATTCACATCATTATTTTAACACATATAGAAATAGCATGTGAAAAATAACTTCAAAATCCCTATAATGAGAATCAAAGGTGGGAATACCACTTTGGAACTTAAGGAAAATTATATATGATAAATGAAAATAATTTTCTCTAATATGAACAACAACACAAAGGCAGCCTCTTTTTCCAGATGGAGATTCATATGGTAATGGATATAGTTACTTAGCCAATTTTTTCAGAAGCATGTGTTCCTATATTAAAAAGACATCTGAGACTCCATAGGTAGTCTCTTCAATGTGACAAGCACTTTTAGGAAAGTAACAGGCTGCAAAGTCATCTATAAGAATCACAGGCATTGCTATGAGCCAGTAAGAAACATATTAAAATTGAAACCAGTAGAACGATTTCATTCCATGAACAAAAAAACGAATACAAACAAGAAGCTTAGTCATACACTTAACCAAAGCCACCAAAGAATTTAAAATTGAAACTATAAAAGTATGAGAAAGGAGATTGTAGAAGACACTAAAATTTGAAAGAAATTTCAGATTCAAACAGTGGCACAAAGCACATTATTTAAAAGGATGATTTATTCAAATTTAATAAATAATCATTGGTTCTTTACCAAAATCTACTTATATATGTAAAATACTAAGAGGAAAAGGTCACACTAGAAATTTGATAATCTGTTGCTTCCAACAACAATCCAGAGCAATATTAAATTGCTACCAGCAACAATGTAGTGGAGTAGAGGAAGAAACCAATGAGCTAGAGAAAAGAGCACAAATATGCTTATGCAGACTAGGTGATTTCACATTTTTAAGTTCATTCCATTTATTAACCTTGTGTGTGAGTGTGACTCAAGGTACACATATACAAGTGATTTATCAAATGATCATCTGTGCCAAACACTTCTGGTCTTCAAGGTATTGACAGACTGACCTATTCACATTTTAGTTTCAACTTTGTTTCTTAACTCTTGAATCCACTCATCAAATTATGTCCCACAGAGTGTCATGTGGTTCTCCTCTGAGTATTCAGTCGACCATTCCAGTCAGATGCATGCATTTCTGCCCTACTAGTATATCTCAGATTCAGGATGCTGGAGTATTTAGATAGAGACAGACTAGGAGTGAGAATTCTTTCTGTGCTCCTGAAAATGCCATCATTCTTTCTGGGTAAGGACCTCCTATATAGCCAATTGTGTGGCATAACCTACAAATCCTGTAAGAAACTGAAACTGCTTTTCTGTGCTCTGTAAGTAAACCTAACAATGGAACTGTTGCTCCCTAGACTATTGCAGTACCCAGACATTCAGACTGCCTCTTTCAGCATGGGGTGAGAAAGCAAGGAGTCAAACACACAGAGTGTCAGGTGAATAGCAGCAACAGACATATTTATTGTGGGCATGGGGAACATGTTTATACCTCTTCCCAATACCCAAGGAGGAGGTGTCATCTAAAGCTGTGTTGCATTTTCCTCATTGGTTTACATCATCTGGTGTCATGATGTCAGCAGGCTCTGAGGCAGACTCCAGGTTGGCTCCTAGGGAAGTTATCAGTAAGCATACTCTGAACCTTCAGCTTCAAGGGAGTTTTCACCTAGGTGGCCACAACCACTTTTAACTGGCTGGTTTACTTCATACTATACAGGGCAAATTTGGGTGGCACTTACCTTGTTTTGTCATCAGGACCTGAGGTAAGGGAAAAGACATTGTTTGAGTTCCTCCCAGGAAGGAATTGTAGTGGCAATAGAAAAAAAAACTTTTAGAGTTATAGAGTCAATACTCTCTATCTACCCTACCACATGGACCTGGGAATCAAACTTGGGTCATCAGTTTTGAAGGCATACGTCTTTATCTACTGAACAATATCTTAGTTTTCATAATTATAATAGTTCATCAAATACACTTTGTGTAATTATGAAGACCAAGAATTTGTCTTTACATATGAAACAAAACTCTCACAGTAAAGCTCATAATTTTGTATAATTAAATTATAGTAATTTAAGGAATTGGCCATCTATAGAACTTCAGGGTTTCTGCATATAATAGAACCTGTAACTTGTGCCATATTAGAGACTTCTACCTGTGTCTATACAGTTCAATTTCCCTATAGGAAAACCTACTAATACTAATCTGCCAAATAGTCACAGTATTGTAGCAACAATTCTACCTTTAGTTTAGTGCATCCCTCAACCTTTATCACTGAAGCTTCTTCATGCAGAAGTAGACTAAACAGAAACCCACCCACAAGTGGACAAGATTTGAGAATAAGATACAGCAGAATGTTGACACCTAAACAAGAAATATATATACTACTTCTCCCAAGGCTTAAGGATCATTGCATAAGGGGTGGTATAATGGTAAGAACCAGAGGATGGGGGATAAATATAAAGGAACTTTATTTGAAGGGATACGGCAAGGCAATAATAGACACTACAGAAATATTCATGGATATTAAATAACTCACTACTGAATGATAATTGATCCAAGGAAGGATTCAAGAAGCATATGCATTACTAAGATGAGCATTGATGCACCAAATATCTACACTAAAAACTGGGGATTTCAAGTTAAAAATTTCAGGATGCCCTTGAAGGCCTTGGTAAATCAAGAAGACTCAGCACTCCAAAAATAGTAGATAAAAAGTAATAACAAAATCAAAGCTGAAATTGATGAAAAAGCCCATGACAAAAGTAACAACAAATTAATGAAATAAATACATGGATCTTTGTATAGATTAATAGTAACTACAAACCTTTAGCTAGACTCACAAAAAGAAAAAGAAAGAATCCAAATTAATGAAATAAAAGGTAAAATGGGAGATACTTGCAATGTGATTTGTTTCACAGCTTGCAATACTTCTAAGTATAATTATGTTTGCTTTTAAAAGGTGAACACTTTAGCAAACAATTAATTATCAGAGTTAGAACACCCTAAGAATAGAACCATTTGTTTTATGGCCATAATTTTGCTCTCACAGTTTAATAAAGTGTATGCACAACACCTATAATAATGACTACAGTTTCTAAGATCTTATTTAAATCCCATATATATGAATTTTTAAAGCCATTTTGCGCATTTTATGCTGTCCATAACCAATTGAAGTGGGAATTTTTACAGGAATCGCACAAATGTCTAATCTTGAGTACACTACTTCTTTTGACTATATTTTTGAAGAACACCAAACATTTAGTGGTCAGTCTTTGTCTCTGGAACAGACATATGAGTACAGAGTTAATACTTCTCAAGTACATGGAATAATGTTTATTCTAAATATGATTGATTAGTCATATAAATAAATATTCAACTGAATGGGATCTTTTGAAGTTGTTATCCTTTCTCCTATCTCTATTGTTTATGTTTTCTCACAGAATGAGTATCCATGATGTTTTAAGTATGTAATTGGATTATTAGTTTAGTTTTGCAGTGCAATGATAAACATAATCAGAAGCAACATGGCAATGGGCAAGAATATAGTATAAATACCTTACAACTCTACAGTAGTTTGACAAGTAGTCCTCAAAAATTATGTCTGAAATTATGAAATTAATATTTCTTTACCATACAAAATCTAGTTGTCAAAAATTCAGATTAAACAACTAAGGAGAATTCAGATGAACACGTCATCGATGAAGTCTAATGAAACCAAAGGAATTTAAATTTAAGCTGTGTCATCAAGAGCAATGACAATTTTTGAATTTTATACCTTGTGTGGTATCCTATTATAATATTATTGGTGACACAAATCCATAAAGTTTAGTTCAAATCAATAATGTAGTTTATTTTAGAGCTAAATATAAGTGGCAGTCTGAGAAAATAGATTGTGGTTTTCCCAAATATCATGTTCAAATTAATTAGCAATTTCATGATTTTCTAAATAATAGCAGAGTGAAAAAGCTACAAATTAAGACCTTTTTTCAATACATTGGAGGTTATATTAGGCAAGAGCTTATAGCCATATGGGGAGAGCTCTTTAGTAGACCTTAGATGCTATTAAACAACAGTTGGAATGTTTATAGAAAACTAAGGTTTTCTATATAAACTAATATATTCCAAAAGCATTTTTTTGTCTGTTAGCCAGGATGTTAGATTGGATTTATATCTCAGTCAAAACATGCTAGCTTCAGCACAGATTGAGACAGGAATTGCTATTTAGTAGACTGGCTGTAGCCTGACATGTACTCACTGTAACTTTTTTACTATATTAAAATAAGAACATACTTCCTTGCTATGTGAGTCTATGAACCAACTTGCAATAAATATAGTGTGTGTGTGTGTGTGTGTGTGTGTGTGTGTGTGTGTGTGTGTGTGTGTGTGTGTGTTCTCCAGCTTGGGGCAACCACAGTGATAGCTGTTTCTTATTTTTTTTAATCAGGATTTCTCTGTGTAGCATTGAAAACACTGGTAGAACTTGCCTTGTAGATGAGGCTGACCTTGAACTCAAAGGGATCCACCTGCCTCTGCCTTCCCAGTGCTGAGATGCATGTTTCAAACCATCAACCACTTGGCAGTGTCAGCTGGCTTTTTTAATTTCTCTGTCAAATTATAAGTGAACTTTCCCTAGTCATTTAACATGACCTGTGGATATTTTTTTTGTAATTTGATACAAAAAATAGTTACTATTGTGAATGTGATGATGAAGCATGTGTGATTACAATGTGAAGAGGTGTGCTTCAAGGTTAGAGCACAAAGGTGGTAGTGAGTTCTCTTCTTCTGTTATGTATTCTATGGTGGAACTCATGTTATCATACTTATAGCCAAAGTGCTTTACCCACTAATCAATCTGGGTGGAGTACAAATTTCATTCTGGTTGAAGATTTTGCTATCAGGAATAGCCCTGCAAGCATAGGGTTAAAATGTCATCAAGATCCCTGATACTAAACAGAATGGCATGGTACTGTTAGAATCTTGAGAATAGCCTAAATCATTTTAGCTAATCTTTGGAAGTCTCTTGAAAGATCCCCAAGAGTATCCCTTGGGGGTGGGGTGATGGGAGATGTTATTCTGTAAATATGTTTCTCATACTGGTTAATGAATAAAGCACTGGTGGCCAACAGTAAAGCAAGATAGGTAGGGCTAGGAGAGTAGGAGGAAGAGGAAGTTAGAAGGAGTCATCACAGAGAGCCCAGAAAGAAAGCATGCTGGCTCATCGCCGCCTGGTAAAATGAGCCATGTGGAAATACTTAGAATAGTAGAAATGGGTTAATCATTAAGACAGAGCTAGGCAGTAACATACTAGTAACTGGCCAACAGCCTTATATCAAATACAGATTCTCAGCGTGTTATTGGGGACTGGTATTGCGGTGGGACCTGGCGGGCTGGAAGAAAACATATAGCTACAGTGGGGGAAAGTAGTTGCAACAACAATGACACAGGCATTGGGAACAAGTTGAAACAACAAGCTCAGTTTATTTCAGGGAGGGGTAAGCCTTATATTCCCCTCAATCCTGCCGCAGGGGAGGAGATTCACTGAGCCTGCATATGCTTAGGTGACTTGATCATTGTCTGTAAATCCACTTCATCTATCATCTGCTGTTATCAAGGTCCTCTGGCAGACCCTGGCTGGCTGTCAGGAGATAACTACTGATATCTAATAAACATGCTCTTACTGTTAGTCTAGTCCAGCTTTCGAGCCCACTGTGGATTAGGTTTCTCACAGAAGTCTCTACATTAAAATAAGTTATTGAAAAAATAAAGCGTATGTTTATAAGAAATTTAAGTCCATATATGTGAAAAAGTCGGAAAGTAAAGTCATTGACATATATTATCTTTTGTTAATTCTATTGAAAAGTTATCTTAACAATAAATCAATACAACAAAAATACCAACCATGATCCCCTGTGGGTCCATCTAACATTTGTGTTAAATCACATATCTTTATTTTGTTTTATTTTATTTAGAATATGAACTATTTTAACTAAGGGTCAGGGAACACTGTACAAGAGAATGAGAAAGAATGTAACAGAAAAAGGATGAGTTTGCTGTGAATTATTGTTCCTCCTAGGAATGTCAGAAACTGCATCCATTTTGCCTCATCAGTATTACATATTTAAAAATCGCTCTTAAATTTGTATTAATAAACCAAAACCCATGCAAAGTATATATGTTTTTTATTATATTCGCATTTTTCTTTAGAAAGTAATTGACTGTGATCATTAGCCATTCATAACAAACTCTGTTTACATGAAAACAAAAAAATTTATAAACAATATTTGGGAATGTGTGCGTAGTTTTCTCCAAATTGCTTCTTGCTGTTTGAGAGTGTTGTTAATACAATGGGGATCCTGAGAAAACCCAGAACCCTGGCCAAATCCTGGCTTTAGCAGTCTATGATGCTGCATCATTTCAGCTGCATTGAATGTTGGATCACCTGGGCCACTGCTTCAGGGGGTTTCGCTTGATCAAACGATATTAGTCTGGAAGGAATTCATAGCTTTTCATCTTCTATGGATACAAAAGCAAAACTTCTTTTCCAAAGTAACGTGTTTTTAGACTGAAATTTTGCATCCAGGCATTTTCAAAATATATAAGTTGGATTAATCGAGCAGGATTTATAATCAAATATCTTTTAGCAGCTGTTGCTCCTTCCTTAGCAGTCAAACAATTCAATGACAACACAATAAGGTCCACTATTCAGACTCTCTGTATATTTTCCAACTTTATGTGGCTTTTTCTTTACTGTATTTTAATATACAGGAAGGCTTGGAAGGAAGAAAGGGAGGGTGAATGGATGTAATTATATTATAACCTAAAAACTAAAATAATATAATTGAGTTGTTTTTTAAAATTTTATTTTATCATATATTTACATATGATCATTATAATTTTCAATTCGATGGTTTATGCTTTTAATAAGCTCCATGCAGTTCAGAAGTTCTCTAATGTAGTTTTTTATTAACAATGTGAGAACATTAATTGAAAAAGAAAATACATTACCAATTATGATACAAAATCATAAATATTACTCTTTTATTAACTTTTATTAACAAAATTTATCTTTTAACACAATTGTCTTAAGGATGCTTAATGGAATTTTACATTGGCTCCTGAGAGGGATATTTTCAAACTTTCATTTGTATTAGCAGCCACACATTTCTTTACATGAACTTGTGTTATTAAATGAGAGATGGATAAATGATGGCAACCTCAAACATGAACTAGAACCAGAAAATACGCACAAGGCATCAAGAAAACTGATTCCTCTTGTATTTTAGAAAACAATTTACACCCACAACATATCCTTTAGAAAGAGGCCTCAAAAAGGGGCAATTGGCTTACTAAGCACCATTCAGTTTTTGAAAAGCAGCTTATCTAGAGAGCAGTCTAAGTATGGGAAACCTTGCCCTCCAATGTCCTACTCTCAACTATAAAATCTCTCACATACTATGGCATGCATGCTACTCTCCACTTCCACATTGACCCTCAAGGTAAGAAGATGTTAAACATCAAGATCGATAAGTTCAAGGGCATTGGACCAACTCAGACTCCTGAACATGGGTCTCATTTAGAAGACCTGGGTCTATGGGAATTCTGACTGTGGAACCAGCATGTATCCCTGGTGCACATTCCCCATGGGGGGGATACTCCCTTAACCTAGAAGCAGGAGAGAGGCCCTAGTCCCTACTCTAAATGACTTGACAGATTTTGTTGACCCCTCCTGGAAGGCATCATCCTCCCTGTGGAGTGTGAACTGGGGGATGGGATGGGAGGATGGTCAGGGGGCATTGGAGGGAAGGAGGGAGTGAGAGGTAACTGGGATCAATATGTAAAATAAGAAAAAAAGTAAATAAAAAAATAGAAAAAAAAACAAAGCAAAACAAAAAGATTGATAAAGGTTTTGCTGTCATTGCTGGTTGATCACATTGTGTTTATCCTTTCATTTATCTTCAGTTATTTATTTCTTACAATAAGCAGACTTCTCTGAGAGAAAAAAACAAAAGTAACTCTTAAGAAAGATTAACATCCAAGAACTTACAAGCAATGAATACATTGGCATTTTAAAATCTGTGCATGTAAAGTCAATACTTGTTAAAATAGACAAATATAAATAGTAATCTATGTGCATTTAACACACATCAATAAGTTGTCAAAAATTCTAATCTTTGTTTTTAAATTATTCTAGTTCTTTCTTCAAAAAATACTTACAAACATTTTAAATTTGGTGTTATACTAAAGTACAATTTTATATTTTAAGGATGAGAGAAGAATATAAAAAAAGAAAAAAGAAAAACATTCACACAAGGGAAACATTCAAGTGATTTTTAAAATGCAGGTAAAATATTCTTAGACAATGATCTATTGCTATGAAGAGACACCATAATCTTGGCAACTCTCATAAAAGAAATTATTTAATTGGGCTTCACTTACATTTTCAGATGTTTAGCCAATGATTATCATGGTAGGTACAAGGTGGAGTGTGGGCAGGCCTGGTGCTTGTGAAGCTGAGAGTTCTATATATGGATCCATAGGCAGCCGAGAGAGAAAGAGAAAGACAGAGAGACAGAGGCAGAGAGAGACAGAGTCAGAGAGACAGAGAAAGAGACAGAGAGAGAAACAGACTGGGCCTGCCTTTTGGCCCTTGAAATTTCAAAGTCTCTTGTCCTAACAAGGCAACACATCTTAATCTTTGTCAAGTACTGCCATCTCCTAAAGAGCAAGCATTCAAACATTGAGGTGACAAGGGTCATTTCTTTTCAAACCACCACAAATATTCTTAAATTATTTTAAATTATCCATTGTATACAATTCATACAGTTCAACACACATAGTTGCAGTATTTTTAGTTCCTTCACATTGATAGTGGAAAATGATGATTAATAAAATGCATTTGTAGTCTTCTAATCACTTATTAACTATTATAGAAATATTTATATTTTACCAACTGCTTTGTAAAAACTTGAAATACCCATCACCATTGGATAGGCGAACAGATAAGGAACTCACGGACTCGGAGATATGGCTCAGCAATTAAGACCACAGACTGCCAGCTGAAAGGATCTCCTTTGGTTTCAATCATCCATATCAGATTTCTCACACTGATCATTCATAACTCTAGTTACAGGAGTTTCAACTCCTCTAACCTCTTTGTTCTCCATGCCCTCACACATACTCCCTCCATACAAGTTTATATGGACAGATAATTAAAATAAAAAAATAAAAAGTTAAAATATAGATAATCTAAACATACATAAAAATCCACATTCCTCAATTGAAGAATAGATAAAAAAAAATGTGGTATATTCACACAGCAGAATATTACTCAGAAGAAAGCAAAAACAAAAACAAAACAAAGACATTAAATTTGCAGGTAAATGGGTGGAACTAGAAAAATTCATCCTGAGTGAGGCAGCCCAGACCCAGAAAGACAAACACCATCTGTATTCACTCATGAGTAGATACTAGATGCAAAAGAAATGATAACCAGATTACAACACTAAGCCCCAGAGAATCTAAGACCCTAAGAGGGACACATGGATTGCCCTGGGAAGGATAAATAGACAGATTTCCTAAGTAAAATTGGGGTATGGGACAATAAAGAGAGGGGGTGGGGGATGAAAACATGAGGGACCAGGATGGTTGAGTTTGGAGTAGGGATGGTGTGGTAGAGCAAGAAAAAAAATCTAGCAACCGTGTAGATTGTGTCTAAAATATTCTTTCTCCTGTAATCATTTAGTGGCTACCCTATCATCATAGATCCTCCATCTAGTAACTGACAGAAGGAGACCCACATCCAAGCACCAGACCAAGCTACTAGAGTCCAGTGGAAAAGAGGGAGGAGGGATTATATGAGTAAGGGAGGACAAGTTAATGACAGGAAAACCAATAGAGATAGTTGATCCAAACTAGTAATGGATCATGAATTCTAGACCTAAATGTGCAGAGCCTGCCTGGTATTTAACCATGCAGGTAGGTAACAATTTTGTAGCCTGATCTGTTTGTGGGAACCCTGGCAGTGTACCAGGATCTAGCTCTAGTGAATGAGCTTTGTGACACCAATCTCATATGGTGAGATGCCTTGCTCTGTCTTCATCTGGGGATCAGGGTTCTTGGTCTTGCCTCAATGGAATGTGCCTGCCTTTGTTGACATGGGAAGCCTTACATTTTCTGAGGAGTGGATTTGGGTAGGTTGGGGAGGAGATAGGGGAGAGGAAGAGGAGGGGAGGGGTAACTGTAGATGGTATGTAAAATGAATTTTAAAATTAAATTAAAAACAATTCCTCCATTGGAAATTTCACTCACCTTGATCATAGTAAATATAACTTTTCAAGGAAATGGCAGTATTCATAGTTTGTAGATAAGTAAATAATATTAAATATATGCTATGGTCAAGGACTCTATGGAAGTATGAGAAGGTTCAGCTATAGTATGTAAAACAAACATCAAACAAATAATCCCATAGTGTTTTCATATTATGAAATAACACAACATTTTTCTAGCTCTTGAAATGCTTTTGAGGGTTTTACAGTCGCTTCATTTCCATGGAGACTGTCCTTCCTTTCAGAAAGGTAAAAGATGTCATTTTGTTGATTCTGATCCTAAAAATTTATCTGTTGTGAGTAATAATTAGTGCCTTTTCTTTCTTTTTTGTTTAGGACAACCCTGATAGTTGAAACATGTTGAAATTTAATACACAAACCAGAAAGACGTTAGTGTTGTTGCAAATGTATGTTTTAAAAAGGCCAAGATAACAACACCAACATAAAAGAGCAATGTCTTGTAAGATATTCTACAAAAACAAGAAAGGTTCTGTTTAGAAAGTATTGATTAAACATAAGCACCTTCAAACAAAAAATTGAATAAGCCCAAGATTTGTATTTTGAATATTAAGTAGATGGAATCTTTGAAGCACATTGTGAAATTTTACATGTCCTGACATCACACTTTGTTATGCATACTTTAGATAATGATTTCCCTGTAGACAAGATTTTATTCATTTTATTCACACATTGAATTTGAGATATCAATATAGTCATGCCTAGTGAAAAGTACAGGTTCATAAATATGTTATACTAAGAAAAATTTCTAATTATTTTTCATATTTTAAAATGTGATTAGTCATATTTTAAAATGTGATTAGTCATGACAATTCTCTACATTATATCTGAACAGTAGATAAAAGATTGAATGAAATATTGGGGTTTATTGTTCATGTAGCTGAATATCATGATTTGAAATCCATTTGCAAAGGAAACACTGAATATGATGAGAATATTAAAATAATTATAAAAAAACTGTGTAGGTACATAACCAGAGAAGATCCTGAATAATCAAAATTTATAATCAATAAAACATTGGAAAATATATTATTTTCCATTTCTTTGTCAGTTGTTTGGTTACAGGACAAAGATTCTAATTACTGGGTAAAAATTATAATTTATTAAATCATTTTAATGATTATCACTCATTTGCATATTTATGGAATACATTGCATACATCATAACATCATCTAAAATTATCTTATACCTAGAAAACTTCAAAACATTAAAGAGAGAAATTTACAAAGATAAAATACTGAAGCATTTCTCTAATTATGGAATTGAAAATTTACTGTTGTATGTGTGTGTGATTATATATATTTACATATAATACTCAATGTAGAGTGTTACTTGGGTATATAAAATATGGGAGTGTAACTAATAATTAGAGAGCATGATTCAAGCATCAATAAAATACTACTCAGGTTATATGGGAAGCTTCCGATAAACAAAAATAATAAAATGTCGGCATATATTTTAACAAATAACTGTACCTTAGTTTTCATAACTATGAGAAGATGCAACAGACTGGTCATCTTATAAAAACAGAAGTGTGGCTTCTTATAACTCTAGAAATAAGACTCTTTAAGGTGTCAGTAAGTAAGGAAACCTCTCCAGTATTGCTCAGATTAATTAATAAAGTTATACGAAATGTTTGTACATCAAATGTTATAAGAAGTATAAATAGTTTCTTAAGTTATTCATATATAACTTACTCTATTCAGTGTGCAACATGCAGTAACATTTTTGGGTCAGTCTGAGAGCTCCAATATAGCCTTAGTGTTTTGTAGCCATTTATCTCATTGTGTAGTGGATATAGAGGTTTTTGAGTCCTAAAAGTAGACAACATTTAAGCAGCTAAAACTTCTTTTTTTCAATTTTTTTATTATTATTGTTATTTTTTATTTTACATATTAATCCCATTCTCCACACACTCCACAGAGATAGTGATGCCTTCCAGGAGGGATCATTGAAATCTGTCAAGTAATTTGGAGTAGGGTCTAGGCCGTCCCTCCTGTCTCTTAGGTTTAGGGAGTATTCCTCCATAGGGAAAGTCCAAATTTATGTACAATTTTATGACTTGGTATTATGTGTAACACTGTGAAAGCTCCCTGACCAAAATGCCTCTCCCAAGAACTCTTTGGCCAGAAAGTTGCAAAGTTCTGTTTGCAACTATGTACTTGCAAAGGCAGGGAATCAAGTAGAACCCCAAGGATGTGTTACATTAATGTTACTGTTAGAGCTAATCAGTGCCTCCTTTTATCATCCTAATGCACATGTGCATCTTCTCCAGGTACTTAAAAAAATCTATACATATTCACAAATGAAAGACTATTAGACTAATATATTTTCATGAACATATACAAGGTATACATGAAATAATGACTAAGGAAGTACTTAATAGGTAAGGGTTTGCATTTCCTCCTGACTTATTCTTGAAGCAATTGGTCTCATCATTCATGTAGAAATAAAACACCTTTAGATAAAACACTGAAATCATCTTTGCTACACATACTAAGAAAAGATTATGAGAAATTAAGTGTACTTTTATTTGTATAAAGCAAATATATTAAATGAAGGTCAAAAGTCAACTGAAATTTAGAACTAGGAAAATGCCCATAGATCTACAAGGATGATCCTCAACTAAGAATCTAATGGAGAGGATGCTGTAATGCCCTTCCACTATTATGAAATCAAGGAGTAGGTGTCTTATTTGTCATCCTAGAGCCTTCATCTAGTAGCTGATGGGAGCTGAACCAGACACACACAGTTAAGCACTGAGCCGAAATCATGGAATCCAGTTTCAGAGAGGGAGGATTGATGAACATAGGGGTGAAGACCAGGCTGGGGAAATGTGCAGAAACAGCTAACCTGAACAAGCGGGACTCCATGGACCCCAGTTGTGAAACCAGCATAGGACCAAACCAGACCCTGGAACATTGGTGTCAGTAAGGAGGCCTAGACAGTCTATGGAGCCTCTGATAGTAGATCAGTATTTATCTGTTGTATACAAATGTACTTTGGGGGTTCACTCCCAACAGAGAGCTACTGCAGGGGCAGTGTGTGTATATGTGTGTGTGTGGGAATGCGGGTAGGCCCTGCCCCAAATGATGTAACAGACTTTGATGATCCCCTATTGAAGGTTTAATCCATCCCTGGGGAACAGAAAGGGGATGGGGGCTTGAGTGAGGGACATGGGAGAATAGCAGGAAGAGGGAACTAGGATTGATAAGTAAAATAAAACTTTTTTAATATAAATAAAAAATCAACTGAAAATGTGAGAGACTCACAAGAGGAATAGAGGAAACATATGCATGTGTTTTATGTATGAATGTATTAATAAAGACTTTATTTAAAAAGATGTTATTTAAATCTATTTTTATAATATTTTTAATCCTCTAAATTTTACTCAAATTTGAATGTAAACTATGTCAGAAACCTAGCTAATGAAAAATGCTCAGAGCACTAATTATATTGTGAGTATGCATTAATGAGAAGAATGAAATTACAAAAGAGCTCTTTCCCCAATTTGTTTTATTCATGCTACTAAAGATTAGCACTATAAAATGGAGCCAGGAATAGTTTGATTCAAACCTTATTAATAGATAGATTCATTAATATGCCTTATGATAAAGAACTAAAATATACAATCTATATCTACAGGTATCTTTCTACAGATCTATTTATTTACCTATCTATCTATATCTATGTATCTATTTATGTCCACAGCTATATTGAAATACTTACTAGGGTAAACCATAGCATGATTGACAAATGGTTATAAGAAAAACACTCATTTTTCTGATTAAAAATATTTTCTGTGTGTCACTTTACCTTCTCTTCTGCTTTCCTGATTTTCTTTTTGTCTTGTAATTTAATAAGGATCAGGATAAACAATTAGGCTGAATAGATGTTTATTCAGGGAGAAATAACTCACAACATAGGCAGATGGAAGCAGTGGGTTTCATAGGGTCCTATCCTTCGCGAGGCCACCAGCAAGAAAGCCTCGCACCCCCTGCTCAGCCTTTTCCCCCAGGTCAAGTCTGGCTCTGTCTCCCCCCTCAATAGGCATGGTCTAAGCCACAGGTGTGAACAAGGTGAATATTTCACTAAAATTCCCCTTTTAGTCTAAGGAAAAGATTTGGACTTGATACAAAACTATATACAAAACAGTGAATAACAAGTGTGCTCTAAGAAAGGAAAAATGGAGAACAAAACAACCTAAATATCTAATCCTAACTTGAAGGCACAAGAGAGTTTACAATAGAGTTGTCCTAAGCTGGAAAGCTTAAGCCTAGTACCTAATATATCTAACTAAGAAAAGAGAATAATAGTTGTGAAAGTTTAGTCTACAACCTCATCAAGACCTGAGAAGGAAAATAACGATACTAGGGTAGAGAGGAAGTGCGGATGGGCAACTTCCAAAAGATACAGCAAGGACAGAAACAGCAAGCTACCTGAATAGTCACCCAAGGTCTCACAGCAACGTTGGTACAGCCAGTTTTGGCTAAGGCCAAGAGTACTTGACAGACCACAACAAAAGAAAGGAGGTGGAAAGGCTGTCTTACCCTGACTGGGCAAGATTCAGCAGTCTTCTATGATTTTCTCCTGCAAGCACATAGGACCACATGTCCAAATCAGTGGTCAAGGTGGGGGAAGTTCCTTGCCCAAGAGGCCATTAGCTGAAGTGAGGATGAACTCCAGAAGGAGCAACAACAGTGTCCAACATACTTTCGGGAAAGTACACAGTGCTGTCAGGAGCAACAGTGTCTCATGTCAACAGAGTACTAATATTTAAACATTTAAATGTCATATTCTGCAGGTCTATGAAGTGATTGAAGTTTACGTATCTTGATGGCAGATGTTATTCTGTATATATGTTTCTCATACTGGTTAATAAAGCCCTGTGCCCAATAGGAAACAAGATAGGTGGGGCTAGGAGACCAGGAGGAGGAAAGAGGAAGTAGTAGGGAGGAGTCGAGATGTAGCCCAGGGAAGAAGCAGGACGCCTGCCACGGCTCCCTGATAAGACAACCACGTGGAAATACTTAGATAAGTAGAAATGGGTTAATAATTAAGACAGAGCTAGCCCATAAACAATAATGGTAACTGGCCAACAGGATTGAATCAAATACAGAGTCTCTGAGTGTTATTTGGGGCTGGCACGGCTGAGGGCCCAGACTGGCGGGCTGGCGGAAACATACACGCTACAGTATCTATGTCTGACTAATCTCATAGGTAAAGGATAGGTAAAGGAAACATTATTGAGGATAATCTGTAATATTCAGGAATTTAGCTAAAAAACCTGATTAAAACTTCCTTGAGTAAAGCAAGGCTAAACAATATAACTATGCACATGTAAATTCAAAAAGTAGAGGTAGAGTAGAAATGTTTAGACAAGAGGTAGAGATCTGAAGGGCAGCAAGATAAATATCCCAAATTGTATCAATATACAAAATGTCTTGAACACAAGCAAAAGTATACATACATAGAATATGGCAAGAATAATGTGCATAAAACATAAATGGAAAGATTTCACACAATATGACAAAATATAATATGCAATTCTTCCAGGACATAGGTTACCATAGACAAAAATATATAACAATGTAAGCTGTAATAATTCACAAGAAGATAGGCTAATCTACCTATATCCATTCAGAACCATACCTTTCCCAATCATACCCTATTCCTGTCTAAATATCACCTTTCATACCCAACCCCAAGTAACTAAATTAAACCCTATGAAGATGAATATTATCCCTAAATTCCAAGAGTGGAGAAAGGTGGTGTTGTTATCTTAAGATTACTTTCTGCTGAAATGGGACAATGATTGCTCCATGGGCTCCGGTTGGAAGAAAATTATAAGCAACCAAATTTCTCAACAGAACTGGCTGTGACATATGTAGGTAGTCATTGTGTGGCAGAAAATGTTTGACTGGAGTTCTATTTGAAACTCTGGCCAGGTTGTAAGAAGGTGCACCATTATAGCTTGCTAGTCATGAGTTGCCTTGAGCAAAGCAGTCTCAAAACGGTTTTAGGGTGAAGTTTGTAGCTCAGATAGATCAGGTTGAGTCAAGTCGAAATGTCCAATTGGGGACCCATCTTCTTTCCAGAGTGTTTAAAGATTGCTGTTAGGAACTATTAATATTCCTTGTGGAAAACTTAAATATCAATATCAAAGTAAAATATTTAAGTTTTACGGTATGCATTAGGGGAAAGGCAACAATTAGCACTAACATGTATATGAGAAAATTAGGATTTCAGAGAGAAAATTGCGAATAAGTGAATGAGTCTCTAGATTTTGTTTTCTTCTGCCTTACACCAATTGGCTTCTTGAATCTTAACAACATGCTTTGATTTAGAGAAAGAAAGCCAAATCTAACTCCAAAGCCAACATTGGTTTATATGAATTGAGACTACAGAAATACTAGATAGCAAAAAGAAATAGATTTCAGTATAAAAACAGTTTATTAGACTTAAATATTTTTACCATAAATCAGATTCCTCTTCATTAAATGATTCTTTCTGGAGAGCTATCTTCTCTTCTGTAGGTACCTACATGTTCATTGTCTCTTGGTTGTTTGAAGATAGGTGTTCTCTGTTTTCCTGTAAGGACAAGAACAGAAGATTTCCCCTACCTTTGAGAGGTCTCCACACATTTTTGGGACTCAATTTGTTGGATGACTTGTCATTCCTCTTCATTAAGATGTTTTTCTTGTTCAACTGGGATCTTTATCAAATTAGATGGTATCCATAGCTTTTCTTCTCCTGTAGATACAAATGTGAAACCCATACCACAACGTAACATATATCCTGGTTTTCATTCAGAGGTCAATACATCCTTGAAGTACACTGGCTGATTTAGTTCTTACCTGGCAGAACCGGTATGGGATCTAATGTAATATATATATATATATATATATGTATGTATGTATGTATGTATGTATGTATATATATATATATGTGTGTGTGTGTGTGTGTGTGTGTGTGTGTGTGTGTGTTGTGTGTGTGTGTGTGTGTGTGTGTGTGTGTGTGTGTGTGTGTGTGATGAATCCTCTTTCTGATAGTATCTTGTAACAATGAAGTTAGGTCTGTACCATCAGGAGTAAATTCTGCAGTCTCAATATGTAAGACAATTCTTTCTGCATATTGACAGTAACTATAGTGAGAGGTTCTATAATCCATAAATACCATGAGAATGGTATACAATTCTGAATCTTTTTTCTCTAAACATTTCATGTTTTGTATTCCAATTTTAAGCTCTCCATTATCATTTTTATATTCTGAACCTTTTTTTTTTGCTAAGGATTCTATGTTTTGCATTCTAATTTTCAACTCTCAATTATCATTTTTAATATACTGCCTTCTGTTTCTTAGCTCTCTGTTGTCATTATTTACATTTTGAATCCTTGTTCCTAACTCAGCCTTTACCCCCCCCCAGGTAACGTCCGGCCCTGTCTCTACCCCCAATGGGTGCGGTCTAAGCCACAGGTGCAGACAAGGTGAATATCTCACTACATTTTTTGTATTCTCTCTTTCTTCTCTCTCTCTCTCTCTCTCTCTCTCTCTCTCTCTCTCTCTCTCTCTCTCTCTATCTATCTATCTATCTACCTATCTCTGACTCTCTCTCTCTGTTTTTGAGTCATGTAGAGTCAATATACCACAAATTATAAATTAGTTTATTCATCCCTAATACTTAAATATCCTTAATGAAGTCATTGAGAAAATATGGCTATGAGGATGGTTCAGTGACTAACAGCACCAGCTGGTCTCCTAAAATCCCATATTGGATTATCAGCACTCATGTCATGACTTACAACTATCTATATCTCTACATCCTAGAGACCTAGTACCCAATTTTACTTTTGAGGACACCAGACACCATAACAAAAGACAAATATGCATCAAATATGCATTCATATAAAATATTATAATAATAAAAATTAAGAGAATGACCCTCTTTTAGAAACTGAGCATATCTTGGGATGGCAAGATGGTCACGGTGGTCATTTTTTCTTGCCACTATTTTATACATTATGGAAATAGGGAATCTTAAGTGAGAAACTGTGGCACGCCAATCCTGACCCGCGGGAAAGACGTCAACCACACGAGGATTCTTCTCAGATCACACTTTATTGGAGCCTCTTGGTTGAAGGGAGAGCTGAAGGTGAGGGGCCCCGGGCAGGAAGGGACAGCTGCTTATATATCCTACTAGGCAACGGGTCATGGTCTCATTGGCTCAAAAGACCTCACCTCAGTGTTGGAGCCACGGGATTGGCTAGGGAACGAGCAGGCGCGCTGGAGTGCAGCTGCCAAGCTGGCGTATGCCTGAATAAGGTAAACAAGAAAGAGGAAGTTCGCCATCTTGTAATGGCGTCCTGCGGGCGGCTGCCTACAAGAAACTTCTTTCATAAGATTGAAATGTAAGCAGCTCTGTGGTACATGTCTTCATTGTTGACTTATGTTTGGTGAGTAGGCCTGTCACACAGTGGGCAGTTACATCCTGCAAAGGTAATTCTGAATTGTATAAGAAAGCAGACAGAGATAGCCTGGCTTCATGGAGCAGAAGCCAGTACATAATGTCCCTTCTGTATTTGATTGATTACTGATTCCTGCTTTGCATTCTTGCCCTGGTTTTACTCAATGAAGTAAATGATCTGGAACTGTAAAATGAAATAAACTGTTTACAAATTACTTTGCTGATAGAGATTTATCACAGCAATAGAAGACTAAGACGGTGTTTAGCAGATAATGGAACTTATTAACAAACCTGAATATACTACCCAGCGTCCACAGAGTATAAAAAGATAAAAAGTCTTTGTTATGAGCAGTTTTTCCACCAACCCAATCCTACAGCAACGCCAGCCCCAAATAATACAGAGACATAGTATTAGATATAGAGCTGTTGGCCTGTTATTAGCATGTGGAAATAATGAGATTGATAGAAATGGTTAATATTTAAAAGAGAGCTAGCCAATAAGAAATGCTAGTAACAGGCCAACAGTTTTTTATCTAATACAGTGTCTCCATGTGTTATTTATGGCTGACAAGTCTCTGGGACCAGGCTGATGGGAAAACTGCTAGTAATAAGTCTTCTTGAAATTCTCTTCTTACCTCCAATGTAATACTGAGACATGTACCCACATACATGTGCTTGCATGCTTACATGGAGTACATAAATGTAACAATATTTAAAAGGACCTAGTTTAATGACACACATTTAGGAACAAAATATAGTTTCCAGATTTGTAAAGAGTGAATCATTTATTAAAAGTTACCATGTAATTTTCTCATGTATCTGCCAATTCCCTTTGAAGTAATCAACATATATAATACATTTTAGGAAATGAAATCATGAAATAAAGCAATACAAGATCAATTATAAGAGCAGACATAACAAAATATGACTCACAAGTCTGAAAGATGTGACAACTAATAACAAAAATACAAAATTGTATTAATAAGAAAAATTCTTAAAACTCAAGTTTACGGTATTTCCTTCACACAGGAAAATCTTATTTTCACATAGGAAAATCAAATTTTCTTACAGAAATTGCTATTATTAGGTGTTGCTAATATACATACATACATACATACATACATACATATATATAGTAAGAACTTGCCTACTCCATATAGAATAGCCCCTCTAGAGCAAGTAGAAAAGACAAAGAACATAGCAATAAAATAATAAAATTAACTTAGTTTATGATTTAAAACAAATTGATAACATCCTCTCATGACTTCACTGTTGCTTCTGTATATAAATTGGAAGTGTGAATGCAGTAAGGATGCTAGTGTAGAAATCATACAAGCCAAGTGAATCTAAACAGAACTGGAGACAAAGAAAGTTGAACTTTCCAATTTCCTGATTTTTTCAAGAAAATGTACAGGGTTCATGGATATATGCTTCATTACTCATAGTGGGTGAGCTTATGACCACAGTGAGAGACCCAGACAGAAAAAGGTATTAGATGCTCCTGGAGTTAAAATTACATGGGATTGTAAGATGCAAGAGTATGTGCTTGAGATTCAACTTGAATCCTCTGCAATAGAAGTACATACAATAAACTATCTGCAAAGTAGAAGTATTTTATAAAACTATTCTATTCCATGCCATACTTACATTTCCTATATATATTACATGATTAAAATTTCCTGGTCATACATCATCACTTACTTTATTATTTTGTGAAATAAAGAGAATTGAAATTATTTTCATTGACCGTACAACTGAGAGTAATATTTAGACAATTCTATACCTTACAAGTTTTCCTTAAAAGCTCAGAAGTGTTACGGCAGGTTGTTCCCGCCTGCTACGGAGAGTCCTGCCGCCAGTCTGGGCCCACAGCCACGCCAGCCCCAAATAACACTCTGAGACTCTGTATTTGATATAATCCTGTTGGCCAATTACCATTATTGTTTATGGGCTAGCTCTGTCTTAATGATTAACCCATTTCTACTTATCTAAGTATTTCCACGTGGTCGTCTTATGGGGAGCCGCGGCGGGCATCTTCCTTCCTTCCCGGGCTACATCTCGACTCCTCCCTCCTACTTCTTCTTTCCTCCTTGTCTCCTAGCCCCGCCTATCTTGCTATCTCATTGGCCACAGTGCTTTATTAACCAGTATGAGAAACATATATACAGAATAACATCTCCCATCACAGAAGACTGATAATAGTAGTATATTTTCATAGAAATTCCTCAAATTGGCATTCATTTCCATTTGCTCTCAAGTTGATGGATATAAGTATAAAATGACAGAATGCTTTTGTAATATATTTTATGCTTGTTTGACACCTGGTAATTGTTTGTGGGAGCTAGTCCCCCTCATAAAACACATCCATTTAATTTCCATATTAAATTCAGGTAGATTTGTAGATAGTACCAATCAGAAGGTAAATGTCCTTTTAGGAGTATTTAAAACAATTGATCTGTATTTCCACAAAGACATAAATTAACAGTCTTGCACCTAATGAATTCAGTTAGCACCTAGGAGACAGAAAGTGATAGATTAATACAAGCAGATTCAGATACCTCATGCTTTTTCGAATGAACATTCTAAGAGTTCTAAAAGTCTGGAAATTCTTCAGTTAAAATCAAATGTCGTTGAGCTAAAAGTTTCACAAGTTCTGTCACAGACTAGAAATTCACCACAGCATGTGGAGTAGCATGGATTAGAATGCAGAAGAGTAATGAGTGAAAGATAAAGCGATTCCTAATGCAAAACTGTATTCTGCCTAAACACTTCTCAGAATATGCCAGTGGAAAAGAATTAATGGGTAAACCCAGATTACATACTAACAATACACAGAAGTGTGCATGTTCATATTATATAGTTTTAGATTTGAGTTACATATTGTATTATTTATATGCATGTTACATATTTCATCTATTTAACTGTAGGCAGATTATGGAGAATGTTATCCACATTAAATATTCATTAAATATGGAGTTTTAATGACCATAATCCCATATTTTATTGTTGAGGATGAAACAATTTTCTAGAGATAGCTAATTGACAATTTCAGTCCTTGTCAACTAGACCTTTAAAGGGAGATCTAGAGTCATGGTCAGCTTTGTTAATTTCCATCAGAACATTCACTTTAAACAAATGCAATCATGTTTATGAATAACTATTTTGTGCATTAAAATGATAACTCAAAATAAATCATGTTTATTCTTTTGTGCTACTCTAAATCCTAACATCAGAAAGATAGTTTTATACCTATAAAAGAACTGTGATGTATCTTGTTTATAATCCTTACCATTCTGATTATTATTGGAGGTTTCTATTCAATTCCAATGTAACTTAGCATACCTTAATAGTAAATACATTCTTTAAAACAGTAAATAACCTCTACACTTAATAATGCTGCCATGGCAGCGTATACCTACATTGAAAAGCAGCAGGTGACTAGAGGCAGCATTTAAGCAGCTCTCCAGAGAACACTTTCTTATTTGTAGTAAAAAAAGGAAAAATGAAGCCCACTTTTCAATGACAGAGATGAGATTCTAACACATTCACATTAGCATTTTTGTGTACTTTCCATCATTTATTTTATAAACCACAAGCATCTACTACATAGAGACCTTATGCTAAATTTTTCTAGCTATGAGAAACAGATGGTCATTTGTAGGGTTGCTGGGATGTGGAGCAACAGGATTTTAATATTTTGTATTGACTCACTCTTGGAACAGAGAAGTGTTAAGAGGCTTTTCAATTTACAAATTTGAAAACAGAAAGAACATCACTAGTCAACAGATATAATTTTCAATTTTACTCTATTGAAAAGAAATATACATACATAAGAATAAAATTCTCCTTCCACAAATATATGTTTTTTATATATTACAAGAATTATACTGGAAGTACATATTGTTCTCAAGTAAGTAAACTGCACCATTGATTTTAGAATGGAATACTATAAAAATAGTGATTATAACAATATTATACTTTGTTCACGTGAAAAGCAAAATGAGAATACATGTACAAAGACTTATTTTCAAATGTATAATTCCAATATTAATTGAGTTGTTTACTTGCCTCAAGCAATTTTGAAGAACTAAATTAGTTTTCAATCTGTCCATTGATAATAAAGAAAATGAAGTATGTCTCTTCATGTCAATCCATAATTATAAGAACATTTGAACACAGATAATTTTGTTTGTACTCATTTAGCAATACCTGCTGGGTAGGGATTCTCATTCTATTCAGGGTATTCCAGAGTTGTCAAGAGGCCAGAAATATCATTAGCATAAAAAATTTGCAATCATTGAAAAAGCTATATTTGAAATAGCTAAAAGTAATCTGCCCTCATAAACCAAAAAGGAAAATTAGAAAATTCTCAGTGTTCCTGAATATATGAAACCAATTTGCATCTGACAACACTGCTTTTACTGGGGCCCAGCCCTAATATTGAGTAGTATAAACAAAGAAATATGAAAGAAACAACTACTTGTTCAAATTTATCTTCTATATTTTAATCAGTTAATTGGTATTATGGAATTATTAGACGTGCAGTCTATACTTAGATCTTTCTATTCAAAATAACCCTGTGAAGCCTATATCAAGACTATATTGGAGAAGACAATCCCTCATGTTTTCTTTTATATCTGAGTGTCATTGAGCTGATAGACTTTAAGCTTCTCTGCCCTCATTGCTCCTTAACTTCCTCCTATGTTACAAGTTGTCCTTTTTTTCAGCCAAGTTTGAGACAATTATAAAAAAAAACAAGATGTGACACATTCTTCTCTTATAATAATATTTTACAGTGCTTGATAGTATCAGATGTTATCCAGAAAACTACCAGGTTTCTCAGACTAAAGTGGATTTTGTCTCGATACATGTGGGAGGGGCTTGAATCTACCTAAGCTTTGTGTGCCAGACATTTTTGACTCCCTAAGGGGATGAAGAGTGGGAAGGGGAAGCAGGTGGGGGAAGAGAAAGGGAAGAAGAAGGGGAAGGAGAAGGAACTAGGGTTGTTATGTAAAATAATGAAATCTTAAAACGTCGAGTTTGTGTTCCAAGGATGCTTTGTGGATTCCTTTGTTGTAGTTTTCAAAGTTAATCTTTGCTTCATATTTTAGGTCTGTTGACCCATACAGTAGGAAATCTTAAAGTTTTATTAGCATATATTATTTATAAATAATACCATAACCCATTATGGCATCATCCCTTTGTATGTACTTTGTTCTTAATGGCTGTGGTCAATCCCTTGTCTTAGCTACTTCACATCCCTTATGATCCCCTTCCTCTTCTCAACTCTTTCCAGATTCTACTTTAATCTCTCCTTTTTCACATCAATGCACAAACTTATAATTACTTACTGAAAGATTGGTAGAGTTTATTTCCAACAACATGGGCAAATTATCTCTGCAAGGCCAAGGAACACACTGTGTCTTTAATTCTAGCTACCAATAGCACCATGGATATCCTCATGGAAGAATGGGTCCTTCCCACTTTATCATGTATCAATTGCTCATAAATCTGTAGATCTGAGAGGGGCCTTGTGAGCACCTTTCTAACTTGTTCATATAATATATAATTATAACATATAATTATATCACTGGGATCTTTTTTAGCTAGCGATCCTGAGGTTGAGAAGTTCAACCAGATTCTTGGCTACATAGAGTGTCAGGCTAACTAGCCTGGGAAACAAGAAAATGTAAAAAAATAAGAGAAAGAAATAAGTAAAACGAAGTTAAAAAAGAAGGAAGGAAGGAAAGGAACAGATTTCTTAAACGTTAAACCAGATTTCTGTTTATTTTTTCTGTTAAATAAAATCTATTACATAGAATTATTTTGAAAGTTTGCATTTGTTCTGTCACAATCTATCTGAAGGACTCAGTTCCCTCAGGTTACAGTATTGAGTTTTCTAGTTTCCTCTCTACTATCAGGAAGCTATCAGATTCCATGGTCACACTATTCCTTCACTATATGGACTGGAGTGACACATCATATTTACTGGATTTTCACTGCAGTATCATTCATGTTAATCAGAAATGGAAGCAAACTCTGTGCCCATCAACTAATTGACAGATAACAAACTTGGCTTCCAACACATAGCCTGAACACAGAAAGAAATCCTGTAATTCCCAACAACATATGTGATAGTGAAAATATTCTAGTAAGCAAACAAGCTAAATGCAGAAACAGGAATGTGTTGAACCACTTGTAAGTGGAATCTAACTAAAGTATTCTCAGAGAAATTAAAGTTAGAAAAGACTTCAATACAATCCAGCATGTGAAAGGCAAGACCGTGAGGAAGGGTTCATTCAGTGATGCTAATTTTTCCTTAGTAGATGGTAAACATTTCTGGTGGAGTTGTAGTGCAGACTGGTTATAGATAGAAGAATTCAACTGGTTTTACAACGTAGAGGTGATTTTTGATGCATAGATATATATTACCTGATGAAAATATACAATGCACACATGTATTGAAATACTATAGTATTCTATCAATATTTAAAGATATTCACTTTTCTCAATATCAATGATTTTAATTTTAAACCATTTGAGCCTACCAATTGTTTCTATTATTTTTAAAAAACTTGATATATTTTAAAATCTGTCTTATACACACACACTTCAGACCTAGTTCTTATTTCTTTTCAATTGCCTCACTTTGGAGAATTTAGAACAATAAATCCACCAAATGAAAATCAGGACATCAGAATGTACAGGTCAAAGAATAAATATATTTCCTTGAATTGTTTTTAATTAACTATGTTACTTCTTGATGATCTTAAGAACATTTGCCAGGAATTATCAAGGATATTTTCATCAGCTGTAGTCAACTGGATTTGACCTACTGATACCACCCACAGTGCAATCAATTTCATGTGTTTCAATCACTCCCTGACAATCAGCCACCTCAGAAATATTGTAACAATTAAGGTTGTCACAATGGAACATGAGTAAGTATTAAGAGATGCATACATCATTTCAGTAGGTATATAGACAGAGCACTGTTAGTTGCAAATGTCTGTGACTCCTGAAAAACTCAACAATACACCAAATTAGGTTTAGCAAATGGATTCTGTTCCTAACAAGTAATGTGTACTGGTTTCTGTTGTGTCAATTGGTATTTAAAAATCACAGTACCTGTAAACAGCAAATAACTATGACAATATCCCATGGCTTGAGAAAATAAAGTTAAGAACACTCAGTAATGAGGGCTTTACATCATGGAATCAAAAGGAACTGGAAAGCAAATGCTATTATCATTATAAAATAATCTTTTTTTCTGTGGATCTTCCAGTTTAGATCAAAATCATATTTAAAATTTGAATGAATGGATATGTTTATTATTATGATTATGCTCATAATCATAATTATTATGATTATGTAGTAGGAACAATCATTTTCCCTTCTACAGTGCAGAATTCCAGAATCAATTCCGGGTCACAATTTTACTAGAAAGCACTTTTATTATCTGAATTGTCCTGCAATCCTTGGAATAATTATACATTTTTTATCGTTGCTTATTTTCTAACTCCTATCTTGAAACTTAGTGCCCTATGAGAATGTTTACAGGAACGTAAGAAAAACTGCCAGCCAACCTACTCATATCCTTGGTTCTCGAGAAAGTAAGCACACAGGGACCCTCATTCTTCTTTTCTGTCTTTTCTTTGTGTTTACCTGGTAACCCTGGTGCATTAGGTGGGAACATCTACTTCACTTAGGTCCCACATACTTCTTGTTTTTGTTCTAGTCTGTCTTTGTCTGTTTTAAACTTGGTTCTTGTCTACATCTCTTGCCATTAAGAGAATGTAAGTAGCCTCCCACTGTAGGGAGCCTCAGGTGAAGCCATTAAAATCAAAATTGGTCACCAGGTGCCTTAAGGTTAATACTGTCATTTGGGGGACTTGGGGGATAGGGCTGTCATGTTGGCTCCTGGATATCTTATGACAACACATGGGAGGCTTACCTCTGGACGCGTGCCCTCTTTCATGCCTGAAAGCATGAGGTTGGCCCAAGAGTTACCCCTTTTTTCCTATGCTTAGATTGTCTGTATGATCTTAGTAATAATCATTCTCTTTAAGTGTTTTCTACAATGTATTTCTAAACTCCAGGTTCACCTGGCACACAGAACATGGCCCTCCTTGGGAGGTCTCTTGGGCCTAGCTCACAGAAACCCCTGGACCATAGTTTGACAGGCATTCCTCCCACCTGGGCATGTTTCCCAGAGATATTATCTTTTGAGGGCCAGTATGCAATGATGGAGAAGGACCTTTGAGACAGGCCAACCTAAAACTGGTCCATCATGCTGCTTGCTCTATGAGGCAGGGACAAGGAAGCCAAAGCTAGAACTTCGACTCCCACTAAGCTACATTAAACAAACAAACAAACAAAAATAATAATAATAATAATAATAAAAATAAATAAATAAATAAATAAATAAATAAATAAAACAGTTGATTATGTTGGGTATGTAAGAGAACTGCCAACAAGCCTACCCAAGCTAGAGTCTCCCTGCCCACATGTCCAGCCCAGCCTGAATGAGCATGCATGACAGGCACTTTCTTGCTGAGCCAAGTCTGCCTCTATGTCCAAAGACTGCCGATGAAGAGACACCTGAGCAGAGGCACAAATGAGGAAAGGTCAACATAGCTATGTCAGCCACCTGAGTCAATGGGACCTTGGGAGGGGGTCAAAAGGCAGCTCTGACTTCCATAGTAAACAATTTTGCAGCATGCTCTGCTACTTACTTGATCCCAGTGCCTGAGTCATTTGTGCTGTGTCTTCTCACTCCCTCCCGCAAGGGGTATCTAACAGGGTCATGCAGGACACAGGAAGTAATGTGTAAAGAAACTAAATTCCAACCTTTCCTATTCCCTTGGGGGACTTAGTTATTTCTTTTAATTATATGTCACATTTATTATATATTATCTATGCTAACTTATTCTTAGCACATTATTTGGACTTAGTGTATTCAAGGAAAAGTAGTACATGGAATTGAGATGAAAATGTATTTGAGGGAGTCCTGGCAGGTTAAGGCTAGAGAATGGACATGCTATGATCAAGACATATTTCAGGAGAGAAGAAGGGAAGGAGGCAGAAGGAAGTGGTATCGAAAGAAAAAAAATAAATATAAATAAAAAAATTTCATACAGTTATGAGATTCCCAAAGAATAAATGAAAAATAGCATATCTACTAAGTTCAATTTTATCTAGTTTAATGTAAGAATAATCAATAATAAAATAAAATAAGTGAAATAAAACAAATTCTTAATTTATTTTTTCTGTTTTATGTTTAAAATATATGAAGATTTCTAGTGGATTTTTGTGTGTTTTAAGATCAGGCACAATTAAATTCAATTAACATTTAACTAACAGCTATATTTTACTTTTTACTTTAATTTCTTTAAAGAAGTATTTTTTAATTAAATAAAAAAGATCTTATGTTATGAAATGAATTTGACATAAAGTAAGTCATTCACATATGATATAGCCAGAATATAATTAGTTGAGTTTTGATTGTACTGAAAGTATATTTTCCAAACACAAGCAGTCAGTTACGCATATGGACCCATAGCTTCAGGCAGAGTATGTGCAAGACCCACTCAAGCTCCAGCAAGGCATAATCCCAATATAGAGGGAGTAGGTGGACATAAATTTGCACTCTTATGGGACAATATTACAAACTGACAGCTGATGCGTGTGTGTGTGTGTGTGTGTGTGTGTGTGTGTGTGTAAGGGAGTAGGGAGAGAGAGAAAGAGGACAAACTCTTTTTTCATTGTGACCTTTTGTAGGCTAACAATACTCCAGGGCAAGCTCCACTCCCAAGAGCCGTTGGGCAATACAAACTGTACTTCATAGTTTGAGTATGAAGAGGAATATTCCATGTTGATGGCAGATAAGGGAGGATTTGGGTGATGACTATAATTAAAGTACATTACATGAAATCATCAAAGAATTAGCTGCACTGTGCTGTTATATGTCTTTAATCCTTGCACTCTTGGGAGACAGAGGCAGGCAAATCTCTGTGACTTTGAGGCAAGCCTGTACTGTAAAACAAGTTCCAGGACAGAATCCAAAGCTGCACAGGAAAACCTTGTCTTAAAAACCCAACCCTCTAAAAGAAGAACTTATTAAAGAATAAAATTGGTAAATAAGAGATGCAAATTTTCATAGTTACAATACCGATTCTAAAAAATAAGATGATAATGAAAATGGGTAGCTTTGAGATACACCAAGCTTCTTACATATAATAATTAGTGAATACACAATAATAATAATAATGAGATTAATTCACATGGGACAAATGCTGTGTGTGTCCTTTACTATAATCTTATGAAAGAAAGAAGGTACTTGTAGAAGATAAAATTTCATGTTGGCAGAGAGAATAAGGAAGCCTTCTGGGAAAGCATGGCTGAAAGACTAGTAGTTATTATACAGTTAAAGCTTCTCTGTAGGTTGGATGGACAGAGATTCCAGGTATATTACTCACCTCCTGTATGCTTGGTATGTGAGTCATATGTGAGAAAGAAATATGTCTATTAATGATAATGAGATATTACTCTAGAGACAGACCTGGAAAACATGGGCAAGAAATACATCAGGAAAGATGGGGTTCCTCTTAAGGAGGTTTATATCTCAGGTCCACTAACAGTCATGAGACAACATTTATATCATTAGCCCTAATGGGATGTTGGATGAGGGATCATAAAAGACATGAAACTATGGGGAGGAAGCAGAGTATTCTATCTCTGAAAAGACAATATATAGCAGAATTTCTTCCATTTTGTATTTTTCCATGGGCAGTTCAGTTTATCTAGATTCTCATCCCCTTTATAGAGAATGCCATGGGAAATTACCAAGTTCTATTCTAAGAACTAATGTCAAGATGCCTCAACAAACTTATCATAGTTTCTATTAAATTACTTGCTTGTGTGAAGAATCAAATCTTCCGCAGCTGTTTAACAAGATGTCACAATATGGTTTTGCCTTCAAAACTCCATGCTCTGGACACTTGAGGCTAAACTTAGGACTCAAATAAACAAATATAGTTCTAGCTGGCTGGCCTAAAGAGTTTAAATTGGCCATAAACTGTGTTTGAGTATTCATCTCTGGTGTGCTCACTGTACCATATCTACTGACATTTCAATGTATCCTTGCCTAGTCAGTCAATATTTCATGTAGTATTCAGACAGGAAGGTTCTATCAACTCAGAAATATACCATATTAAATCAATACTTATGTAGCATAGATCATACTCTGCTAATTATGTCAGAAACAATTAATGCTAAAAATCCTTCATCCTGTGGCATTTAAAATCCATTTGAAATATACCAATAACAAACATTAGACATAAACCTATAAAAACTACCATTAATGAGTTCTTAGGACCAAGAACAAAACTCAACTTGATATAGAAAATACTTATCTGGTATTAGAATTAAAAAAAAATAGAATGACTAAAGGAATTATTTGGATATAACTGGTTGGATGAGTAATTTGGTGAAAGAAATTCTTGTCCAGAAAATTTGCATTATAAAGAATTGCAAAAATTAGAGTTCTTACCATATTCTAAACCAAAGTAATCCAGGTAGACAAAGTAAGCACAGGAGGGAAGTGGAACAAAGGTGTTGCCAATATTGCACCAGTGGACAATATTGTCAGAATTCATGGCCCAGCAATGCATAAATCCACTGGGATGTTTTCCCCTGAGTAGATGCACAAGAAATTCTGTCAAGATGAAAGCTGTTTTCCTGGTCAGCTTGAGATTGATTTCACAATGTCCTACAGCCAATATGTGTGGTCACCTCAAAAATAGGGTCTTTTTCTGAGACAATGTTGGGTAGCTAGGACCTATGACAACAGTCTTCTTGTTTGAGAGATTTCTGGATTTTTTTTTTCTGATCAAGAATTTCTAGGGATGTATTGTTATTGTTGTATTGAGCTTTTCATTAGTAACCTCTGTGTTCTGAGAATGACATTGTCAACCCTGAATCTTACATTAAACAATGTCCATTATTAGAAATACAAATGACCACTATAATATTGTTTGTGGTTAAAGGCTATTCTTATATATTTTTGGTGGATCATAAAATAATGTAGCCAGTTTTGAATTCAATGTAGATGTTTCTCCACATCTAGGAGTAACTCTTGTATATGGTCCACCTGTATCTGTTGTTAATATTCAGGCATCTTTACTGGTCTCTGTCTTTGGAGTTCTGAAAGGATATAGCCTCAGCTTAGCCACTAATAGCACCACCTGTGCATAGTCCCTAGGTTCCCTTTTATAAAGACCCTGCCCACTTTCCATCCTTCACTCACTCATTCTTTCTTTCCTTCTGTCTCTGTTCTGTTACCTTCTCTCCCTCTCTACCTCTGACTCTTTCTCTCTCCCTCTTTACACACACACTAAAAGTGAATTAATTTCTACGTCATGATGAGTCATTTAACCACCATATTCTCTTCTCTATATGATGTCCTCATTAGTTACTATATATTTATGTTTTACTTTTTCTTTCTTTTGAACATAATGGGGATAAAGTGGTATAATTACTAATGGTCAAGTACCTAACTGACTGTTGTTTGTTTTCCCATTATTTTGGCTTTTTCCCAAGATGAAAGTAGTATATTCATTCTCAAAAATGTGGTCATATCTACCTCAGTTCCCTCCCATCCTCCCATAGCCCCCACTGATACCCCATCCCATCCTCCATGTGCTTCACATGGAGGGTGAGGCCTTCCATGAGGGATCATTAAAATCTATAAAGATATTTGGGGTAGGTCCTAGGCCCTCCCCTGTGTCTAGGCTGAAAGAGTATCCCTCCATTGGGAATGGACTCCCTAAGTCCATTCACGCACTAGGGATACATCATGGTTCCACTGCCAGAGGCCCATAGACTGCCCAGTCCTCATTGCTGACACCCATGTTCATGGGATCTGGTTTGGTCCTATGTTGGTCCCCCAACTGTCAGCCTTGGGTCCATGTGTTCCTGTTTGCTCAGAACAGCTTATCTGTGGGTTTTTCCAGCTTGGTCTTGACCCCTTTGCTCAGCATACCTCCCTCACTAAAAATCTAATGCCTTCAGCCTGTGAATTTATGTTTAACTTAACCTTGTGCTTAGTTGGTGATACCAAAGTTGTGACTCTTTTTTATTGGTTGTGATAACATTGTTTTGAATTTTGGCTTGAGCTTCACTGCATTGACATTTAATATCTATTTTTCATTTACTCACAATAATGTCTTCTCTGTGTGTATTCTTTAAAGAAATTTCCTGTTTTATTTTATCATTGCCCTTCAGAAATGTAGACTGCAATCCTTTTTAAATTCTGATTTAATATTTGTAAGTGGATTTAGTTTCTATTTTATTTTCTAAAATATTTGGTTATGATAGGTTTTATTTTTGTTCGTATTAATCAAAAATATTGATATTTCTGATCATTTGCTATTTTTAATGTTTTAAGTAAATTTTGTCATATCTGTACATTTAATATGCTTTAAATTTTATGAAAGTTATAAATTTTTATGTTTGTGAGTCAAATTCTCTGTTACCTCACTGTCAATCTTTGTTTCTCTCCATCAATCTTTGGATCATCTATGTGTCTCCTGACTAAACTATGATTTGCCTATATAGCAGCTTATCTCTGAGGACATATTCTTGGAATAGATACTAAAACTATCATATTTGGTCTGCATTTCTCTACCACAAATTACAAGAGATGGCGCACACATTCTTAGAATATATATGTTGGTCCATGTCCCCTCATTCTGTATATTGACATCTCAGCCCATAATTTAAATCAGATAAACTCTATTTAAAACATTTGATAGCAAACACCTACCGCTAAACACTGAGCCAAACTCCTGGAATCCAGTTGCAGAGAGGGAAGAGTGATGAGCAAAGGGTTCAAGACCAGGCTGGAGATACCCACAGAAACTGCTGAACTGAACAAGAGTGAGCTCATGGACCCCATACTGTCAGCTGGGAAACCAGCATAAGACTGACCTAGACCCTCTGAATGTGCTGTTAGTTGGGAGGACTGAACAGTCTATGGGGTCTATGGTAGTGGACCAGTATTTATCCCTAGTATAGGAATGGACTTTGGGAGCCTGTTCCACATAGAGGGATATTCCCTCAGCCTAGACATATGGGGGAGAGCCTGGGCCCTGCTTCAATTGATATGACAGACTTTGATGACTCCCCATGGAAGGCCCAATCTCCCTGACGAGCAGGAAGGAGAAGGGATGGGGGCTGGTGGGGTGAGAAGGGGGAATGGGAGGGTGAAGAAACTGGGATAAGCATGTAAAACAATCTTGTTCAAATTTAAATAAAATTTACTTAAAAGAAAGCATTTGATAACCCTGTTTTAGATATTTTTCAAAGTTTATTTGTTTATAATTTAATTTTTATGCACTAAATAGTTGTATTACTACATTTTTCAATATAGGCTGTGTTACCCTATCATTAATTTTTATATCAACAAAACTCCAAATCTATTAATAAAGCATACAGGAGGACCTACCACCATCTAGAATGCACTCTTTCAGTTTCCATGCATCTGTCATTTAAAGCATGTAGGAAACAATGCATGTTGTATATGACATATTAAGACTATTATTTCTACTATTGTGATTTTTTGTTACTTTACATATTAAGATCCCTGGGCCCATTTTCACTAATGTTTCTTGATTTTTGGAAAACACCACTGAAGCTTGTTTACTTTATTCCAAATGAAATTCCAGCTTCTCAATTCAAAGACTTTTGTTTCATATTCTCACATCAAGTCCTTGATTCAACACTACCTGAAATAGCAAACTGGGAATTATTATTTATAGATTTTTTTTTAATTTGGGCTATTTATTGCTTAACCTGTGAAAATATATACTATATTAATGTACTGCTACAATTTCAATAACTAAATCCATCAGTTTATTTTCGAATCAATTATGTATAAATTGAATGATGAATTATATGACAAACATGTTCAAATCTGGCACTGGCTAATAGCTATTGGGTAAATCTCCTATCAAAGACATTACTTTTACATTTGATTTAAATATTAAATATCACAATATCATTATTGAATAGTACATGTATTAGAAAATCATTTAGAATCTAGTCTTGCTATTTTTATGAATTAATTTTCACATTATATATTATTACTACATGAGCATTAAAGTAATTGATGCTTTTCATTTTAGATTTGCTTTTTGAAAATAAGATATTTCATCTTAGATAACAAATATTGATTATGGTTTCCCTGCAATCGACCCAACCCAGTACCTCCCCACCTCTCTTCCCATCAAAATCCACTCTTTTTCTGATTCTTATTAGAAAACGCACAGGCTTCTAAGGGAAAATATAATAATGCATATGAAATGTCATAATAAAACAAAAGCTAACATACAGGAATTGGACTAAACAAACAGAAGGAAGACAATCGAGGAGAAAGCACAAGAGTCAGACTACCACTTGTTCATCCCCTAAGGCTTCTCACAAAAACAAACTGGAGCCATAATATAGACGCAGAAAACCTAGTGAAGACAATGCAGGATCTGTGCATACTGATTCCATCTCTGTGAATTCGTATGAAATTGCTTATGCCGATTTAGAGGAAGATCTTTCCTTGGTGTCACCCTTCATTCCCCCTGGGTCTTACATTCCCTCTGCCTCCTCTTCAGGGTTCTCTGAGCACTGACGGGAGGTTTTTTGTTTTTTGATAATTTTTTATTTAATAAGCTTGTTTTAAGTGTCAATCCCAAATCCCAGTTCCCTTACCCTCCCTTTCTCCTCTGCCCCACCCAATTCAAATCCCATCCACTTCCTGCTCCCTAGGGAGGGTGGGGCTTTCCACAGGGAGGCTTCAAAGTTTATAATATCATTTGTACAGGGCCTAGGCCATCTCTGATGAGTCTAGGCTGAGAGAGCATCCCTCTATGCAGAATGGGCTCCCAAAGTCCCTTCCTATAATAGGATAATTACTGGTCCACTACCAGAGGCCCTATTGACTGCCCAGTGTTCCCAAGCAACACCCACACTCAGGAGGTTTGGTCAGTCCAATGATGGCCTCCTAGCTATCACACTGGAGTCCATGAGCAGCTCCCCCTTGTTCAGGTAGGCAGATTCTGTGGATTCCTCCACCCTGGTCTTGGCCCCTTGGCTCATAACTCTAACTCTCTGGAACTGGATCCGAGGAGATTGGCTCAGTGTTTAGTTGTGGGTTTCTGCTTCAGCTTTCATCAGCTACTAGACAAAGGCTTTAGGATAACATACAAGGTAGTCATCAATCTCATTACTGGGGAAGTACATTTAAGATAGCCTCTCTAGTGTTACAAGCACGTTTTCTGTGCCACTCTGGGTCCACTGCCCCGCTATCACACCAGCCCCCAATAACACTCTGAGACTCTGTATTTGATACAATCCTGTTGGCCAGTTACTATTATTGTTCATGGGCTAGCTCTGTCTTAATTATTAACCCATTTCTACTTATCTAAGTATTTCCACATGGTCATATTACCAGAGAACAGTGGCCCAGCATCTTGCTTCCTCTAGGCTCTACATGCTGACCCCTCCTAACTACTTCCTCTTTCCTCCTCCTAGTCTCCTAGCTCTGCCTATCTTGCTTTACTATTGGCCACAGTGCTTTATTCATTAACCAGTATGAGAGACATATTTACAGATTAACATCCCCCATCATCTCCTCTCTTCTGTCTAAAATAAAAAGAAGGGTTTTAACTTTTACATAGCAAAATATATCACATAACAGTTATCAAGTAAGAATCACAGTTAACAATATTTATTCCATTAACATTTAATAAGATTTAAGAAAATATTCCATCACCTATCCTATATTTGTGAATCTAAAGTTCTAGGTGTAACTTATCTTTAATCCTAACTAAGGAAAACTATAACCATAACTATCTGTCTTCAACTCCATCAAAGACAACAGAAGAATAATATATAAACTCTAGAAATGACAGAGACAACTCACTGCCTGGTCAGTCACCTGAAGTTCTTCTGTAATGTTCCATCTTCAGCCCATAGGCCATAGTGTGTCTGGTAGACTCCTCAGCAAAGCAGAAAACTGTCCATCTGTATTGGCAGTTTCTCAGTCATTTTTCTCTGTGTCTTGTAGACTGTCTGGCAGCCTTTTCCATGAAGCAGGAATCCTGTAGCAATGTCCATCTGGTTTCAGCAGTCACTTTTCTGTGGGACTTGCATGTTGAGTTTATACAGCTTAAAGTCAAACAGTCTAGACAAGAGAAGTACCTTGCTCAAATGGCTAGTCTTGTCATATTAGAAGCAAACTCCATTATATGTTTCTTCAATGTCCATCTTTCTTTCTGATGCAGGTGGTGTTACCAGGAGCAGTTGTGCCTCACTGTCAAGAAAAACCCTAAACCATTTTAAATGCCATATTCTGTAGGTCTTTGAAAGGTTTGAAGAATGCCTATTCACCTCAAATACATCTCTGTATATCTAGAAATCCTAACTAACTTAACTCTAAGTTTTAATTATCATAGATAACTATAATCTGTACTAAATTATACATTACATTTTTCATTGAGCTATATAAACACAATACCTAAACAAGATGAGAAATATACATATCACAAAATTGACCTTAAATTTGTATTCATAAACAAAAATCCATTCCAAAACAAAGTATTCACATCTATGCGATAATTCACTTTTTACCTCTAAAAGGATTGTTTGTGGTTACTAGCCATTTATAACTAAGCCCATTTAAAAGAAAACAAACATTTATAAACAAAATTTGGAAATTTGGGTGTCATTCTTTCCAAACTGCTTCCTGCTGGTGGGGGCACTGTCATGGGGATCCTAAGAAGATGCAGAAATCTTGGCTGTAGTGGTCTGTAAGGTTGCAATGTCCCATTGACGTTGCTTCAGTGGGTCTTGTTTGATCAAACTACATTAGTCTGGAAGGAATCCATAGTTTTTCATTTTCTGTGGAAACAAAAATAGAAATCCTTTTCCCAGTAACTTGTCCTTAACCTTAAATTTTGGAGTCAAAGCATTTTTAAAATATATAAGTTGAATTAATCCAGCAGCATTTCTTTTATTAGTTGTTGTTATTTTCTTAGCAGTCAAACAATTTAAAGACAACAGTATTGCTCATAGTATCCAAAATTTTTCTGCTCTTTCCATCTTTTTTATTACTCTATTTCTTCTACTTATATTTTTATGTATTTTGAAACAGAGTTTCTCTGTGTAACTTTTATCTGTCCTGGAATTCGCTGCATACCAGGTTTACTTTGAAATCACAGAGATCTGTTTGCCTCTGCCTCCCAAGTGCTGGGATTAATGGTGGGTACCACCACACCAAGCCATATTCTTTCTTTTTAAAACCATTCTATTTCTTTTCTCTTTCTCTCCCAAGCCTACGTATATTTTAAAACACAGTGTAAACATTCATTGAAGCTCTCGTACACACCAATGGTTAGCACAGCTCTTTAAAAGCAATGAAGTTTTTTTTTTTTTTGCCGCTTATGCAAATTTTGGAAACCTCCATTAAAGGAGCTGTGCAAATCTCTGTCTACAACAAAACAAATCCATCCGAGAAAATGCTGCTACCAAGAAGTCTTGCTAGTCTCTGTTCCTTTGTTTCTAAACACTATTTTTTAAGCTTTTGTTAAGTTTTAAGTGAAAGTTCTCAATCCCACTTCTAACACCATTATGTTACAAGTAGGTTTTTCCCACTGCCCCCCACCCACTCTTAGTTCTTTCTTGTTGGCCAACCCTCTCTTACTTCTTCCCTGCTGGCCACATGTCCTGCTGCCACACGAGCCCCTATAACACTCTGAGACTCTGTATCTGATACAATCCTGTTGGCCAGTTACTATTATTGTTTATGGACTAGCCCTGTCTTAATTATTAACCCATTCCTACTTATCTAAGTATTTCCACATGGTCATCTTACCAGAGAGCGGTGACCCAGCATCTTACTTCCTCTAGGCTCTACATGCTGAACCCTCCTAACTACTTCCTTTTTCCTCCTCCTAGTATCCTAGTCCCAACTATCTTGCTTTCCTATTGGCCACAGTGCTTTATTCATTAATGTGTGGGAAACATATTTACAGATTAGCATCTCCCATCACTCTAGTATTACATAGATTGGGTCATCCTTTAGATCTCTGTACATTTCACTAGTACCACATTTCTCTTGAAGCATATAATAGCTCCCTCTATTATGGTATCTCTTTTCTTACTCTTCTCTATATTTTCCCTGACTCAATCTTCCTGCTCCCTCTTTCCCAACTCTCCCTTCCCCTTCCTCCTAACTCCCTCTGCTCTCCCCCCATGATCTCAATTTGCTTGGAAGAGCTTGCCTCTTTCCCCTTATCCAGAGGGCCATGTATGTTCCTGTTAGGGTTTTCCATGTTTCCTAGCTTTTCTGGTGGATTGTAGGTTGGTAATACTTTCTTTTATGTCTAAAATGCATATGTGAGTGAGAACAGACCTTGGTTTACCTCTCTCAAGATGGTTTCTTCTAGTTGCATCCATTTGCTTGTGAATTTCATGAGTGCATTGTTTTTGTTTGTTTGTTTTCAGCTGAGTAGTACTTTATTGTATAAATGTACCATATTTTCTCCGTCTTCAGTTGAGGGACATTTAGGTTGCTTCTGTGTTCTATTTCAAATAATGATGCTATGAAGATAGTTGAACAGATACCCTTGTTGTATAATTGTGCATCCTTTGGGTGTATGCCTAAGAACAGAATTACTAGATCTTGAGGTAGACTGATTCCCATTTTCCTTAGGGGTTGCCATACTGATATCCAAGGTGGCTGTACATATTGCACTCCCACAAGCAGTGAGGAATGTATCCCTTTCTCCATATCCTCTCAAGAATAAACTGTCTTTGGTGTTTTTTATTTTAGCCATTCTGGCAGGAGTAAGTTAGTATATCTCAGAATGCTTTGCTTTGCATTTTCCTGATGGCTAAAAAGATGTTGTCCACTTTCTTAAGTGTCTTTTAGCAATTTTGGATTCCTCTATTGAGAATTCTCTATTTAGATATATACCCCACTTTTTAATTGGATTACTTGGTGTTTTCATGATTAGCTTCTTTAGTTCTTTGTATATTTTGAGGATCGGCCCTCTGCCAGATGTAGGGTTGTTGAAGATCTTTTCTCATTCTGTGGGCTATTGTTCTATCTTGTTGTTGACTGTGTCCTTTGTCTTACAAAAACTTTTCAATATCAGAAGGTCCCATTAATTTATGGTATCAGTGTCTACACTACTGGTGATTTATTCAGGAATCAGTCTCTTGTACCAGTTTGTTCTAGGCTACCTCCCACTTCTCTTCAAAGAGGTTCAGTGTGGCTAGATTTATGTTGAGGTCTTTGATCCATTTGGATATAAGTTTTGTGTTATAGATCTATCTTCAGTCTTATCTACAAAGCAGCATCCAGTTATGACAGCACCATTTGTTGAAGATTCTTTCTTTTTTCCATTGTATAATTTTAGCTTCTTTGTCAAAAATCAGGTCTTAGTAGGTGTGTTGGTTAATATCGGTGTTTTCAATTCAATTCCATTGGTCTTCATGTTGATTTTTGTGCCAGTAACAAGCTGTCTTCAATACTATAGCTTTATAGTAGATCTTGAAGTCTGGAATGGTGATATCTCTGGAAGTTCCTTTACAGTATAGTGTTGTATTTACTATCCTTGGTCTTTTGTTTTTCCATATAAAGTTGAGTATTGTTCTTTCAAGGTCCATGAAGAATTTTGCTGGGGTTTTGATGGACATTGCTTTGAATCTGTTGATTTCTTTTGTCAAGATTGCCCTTTTTACTATGTTGATCCCATCTACCCAAGAGCATAGGAGATCTTTCCATTTTCTTGTGTCTTCTTTAATTTTTACTTTAGAGACTAAAAGGTCTTTCACTTGTTTTGTTAGCATTACCCCAAGATATTTCATGTTGTTTTGGCTATGGTGACATCCAGTTCAGGGATGAGTATTCTGTGGGCTCTCAATCTCTGCCTAATGTCTCAGTGTGGGTCTCGGTTTTTGTTCCAACCTACTGCAGGAGAAATCTTCTCTGATGACTGCTCAACTAGGCACTGATCTATGAATACAGTAGAATAGAATGCATTTTCTGCTGCATTCTTTTTGTTCCTTTGTTTTTAAAAGTAGTATTTTGTTTTACCTTAGGTCCTAGCATTGTGTAGTCTCAAGTTCTGTTTGTATTTAGTAGAGTATCAGTGAATCCATGATAATCTTTTAATTAACCCCAGCAAACAGATTGACTGTTCATTCACTTAGTTTCCTTGTTAGTAATTATTACTTCCCAGCAATCTGTTGTTTAATTTTCTACATTGTATTGTACATTTATTACTAATAAACTCTTATTTCCCAGAAGCATGTGGGTTTGATCCAGTTTTATATCAAAGTAATATAACCATGAGCAAAACAAGATATACCCTCTCATATATACATATATGTGATATGTATATATATATATATAAGAATGTATTCATTATTATTTTTTCATATAATGCTATACAATTCACATTGATTGAAGTTTAATATAATGAAATTTAGTATAAATAAAATATACTGTTCATGGATAAGCTTTACATAATATTATAACTACATGATAAGTATATTCTCATAACTTTGACTAAATATCTAACTGTGATGACTAAATTTGATGGAAACTAGATTGTTGAATTAAGTAATATACAAAATGCTGGGGACTCCAGGGAGATACTGTCTTTATCAGATGTTTATTTGAAACAGGCAGTGCCACAATAACCATGGATGGAACATTGTAGTATCAGGAAAAGTAAAGGACAGAGAAGAAGAAAATTTTTTTGTTTTTCCATTGTGTCCCAGCTCTCATTGGTAATTCATCAGCCCTCTTGGTATAATAGTACAAAGATATTACAACATTATTTTCAGGCTTTCATCACAAACTAAAGTTATCTCTCCAGGAATCATCCAGGCTTACAGTATTACTCTGTGACTGCTAAGATACCTAGTTCTATGGTCTGAGTAACTACCAGGTTCTGGAACTTTTCTATTGAGATAGCCATTGTTGAACTATATGGACTATGGCAAATTGCAAGCCAGTCTAATAAATTTCTCTTCTCACATTTTTCCCCTTTCTGCCTTTTAACCATAGAACACAAATCCTTTATTTGTACAATCAAAATACATTCTGAGTTCATGAAAATGAACATCTAATAAATGATTCTTAACAATTCCTGTGTTGCTTAATCTTAAATATGGATTACATCTTATATATAATCTCATATTAAAATTACTTTTGCCTATATCATACATGAGTATATATTTATATCACCCCCCTTCTTCAACACCTCTATGTTCCCCAAAACTGATGGCACACATAGATACATAGAAGATCATAAGGGAAGAGTTATTTTTTCTCATGATTTATGGGAAGGTTAATTGTATTACAGCAAGGAATATACAAATAAGTACATAGATAACAAATCTGCAGCATCGGTAGCATGTAATATCAATTTTGCCACCAACATCTCTGTTAGTCGGGATTCTCTAGACAAGTAAAACTGAAAGAATGACTCTCATTACACTGGCTTGCAGACAGTGATCTAGTGAGACCAACAATGTCTGTCCACAAATGGAAAGTCCAAGAATCCAGTAGCTGTTCAGTCCACAACAGTAGACTTGTAGGTTGATCTTCAGTGTATGCCAGAATCCCCCCAAAATAGACTGTAATACCAGTGAATGAATGATCTTGCCGGGAAATTAAGGGCAAGCATGCAGAGCTAAAGTTACTTTCTCACTTGTCATTTATATAGACTGCCATCATATGATTTTTGGACCAGGAAAAGTAACAAAAATATAAACTAAATCCATGAAGCTAGTACTTTGTTATTCAAAACAATATTTAGAAATATATTTTTCAATTCACATATTTTCACCAAAAGCTGAAATTTCTCCTTCTACATAACACTATGTCCCAGTAAAATCTTTCTTTCATTTTGACAAATGACATTTAGAGAAAGGCTCCTAATTCCTCTACTTTTACTTTCATTTTCACTCTCATGTACTTTTCTACATATCTAGGGAATTTGTCCTGACACATTTGCAAATTTTTAAATTGCCTAAGACTTTATCATGTCATAGGTGACTCATAAAGAGATGGAACACACGTTTTCACTATCCTTGCCTGTCATGATTCAGGATAATGAATATTATATTTATGTTTTTAAAATATAATTTATATGTAAATTTTCAGAGCTTCACACATTATATATATGATGCAATTTAATTTATATATTTGATACAAAACAAAATTGCACCAATGTAAGTTTGCAAGGTATGTCAGCAAAATTGGAAAACAGTATCAGAGAGTCTCTCTAGTTGTGGTGCTATTTAGGTTGCTGCTGCAAGATTTGATAGACTTTTCCTCAGCAGTAGAACAGGGACTGCACCTGAGCTCAGATTCCTGGAGAGCCCAGGATAGTTATCTCCTTCGTTAGTTATCTGACCTCCAGCTGATGGTTACAGGGAAGACAAAAAAAAAAAAAAATCATGCAAAGTACTATAATCAAAATGTAGGCCATTTGTCCATAATTAGATTGTTTCAACCTCATTAACAGGCTTTCCCCATTCCCGCACCACTTTAAAAACAAGAGAATAAATGTGGGGGAAAACCTGACATTACTGAAATTAGCATATATTCCCTTTATCGTTTATTCATGAATAAAGGGGAAATATTAAAATATTTTCCTTTTAGACTTTTTATCTTCAAGCATGGGATTATTTCACTAGCAAAAATTGTTTAGATGATTTAAGGCACTGTGTTTATGAATTATTTCCCTCTGTTGATCAGTTAGGTAACCCATTTGCTAACACTGGTTTTTGTAGCGTTTATATCTTTGAGCCAGATGGAAAATGCTATATAATTCCAGATATAATCCTACCATAAATGTCAAACCTGAATATTAAATGTATTGATTTAGGAGAAAACGTAAGTTCCAGAAAAAAATGCAAGATAGACTGTACTGGAAGCAGAACATCAGTGACACCTGGATATCTGTGCAGGTGGTTAGTATGACTATGCTGTCATATTCTAGATAGGTTTCCTGAGTGGGAAGTTTGCTGGAAAAGCTCCTGAAACAAGGATGAACTACTAGGGGATGTTCAAAAGCTGTAGGTCAGCCTTTGAGTTTGACGGTTTCTTAGAGATGTTAGTGGAAGAAAGTTCTTTATCCCAGCTCAGAAATTCATATTCTCACAGTTCCTTGCATGACCTATGTATTCTAAAGTTTTGTACCATACCCAAAATTTTTACTATTTAGTCAGATCTCTGATGGGAATCTTATCTAAGGCATTCTCTCTATTATTGAATAACCTTATCTGTTGCAGTGAAATTTTCACATTTCGTGATAATTTGGAATATTTAAGAGATTTTGTTAATTTATTTGTAATTCTGCAGTGCTATAAATATATGATGACTTCATTCTAATTACCTCTGTGCCTTTTAACTATCTTAAATGTATTGTCAACTTTTACCACCGTTGTTCTTGTAAATCATCTATCATATAATACACCAATTATCAATATATATATATATATATATACATATATATATGTATATATATATATATATACTGTACCTTAGACTGTTTCAATAACTGACATGATGCAGATAATGATGTAAAACAAAAATTAAATAATCTTTTCAATAACAATACAGGTAAGTTAAAACACGGTTTATGTCAATACACTTTATGTACACACATATATATATATATATATATATATATATATATGTATGGTTTGAATGGAGTAATGATAAATAGTATGAAATTTCTACATTAAAAATCCCAAAAATGATACTGTTCAAATCCTGATTAAACTATTTTAGATGTGATGTACAATAATTTTGGATATTGTGGTAACACCTACCACATACCAAACCCATTAAATATCATAACTGCATATACAATAAAACCCCTGTTAAAATAGGTTTACTTCATAATCTTTGTGCTTTTATTTGAAAATTGAGATTTCAATTTAAAAAATAAAGATTATAACTCTCCACTTGATTAGTGTTGTTCCTTTATTTGAACAAGACTTGACAGTCATTTATAGAGAGAATAGTTACATAGCTTCAGGAGAGAATAGTTACATAGCTTTAAGAAATCCAGCTTCCAGTGTTAGTTGGCTTCAGTCTTGTAGGTCTCTAGACTTTTCTTTAGGATCAGTTTTCTCTTCAAACCAATAATGGCTCCCTCTTTTATGTTCTCTCTCTCTCTCTCTCTCTCTCTCTCTCTCTCTCTCTCTCTCTCACACACACACACACACACACACACATACACACACACACACACACACACACACACACACACTTCTGTTTTCTATTCCTACCGTGACTCAATCTTCTTAGTCACACATGTTTTCCTCTCATCCGCTTCACTTTCTCCTAGTTCTCCCTCCATTCACAGCCCCCTCCCACTTCCCATGTGCTCTGGGGGACTTGACCCTTCCCCCTTTTGTGAAGGACCATACATGAATCTATTAGAATACACCTTGTCTCCTAGTTTCTCTGGTACTGTGAAATATAGGCTGGTGATCCTTTGCTATAGGTCTAAAATCCATATGTGAGCGAGTGCATACCATGTTCTTCTTTTTATGACTGGATTATCTCACTCAGGATGGTTTCCTTAAGTTTCATCCACTTGCCTGTGAATTTCAAGATTCCATTATTTTTTTCTGCAGAGTTGTATTCCATTGTGTAGATGTGCCACATCTTCTTTATCCATTCTTCAGTTGAGGGGCATCTAAGTTGCTTCCAGGTTCTTGCTATTACAAATAATGCTGCTATGAACATAGTTGAGCACATGTCTTTGTTGCATGGATGTGGATCATTTGGATATATAAGTAAGAGGGGAATTGCTAGGTCCTGTGGGAAAATAATTCCCATTTTCCTGAGGAACCACCATACTGATCTCTAAAGTGCCTGTACAAGTTTGCACTCCCACCAGCGGTGGATGAGTGTTCCCCTTTCTCCACATCCTCCCTAGCATAAGTTGTCATTGGTGTTTCTAATTTTAGCTATTCTGGCAGGAGTAAGATGGTATCTCAAAGTTGTTTTGACTTTCATTTCCCTGATAGCTAAGGATGTTGAGCACTTTCTTAAGTGTCTTTCAGCCATTTTGATTTCCTCTATTGAGAATTCTTTCTTCAATTCTGTACCCCATTTTTTAATAGAGTTATTTGGTGTTTTGTTGACTAGTTTCTTGAATTCTTTGTATATTTTTGAGATCATCCCTTTGTCAGATGTAGGGTTGGTAAAAATCTTTTACCAGTCTGTGGGCTGCCATTTGGTCTTGTCCACTGTGTCCTTTGCCTTACAGAAGCTTCTAAGTTTGAGGAGTTCCCATTTATTAATTGTTGATGTCAGTGTATGTGCTATTGGAGTTATGTTCAGGAAGCAGTCTCCTATACCAATTTTTTCAAGAGTACATCCCAGAGGCTACCCTTAATGCCCTTCCCTGATAGTGAGATCATCAACAAAATTATCCACCATCATGGAGCCCTCATCTAGTACCTGTTAGAAACAGAAGGAAACACCCATAACTAAACAGTTAGTCAAACTAGAATCCAGATACAGAGAGAGAGGACAAGATCAGGTTGCAGAAACACACAAAGACAGATGACCTGAACAAGGAAGAGCTAATGGGCCCCCCAGAATGATATCTGGGAATCCAGCACCGGACTGACTCAGAGCCCCTGAATGTGGGTCTCAGCCTGAAGTACTGAGCAGTCTAAGGGACCTCAGACAGTAGAACCAGGCTGTATTCCTTGTGCACAAAAGAAACTTGCAGACACATCCCCCATGGAGGGATACTCCCTTAACCTAGACACAGGAGAGATGTTCTAGTCCCTACTTCAAATGACTTGGCAGATTTACATGATCCCACCTGGATAGCATAGCCCTACATGTGGAATGAGGGTGGGAGGGAAGGAGGAGAAGGTGGTCAGGGTGCATGTGAGAGGAAAAGAGGTTAAGTGGGGGGGGTGGGAGAAGAAACTGGGATCAACATATAAAAATTTTTAAATTATATTATTAATAAAAACATAAAAATGGTTCTTGGCAAGTTATTTATGTATAGAACAATTTATCACATGTAATTACACAGAATTTATGAAAAATATCAGATTGATATGGCAAGAAATGAACACAATATTATTTTGAAATGTGAAGATTCATGACAGTAAGGTTGCTGGCAGCCATATTAAGTCAGAATCTTAGGATAGTTTTCTGTACATTTTATGTGACAGAACAGTGATCACAGAATGATGTGTCTCTTACGTAAATATTATTGGTTCTCTAATAATTGAGGGTTCATAGAATATAATACAGAATATTTTGTACCTCCAATTAATCCCCAACCTTCTCAATTATAAATAAATACAATAAAAGTCATGTTCAATTAAAAAAATTAAAAAAAAAAAGACACAATTCTAGCTCTATAGCTTCCTCATGGTTCTCTGGAGTACATCCATCTCCAGTATTTTACTTCTAAGAACCATAAATTATGACTGTAAATTTAAATATAGACAAAGTTATTCAACATTATACCTAATATAATATCCTTGCATCTTTATCAGAATTTGTGTTATGTCATTTTTATTGTTGGGTCTCACATTCCACAGAATGAATATATCATTACATTTGACCTGCTAAGAGGTATTTCAGGTTTTTTTTATCTAGTTTGTGCCGTTGTACACACAGCTACTATAAACATTTTATGTTGGTTAGTAAATACATGCATCCATATATCATGCATGAAGAACAGTTTGATGCTTAGGGTAATAGTACACTTGAATTTAGAAGATAATGCTGGGATGCTGTTACGCCCAACCTGGACCAGCAAGGAAGATGCAACTCCAAGAAGATCTTCATGCAGTTTATTCAGGATCCTTGAACAAGCTTCTTCTGCCCTGGGGAAATGCCCGCACAGGCTTAAATCCCTTTGTGCTGACCAACCCCAGTGAGCCACATGGACCCTGCAGATGGCTACTCTAATACTCTAATGCAGAAGCAAACAGGCTGAACAGGCTTAACCAAATAAGGACTTGTTTACTCCAGAGAGTGCTCACCATTGGGAAGGTGGAAGGCAGAAGCCAGCACCATCTTTAAGGTGCAGCACTTTGCAGCTCCCTAATGTTCCCCCTTTTTCTTTTAATAACACAACAGGCAAGGGTAGTTGTCTGGTCTCCAGTAACGCAGTGGACATTGTAATGACCCTGAATCCTGGTAGTCAGCCAAGTCAGTGCCACACCCTTCCAGTTTTTCCTGGAGGTGGGTGGGGCCTTGGACACAAACCCACATGCAACCAGACTTGCCCTTCTCAGAGTTGCTCACTTCCAGAGCTATCTCAGAGGGCAGTGCTAAGCCATACAACCTGAGCTTGAAGGATCAATTCTTGTTCATGACTGTGAGCCATGCTTGGGGGGACTGCCCTGCCTCAATGGCTGTAAATGTCTGGACAACCAGAGCTTCATGCCGCCTCTGAGGAAACTGCATCTTGCAAAGGCACCACAGGCCCACAAAAGAGATAAGCAACAAGAGGACAGCCATGGCTCCCATTTCTTCCCTCTCTTTCAGATGATCCATGGCGACGGCAAACCACAATGACAACCCAGTAGCATATCCCACATCCACATATGTCGAATTGACTGCAACGATGGCCACTCGCAGCTGTGCCATTAAATCATCAAAGTCGGTAGACCAATTTCCTAAAAGATGGCCAGACAACTGTCGTGACAAATTAGCAGCATGTGTAAAGTTCTCATATTGAATGCTGGTAACACACAAACATGGATACTTCATTTCACATCCCAATTGTGCCAGCTGCCACAAGGTATCTATTTGGTCCTGCACTAGATCAATTCTTTGGTTTACAATCATTAAACCTCCTTTTAGTTCAGCACCAATTGTGGATTCAGTATCCAAGGCAGTAGCCACATTCTTGGACAAGTCATTTAGCTTAGAGGCTGTATGCACCTATGTGCTCATAGCCATGGTAGTCGTGACTGAATCCACTACTGCAAAGGAGATAGCTGCAACTATGGCTACTCTAAGGCCATCATTGTTCAATGGCCCTCCTATCTTCCTGCAGACCTTCATCCATGCTTCAAGACCTTTACTTTTATAAGGGGTAATAGAAGCCCTACATTCTTTTGTACATTGCTCATAGACAAGCTATTTAATCAATGACATAGCAGCATCTGGATCACCAAAAAGTCTCCCTGCAGACTCCACCAAATGGGCCACAAAATCTGAAAATGTTTCCATGGAGCCTTGCAGTATCTTAGTGAGGTTACCACTCACCTCTCCCTTATTGGGTAATGACTTTCATGCTTTTATGGCAATCTGATTTACTTGTTCAAAAACTGGTAATGGATATCCTGTCTGTTGATTGGCAAAGTGTCCCTGTCCAAGCAACATGCCCCTGTCCCATGCTGCATTTCCTGCTGCCAGATTAGCTGCTGCAGCCTGCTCATTGGCATACTCAATTAAAAAAAGCTTTCCAATCCAGATACTGTCTGGGGCTTAGGCATGCTCGAGCTAGCCCACTCCAATCACTAGGAGTCATGCAATGCCTATTTAGGGTTTCAACATGAGCTACAGTAAAAGACGGTGAAATTCCATATGTTCTCATGGACTCAACCAAAGCCTTTATGACCTTAAAGTCTAAAGGCTCCTCATATCTGTTACTTTGGGCATCCTGGAAAACTGGATAGGCCAGACTTAAGTCATTTCATATGGCTCTCCAGACCTTAGGGCAAAAGGAAAGCCCTGTACCTCGGGTTCACCCTTCCTCTCTTTGATAAGCAGGAGGCGCCGATGAGAGCATTGTCCCGGGAGGGTCCTCCTTCTCCTTACATCACCATTTCTCCTTTCATTCCCCTCTCTGTTCTTTAAGGGACTGTTTCTGCACCTTATCTATGAGGGCTTGCAATTCTTTCTCAGAGTCTGTTTCGTCCATACCTGACATACCTGACTTTCTTCTTGTAGCATTTCTAGCACAGCTTTCCCTTTTTCCATTGCCTCTTTACAGTATCTCTGGTGTTCAATACAGCTATGCACTAATTTCCAAACAGGTGGACTCCGGACTTTAATGTCCCTTGTTTCCAAGCAAAGTCAAGATCCCTGCCTAACTTGTCCCAGCATGCTACTGTAAGGTCTCCTGAAACTGTGAACCAAGGTGCAATGGCATCACACTCTGTCAGGAATCTTTCTAGTGTGCTTATATTTTACATTTCTTTGAAAAAGGTAGCTCCTGAAGAGCCAGAAAAATTGAATGAGACTGAGAAGTCCACATTTTAGAAATTTTACTTTCGGTTCATTAGAACCTCTCGCTCAATGCCTGAGACTTTACTGCTGCTTATTTCCATGGTCTTTAACTTGGTCCCAACTTTCCTGGGATTTACCAGTCTACTGCCTTGTCTAAACCCAGAACTTTGTTGCTCCTTACCAGAGACTTTATCGCCTCTTTACCAAGGGCCTTAACTTGGTGGTCCCAAATTACCTTGGGAACTTACCAGTGCTGCCCTGCCTGCAAGAAGTTCTGATCAGAAGAGGAGATTCCCCATACGGGCCACCAATTGTTGTGCCCAACCTTGGCCAGCCAGGAAGACGCAACTCTGGGAAGATCTTCTTCATGCAGTATATTCAGGATCCTTGAACAAGCTTCTTCTGCCCCCCTTGAAACACCTGCACAGGCTTAAATCCCCTTGTGCTGACCAACCCCAGTGAGCCACGTGGACCCTGCAGATAGGCTACTCTAATGCAGAAGCAAAAAGGCTGAACAGGCTTAACCAAATAAGAACTTGTTTAAGCCAGAGAGTGCTCACTATCAGGAAGGTGGAAGGCAGAAGCCAGTGCCAGCACCAGCTTTAAGGCACAGCACTTCACAGCTCTCTAAAGGATGTTTTCCAAAATGCCGGTGATAATTTTGCTTCTGAATTAATAGATAAAATTCTCTTTGTCAGACTGTGTCTTCCTTTCCTCCTATACTTATTAATTACTGGAAAAGAAAATAAAGGTTTTTGCTTATTTAAAAGATGATTTGTTATAAGCTTACATCTTACATTTTCAGTTTTGTAAAGATAATATCAAGAGTGAAGTGGGATTTTTAATATTTGGAGTGTATATTTTGAATAAAACCTAGTGCTTATCTTACTTTGTTGCAGAATTATAGATGTTTTCTTTCAAAATTATGGACACATATATTTTTACACTAAAATATTTTTCTATCACCTTTTATTTTTCCCTTTTATTGAAAATGAATTCCTTTCTCATAGAATATATTCTGATTACAATCTCCCCTCTCTTTACTCTTCCCAGTTCCTTTCCACCAACCCTCCCACCCATATCTACTCCCATTTTCTCTCTTATTAGACAAAAAAAGGCTTATAAGAGATAACACCAAAGCATACCAAATAATAAATTATAGTAATGTAAAACAAAACAAAACCCATCAAATGGAAGTTGGAGCAGGAAAACCACCAGAAGGCAAATAGCCCTAAAAGGCAGAAGTATCAGAGATCTACCCACTCACATACACAGAAGTCCCATAAAAACACTAATCTGAAAGTCATAATATGTATTCAGAAGACCTGGTTCAGCCACCTGTAGGGCTGGTGCGTGCTGTTTCTGTCTGTGAGTTCACATGAGCTATGCTCAGTTGACTTAGAGGGTCTTGGTCTACTGCTCTCCATCATCACTGGTTCTTATACTCCCTTTAAGTTTGTTACTACACATAAGATTGATGGGTACAATGTGATGAAAACATTGAATATTTCTATTTTAATTCATATGTTATTGTTGAGTTTATGAAAAGTAATTGTTTGCAATATTCTTTCCACATGACATATTTGTTTTATTTTAATTTAGTAGTATATTTGAATGTATATCTTTCTTCCAAGTTTTATACATTTAAAAAATAGAGAAGAAAATACATAACTGATTTATAAAATTGGAAAAACAGAAATGTAAAACATCACACAGATAATTAAACTAAAGCAACAGCAAGATTACAGATGATTCAAGAAAACTGTGAGATAGTAGATTGCACTTTGGTCACACTGGCAATCATTTAACACAGGATGGAAGAGATTAAATAGTTGGATTAAAAGGAAGGGTCAAACAACAGGATGTGCATAGAAATTCATCTTTTGACATGAAGTTGTCAGATGAATATGAAAACAAATATATTTAACTTGTTTGTGTTGACTCCAAAACAATAGTAGTTCTGGCAGCAACTTACTAAAATTTTCTTGAAAGGAACATTCAACAAGTAGGCATGGTATACTAATATTTTTAAAATATTTACTTTTTTGAATTACAGATTATATTATGTATAATTAGATTATGTGCCATCCTTGTAAACAAAGAACGTAGTCCTTCTCAAATAGTTTTATTTTATATTATTTTTTTATTTTACATATTGAATCCAGTTCTTTCTCCCTTTATCCCTTCTTTCTTCCCTCTTTCCCTATTTTCCTCTCTCCTACCCTCTTATGCCTCCTGACCACTCTCCCCTCCCATCCCCCTCCCCCACTCCACATGTAGGAGTCATCTAAACTTGTCAAGTCATTTGGATTATGGACTAAGACTTCTCTCCTGTCTCTAGGTAAAGGGACTATCCCTCCATGGGGGATGTGCCCCCAAATTTCTTTTGTGCACCAGGAATACCTCCTGGAATCACTGTCTGAGGTCCCTTAAACTGCTCAGGCCTTCTAGCTGAAACCCATGTTCAGGGGGAATAGTCTGATTTTAAACCAGACTATTCGCAAAGTTATAAATGTGACATATAGAGGAAAAAAATGAAACCAGAGCTGGTTAGGCAAAGATGTATAAAAAGCTCTGAGAAGCTGGTCTTATATGGAAGTTTTGGGGAAGGGAATAAGTTAACTAATTAGTGGGAATCCAGAGAGAATCAACTTGACTAACACTCAAACATAGGAGCATGACTTTTCAATTCATATGCATAATCTGACAGCCCACAATGTACCCAAGTGAGGAAATGAGCTCCTCTTAGTTTTTGTCCCCCCTCCACTTTAAAGTCTTCTACTTTAAATTCATCTCTTCTATTTGGATGTGTAGAGATGTAGTGAAAGAAAGATTCCAAAGGAGACAAAACAAAACGTGGACAGTGACTCTGGCATTCTAGAAACTGAAAAGGAAAGCTGATTGTGCATTCATTGAGTCAATAGAACACCCCTTTCTGTCCTTTTCCTCTCACTGTTTTCCCTCAAGTTCCTTACTAGAGTACATCTAACTCTCTTTATAACCCCCGAGTTCTCTGTACAAGCAACATCTCTTAAAAATGAGTATGTTTTAAAGTGGTACTAAATAACTCCTGTTGTTTTCTGTAATAGTTTCTATCAAGAAAAGATAGGGCATTGACTGAGGAAGTAAGAAAAGACTGGTTTGTTTTTTCTTAAAATTTTTAGGAAGTATATAAAATTGTATCAGAGTAATTTCCTCAGCTTCGCCCAGAAGCAATTTTATATGAATTTAACATTATCTTTACAATGTGGGATATTTAAGGGTATAATCATAAATAGATTTCAGTGCTTAGATAGCCATAGAAAAATGTCTGGATTGGTGACATCTAATCGAAGTAGAAAGACTAAATGAAAACAACCTAACTGCAAATAAAACCTAACAAGTTATTGGCCAAAGGAAACACTGAAAATACAGACATAGTGTATTTTTATGTGCATGTATCCTTCCTTCATCACTGGACAATAAATGTCAACACACTCATGGCACATTATATAACTGTTGCTGGTGGTTTCTTTCCAGCTAGATCCTACCACCCCTAGCCCCAAACAAATACACAGAGATGTTTTATTAATTATTAAACTGTTTGTTGATGGCAAGAACTTCTTATTGACTAACTCTGTATTAATTATCAACCCATAATTACTAATCTATGAATTTCAATGTAGTCTTGGCTTACTGGAGAAGGCTTGGACCTGTTAATTCTTTGCCTGCTATATGGAAACTATCAGACTATCAGGTTGCCCTCTGTGTACCTTTCCCAGAATTATCCTCATCTCCTAGTCCCACCTATCTTCCTGCCTCCATCTGCTAAATAGTGTTTTATTCATCAACCAAAAGAGAAACATATATGCCAAAGGGCATCCCCCATTGTATAAGTTAACATAAGCTTTAACTGTTTAAAATACCTAATCTTTATTTAGAATAAATATTTAAAGATACATATTATTAATCATTTGCTTAACATACTAACTACAGAGTGCAATCTTACTACATCCCAACTCACATACAAATATTTCTATGTATCTTTTGTTTTAAATCATTATTGGTCTTTAGAGATAAAATAGTAGATGTGTAAATACTGTTGTGAAAATATTCATAATTAAAATTGTATTAATTCTCCTTACAAATATAAATATTCACTTGCTTTTGCAAAGACATATGTGTACAAAATATTTTGACAAATGTGAATCAAATTTGTAGTGGATAATATATATTTTTAGCTTTTATCTTTCTTTTTAATTGTAAGTGTGGTCATTGGATCAACATCTTATTTTCTTTTGTAGGAGATGAACATTCTATGTTCCACAAAGATATTAGTAACCCCAATGCCAATGTTTTGCTTTTATTTACTTCTTTTTTCAGATACCTTGTTTTAATTTTCAATGTTCACCTGAGCCCATTCCCTTTATTTACCTCAATGGTTGTCCTTAGAATAGTTGTGTAGCTCCTGATAGGACAAGTTCAACCTTTGAAAATCTTCCTCTTTCATGGGACTCAAGTGCAAAGTGGCATCAAGTTTTGATTGGCTAGAATTGATTCACAAATTGCTCATGTTTTCCATCTGTACATATCTTTTGAAGAATAACCATGCTCATTACATGTGGTTCTCCTTATTCCTCAGCATCATAGGCTGCCTGTCCAGGAGTAAGGAGAGAGCTGAAACAAGGAAGAGGGTTTGGACATCCGTGGATACAAAGAAATAGCCCTATGGGGTTTGACTTTAGAGAGACAAGTTTATTCCAGAATATATGGAATATATAGATTTGTGGACAGTAACAGAGGAATCATGTAATTTACATTAAGCAGCCCATTCTTATTACAGAGTTTGTATGTGGCAGTAGGGTCCTACAGCAAAGCTCCTAAGACAAGTCTTAGTTATCATGTGTGCAGCAAAGGGTAAGCTTCTAGCAGGGAACTATGTCAAGGGTTATGTTGGAGATTAATTAGGCATCCAGACTTACAGACAGATTCCAGTTAGTGTCAGCCATTGGGCTAAGAGATCTTCTCCAGATAAGGGTAGGTGGAGAACAGCAGTCTCCTTGTGTAAGAGTCCCTAGAATCACTGAGTTGGGAGAGAGCAGCCTAGCCATGATAGACTACAACCTGAAACAAGAAAGGCCTCGTAATATCTAAAGGAAGCTTTTTATCTACATTTGTACTTTTCTCATATTTTTATAGATATTTGTAATTCTACAATGTTCCTGTACACTTCTTTGATTAATGTAGACAATGGTCTTCGAATGAATATCTTTATATTCTAAATCTGACAGATATGTCTATTGTATTTGATATCTAGATTTTTTTCTCCATTTAAATGACAATTTTAGGGAAAATGATGACTCAATCCATCTCAATTTCTGTGTGCATGTATATTACTGTATGTTTCTACATATGTGTGAATTTACATGCTTATTTGTTCATATGTATATGATTATTCACAATGATTTTTTCTTTTGTGTATGGTCTTTGATGTATCTCTTAGGTATGGAGCTACAACAATTTTGCTTTTGTGTTATGTAATTATGCCTTTTTTTCTCAGGTCTTGTCACTCACACACACCTTAAAAAATGTCTTTCTGAAATCCACACTGGATTTTTTGTCTTTGTTTAATTTGATAGACACTACTGCTCATTCCACTGATGCTTCCTCTTACCTGTGAGAATATTGATTTTTTTTTTCTGGTCTTACTATCTTTTCTCTTCCAATCTCCAAACTACCACTTTGAGTCTCTAGTCTCATTTTTACCATTTTACACCTTGAAAGCTGTGATATCTTCTACTTCACATGTATAATTCAAAAGTAAATGGCAATAGCAAGCTAAAGTATATCTGAAGTATTCTTCATAAAGTGAACAAGACCCCACTATCATTTCTAAATTCTATAAAACTTCCTAAGCTCTGATTATGTCAGAATTACAGTAATCTCTTCTAGAAATCAAAGTGCAGTAAAACATCTGGGTAAATATATCTTTTGGGAAAAGATTACCCACATCTCTATAAGATAAAATGATCAATCCTTTTAATAAAATGTCACCAGTCAATAAACACCATTGCCATAGATAAGCAATTGTTTATGAATTCTTTGATGTTTAAAAGTCTATATGGTCTACTACACATCAATCCTTTACATTATGTTATTTCTTTCTGTAGACTGAATGACAAAGGCATTGTACACAATGAAGTAATTCAATGACCACACAGATCACTAGCAAATGTATTTGAAGCTGTACAATAGGTAGAAATTACTGCAAAACTCTTGTCAACAACCACGAACTTTTGTTGCATTGGAAGCAATTGATAGGCACAATGGCTGTGTAGATTTCTATTCTGTCTAGAGAAACCTGATCCAACTGCACTATGTCATAAGCCCTCTCCTATGCTCAAGCTTTTCTCCCAGTGTTTTCTCACCTTTGTCTAGGAACTGGAAACCTGCTATGTGTAGACAAAATCTAAAATTAGATATGGTTATGGTATTTCAATAACACCCGACTCAATGTTGCTATGTAAGCCAAAGGCTTCATAGCATATTTTCTATGTTATATAAGTCTCTCTTTACATGTAAATCAGGTAGTATAGTTCAGGCATTAAATTTATATATGAAGCCTATTTTCTATTTCTGTAACAAAAGATTTAATATTGTGATACATAAAGTGAATCCTTAACAGGTAACACTTCATTTTTATAATTATTTCTCTAATTTCTATAGATGAGGAAATTTTAATGTTTTAAATATGTTTTATTATTTTTATTTTTGCCTTTTTCATGTATGTGTAAAATGCAATGTGACCACATATACGTTTACTCTAATATCTCCCATTTCCTCTCATTCCCCTTCTACTAATCCATTTTCTCTTCCCAATTCTCTTTTTCCTCTCTCTCTCTCTCTCTCTCTCTCTCTCTCTCTCTCTCTCTCTTTCTTTCTTTCTTTCTCTGTGTGTGTGTGTGTGTGTGTGTGTGTGTGTGTCTGTCTTTTTCTGTCTCTCTCTCTGTTGCATAATATTTTCTAGAAATTATTTAAGACATAATGCTCTCATTGACTTGTAGATTTCTTATTTAGGTCAAAGGATTCTATACTGACCTATTTCAGAACACTGACCAGTTATGAGTTTCTACATTAATATCACACACACACACACACACACACACACACACACACACACACATACAGAGAGAGAGAAAGATAGAGAGAGACAGACAGAGAGAGAGACAGAGAGAGAGAGAGAGAGAGAGAGAGAGAGAGAGAGAGAGAGAAGCTATTCTTCATGCAGTTTTAATCAGTATCCTTGAACATACTTCTTCTGACCTGCAGGAGCCGGGGGGACCCTTGCACAGGCTTAAATCCACTTGTGTTAACCAACCCCAGTGAGCTACATGGACCCTGCAGATAGGCTACTCTAACGCAGAAGCAGATAGGCTGAACAGACTTAACCAAATAAGGAATTGTTTACGCCAGAGAGTGCTCACCATCAGGAAGGTGAAAGGGGGAGGCCAGCACCATCTTTAAGGCGTGGAACTTCTCAGGTCTCTACAGTTCCCTGTTTTTGTTTCAATAACGCAACAGGCAAGGGTAGTGGTCTGGTCTCCAGTAAAGCAGTGGACATTGTAATGACCCTGAATCATGGTAGTCACCCAAGTCAGTGCCACACCTGTCTGGCATCATTTTCCTGGAGGTGGGGCCTCAGATACCAACCCACATGCAACCAGAATTTCCCTTCTCGGAGTTGCTCACTTCCAGAGCTAACTCAGAGTGCAGTGCTAAGCCATACAACCTGAGCGTGAAGGATCAATTCTTGTTCATGACTTGAGCCATGCTTGGGGAGACTGTCCTGTCTCAATGGCTGTAAATGCCTGGACAACCATAGCTACATGCCGTTTCTGAGCAAACATCATCTTGCAAAGGCACCACAGACCCACAAAGGAGATAAGCAACAAGAGGACAGCCATGGCTCCCATTCCTGCCCACTCTTTCAGATGACCTATGGCAACAGCAAACCACGATGACAATCTGGCAGCCAATCCTGCATCCACACATGTTGAATTTACTGCAATGATGGCCATTCTCAGCTGTACCATTAAGTCATCAAAGTCAGCAGACCCATTTGCTAAGAGATGGCTGTTGTGGCAAATTAGCAGCACATGTAAAGTTCTCATACTGAATGCTGGTAACACACAAACCTGGATATTTCATTACATCTCAATTGTGCCAGCTGCCACAAGGTATCTATTTGCTCCTGCATCAGATTAATTCTTTTGTTTGTAATCATTAAACCTCCTTTTAGTTGAGCACCAATTGTGGATTGAGGGGGTAGCTACATTCTTGGACAACTCTTTTAGCTTACAGGCTCTCTGCACCAATGTGCTCATAACCATGGCAGACGTGACTGAACCCACAACTGCAAATGAGATAGCTGCAACTATGGCTGCTGTAATGCCAAAATCTTTCCCTGCAGCCTTTACCAAACAGGCCATAAAATCTGAAAATGGTTCCATGGGGCCTTGCAGTATCTTAGTGAGGTTACCACTCACCTCTCCCTTATTGGCTAATGACTTCCATGCTTTTATGGCAATCTGATTTACTTGGTCAAAAACTCATATTGGATATCTTTTCTATTGATTTGCAAAATGTCCCTGTCCAAGCAACATGTCCCTGTCCCATGCTGTGTTTCCGGCTGCCAGGTTAGCTGCAGCCTGCTCCTTGGCATACTCAATTAAAAAATCTTTCCAATCCAGATACTGCCCAGGGCTTAGGCATGTTTTAGCCAGCACACTCAAATCACTAGGAGTTATGCTATGCCTATTTATGTTTTCAACTTGAGCTACAGTAAAAGAAGCTGAAATTCCATATGTTCTCAGGGACTCAGCTAAAGCCTTGATGACCTTAAATTCCAAAGGCTCCTCATATCTATTGCCTTGGGCATCCTGGAAAACTGGATAGGCCAGGCTTAAGTCATTTTGTATGGCTTTCCAAACCTCAGCGCAAAATGAAAGCCCTGTTCCTTGGCCCCACCCTTCCTCACTCTGATCAGTAGAAGGTGCTGAAGGCATTGTTCTAGGAGGGTCGCTCCCCTCCCCACATTGCCATTTCACCTTTCCCTTCCCCCCTATGCCCCTTATGGGATTGTTTCTGAACCTTTTCTCGAGGGATTCCAATTCTTCCTCCGAATCTGTTTCGTCCATACCTGACTCTCCTGTGCTCTCAACCTCTTTTGATCTTTCTTCTTGTAACATTTCTAGTGCTGCTTTCCCTTTTTTCCATCACCTCTTTACAGTACCTCTGGTCTTTGATACAGCTACACACTAACTTCCAAACCAGTCAGACTCTGGACTTGAGCGTCCCTTGTTCCCAAGTAAAGTCAAGATACCTGCCTAACTTGTCCCAACACACTACTGTGAGGTCTCCTGAAACTGCGAACCAAGGTTCAATAGCATAGTACTCACTCAGAAATCTTTCTAGTGTGCTTTTTTTTTAAGATTCTTTGGCAAAAGTAGCTCCTGAAGAGCCAGAAAAATTGGATGAGGCTGAGAAGTCCCCATTTTCAAAATTTTACTTTAGGTTCATTACAACCTCTCTCTCAATACCTGAGACTTTACTGCCACTCATTTCCACGGTCTTTAACTTAGTCCCAACTAACTGGGACTTTATTGCTCCTTACCTGAGACCTTATCTCCTCTTTTTAATTTGGTCCCAACTTACCTTGGGAACTTGCCAGCACTGCCCTGACTAGAAGAATTACTGATCTGAAGATTCCCTGTACGGGCTGCCTTTTATACTGCACCTAACCTGGACCAGCAAGGAAGATGCGACTCCGGGAAGACTTTCTTCATGCAGTTTTAATCAGAATCCTTGAACATACTTCTTCTGACCCGCGGGAGCCCAGGGGACCCTTGCACAGGCTTAAATCCACTTGTGCTAACCAACCGCAGTGAGCTACGTGAACCCTACAGAGAGGCTACTCTAACATGGAAGCAGACAGGCTGAACAGACTTAACCAAATAAGGGCTTATTTACGCCAGAGAGTGCTCACCAACAGGAAGGTGGAAGCTGGAAGCCAGTGCCATCTTTAAGGTGTGGCACATCGCAGCTCTCTATAGTACAGATTTCCCATTACTTTGGAAAATACCATGAAAATTACTTATTATACTCCTAAATGCCAAATGTACCCATGTAGAATATACAAGATGTACAACAATATCTTTCAATTAATTGAAACAATTTATCTAATTTCTTACTCAATTTATAAAAATGCTATTACTGTATATTCACTGTATAAAATGATAGTGTACTGGCCAACTTAGCGTGTCAACTTGACAGAAGATATAGTCATCAGAAGGAAGGAGCCTCAGTTAAGGAAATTCATCTATGAGATCCACCTGTTAGTCATTTCCTCAATTAGTGACTGATAACGGAGTTCTCAGCATGGTGGATGGGACCATCCCTGTAGAGGTTGTCCTGGGTTCTATACTAAAACAAGATGAGCCAGAGAATGCAAACCAGTAAGCAGGCCCAGCCATGGCCTCTGAATCAGCTCCTGTCTCCAGAATACTGCTCTGTTTGAGTTCCTGTCTAGATTTCCTCCAATGATAAACAGCAATGTGCACATAAATGTCAAACAAATCTTTTTATCCCCAAATGGATTTTTGGATAAGATGTTTCATCAAACACTAGAAATCCTAACTAAGACAAATGGATTTCATAATGGCTTTTCTTAAAGTATATCATACTCTTTTTACCCTCACTTTCCCATGCCCATTTTGCAACCCTCTTTCTCCTCTGTAATTATTTTTCTTCTATATTATTAGTTTAAAACCCCTTGGTGATATTTTTAAATTAGCAACAGACTAGACTCACTGTGTCATTTTCATATATACAATATTTTTTATCACAACTTCTAATGATAATTAATTTTTCATTATCAAATTCCTCAAAAAATATGTGGCCCAAATTTCTTAGGAAAAGAAAAATATTTTATCCTGCTAGTCCTTTTAATCATTTAGACTTCTTGCTTCCTGAGCATACTTCATGGAATCAGCAACCTTGGAGTTGAAAGCTCTAAAAACTGATGGATAGCACATTCACAGGGCCTGTATCGATTATCTTTTGATCTTCACAAGTATGTTGTGGCCTGTGTGAGACCTCACTCCTAAACACACATCATAAGTATATAATAATAATAATAATAATAATAATAATAATAACAATAATAATAATATAATTTTTATTTTTACACTGATAAATTTATTTGCTAACAGATTTTTTGAACATTATATAAATGTATATAATATGTTTCATTCTTATTTACGATGGGTTTATTTCTTTGCAAGTTTACTTTCTTTTGCTAAGACTTCCAGTGCTTAGATGCATATATTTCCTGGCAGCCACTTTATTCATTAGTATGGAGCTTGCAGAAATGCAGAAATATGCAAAATTACTGACCTGGATTTAAATTTTTTTTTTTCTCTGTGACAAAGTATCACAAATCAGGGGGCAGATACTTAAATCCTTGAAAATAGAGTGTGTTTTCAAGCTCTTGCTCCACTATCTGAGTACAAGCTGTTCACCTAACACATGACGTGAATGTCTGCCTGTTACAGGGCTGATGGTTGAACAATAATAGCTTTGACTGTGGGAATAGTTTAAATGAATCAAATGCAATTTATCATCCAGTATTTTGCTGGAAGTTGTAAGCTATCAATAAACTTGAAATTTCTAAACACATTATGTGATCAGCTTTTTCACAGGCAATTGTCTATTGTATAAGTGATGTTGGAAGCATAAATTTGTAGTGTTTCTATTTATGCTATTTTTGCAAAATCAAAGCCATTAATTTGAGTCTTTCTACCTGTTCCCATTAGTAATTCACCTTAGTTTTCTTGCTATTGTTGTAATAAACACAATTATAGAAAGCAACATGAGACAAAGGGGTTTATTTCAGCTTACACTTTACAGTCCATCATGAAGTGAATCTGGGGACAAGAGCTCAGGTTAGGTATCCAGAGGCAGAAATTGAAGTCAAGGACATGGAGGAATGTTGTTTGCAAACTTGCTCTCCATGACTTGCTCAATTTGCTTTCTTATATAACCTGAGAGCACTCCCAAGATTGGACTGGGTTTTTCAAAGCAATGATTAATCAAGAAAGTACCCACAGAATTACATAAAAGCCAATTATATGTAGACTTTTTTTCTCAATTGAGGTTCTTTTCTAAATGACCCTAGCTTATGCAAACTTGACAACAATATTCAAATCAGGGTCTAAATTATTTTTTGTTGTATTAACTTCTGATTCATAATTATAAGTATATAGTAAGAGTGCATTTGATTTTAAATATGCATCATCACTGGTGAAAATTGAACTCAAGGCAGCAATAAAAATAACAAAGCCTATCTATAGCTATGACTTCTAGGGTACTACCTAGACATACCTGTACCTTTGGTAGACAGGGAAACAGCAACTTATTTGATGTAGAAAAGCAGACAGCATTTTCATGCTCTGACAAAATGAGGGGGTCAGTACTAAGTTTAGATTCATCTTTACAAACAAACAAAAACAAACAGAAAACCATGTTTTCTAAATTAAAGGACTGGCAGCCTAAGCCAAAAAATTTAACTGAACAAACTGGAAAAGTAACACTCCCCCTAACCGGAAACCCAATCCCTATTACAGTTTGTCTTAGTCATTGTTCTATTGATGTGAAGAGACATAATGACAAAGACAAGTCTTATGAAAGAAAGTATTTAAATGGAGTTGGAGTTCCTGAGACTTAGTACATTTCCCTTATGGGGGTTATAGGGTAAACATGGACAAATAGAGGCTGGTACTAGAGCAGTAGTTGAGAGCTCCATCATTAACCTTATGGAGACAGAGAGAGAGAGACAGAGACAGAGAGAGACAGAGACAGAGAGAGACAGAGAGAGAGAGAGAGAGAGAGAGAGAGAGACAGAGAGAAAGACAGAGAGAGATTAGGCTTGGCATGTTCTTTGGAAACATCAAAGCCCACCCTTTAGTGTCACAATTTCTTCAACAAGGCCATACCTTTTAGCCCATCTATTCTTATCCAACAGTACCTGTGGGAAGCCACAGCCCCAAGATGGCACCTGGCTGGATGCCAGGAAGTTTGTGCTTAGCTGTAAACAAGCCTTCTTTGGAAGTGCTTGAAGGATCTGGTGCACTTCCTCCTTCTGTGGCCCATCCAGGATCGCCAGGTGGCATGAGCTGATTGGGCTTTGAGAGCTCATTTAAGGGCTTGCTGGGGCTGGGAGAAGTGGAAGCTGATAGGAGAAGTAAGTTGATGGGAGTAGAGTAAGCTGATGTGTTTCCTTGCTGGCCAAGGTAGGCGCAAACAGGTGGTGGCCCATATGGGGAACCTCTCTGTGGATGAACGGCTCAGAACTTCCTGCAGTCAGGGCAGTTGACTGGTAAGTCCCAGTAAGTTAGGACCAAGATAAGGCCCTCAGTAAAGAGGCGATAAGGTCTCCAGTAAGGAGCAATAAAGTTCCTGGTTGGGACAAAGTAGAAGAAGCCAAAAGTGAAAGTATGGGGAATACAACATCGCAACCTATTTATCTCGGTCTTTAAGAGCTGTTACATTCAAAAGGGTTGAAACTAAAGAAAATCACATTAGAAAGACTTCTTAGGGAAGTTGAGACAGTAGCTCTCTGGTTTGTCTTCTCGGAGAATTTACCAGCTGCTGGGACAAACTTGGGAAGGATCTAGATTTTTGCTTGGACACAGGGAACATTGAAGTCAGGGACAAGGCCTATTTGGAAACTTGTTCACATCTGCCTAGAGGATCAAAAATGCTGCAAGGCTGTTGAAAAGTTTTCTGATTTTGTGGCCAGAATGATGGAGTCAGCTGGGAGGGTATTTGAAGACCCAGATATGGCCATGTCCTTGATAAAACAGCTTGTCTCAGAAAAGGTCCAGCAGGGTAGTGTCATTAATTATTTAGGGGCTAAGATAAATAAGAACTGTGTCATTCCACAGATGGCAGGGAAGGTAAAAGTAAATAGCCCTATTCAGCCATATATAATACAGCTGCAAGAGTTAATTTGGAGGTGTTTACAGCCCTTTTATATTCAACATATTAGGGTTGATTCACCTGATGCTGAGGATGGTAATGCTGATTGACAAGATAAAAGCAGATCAGTGGTGGGGAATCCTGTCGGTGTTCCCAAAGCCCATGCTGATTAGACACTCAGCTCAAGTTTTTTCTAGGTTTGTTAGTAGCAATTGGTACGGAATCAAAGCATTGATCTTGTTCAGGAACAGGTCGATGCTCTGTGGCAGTTGGCACAGCTGGGCTATGACTGGAAGATGACCGGCTTGTGGGTGACCACAGTATCCTACCAGAATTATTCTTTAGCAGCCAATATATCTAAACAGCTCTCACAGTATCTTTTAGGTAATTGGTCTGGCGACTTTGATAAGTTGATGCACAACCTGAGGCTCTCTAATGTGAGTGTGAATTCCACCCAGGTCAATGTCTTCGTTGCTGAGGGACTGTCTACATGGATCACCCAAGCCACGAATCATCTGAAAGAATGGGTGGGAATGGGTGCCCTGGGAGGGGTGCTTATCCTAATCAGTCTCATTGCCTTATGGTGTATCTGCAGGATGAGGGTTTCACAGAGGAGAAGTAATACCATGATTGCACAAGCCTTCGCAGCCCTGGAGGCAGGGCAATCACCTCAAGCTTGAAAGGGCTAAGCAGTCATCATGCTCAGGATGCAAGACGAAGTACTGCACTTGAGGCTAGCTTCTAGCAGCTTCATGGAGGGCATGTCTGATTGCATATGGGTTGGTATCCTAATCCCATCTCTGAGAAAAGATACCGGAGGGGTGTGGCACCAGCTTGGCTGGTAACTGGGCATGGGGCCATTTCAATGTCCCTTGTTTATCAGAGATCAGACCTCTACCCTTGCATAAAAGGGGAAACTGTGGGAAGCCACAGCCCCAAGATGGCACCTGGCTGGATGCCAGGTAGTTTGTGCTTAGCTGTAAACAAGCCTTATTTGGAAGTGCTTGAAGGATCTGGTGCATGTCCTCCTTCTGTGGCCTATCAGGGATCGCCAGGTGGCAAGAGCTGATTGGGCTGTGAGAGCACATTTAAGGGCTTGCTGGGGCTGGGAGAAGTGGAACCTGATGGGAGAAGTAAGCTGATGGGAGCAGAGTAAGCTGATGTACAAGGATCCTGAATAAACTGCTTGAAGAAGAGTAGTGGTTGTGTGTTTCCTTGTTGGCCGAGGTAGGCACAAACACATACTTAGTAATTATTCAAATATATGCTCTGATGGGGGAGTATTCTTATGCTAACCACCACATAGATGGTTTTAGGTTCTCAATGCTGAGCTAGACTACTTGCTAGCTCTAATACAGAAAGTATAACTTCTGTTCTCTTTTATTTTCCTATTCTTCTTCACTGTCTTCTCCCCCAAGACAGAGTATGAGTTTGCCTCTTTTGACTCCAATCCACGGCCCTTGAGTGATTTTATTTTCTATTTTAAGATTTATTTTTGTTTAGACCCAAAAGAATCTGAACAAAAATAGGAGTGGAATTTAAGTCCACCATGACTTTAATGTAGTTAATGTAATTAAACGCTTTTATTCTTTCCTTAAGATACTAAGCTCATAGATGCTTCTCAAAAAAGTATCTAAAAGTAAGAAAATTATTTCTTCTGAGAGTTATTGTTGGCTCTCTTATTTTAATTTCCTAATGACAGTATGTGATTGTCATTATTAAAGTATATGTCGCTTAAAATCTATTTTAACAAATATTGGATCTGAAAACTCATTATTTTATTTTTTTCTTGAAATCAATCTTTATTCTTTAATTCAGTAGCCAATTTTACTCCAGTGGTAATTATTAACATTGCAGTCAAAGAACATACGATGCATCCTAAAACTATTTTAAATTCATAAATTTATTATATATAGGAATTAATATATGTTAATATATGCTAAATATACTGAATTATATTTCACTTGAAATCTATTCTAGCAAATCTATACACTGACTCTGAAAACAATTTTTATTGATTGAAATATTAGGCTATTTTATTTCAATATTAATTACTAATACTAATTCTCAAGCAACATACTACATGCCATACAATTATTTTTAATTCAGAAGTATATAACACATATTAGTAACATAAAATATAGCCATATTATATCTGAATGCATAAATATTTATATTTTACAGAGTGGCTTCCGAAATCTTGAAGAAACTGCAGACATAAAAGAGGTATTAATTTGGTAGAGGCAGAGAACTAATATAGATTCAAAGACTTACTGATAATAGTTGGAAGGGTAAGTCATAAGCCAGTTTTGACATGCTGGTGGCATATGGAACTGAACTGTAGTTTTGGAGGGTTCAACTGTGAGACTGATTGAGAAGATACTTGGAGTAACAGTACTTCAGAAATGAGACACAGGATGTGTCCAAATGAGTGATTCAGTAAAATGACAAAGATAGATTTGGACATACCAATTCGTGTGGAAGACGAGATGAAAGTCTGGGGCAGTCTGCAGCTCTTTAACTGCACACTCATGCTGAATGGTGAAATTACAACCAGTGTGGTCTCCGAGTTAGTTATCACCCACACAGTCCTGGCTACCTGTGTTTCCTTTTATGGAGTCCACACCTGAGTCTTCTATCCTTTGTCATTCTAACTGTTCGGTTAGTTTTCAGACCAGCTCTTTCTGATTTGTTTTGTTTTCTTAAACATGTCTTTTATTTTTAATTTGGTGTATGTGTGTGCACGCACGCCCATGTGCATTTGTGTGTGTCTGTGTGTGCCTTTGGTATGCATCCAACCAGATGAAAGTGACAGGAGTTGTGAACTGCTCTATGTGGATGCTGAAATATAAACTATTTCAAGTTCTCTGCAGGAAGGTGAGCACTCCATCTTCTAAGGTTTTAGTATGTGCTTCTCTGCTCCCAACATACTTGACATGTTCATTAAGTGTTATAGTAAGTCCAATTGCCTCATGCATGTCACTGGAGAATGCTTGCTTCTAAATAACCACAAGGTGCAGAGTCATTGTGCCTCTGCATTTGCACTAAAAAATGCAGCCAAATTCTGCTTTCTAAAGCTCAGTCACTGTGAGATAGTTGAAAGCCAGGTTTTACACAATACAGACTTATCTTCAAGTGGAGCCAGCCTGATCTCTGCGGGACTGAAGCTGAATAGTGTTCCATCTCTACAACCTTCAAACCTTCAATGTCTAGGGAACTACTGAAACCCTGTGGACCGTTCCACTTATAAATCATCATACAATGGTGATCAAATTACCTCAAACATACTAATTATGTATGTATTTCACATTGAATAAATATATTTCAAGCAACTGCTACATAACCCAATCAATTTCAAAAAGAAAGGTAATTTTCTGGAAAACAGGTTGAGCAATACTTGTTTATGTCATTCAGCTAATAGTATAGTAGGAATACATATATAACAACCAGGAAGAGAATTAAAGTAAATGTAATCAGATTAAAATGCATTTTGAGAAAGAAACATAAAATACATTTATATGTGACATTTACCATCTAGTTTCAGTTAGATCGTGGTAGAAAACATGAAGTCTCTGTAGGTGGTAACAGTCCTTAATGGGTTGCACATGCATCTGTATCACTACTGTCAGTCACTCTTACCTGAGCATTAGACTTGCTGCATATTGTCCATCATTTCCTTGTCTGTCTTGCTCTTGTCCCTCCTAAGTGTTACAGCCAACCTTCTCCTTCCATTTAACACTGCCTCTCTGCTCTCATGCCCTTCACCTTGAGGTCTTTCTCTCCTTGTGAATTCCCTGTGGCCTTTGCTTCTACTTGTAAAATGTTTTCTACCGTTTGGGAGAAGGATTGTAGGAATCTGTGCTCTTTTTTTTTTTTTTTAATTTAAATGCCATGCTATATAGTCCATGTTTTTTCTTCTGTTCTCAGGAGTGATGCCTCTTTCTTGGTACTTGTTGCTCTTTGAATTACTTTTTAAAGTAGATGGGGAGGTTTCTCCCATGTATTTGAGAATTCCTTACCTCTCACCAGAATGTAAGCTACAGGCTGACTAATTAGAGAAAAATAGACCAAAATTACCAAGATCACAAAGAAACCTGCTTTGCTAATCAATTTATAAAAACAAAGGTTTGAAACAAATTGCCTATTGTTTGCTGAATTGAATCAATTATATCTAGATACTTTTATTCAAGTGTAAATCACTACATATAGTAGTTTTTATATTGAGATTAACTGTACATTTATGCATATTTTATGGCCTCTGCTCTTCTTAATCATGTTAGCAGACATTTCATACTTCATCTATATCTGTTGACTTGAAGTTTGAAACTACTGTTTGGAATTTAACAGCTGCTGAGCCCTGAATCATAGTAAGTATTCAACAGTTTTCTTAGTAAGTATATTGATGGATTACAGGAAAGAAGAAAGTCACAAACATCTGGTTGATTATGAAGTGTAATAGTGAGAAAAATGATAGCCATTATCCTAGAAACTGGGAAGAAAGACCCTAGGTTCTCTTGTCTTATTTTCTTCCTATCTTCTCTTATCCTGTTGAAGCTTTGGGGAAATAAAAGACCAGTCTGTTCTCCAAAGGCTGATTGCTTCTTTATTCTGGCCAGTCACAGTAGCTGAGCAATAAAAGTGTCCCTTTAAGAAGGAAATCATCTTCACCTTGAATGTTTGAACTAGATGTGAGATGTTCTGTTTGATTCCTTCTGATATCTATTAGTATATTTTTGTTTTCAAAAAACATTTTATACACTGGCATCAGACTCAGATCTTGTTTCAAAATTATCAACAAATATCATCTGTCATATTTATGAGAAACAAAAATATTGATACAAGTTTTTCAAGAACGAAATGAATCACTAAACATCATTCAACATGCTGGGCATTCTTTAACTGATCAGAGATACAAGCTTCTTTAGGGATGGTTGTTTCTAGCCAAAAACAGATTCCAGTGTAGGCAACTGTGTGAATGTGTGAATATGAATATATATATATATATATATATATATATATATATTCATATTCTGCAATGTGCCTCAAATAATAACAGAGAAGGTGGGTATACATAATTATAAATTCCTACCAGTTGCAAAGGAAGGGTTAAAGTTTTAAATGCAAAAATCTGCAATAACATAGAGCTTGCTTTGAGCCTCTGCTCTCTCAAATCCTATTGCTAAGGGAGATAAAATAATGAAAAATACTTGACTAAACTGCTGGCAAAACTCTTATTGTTTGTACCACTCTTGTAAAAGGCTCTTGGGACTAGCAGTGGGTTCCTTGCTATTGATTGGCTGGTTAAATAGGGGACTATTAGCTTCAGACAGGCTAGATTGATTACATAGCAGCAGCAGGAGCTAAGACTTAGATCTGAGTGAGCATCAGGGAGAGAGGGAGAGAAGAGAGAGGGAGAGAGAGAGAGAGAGAGAGAGAGAGAGAGAGAGAGAGAGAGAGAGAGAGAGAGAGAGAGAGAGAGAGGTGATCACTCTGTGGCTGCTGGGGCTAGATAATCCTGCTTGCCAGCTGCCTCAGTCAACAACTTCCTGAGCTGCTTTTTCTTTTACAAAAGGATGTCAGCTCTGAGAGCCAGCGAGAAATAACAGACTTCACCTTGGAACAGCTCAACATACTCGTGCAGCATTAAAGCAGATCTGAAGAAAAAACAAAAATCAAGCCCGAAGCCAGCCCCTCTTCATGACTACATTGCAGAGAGAACAGTTTCATGCTCCAGGTAAGAAAATTATGATCATTTTTTTTTCACATGTGTTTTCTTTCAGACAGCCACAGCAAGATACAAGCTTGCTTTTAAAACTGATTTTGCAGGAGAACATTTCTAACAATGCCATAAAATGTTTAAATGAATATATTTGCATGTTTATCCACAGGTACATTCACTTTTAATGCAAACATTGCATGCTGTATTTCTGTAATACATTCTCTATCTATGAAAAATAATTAAGTCAAACTCCTCCTAAAAATAGTAAGGTCATTTTAGTGCCAGTATTACAACATGTTAAAAAATATTGCTTTTTTGATATTAAATAATGTTGATAATGAAAACATATCAAGAAGTACCATTACTGCATGAACTGCAAGTTATAATTTGATATACATATAAAAGCTACCGATTTCGTACTCTTTTTGAAATCTGCCTTTGTAAGTGGAGTTTTAACTTTTTAGAGTATGCATGCTGTGTCACAACAATGTGACATTAGCCTGTCCTTTTATTATGGCTGTGGATGTTGTGCTTGTTATTGAAAGAGTCTGGCACTAAAGAAGGGAATTTGAGTTCAGAGATGCTTAAGCATTCTAGAGCTCACTGCTGAGCTGCAGTCCTATCAATTAATATTTAAAGTGTCAGAGACAGTATGTGCAGGCAAAGCACCTTTGGACGCATGTGGTCTTTCTGGGAGCAGGGTTTTAGAAAATGATTTCTCAAGAAACTGATGGAATGGAACAGTAATAATAGCGGGAGCAATGCAGTACTGATGGAAATGACTGACCTTAGGTTGTGGGTCAAAACATTAACTGCAAAGGCAGAGCATGGTGATCAAAGGGGTTTATTTTGTGCTTATTGGAAGCAAAATGATTGGTGGTATTATTGTGTAAGGGTATTTACTTTGGGATCAATGAAGAGCTAATTTATCGTGAGAGTTTCTCTGTCCTTTTGAGTATGGTTCTCTAGGTTGCTCCTTTTACTAGAGAACAAACTAGTATGTGATAAGTGATCAAAACTTTTAATATGTTTTACCATTTTAAATATAATCACAAGGTTGCCAAGTCTCTTGGGTGTAAAATATCTGGTGTTAAGGACATAACATATATTAAACTGGAATATTTGTGTTTTATTTCATCTTTAGAATTATATAAATGAATAACTATATTTGCAAAATCTTTTTCTTCATTATATGACATTGTCTTTCAGTTATAATTTTATGGACTTTAGTAGTCCTGTTGGTTAGGACAATACCATAAAAGAATAACAATAATGTGAATCGATATAACATAAACCATGGTTTTGCTAAAGTTATATATCTATTTTGGTATGTTTTTACAGAGTATTTGTTATTTTGTCTTGAATTGAGAGAGTTGACCACAATTTTCTGTTTATTTCGTTTGAATAATGTGAGATTCAATTACCAAATTGTGAAATACAGGTATCCTAGCACATGCTTTTATTGGTACAATAGTATAATCTTTAACAAAATCTCAGTACTTGTTTGAAGGCTGGTATATCCATTACTGCATTCAACATTCTGTTTTCTGGGCTGAATGTCAATATTGTCTGTAGTATTATTTAATTTCATGAAAATTATTGGATTTATCTTCTGTGAAGATACAACTTAGTTTCAATTAAATGATTTGTTTTTAGCTGTATGTTTCTTTAAACTTAATTTTCTTACAATTATGTACAGTTTCCTTATGATTTCTTTATGTTAGGTTGTATTGTTCTATAAAATAAACTAATTTTCAGTTGCACTGTATTTTATCTTAGGTCATTTAAATTTCAGTATGAGTATAGAGAAATTTTCATATTTTTCAATAAAAATAAACATTCTTCTTTTAAAAACATTTTTTAAAATTATGTCAAACCCTGTACCTCCCCCTAAATTTTACTTTTATTCTTGTTTTATTACTTATAAATTTGTACTTTCTGTGAGAATATACATTTCCTTATGTAGTTAGCATATGGAAATATTCCATGATGGGAGCATGAGAGTTCTGTGTAAAATCAGCACTTGAGTTACAGCTATTTAAATAGCATTCGCTCTGCATTCTGTATTATCTTTCTCTGCAAACAAGATCAAAGAGGATCACTGTCTCGGGATTGAGACACCTACAGGTCATTCCAAGTCTGAAATCTACAGTTTTACTCAATCAGTGCATCTTCAGGTTTCTCTTCTTTCTTTGATTTATGAGAAAGGTCAATTGGATCTTTTATTCACCTTCTTATTCATTTCCATAGTATCAGATGTCTGTCATGATTGCTTATTTTATCCACACTAAATGAAAAAAACACAACTGATAAAGCATGTCCACCTCTGTTTCTGTAGCTCTCTGAACCATTAGGGGGCTCTTTCTCCCCATGTTTTACTCAGTGAAATACAGCAAGGTGATGCTGCATTCCTGCAGCACTGATTCCTGTTTGTAAGACATGTGTACTGCTTCAAGAATTTTTCTAGTGCCTCCCACAAAACAGACAGTGTTAGGATATGTAAAAAACTTGTTTTCAAAGGAAAAGAAATTTGCCCTATGCTTAGAATTCTTTGAATTTAATGATGTATATAAATAACATATAACCTTTAATAACTGAAATATTTAAATCATGGAGATCTATTGAGACATAAAGGCCACCTGTTAAGGAGACACCATTATTAAGCCGTCTAAGGAACTTACTTTTGCATTGTTCTCAAATATCTGAGTCCAAGAAATTTAGTCTCAAAAAAATCAAACAGAATCTAACTCAGAGAGAGGATTACCTATTTTCTGTAGAAATAAGAACAGGAAAACAGAAGATAAAATGACGGAGTTCATGTCAATCTTCATGTTGGAAGTTCATTGTTGAATTCTTAAGCATGTTGTTTCTTTCTGCACAAATATGAATGGTCACATGCATAAAGGAGCTGTTATAGCTGATTATAGGTCCTTTCCTATCACTTTCAGAAACAGTATTTGCTGAGCTGCCCTGTGAACTTCTTTCTCTGCTGCAGCAGAAATTATTACTTAGGGCATCATATGTTTAAACATCCAAGAAAGGTACATGAGACATGACGCAAGCAATCCATTTGCTGGATAGATGCAGGAATTACATGACTTAGTGTGGTAAAAGGAATAATATTAGAGGCACCCAATATTGTACAAGTCATTCCAAATCTATTTTGATAATAATAAAACAAAGCAGTGATGATGATATAAATTATCAACAGAGTTATGGGTGAGAATTCTGCTACTGATAATTTATTGTTAAGGGTATTAAGAATGTTGTAATAACTTTTTATTTATTCTACAAGATATAGTTATATTAAAGAAGTTTAGAGCAATGCCAGATAGTGGTGGCATATGACTTTAATCCTAGCACTAGATTAATCCTGGTCTATAGAGAAAATTCCAGGACACCCAAGACTGTTACACAGAAAAACCTTATCTTGAAAAGCAAAATGCAAACAAACTAAAGACAGAAGCAAATATATACATATTTATATGTATGTATGTATGTATGTATCTCAACTTTTGCCAAGAATAAGAAAATTAATATATTTATGTTTCCAATTTAATACTAAATACATGAAAATAACAGTGAAGTATAGTATATCTTATCTCACCCAGTAGAGAAATAAAGCTTTTAACAATGTATGCTTGTGTAAATGAATGTGTGTGGGAGAGTGGGGTGTGTATGGATGTGTGTGTATTTGGGTTCCTTTGTAGGTATGCAGTACATATACACATGGCTATGCAGGTGTACCCTCCTTTATATAACTGTGAATTCTAATGATAGTGCCAACTAACTTGGTCTATTACTCTCTACCTTATTCTATTAATGCAGCCCCTGTCACTGAACCTTGAGTGAGACCAGTGGCCTCAAGCACCACTGATAATTTTAATTATGATGGCCATTGCCAGATCTATCAAGACAGGCTTGAAAAACTATCCCTGACCTTCAAATGGATGTTAAGGATTTGAATTTGGGTCCATTTATTGTGTAAAATGTCTTTTTATCTTTCTAGCCATCCTGCTACTTTGAGAAAGAAGGATGTGGGTGACATTATACAATATAACAATATCAGACTTCAAAAGAAAGTCCTACTAAGTACATTGAATGACATTGATGATACTGAAGGAGAAAAGAATATTTGTAGATGTTTTATTGTATTTCTAATGAACTAAGTGGTGTGTATTATATTATTTCCTTTCAGGTTTATTATTTGTAAGGATTTATTTATTTTTATTGTATGCATGACTTCTTTACTGGCTTGTATCTCAGTACCATACTAGTAGACTTCTGTGATTGCCAGAAATGGATGGTGTATCAACTAGAACTAGATTTAGAGATTTGTGAGAACCACCAAGTGAATACTGAGAAGCAAACCAGTCCTTACTAAGAACACCTGGTACTCTTTACCACTGAGCCATCCAGCTTGATATAAGCTTTATGCCATCTTTTTTATTTCAACAAGTTTTATTTCTATATTCAATCACTCCTCTCATCAGCACAAAAATACATACTACCCTCTATTTTTGTGATTATAACATATAAAGCTTGCATGAATACATTATATATCCTTCCATTGAGGCTGTGTTTTTCTGATATGGAAAGCCGATCTGCTTTTTAACTCTCAAGTGTACAATATCCATCATATATATTCATGTATATTATTGGAATAAATATTTTGTAACTGAGACTCTTAGTGAAAAAAATGGACAATTCTCAGGAACATTGTACAGATTTCAAGTTTTTTTTTCCTGCCATTCCTTATTATCTCTTTGTATATAGGAGATAATGTGACCTGTTGAACAGTCTTTTGTTCAAATCCTTACATGGATTTGTCATACTTAAAAACTTGAAGTCATGCCACTTAACTCCTCTTTCTAGTCATTAAAAATCATATAATATTGTATCTATTGTGACAGTAAGTGCAATGTGAATAACTCCCTTAAACAAGAAAGTATCATAGACAAAAATAAAGTCATTTGGAGTAAATAGCATATTTTCTGAAGAAATAAATACAAAAGTTTATAGTGAATGTAAGCAGAAATATCAAAGGTATATATTTAATCTTTCTCTGTCTCTCTCTCCTTTCTCTGAATTGAAAGGATATTAATCTTGGAGCCAAATACTTGGATCAGTGTACTGTTATACTAGTTAAATTATAAAAGCATCTTAAAGCAAAACACAATAAAACATAAGTTCTCCCTGTTCTACTGTCCCTCTGCCCATGTCTTTCTCTATAAGTATTTATAAGTAGATGTGTTAGAGCATTTGTCCCCAATTAATTGATTTATATTCTGAACTACCCACTTAGACATTCATTAAATAATGTATGCTTGCTTTTAATATTCCTTTTTATAACCTTAGCTGCTGGCTGGGATGTATACCCAGGGTATAATTTCCACCATGTAGATGTAGAATTCTTACTTAAATCGCTATCATTTTATCTTTTTGGCTGGAATAATAGAACTGGCAATTTTTTGCCAAGGATATTCTCTGATGAACTGTATGTATAACCTACTGAGAGAAGAACACTTTGAACTACAGGAGCAAAATTAACACTGAGAGTGTTAACTATTTTTTGAAATAAAATTTCAAAGGCCATTTTTAATACATATTTATGGTAAGGAGACTGAACTGTTCACCAAATCAAGGTTAGTTTTACAAATCAAGAAACAGTGTATATAGGTGTAATTCATGATTTTGTTAGATTATTGTATATCTATGTCTGAGCGACCCAATGAAACATATCCAGAAGGAGCAGAAAGGGAAAGTGTACTTTACACTTAAGATACAGAATATGGTCTGTGAATTAATGCTGGTGCTACAAGGAGATAACTATCAAAACTTGAATAATTTATCAGAATTGCTCAATTAGAACAGACTGCTTAAATGTAAAGTGAGTGTGCAGGAGTGTGTGTGTGTGTGTGTGTGTGTGTGTGGCTGTGGGTATGGGTGTAAACTAAAAATCTTTAAAAACAAAAATTAAACTAGACTGCCCAGTCCTCCTAGTTGACTGCCACTTTCAGAGAGGCAGGTTTGATCCTATGTTGGTTCCCCAGCTGTCACATTGGGGTCCAAGTGTTCCAACATGCTTAGGTCAGCTGCTTCTGTGGGTTTTTCCCAACATTGTCTTGACCCCTTTGTTCATCATTCATCCCTCTCTGAAACTGGATTCCTGGAGATTGACTCAGTGTTTAGCTGTGGATTTCTGCCTCTGTTTCCATCAGCTACTGGATAAAGGCTCTAGAAATACATTTAGGGTATTCATCATTCTCATTATAGCAGAGGGACCCTTAAAGTAGCCTCTCCTCTATTGCTTAAATTCCTAGTTGGGGTCATCCTTGTGGATCTTTGTACAATTCTCTAGTGCCAGATTTCTCTTTAAATGTATGTGGCCTCTGGCAGTGGAACTAGGATGTGTCCCGTATTGCACTAATGAACTTCTGGAGGCCATTTCCCATGGAGTGATACTCCATTTGGGGTGGCCTAGGCCCTACCCCAAATTACTTGACAGATTTTGATAAGATGGGAGGTCATTGGTGGGTATGGGAGAATGGAAGGGAGAGGGAACTGGGATTGATATGTAAAGTAAGATTGTTTCTAATTTAAATAAATTTATTAATAAAAAAATTAAAAATATCAAAATAACAAGATCGTTCTGGATTTGAAGCTCTGTCATAGCAGACAGAGCTTTGGGAAACTTTGGGAAAGGTGATTTTCTATAAATTAGTGGCAAATCTTTTCATAATAAATTAATACTGGAAATTCATTGTGAGGATGTCTGTACGATTAGTTATGTTTATTCCAGTAAACAGTTCATATAGGTGACAGACCTAAGCACAGAGGACAGCAGGACTCATGTTCACATTAAATTCCTTTGATTCAAATGTGTCTTGTATATACTCAAGCACACTTATGAACAAATAAAGACTACCATATTTCATTCTTTGTGATTCAGGTAACCATGATGGTGAACAAAGAATGGACTGACTGTATTTGTCTGTCTACTCAGCAAGACAGACAATTGCTTTGGTCATCCATCTGTTCTCTTTTATATCCTTTCATGTTCCTTTCTAAGAAACTGGGCTTATGTTCCTAAAAGAACATTTAATTTCATTTTGGATTACTTTCTTTAGATTCTGCCAAGAATCATAAAGAGCTAAAAGTCAAGCCAATAAATGTATCCTCTTTTCCTTTGATATGGAGGGCTCTTGTTTTATAATATTATAATTTTCTTCACTTTATATAGCTTTCTAATTAATAGATTCTTTATGGCAGTTACTCATATATTTATGACCCTTAAACATAAACTTATTTTTGTTACTACATCGTTACTGCAATTTTTCTATTGTTATGAATAATAGTGTAAATACCTTTGTTTTCCGATGATCCCTAGTGACTCCTGTGAAAGGGTTATTTATCGCCAAAGGGTTAGAGACCCACAGGCTGAGAACTGCCTCATTTTACAAACTCCCCCAAAACATTTGATTCTGATTTCAATCAGCTTCTGATACTCTTAAGATTTAGTTCTCAGTGGCTTAGAAGGGTGTAATATCAGGCTTGTTTATTTCTGCCCCAATTCCTCATTGGTTCAAGTGTCCCTGAGATAATAAAATATTTCCAAGATGTTTAGCAAAATTTCAGGATTTTAGGTCAGAAATGTTAAATTGCTATGACTGCCTTAAAAGAATTTGTTATTACCTAAATGACAGAAGAAAATATGTGAGGGAAGTCTGTGTTATTCCTTTGGTAGAGACTTGCCTTTTTATTACCTTACTTATTATTTGTTTTTTTTTTTTGTTTGTTTGTTTGTTTGGTTGGTTGGTTTTGATTTTTTTTTTTTTAGTTCACTTAGGTTCGTATTAAAATTCCAGTTAAAATAACCTATGTGCTTTTTTGAATTCTTGATACAACATTGATTAAATAAATTTGAGACTAAAAGCTGATAACAGAAGAATTTAAACAGTAAAGCAAATGGATTCATTACAATGACTCCAAGTTATTTATATGAATATACGTTGGCCCTTGATCAGCCATGAGTTTTTTGTTTGGTTTGTTGTTGTTGTTGTTGTTGTTGTTGTTGCTATTGACAGTAAATGGTGAGTAGAATATATACATCAAGCACTGGTGTTTTCAATAAGTCAAGTAAGAATCTAATCATGTCTACAGGTTATTTTGCAGTATGGCATCAGTAACCTAGTTAACTCTCCTCAACTATTTACTTGCAATGTTGATTCTGAGACTCTACTTATATTCACTGTATTTGAGAGCTTAGAAATGAGCAAGAAAACAAGCCAGGAAAAGCATGCACATGAAAGCATGGCTTTAAATCATTTGGTCAAATTGTTACAAGAAAGTATGAAAGCTTCTAAGGGCATCTGAATGGTTTGGGGTTAAGCTGAGAAGCTTAAAACAAAGTTTCCCTAAGCCTCACTTGACAGTAGAGGTATCTGTTCTCCTTTGCCTGAGGAGTTCAAGCTGATCTGGCTTGCAGATGAAGTAGAAAATCACTTGAAAAAGTTGGAGTGAAAGTTTTCCCATTGCTAGTATATCTATCCTTCTCTTCACTATTTCTGACCTCATTAATTATACCTAGAGCTCTCTGTGCATTGGCAACATTCTGAATAATATTTGATCTGAGCAATAATAGCACTCCTCTGAGCCACTTTCATAAGTTCATTAATTAATATCTCTAAAATATCAGGAAGTATGTTAGAAGATCATGAAATGACTAGATGGAGAAAATATAATATTGAATTTCACTAAATGTAGTTACATGAATCACATACCAAGGGCATTAATCCAATAGGTTCCCTTGAATACTGAAAAATATCTCTAAGTAATATTGTTGCTGAATGAAATAAGTACAGATCTCACCTAGTATTCTTATATTTGGATAATAATATCATAAAGATATCAGCTTTTATGATGTTTTGCTGCCTGATGTGTTTCTATTTTAACTTACAAATTATTTATAATAAAGTTTTAATAAACTTGAAAAACTATTCTAAGTAGAAAATACTGTATATTGAAAAAGTAATATACCTACTGTATTGCTTATCCTTGTAACATCACATCATTGCATTTGCCATGCAGCAAAGCCAAATGCCATCTGTAAGAATAGTCACCTACCAAGAAAACAGTAGTATCAGAGTGTTTAGTAGGACTATTTTTAGAAGTAGGAGTGTTTTCATTTGTCAATTACTGGCACTTGTTCTACTTTGATTTACTCAGGAAAATAGCAAAGATATTGTGTTTTTAGGTCAGTGTTGGAAAACTTTAAATTCCACAAGGAATCATTTTCCCTAGGCAAAACGGTATGCGTCTGTTAACTGGCATGATTGAATACCTTTGATATTCAGTGACTGCTCTTCGACCAGGGTTCTTTGTAAGTTTTCCTTCAAGCTTCTTGCTAGAGTTTCAAATGGAGAAGAAAATAAAAGTCTTGAATATTTACTCCCCTGTATCAATTAACACTAACTTCTTATTACCCCAAATATTTAAACTTTCATATTTGGGCACTGTGGCAATTAAGTTGCAATTGAATTTTAAAGGATATTCAAATCACATTCAGAAGAGTTGTTTTCTAAGTCTATCCTGTGGTGTCTTTCCTAATTTCTGAAATCAAGCTTAATGTATGTCTAATTTGTTAGTGCTGTCATCCTTGCTAATGCTTTCTGACTCTTAGAGTGATGATGTTGAGGGAGGGCAAAGCACAAGGGTGCTACTGGGAACTTTCTGTCCTCCCAAATTACAAAATATGTTATGTAAGAACTTAGTAGCTTTAGAGACAATATGTTTTGAAACCTAGGAGAAATTTTAAAGAAAAAATAAATTGCCTCTTTCTTCACTCGGACTGTAAAGTGAATGCACATTCCTTGATGTGCGAGTTGTCTCTGAAATACTGACAAATATGCAAGAAGATATAGAGAGAAGACTGAAAATTCACAGTGAATGTGGAGAGTTGGGAAAATTTCTCCCCTTCAGAAGAGCTCGGAGAATGGCTCTCTAGGAGGATGCTGGAACTATATTCTTTAGTGAAATGACAGATGAACATATCATCAAAACAAAACATTCTGTAAGTGTTACAGCTCTGAGGAGAGAGGTATCCTACTGGTGGAAGCCAGGCTATAGCCTTGAAGAGAAAAGTATCCTGGCTGTCAGATATCAGTGTATACCTATAACAGTGTTCAGATTGGGGATGGTTTACCTGAAGGAATGTATCAATTTATCTCCAAGAGAGCCCTAGTGAACTCCTACAGCCAACCTTTCTCCAATATACTAAGGGAGATTCCCGGGAGAGATGTCCCCAGTTCTCTGCTCCACTCTGCGAAGGGAAAAATACTGCAGTAATATAGCAGTTTACTCTTGCCCTGGGGAAACAATGTTCTTCTATCTCTGACCTGCTCCACTCCAGCAAAGAAAGGTCTCACCAAAATCTCCTTTAAGAGAATTATTGAGGGAGGTTTCCTGGAGAGTGACTTTCTGCCAGGGAGGCAAAAAGCAGCCCTAAACTGAACAATATAAGCCCTGGCTTATATTGCACTTCTTAGTGAGTTTTTCCAGGGTGAATATTTTCAGGCTGTGCATTGTTTGGATTTCAATCCATAAATGTGAACAAGCTCAGAGATTGACTGATAATGTGCTCAGGGGTTGGTTGGTCTTTCTGGTATTTGGTCAGGTCCATAGTGTGTTTATTTAGCTCTAGTTTCAGGGCCAAAACATGTTTCTTTCCTTGGCTCTTTTTAACTTTTTGGTTCTGGTTCCACCACCAGTTTCTTACACTGGCTCTGGTTTCAAGGTTTAAGTGTGATTTTTGTTTTGTTTTGGCTCTGGTTTCTGAGTCAGGATGTATTTCTCTGGCTAATCCTTTTATTCTACGCATACAATTCATAGTTCAAAGATTGAAGAATTTGTATATAATCATTTTCAGAAAGTTTTAATGATGCCATATAATCTAACTTTCTATAATTTATAATGTATTTTGAAATTAATAATAAGCATATACTTGGCTTGGTCGTTTCTAATAATGGAGGATCTGATGGACTACACTTTGAGCATTAATTCTAGCTTGTTTTATTCAAACGTTTGCCTGAAGATTAAAAGAGAATTAGATTAATAAAAAGAGTTCAAACAGACATGTTGGGATGACTACCTTAACAAATCAATTTTCAAACAAATATTAGTTGCCTAAGGCAATAGAACTCCCTTGTCAGATGTTTACACCTGTGTAATGCACTGCAGCTCTCTAACAACCAGTTGTTTGGGTTAAATTTGTAAGTACCTTAAGTATATCGGCAAATAATTTTTAAGCCTAAGGGATGCTACTTGAAACCATATATCACAGTAAAAAGTTCTTTCATTCTATTCTATTTATTGATTTATCATGGAAACAAACAATAGCACAGCACATCATTAACAATTAAATGTAAACATCAAGATGATGTTCTATACCAAGTCATGTGCATGTAAAGGGAATAAAGGAGATGGTGGATTGTCATTAAGAATCCAGCAGATGTGTTTAAAGTGCTCATCTTGGGTGCAAAGTTGTTTGTGTATCTAGCTTGCATGCCAACCTGTAAGTCACAGAGTCTATTCCTGTTTAAATAATGTCTTCATAAACGAGGCCTCACACATTTACTATTGGAAAATACTTCCTGTCAACACCAATGAGATGCTTTGTAGCACATGCTGTCCCCTATGTTCTTTTTAACTGAACAGCATTTAGTACACAGAACACTAATTTGATATAATGTATTTCTATAAAATTAACTAAGTTTGTGAAGTGGGGAGAAATTGGGTTTAAATGTAATCAAAATACTTAGTGTAAAATTCTAAAATATAAAATTAGTTATAAAAATGAGCAGACTGACAAGACTGAACATGAGGAATCATTGGGGGTTTGGATCCTTATATGTTTATATTCTAGTGACTCACAGGGTATCATCCAGATCTTCAGAGATCAGTTATTGTTCAGCATGTGGTGCAGAAACAAACAAACAACCAAAAAACCCAAAAAACCCAAAAAAAACAAAAAACAAACAAAACAAAAAGCCAAAGATCCTAGATTTGAGTGTTATACAAAATCAACTTCCACTCAATATGCACTATGCACTAGGAGAATGGACGTTAAACAGGATCTAACACTAGATGTTGATGAAATGGAAGGCAAGAGCACACATATGACATGTAAGCTAAAATGAAAATAAGAGTAAAATAAATAGAATATTGAATTAATATTTATGATTGATAAAAATCAAATAAAATTTTGATGAACATTTTTGATAAAGTAAGTTGGAAATAGTTTTCTATTATCTCAAACAAAATTGTTTTTTTCTTACTAGGTAATATTACTAATTTTTTTAATTCTGTCAATAACTTGATAAACAATGGAAGAATATATGGAATATTATACTGAACCTGTAATATTACAGGCCATTGTCATTTTTTTTTTTTGATACTCTCTAATTTGAGGTAAGACTCTATTGATGAAAGTGCCACATTCTTGAAAAATAAAATGATATGAAGCTAATTCTGATATTAAAACTTCATCCCCATTGACTAGTAATTATAGTACATGAAAGATCTGTACATACTAATGGGGAAGAGCAGTAATTAGTAATATTCTATAGCTATGAAAAAAGTACAATAATTACTAATACTAACCCTTCAAACTATGCCTGCTGAGCAACACTGGTATGAATATTATATGAGTAATTACCTACTATGAATATTATTTCCAGATATTATACAAAATATAATCTATGTCAGTATTAACTGAGAAAAAAAGAAATGACTGGCTAGGACATTGGATTTATGGAATAGCCTTATGTTATTATTTTGCACAATGAAATTAGTGTTAAATAGTCTCTTACGTTTATATCCTTATTGAGTTGTGTCTTAAGTTTATCTTCATATCTATATATACTCATCAGGGAAACATCTGTTTAGTGTAAATGGTAATTAATATATAAATGCACAAGTAATATATGTATGAAAATGAGTGACTGTGGAGTTTGGAATATATGCATCACAACCCATTCTTCTGAGGTGGAATGATCATTTGAGAAGAGTAGGGAGGCATATTTTAAGATCTAATATCTTCAGTAAAACAGTGATTGCTGGATGTGCAGGACCATTGAAAAATGAAATTGCTGTGGGTGTGATTGCATGCAGAATCAGTTGCACAATATAAAACCAGCAAAAATCCTAGCACAGTTGAGCAAGGATCTTTGAAGTCACAGCCTTAATTGATGCTATATTGGAAGCAAATATCTTTTGGGAGAATCAGGTTTCTTCAGAGACATGAACACAGAAATGCTACCCATAATTTGTTTTATAAAATAAGACAGAATTGAAAGGGAATTTAGTAGGTAAAATGTAAGAAATATTGGGATAGAAGAGGTGAACTTGATCAAGACACATCATACAAGTATGAAATCCTCAAACATTAAGAATTTGTTTTGAAAGAAAATGTTTGATTATTAACAAGTAAATAATTCAGCTACAACATAGACTAATTCCAAAATCATAAGTCTGTTTTTTTGTTTTTCTTTAATGTATATGATTTTTTATTTAAATTAGAAACAATCTTGTTTTACTTGTAAATTCCTGTTCCTTCTCCCTCCCCTATTCCTCTATGCCCCCCCCATCTCCCTATGTCATCCCCTTTCTTTTTCCCAGGGAGGTTAAGGCCTTCCATGGGAGATCTCCAAAATCTGTCATATCATTTGCAGGAGGTCCTAGACCCTCCCCCATGTGTCTAGACTGAGAGAGTATCCCTCTATGTGGAATGGACTCCCAAAGTCAATTTGGACATATTGGGATAAATACTGATCCACTACTGGAGGCCCCATAGACTGACAATCCTCCTAACTGACACTCACATTCAGGGGTTCTGGGTTGGTTCTATGCTGATTTTCCACCTATCTGGCTGGGAGCCATGAACTTTCCCTTGTACATGTCAGCTGTTTCTGTGGGTTTCTCCAGCCTGGTATTGACAACCCTTTTTTAATTTATTATCATCAGAGAGTACATTTCAACTACTAAATTGACATAAGTATTATTCCAAAGTACTAATTGCAAAAGAAGCATTTGTATATGTATTTAAATATTTGGGGGTTATGAGAAAATAAAGGGCAATGGTGATTTGTTTATGTGACAATTTGACAACAGCAGATGGTGGCTGATAGTTTTTATTGACTACTTGGCATACCTAAGAATCATCTGGGAAGACAGAGTCTTAGTTGAGGGATTGATCAGATCTGACATGCACTTGTGGAATTATCTTCATTGATTCCTGATAGGGGTTAGGGGCAGCACACTCTTGGAAGCTTCAATCCTAGACCTTTCTGGTATAACAAAAGTTGATGCACAAGCCAATAAATTTTCTGTGTCAGTTACTGCTTGAATGCTTACCCTGCTTTCCATTAAATATTGAACTATGACCTGAAAATACAAGCTGAAACAAACAAGGTAGAGCTTCCATTGTGAATTTTATTACAGCAGCAGAAAGTAAACTAAAACATATGTCAAACACTATATCTACTGAACCATTATGCCAACTCCCATTTACATGTTCTTATTTTAAATATATCAATTAATAGTTCATTTTCATACCTTATCTTATAGTCAAAGACAAGAAGATTGATACTATGCTTTCTCTCAGTTAGTCCCATATTTTATTTCTAGTTATACTTTAAAGATATTGTTGACTAACTTTCTGTAGAATTTCTTTGGTATTAGCAACGAGATGGCATTTCTTTATATTTCAAAGCAAGTGTAGAACTCTTAATATCAATTTCTTTTCTCTTTGCAAGATTACGTCACTTATTAAGTCTGTTGGGAGAAAATTTTTTTATAATTTCATCATTACTTTTAGTGTTTCTGAAAATTGATAGCATGTCCTTTTGTTAATTAGCCAGTTAAATGAGGTGAGTGGTATAGACCCAATTATTGCTCTCAAGAAACTCAAATTTTCAAATAAAATTTCCAAGATGGTATTTTGTTTTGAGTCTTTTGAGAAAAACATACAATCTTTTTCTTAAGATTGATATAAGTCAGTAGTTAAAACATCATGAATCACTCTTCAGAGAATTCTGAATAAACTAGATTCCAACTGGCAATTTACCTGCTGTGTGTTCTTGGTCTTTTTGTCTAATTGGGATTGACGATGTGTTTGTACATATTTTAGGATAGCAATTTTTTCACATGTGTCTTTACCAAGTCATTTTTCCCAAACTGAACTGGACTTCCCTTCCTATTTATAATGCGTAAAATTAACTTTAACCACCTTGGCTATTAAATAAATATCAGGTAAGCATCTCTAACACAAAACTTATTTTCTTGCAGTTATTATAACATCTGGGGTAAACAGGAAAAAGGGAGCTATGAGATGTCAGTGCTTCATGTGTCATTTAAAATTTATTAAGATAATTTGCTTTTGGGATAGAATGATATGGTAACAGCAGAGTAGTACTTAAGAAAGCAATAGAGATACAGTTAAAAAATTAAAAATGAACTCACAGGTCAGCAAGATGGCTAACTGTGTAAAAGAACTTGACACACAAATATGTGAGTTTATATATCCAGAACCACTGAAAGCTGGATGCATGGAGTTAAGAGTCTGCAGTACATTCTTCCCACTTCAAGATAGGAGGCAGTGACAAAAGAGAGTACAGAAGGTGGTGGATAAAATCTGGCTTACGTGGTGAAAAACAAAGACCCCCATCTCTACGTACACAGTATGAATTAGCACCTGAGATTCTGAACTCGACATCTGGGTATGTCAGGTACAGCTCACAGTTGGAGAGATGAACGCATGTAGTGGTGGGTGGGTGGGATAAAAGAAAAAGTAAAATAGGAGAAAGAAGAAATGAAATGGATTCAGCCTAATTCCTTCTCTGTGCTTTATGTGTACTTGGCTGTTCTTCCAGCTAAAACAAGCTGAACAGGTATGCTTACAGCTTTGACTTCCTAGACTGAAGAACCATAAGCTGAAAAGCCACTGTTTGTACTAAGCCAAGCCTCTGATGATGTATTTCATGTGACACAGCCAGAACATTGCAAACAGGGACTCTGACAAGGCCACTTAGTCGATTGGCTCATTATCCTGAAATGTCTCTCTCCCAGATTTCCCTGCCACTGAATCTTCTTTGGTGTTTGGCAGATATTGGCTTTGTTTTGTTGTTCTGTTGTTGAGGCATGTAATTGCCAGATTATTTTTTTGATTGTTTAATCTAGATGACAGTTTCTTGGTTTCTCAAAATTTATTAGGCTTGAGATTCTCATTGTCACATAACCAAGCACCAAAATTTGTAACTGTGATTATCCACCTACATTATGTAGATTCTGAGAAGAGTATCCTCTATGGTTTTCTAAAAGTCCCAAACTCTTGGAACTCATGTTATTCTAGGGCAAGTCACTTTGAACTATGTCTCTGATGTGACAGCATCGGGTGTCTGATGGTGAAGAAATGCTGATTCAGTCCTTGAATTTTCTGTGACACATCTCACCTGCACTTAGCAGCTGTTTATTGCTTGGTTCACTGGAGCATATGATGCTGAACCAAGGCACAGGTCAATAAAGCCATTTGCAATGATAAACCCTCTGAGAGAGGTGATGAATCAACCAAAACTCCTCTAGGCTAAAGGAAAATTTTGCACTTTAGGCACTAATATATAATCAAGTGAATCAGCAGTCTGCACATCTCCCTAATTAATTTTACTACCTTTGGGGAGGCATGAAACAAACTCCTAAATGCTTTTTTCCCCTTCAGTAGGGATGTGAGTGGTTACACATCAAATTATGCAGACAACCCTTAAACCTTGGCCTTTTAAGTACTTACCCAGTGATTTTTTTTATTTTTAAGTTATTAAAGCCTTTATACATTGTAAGTTTTCATGTTCTTCCTGTTTTTCAAAAGTATTTTCTGTTAGTTTAAAATAAAATTATTTTTCTATAATTCTAAAATGAGATTTTAATACTTCAATAAACCCATAATAATTAGTTAGGGAATGTATACTGTTTCATCAGCTATGCATAGTGCATGATATAATTAACTTAATACTCATAATAATAAACCATAATTAATATTTTGTGTTTAATTGAATCTACTTAATAAAAAGGCTTAGAAGTGTTTTATTATAGAGAGTTCATCAGGATGTGGTATTCAATAGTCAAATACAAGTGTTTCATACTACAAGCATATGTCATAATCATTTCATTGCAAACCATTACATTATGTTTATTAAGATAATATGTTCATAAAACATATGTATTTATGTGCTAAAACTTTAATAAAATTTAAATTGTTTAAACAAATACTGCTTAAAAGTCTATAATTGTCAAATGGATATATTAGTAAAATGATGTTTTATACTTGTATCTCAATTATAAAAATAGAAATATTAATATTTTTCATCCTATGCACTATAAAACTATAGTAATAAATAACGCCAGTGTTCTCAAATAATTTTATATCTATTACAAGGACTAGTATTGTCATTATGCTATGTGATATATACTAGATTATAAGCTCCTGAATAAATATTTACTTTGAAGAAGAAACTATGGTCAGAATTGCAGAACTTTTCACTTTTAATATTTTACATTATTTCTTTAACTTTATTCAGTTAACCTCACATTGGTGATATTAGAATGTTAAAACTTTTGGATATTTTTGTTAATTAATCTACATGGCCTTTTAACAATAATTGGGTTTCTTATGAAAACAGTTGTTTTCAGTGGTGTTTGCAAAGTCATCATGGTATAAAAAACAAAACCTTGACATATGCAGTTATTGCTTATACAGTCAAAGTTAAATGGGTGTTTAAGACAGTAATATAATGGAAATAGAGTGTGGTGCATTTCAAATGCATGGAATTTGTAGAATTAATGAATTCTGGGCATATGTGGTCCCATATTCCCTGAGTAATGAAACTATCATGGAAGTATGACAATGACAACTGAGACATCTATTGTCTATTAAATCTGATTAAATCAAACACAACTCACCTTTAAAATTTGTATGCAATGATGCAATGAGAGATACAAATCTATAGCATGAGTTGTATAGATCACTAGGAAAATGTTAGGTTCACATGACAGAATTCTGAGTTTGTTAATTATTTCACTGCTTTTAAGTTTTATTAATTAAATAAATGTTAGATTCCTATCTATCTGTCTGGGGGCCCATTATCTCCTTCTTGTTCAGGTCAGCTGTCTCTATGTGTTTCTGCAGCCTGGTCTTGCCCTCCCTCTCTGCATCTGGATTCCAGTTCGGCTCAGTGTTTAGTTGTGGGCGGTTTGTTTCTGTTTCCAACAGGTACTAGGTGAAGGCTTCATGATGGTAGATAAGTCACTCATCGATCTCATTATTAGGGAAGGGCATTTATGATAGCCTTTACATGGTTGCTCAAATTGTTAGTTGAGGTCAGTCTTGTAGGTCTTTGGACAATTCTCTAGGTTCAGTTTTCTCTTCAAAACTATAATGGCTCTCTTTTTTATTCTCTCTCTCTCTCTCTCTCTCTCTCTCTCTCTCTCTCTCTCTCTCTCTCTCTCTCTCTTTTTCTAGTCTATTCCTCGGACTGACTCAGACCCCTTGAACATGGGTCTCAGCTAGAAGGCCGAAGCAGTCTAATGGACCTCAAACAGTGGAACCAATGTGTATTCCTGGTGCACAAAAGGACTTTGGGAGCTCATCCCCCATAGAGGGATACTCCCTTAACCTAGAGAAAGGAAAGAATACCTATTTCCTACTTTAAATGACTTGACAGATTTTGATGACCCCTCCTGGTGTGCAGCACCCTACATGTCAATGGTGGGGAGGAGTTAAGGGTCGGAGGGCATAAGAGGGTGGGCAAGAGGGAAAGAGGAAAGGAAGGGACGGGGAACTGGGATTGATATGTAAAATAAAAATTAAAATGCATACATTTTATTAAAAAAATAAAAAATAAAATAAAAAAATGTTAGATGCTGGAGGGAAACTTTGCCACTGAAAGGTCAGACATATCCTGAAATCAGAATATAAAACTGTTTCAGCAGAGGAGACACGTCTTCCCATATACTTGAGGTAGGTCTGCTCCTTTCTTTGAGCCTCACACAGGTTTTTCTCTGGTGCTACCTAGTAAGTCTGCTCCTTTCTATTCCAAAAGTCCATCTAGCTCCGGAGGGAGTCACACTCCCACAACCTCCACCTCTATTCTACCCTCCTCTCAAAATCCCACCTCCATCCTCTTGGACTTCTTTCCCTTATGTTACTGCCCAGGTCTACTTCCTGCATAGAGGATATTTTCAATTAAATAATGGAAGTCAACTTCTCAAATTTATAGAAAGAGATTCATAACAAGGTACAAAAGGCCAACAGAAAATCAAGTAGACAGAAGCCTAAAAGTTTGCAGCAACATTGGAACAAAAATACACACAAATTCCAGTTTCACCTCATTTGTTCAAAAACATTTATATTAACACCTAGATTTAAAGCTGAATATTTATTCACAAGTGATGGGAGATGTTATTCTGTATATATGTTTCTCATACTGGTTAATAAAGCACTGTGGCCAATAGAAATCTAGATAGGCGGGGCTAGGAGACTAGGAGGAAGAAAGAGGAAGTAGAAGGCGGGGTCAAGATGTAGCCCTGGGAAGAAGAGGACGCCAGCCCGGCTCCCCGATAAGACGACCACGTGGAAATACTTAGATAAGTAGAAATGGGTTAATAATTAAGACAGAGCTAGCCCATAAACAATAATGGTAACTGGCCAACAGGATTGTATCAAATACAGAGTCTCTGAGTGTTATTTGGGGCACACGTGGTTGCAGGACAATGGCGGCAGAACCAGCAGCAGCCGGCGGGGAAACCTGCTGTAACACACAAGAGATGGAGAACACATTTTACATGAATGATATGCCAGTGTTCTAAAGGTGAACAAAATCTATGAATGGTAGAAAGAGATTTGCTAGGTAGAAAACATTTGCTAGCCTGAGAGTGAGGAGGGGTTTAACATTTTATACCTTGTACAGAAGCCTAGTGTGAAGCACAAGGAGATGTCAGAAAGTGTGAACTATGAGCCTGTTTAGAAAAGTTTCTGATGTGTAGATCCAATGTTAAAAAAAAAGACTGCTGTTCAAGCTAAGTAGAAGTCTTATTGAAAGCCGTTCCAAGAGAACGACTTCTGACTTTGACATTTTCTTCCCTTTTCTTTCTCTCTTTCTGTTTTTTCATAGTGACTTGTTCTTAATCCTTCTAAATCTATCAGAGATTCCATTCTGCAACACATTTGTTGCTAAGTATCTCTCACAGCTGATTAAATGAAGTTCTTTTAGCTCTGCTGAATATTTGATGGGTGACTACATGTACTCATAGCTCAATCTGTCAGGACAGTATGATCCAAGTTTAATTGCTCTTAAAATATTTTCATAATTGCTCTACTGAAAGTGACAATGTTAAATATTCCATTGAATAAGAAATACCCCAACTGTTTGCAGAACAATTTTCAGTGAAGTATGTCTTCAAAGAATCACAAGACATCAACATCTGGTTATACTGTGTGTTATTGATATAAAATAAAGTAATTGGATGATATCCTATTTTTGGTACTAGATATTGGACAAATATAATACCTATATACAGAAGTTTTACATGAGGAGAGACCCATCTGAAGGACAGTAGAAACTTTTTTTATTTTTTGGAGTATTGTTGGATTTAAGACACAGACACAAAATGCATGCATATGCAAAAGTACTGAGAAATTGTCTAAAACTTTAGGAGATTTGTGGTAGAAATTAACTGTTGATTATATATGATAAAACAGCTAGTGTTATAGGCTATTAGTATCTGGGGAGAAACAAGGAATTACCACTTAAAAGACATTATGTAAAATAAAAATATAAATTGTGCACATACAGAATATTTACAGTATTATGCACACAAACGTTTGTGGGTTCTTGAATGAAACTCACATAAACACACACAGATAATGAGAGAGTGAGAGTCTCTTGGTTTTATCAGAATATTCAATGCACTTAGGACTTCATATTTCTAATATCATATGTAATTAATTTAGCTCATTTCTATAGATTCCATCTCCTAAAACAATCACACAGTCTGATAGGATCCAGACACAGATATTTGTGGAGACACCAACATTTGTTTTCACTCTAAATATGCCTATCAATATCGATAAAATAGGACTTCATCAAGATTCTTCTTTGACATACAGTTTCTTGTTTATTTGGAGTATATATCTGGAATAAGATTATATAATTAACAATATTGCCAGTAAATATCACCATTGTTTCTATTAATGCTGTTTCATGTGCGAGGGAACATAGTTATTATGGCAAGAACAGAGAGTTTTGTTGATATTTCTTTACAAGGAGAAAAAACATTAAATAATTTGTGAGACTTGGGTCAACCTTGCAAAGCCCATAGTCTTCCTGACAATAACAACTTTGAAACAAAACACTGTTTACTTGTATATGAATAGTATGTTATAAAATGATATGAAACTTTCATTTAAAAATAAAACATAGCTTGGTTAACTTTTAGGAGTATTTTCAAAATTACTATGTATTTAAATTTCTCCATAAATCATATATATTTGTTTGATAGATCTCTGAAAATTTGATGACACCATGTTTTCTGACTTCTGTGATTCTTCCGATTTTCAAGTTTAAGTGTTAGGAAATTGTAATTTATTTTATTATTTTATTTTGCTTACCATGCTTTTTGAGGCTTTTAAATACCTGTGTATGCCTTGAACAGACATAAAATTTATAATCAAAATTAAACATTAAGTATACAAATAAGCAGAACAATTGTCAATGTTCAAATACTTGAGGAGTGATTGTGCAGAACACTGCAATGATATTCTTCCCCTGAAATCTAATGTGAGAGATGCTGGTTGACATCTGAACAATAGTGCCCATTGAAAAGTGCACACACCTTTCTCTTTAGGTTCACATTTGGGCTTCTGTGGTTCTAAGTACTTTGTATATTTATGCATCTGTGTTCAATTTCTGGCAAAGAGAAGCCTATTTGATTAATGATATCAGCAATATTTTCTATAGTATAGAAATTAATATTTTGAGTGCAGTTTAGTGCCATGTTTAATTAGTTAATCAATGTAAGTAAGTCCCCTCTAAGAGCCCATGCACTTCACAAGTTTGAGTTTTTGACATGTTCACTGTACCAAGGAATCTGTAAAAGAGTAAATAGGAGGCTATATATTAAGAATCTTGATTCTGCTTCATACTTTCCATTAATCTAAGGCTAAGTTTAATGAACTTTTGGATTTGGTATTATTTATTACCATTATATTTAACACTTAGTTTCCCTCATTTAACAAGGCTTAAATGTTTCTTGAGAGACAATAAGTTCAACCCTAAATGCACTCCAGGTGTTTAGCCATGGGAAACTTCCCTGTGCTTTGTTGAATCCTTAAACCTCTTGTATATTATATTGATTTTTGAAATATTTTACTTTGCAGCATGGCTACACACACACACACACACACACACACACACACACACACACACATGCACACATACACACACACACACTATTGTCTTTTATCGGTACTTTACAACTTTTCTGATAGAGCCCACATCAATGAATATAAGTTCATATTTATGAAATATTTATCTCAATAATAGTTATTTTTCTTGCTCAGAACAAAATGTATCCTACTTTCTTTTTATTAGAATCCTGTGTGTGTATGCATGTGTATGTGTGGGGGGTTGTAAATGAACATGAACAGAAATGGCAATAGAAAAGAAGTTCGTTTTCAAATGAATTCTACCTTCAATTTCTCACCTATAGACAGACACTTAGAGGTATGCTTTTGAATAGTACTCCAATTTGTAAATGTCACTTTGGATTATTACCTTCTAGTATATTTGGCCATAGTCAGTTCTATCATAAAAAAGAGGGAAGGAAATTCAGCATTAAAGCTAAACAATTGGGTACAGAATGTGGTGCATTCTGGCTCTTGATTATTTAAAGTAAGTTATAAAGAATGTTTTTAGTAAAAGTCAATGAAGGGACAAATGGAAGTGCACATCAAATTCTTCTACAATACTTACAGAAGTAATTAAATGAAAGTTAGATTTTAAAGTAAGAATATTTAAAATATCAATATTTTTTTTCTGTATGTTATATGCTGAACTAAATTATTTCATTTTTTAAAAATTTCTGAAATGACATAAAATAGCTTGATCCTACAGCACAGAAATACCAGAACAACCATACAGTAAATTTTATGGAAACAATTTCTGTTAATATGAGAATAGCTTTTGAATAGCTTTTTACATGTGGAATCATTAGTAAGAAACAGGCAGTATTAATTTTATAAGGATAAGAAGTGAACTTGGTATTTCCCAGAAGTTTCTTCTAAATTCTAAACTACTTTTTAAAATTTATTTTTGTTTTATGAACATTGTTGTCTTGTTCACACTGTGTGTCTATGTAAGGATATTGGATCACCTGAAATTGCAGTTAAAGACAGTTGTGAGATACCATGTTGGTGTTGGTAATCGAAGCTAAATTCCCAGGAAGAACAGACAGTGCTCTTAACTGCTGAGTTATCTTTCCAGGACAAACTCGACTTTATTTAAAACAAACCTTTCTGATCTGGACAACTGGGAATTATTAAATAGAAATTATGACCAAACATTTCAAATTTGCAGCTCTCTATAAACAAATAAAGTTCTATTTCCATTATTATTTGATTCTTTATGGGCTACAGTAATAATTAGTAATCTCTTGAAGAGTATCTTGTTATTCCCTAAAAATAAGTGCCACAAGTATAGCATTACAGAATGTTTGTTCATTTTATTAATGAAATTTATTCATTTATTTTATATCCCAGACTGAAGTTTCTCTTGTCTTCTCATTTCCCCACCACCACCCAATAAATCCCCCCTTTGTTTTTGTTCAGAAAGTGGGGAAGACCTCCCATGGGTATCAACAAAGCATGGCATGTCAAGTTGAGGTAGGACTAAGCTCTCTGCTTTTTATTAAGGCTAGGCAAGGCAACCCAATAAGAGGAATAGATTCCTGTAGGTCAGCCAAAGCATTAGGGACAGCTCATGCTCCTACCACTATGAAGGAATCCCATAAGTAGATAAAGCTCCACACATTACACACACATATGTTGAGGGCCTAGATCAGTCACCTGAAGGCTTCCTAGCTAGTAGTCCAGAATCTGTGAACTCCTTTGAGCCCAGGTTAGTTGTTTCTGTGGGTTTCCCTGTCATGACCTTGATGTTCCTACCTCATGCAATCCTTCTTCCCTGTCTTCAACAGGATTCCCTGAGCTCTGCACAGTGCTGGATGTGTGCATTTCTACATCTTTTCCCCTCAGTCACTTGAATAAAGCACACTGATGATAATAACTGGGGTAGTTAACAATCTGAATATGTATGTATGTATGTTTGTATGTATGTATGTATGTATGTATGTATGTATATATGTATCTGGACAAACTAAGGAGTTTGGGAAGGAACCTTGTCAACATGGAATCACAGTAATTCATATGTAGGATCATAATCCCTGAAAACAAGCCATATTTTACAGAATAAGAAAAAGACTCATTAGAATGAATGAATAATTAAGAATGAATACATACCTGTATATTAATAAAATTGAAAGTTTGTATGATAGTAAAACAACTTTTTCCCATACTAACAATATGTATATAGGTATCTATTAATTAGTATATGAATACTCAATTGTATGCATAGTGTATATATTATATGGACCCCATATATACAAGAACACATTTGCATAAATGGAAATTATGTGAATTATGATATCCATAAAAATCCTCACAACAAAACCTTGTGCAGATTCTCTGTTTCCCATTTTCTTTCTATTCATCAGCTAATATAAAGATTATTAAAATTCATTCATACCACTTTCAATTTTCCATGTCTCTTCTTACCATTACAGTAAAAATAATAACAAGTGACTAGAATTGATTCAAATTTTTCTCTATGTGCAAAATCAGTACATGAGGTACTCAATAATCTTGAGAGAGATACAAAACTCATTAATGTTAAACCTTGGAGGCATAGCTAAGATAATGACTCTGTACTCAATCACTACCCACAATCAAGTCTCTAAGAATTCTCCTGTGAGAACCAATGTCACAACACCCTGCTAATTTGTGTATGTATGTATGTATGTATGTATGTATGTATATATGTATGTATGTATGTATGTATATATGTATGTATACAATGTTATCTTGTTATGTGACATATATTCCTCAAGGAATATTGAGTCAGGAGTGAGAATAGAGGAGAACAAGAAAAGAGACACCTTAATAAAGGGAGCCATTGTAAGTTTAAAGAGAAAACTGGAACTAGGGAAAAGTTATGGAGATCCACAATGATGATTCCAACTAAATATCTAGGCAGTAGTGGAAAGGCCATCTTTGATGCCCTTCCCCTACAACGAGATTAATGATTACCTTAAATGCCATCCTAGCCCTTCATCCAGTATTGATGGAAGCAGAAACAGACACCTACAGCTAAGCACTAAGCCATGGTCCTAGAATCCAGTTGTAGAGAGTGGGGAAGGATGAGCAAAGGTGTCAAGACAGTGCTGGAGAAACAGCTGATCTGACCTAGTGAGAGCAAGGGACCATAGTAGTAAAGCTGGGAAACCAGAATTGGACCAAACCAAGTCCTCTAAATGTGAGTGCTAGTTAGGAGGCTTGAACAGTCTATGGGACCCATAACAATGGAATCAGCACTTGTTGCTAGTGCACAAATGGACTTTAGGAGTCTTTTCCCTATAGAGGTATACTATTTCAGCCCAGATACATGAAAGAGAGCCTAGGTCCTCCACCAAATGATGTGACAGAGTTTGCTGATTTCCCCATGGAAAGCCTCTCTATCCTTTGGGAGTGGGTGGGAGGTAGGTTGGGTTGTCAGTGGGGGTCTGTGAGGGGCACAGGAGGATGGGAGGAAAAAGGAATGGGGGACTGATATGTAAAATTAGAATGCTTCTAAATAAAAAAAGGAAAATAATTCAGTTCAAATATGAAATGTTTAAATTCTTGGAACTCTGATTATAAGTCTTATATGATTTTAAAAGAACTTCTTAAATATCTAAGAACTTAGCAGTTATCTGTCCAATAGGAACTCAGTAGCAAAACTAGCTTTCAGCTATGTTTCCTATGTTGGAGTATACAAATAGTCCTTTTCATAATCCCAAATGTATATATTTTTTAATTTTTTCTGTGCATATATAGTATATGTCCATATACATGCATTTCTTTGTGCATATTTCTTGTGTGTGTGTGTGTGTGTGTGTGTGTGTGTGTGTGTGTTTGTGTGTGTGTGTGTTGTAACTGAACCAAACAGGGACTAGTCATTTATCGTTCTCCATCTTATGTTTGAATAGAAGCTCTCACTGAATCTGATATTCACCATTTCAAAGGTCTAGGAATTTCTCAAGTTGTCTTTGTACTCCAACCACTGAGTGCTATGGTTAAAAATTTATACAATCACATCTGGCCTACTCTAAATTGATTTTCTTTCACTTAAAATATCATTTACTAATAATCACTTAGCTCATCTTATAAATTGTCAAAATATATACTAGATAATAAAAGTTCTCAAATGTTCTCAAAATGAATAATACAGTTAAATTGCACTTTTATATTACATAAAACATATTTTTGATATTTTCTTTTGGAATTTTTTAATTAAATATGAAATAAGCTTGTTTTAGCTGTCAAGTCCAGTTCCCACATCCTTCAGTCCTCCCTGTTCCACCCACAAATCCCCATCCCATCCCCTTTATGCTCCCAAGGGAGGGCGAGGTCTTCCATGGGGAATCTTCAAAGTCTGTCTTATCATTTGTAGCAGGGTCAGGCCCTCCCCCATGTTTCTAGGCTTTGGGAATATCCCTCCATGTGGAGTAGGTCCTCAAAGTCCATTCATATACTAGGGATAAATATTGATCCATAACCAGAGGAACCATAGACAGCCTAGTCCTCCTAACTAACACCCACGTGAAGAAAGTCTGAGTTATTTCTATGCTGATTTCCCAGCTATCAGACTAGAATCCATGAGCTCCACCTTGTTCAGTTCTGAAGTTTCTGTGAGTTCTGAAGTTTCTGTGAGTTAGATCATCATTCCTCCCTCTCTGCAATTGGAATCCAAGAGTTCAGCTCAGTCTTTAGTTATAGGTTTAACACCCACATTTCAGAAAGTCTGAGTTGTTTCTATGCTGATTTCCCAGCTATCAGACTAGAGTCCATGCACTTCCCCTTGTTCAGTTCTGAAGTTTCTGTGAGTTTCCTCATCATTCCTTCCTCTCTGCAACTGCAACTTCAGCTCAGTCTTTAGCTATAGGTGTCTGTTTCTGCTACCAATAGCTACTAGATGTTGGCTCTAGGATGACATTTAAGGTAATCATCAATCTCATTATTAGGGAAGGACATTTAAGGTAGCCTCTCCACTATTGCTCAGATAGTTAGTTGGGGTCATCCTTGTAGATCTCTGGACATTTCCATACCACCAGATTTCTGTTAAAACCTATAATGGTTCACTGTGTTATGGCATTTCTTTTCCTGCTGTCCTCTATTCTCTACCTGAGTCAAAATTTCTGCTCCCTCATGCCCTTTTCTTCTTCCTTACTCCCTCTCTCCTCCCAACATAGTGCCAATTTGCTTGGGGGATATTGTCCATTCCCCCTTATCCTGAGGACCATGTATATCTCTCTTAGGGTCTTACTTGTTTCCAAGTTTTTCTGGAGGTGTGGATTGTAGGCTGGTAATTCTTTTTTTCCTATGTATAAAAACTCTGAACATATTTTATTTTTTCTTTTTGTGACTGGGTTACCACACTCAGGATGGTTTCTTAATGTTCAGTCTATTTGCCCATCCCCCAGCTGAGTATTACTCCATGTGTAAGTGTACCACATTTTCTTTATCCATTCTTCTGTTGAGGAGTATTCAGGTTTCTTTCATGTTCTGGCTATTACAAATAATGCTGCTATGAACAAAGTTAAGCAGATGTTCTTTTATGAATGTACATGTTTTGGTTATATGCCAAAGAGCGGAATTACTGGATCTTGAGTAGACTGATTCCCATTTTTATCAGGCACTACCATATTGATTTCCAAAGTTGTTGTACCAATTTGCACTCTCATCAGCAGTGGAGGGGCGTACCCCTTTACCCCTTGTTCGACATGCTATCCAGCATAAACTGTCTTTGGTGTTTTTGATTTTAGCCATTCTGACAGAGTAAGATGGTATCTCAGGTTTTTTTTTGTTTTTTTTTTTATTTTTTTTGATTTGTATTTCTCTGATGGCTAAGGATGTTGGGCACTTTCTTAAATTTCTAATTTCTTTCAGCCATTTTAGAGTCCTCTATTGAGAATTTTCTATGTAGTTCTCTACCTCAATTTTAAATTAGATTATTTGGTGTTTTGGTAACCAGCTTCTTGAGTTCTTTGTATATTGTGGAGATCAGCCCTCTGTCAGATGTAGGGTTGGTAAAGATCTTTTTCCAATTCTGTGGGGTGGCAAATTGTCTAGTTGACTGTTTCCTTTGCCTTGCAGAAGCTTTTCAATTTCAACATGTGCCATTTATTGATTGTTGGTCTTAGTGTTTATGTTATTGGTGTTATGTATAGCAAGGTGTTTCCTGTACCAATTAGTTCAAGGGAACTTCTCACTTTATCTTCTAAAAAGTTCAGTGTGGCTGGATTTATGATGAAATCTTTGATCCATTTTGACTTAAGTTTTTCATGGCAATAGATATGGATCTATCTGTAGTTTTCTACAAATTATGCCCCTCCATTTGTTGAAGATACTTTATTTTTCCCACTGCATAATTTTAGTTGCTTTGTCAAAAATCAGGTGTTCATAGGTGTTTGGCTTAATATCAATGTTTGCAATTCAATTCCATTACTCTTTCTGTCTAATTTTGTGCAAAAAATAATGCTGTTTTCATGACTATAGCTCTATCATAGAGTTTGAAGTCAGGGAAAATGATGCCTCCTGAAGTCCTTTTATTTTAAAGGATTGTTTTGGATATCTTGGATCTTTTGTTTTGTTTTATTTTGTTTTCATATAAAGTTTATTACTGTTCTTCAAGTTCTGTACAGAATTGTGCTGGAATTTTGGTGGTGATTGCACTGACTCTGTAGATTACTTTTGGCAACATTGCCATTTTTACTTTGTTGATCCTACGTATTCAAGAGCATGGGAGATCTTTCCATTTTCTGGTATCATCTTTAATTTCTTTCTTTAAGGGCTAAAAGTTCTTATTATATAATTCTTTCACTTGTTTGGTTAGTATTGCCCCCAAAAATATTTATGTTGTTTGTGGCTATTGTAAAAGTTTATGTTTCTCTGATTTCTTTCTCAGCCCTTTTATTGTCTGTATATAGTAGTGCTGTTGATTTTTTTTTGAGCTAATTTTGTATCCTGCCCCTTGCTGAAGGTGTTTATCAGGTATAGGAATTACCTGGTAGAGTTTTTCAGGTCACTTCTGTAAACTATTATATTATCTGCAAATAATGATAGTTTGACTTCTTCCTTTCCAATTTGTATCCCCTTGCTCTCCTTTTGTTTCCTTATTGCTCTAGCTAGAACATCAATTACAATATTGAAGAGATATGAAGAGAGTGGACAGCCTTGTCTTGTTCCTGTTTTTAGAGGAATCACATTGAGTTTCTCTTCATTTAGTTTGAAGTTAGCTGTGATTTTCTGTATATTGCTTTTATTATGTTTAGGTATGTTCCCATTATCCCTGATCTCTTAGCCATAAAAGCCTAGGTTCACAACCATAAATGCTTTAAATTATCGAACTTTATTTCCTGTATTTTATAGAAGGCACAATTCACTAAATTAAGATTCTAACCCCTAAATTCATTTCAATCATGACTTTGTTTTCTTTACAAATAGTTAATTTAGATTTTTCTGTAATTGCAATTGTATGATATAAAATTGTGAAATTTTATTTATAATAAACTTTATCTTTATCTTTAATTTTCCCTGAAAATGTATCTTATAAATAGGTTTTCAATTTTTGTGAAAGAATTACAGCCTGTATCTGAAGCAAATGTTTGTAGGTAAACTGATGGATTATAACCAGTCATTCATAAGCTCCTTAAACATAATAAACTAGAATATCTGAAAATTATATTATGTGCTTTAATTGCATTTTATTTAGTGGATTATAATATTGAATCCAGTACATTCACTTTAATCCATCAAATAGCAAAAAGTAAATTTGCCCATTCAGATTGCTTATAGCTCTCCATCAGGAATTTGGGTGGAGCTTATTAACTCCCATAGAGAGTGTTTGCAAATGTACTCTCATGTATTCAGTAATACTTTACGTGGGCATATGTGATTCCTCATTCCATTTGCTCAGTTACTTTCCAAGTAATTCCTTTAGCCAAGTTCACCTATTCTAATACAGATGTTATCCTAGATTGAATGATGCTGTAATGTTTTAGCCAAAATATGTAATGAATTACTTTCTGCAAAAAAATATTCTGGAGCAATTTAGCTGGTTTTCCCAACTAGCAGTAATTGACAGACTTATGCTTCTCCCATTTGGGGGGGACTTCTCGGGTATCTACACAACCACAGTCTAATTCAAGGACAACTTAAGGGTTGTCTATTTTCATCTCTTTCAGTTCTAGGACTGTATATAATTTGAAAATAGCATCACACTGTGGAAAAATGTATCAATTGTCTTGGTGTATGACAGAATTATATGACACCGTAAATGATGTGATCTCAAACTCTTAAAAGTATACCTGGTTATTGACGTGTTTTCAGCTAGTGTTGCTGTTGCTGTTATTTTCATTATTTACATACATTACAATGGCATATAGTGGTAACTGCACTATATTCAGCCTGAGTTCATACACTAGTATTTGTTGTACTAAATTTATTTATTGTTATTGATTTAGTCCTAAATTGAATTCTTTCTTTTCTCTCTTCCTCATTTTGTTTTCCTTTTTATAGCTTTAAATTTTATTTTCTCACTCTATGACAGAGATCAAACTCACGAGTTAGGCAATTATGCTCATAGAATAATTCATTCATAGTCACAATTATTACTATTTTCCTACTAAAGAAAACACTAATTCCAACAATTTTAAAGTGTCTTTGTTCTCACATTACACTATTCTATCTCTTTCCACAAATGTAACAAATGCATCAGTTTGTGGAATATATCCATTGCCTTATAGCGGGGCGTAGGTCAGTGACTATTTAATATTGTTTGTGACAGTAATCTAAAGGGAATTCATTAACTTAGACTTTCCAATTTGAACATTAAAAGTTTATAGAAATTTTTAGTTTTATTAAATCATCTAGTCTCCTTAAGTTTTGACCTTTATGAAATAAATAATATACATCTAAAATAACTATCTAACCTTTTCAAAGTATAGATATCCTTAAACTTATTCTTTTAACAAAAAAACATCTTCACAACTATTTATTATTAATGTTTATGTGTGTGAAGAGTGTGAGAGATGAACATTTAAACATTTAAGACATATTTAATCACTTTTTATCAAAATTTTCTTACAATTTTATTTGCCCACCACTAATAAACTCTTTAGCTGATTTAAAATGTTAGTTCTCATATTTTCTCAAATTCACCCAAAGTTCTATTCATTGACTTGTATTGCCTTCCAAATAATCCATATTTTTATATTGGCTCTCAAGGGGAAAGAGAAATTTCAATTACAAGGTATTTCAATTACAAATTATATAATAAACAGTTGTTTTTAGTTTTGAGAATGGCATCTTTGAAATCCATGCTTCTAATAGTTCTAAACAAACATGGGCAATAATTTCAGGTTTGAAATACTATTAAGAAAGGAAGAAGAAGAGTTCAAAATCGGCAATACATTTCTTTTATCTTGTGAGTGATTATTTTAAGTTAGGAAATGTAATAGAAAAATGGTTATTATACATTTTCTGTAGTACATATGACTTAAAACTTCAACAATAAGAAGTTGTACATATCCATATGTTTCTATTTAATGAGAATACCACAAAATAAGTATTAGTTCTTAAAACAGAAATTATTATAAATTTTACAGAATAAATTTCAAATTATTAATGTGATTATTTTTCCTCTTCATGTTCTCTAAAGAACTGTGAAGCTGATTTGAAATTCATTAATATTCACTAAATTTAGAAACTGAAATATATTTATGTCACTTCTTCCATCCTCAAAAATGAAAGGATGTGGCAGAGATTAATGGTCATAAGCTACTCCCCACAGGTTGTGCTTTCATGCCCCAGTGATTATTCTGTCATTATTCTGCAAGAGATGCCACCAGAACCACATATGCTTTCAGCTACAAATGCAGACAAGACCAAAAGGTCAAGGTACTTTAACAGCATGATATTCCTTCACTCTGGCATTTGCGCTTATAGCAAAAGCCACTGCAATTACATAATTAAAGGGCTAACATGGATATATTGGGTTATGCAGTCAAGTCTATTTTGAGCATAATGTACTAAAATCAAGAGATGAAATACCACTTCCTTTAAAGTTCCAGCATCATCATATGACGTATGCACTGGAAATCTAGCTTTGATAAATATAATTGGAATTAGAATAAGATAAACTTTCAACTCAGCTCAACCCCGTTGTTTTTGATTAATTCTTTTATGAATTTTGGATTCTGAATTTATGCTTGAGTCTTGTATGTACACTTATTTGTTTTCCATCTTAAGTCAATGGTACATTGAGCACATCAACACTTTTTACCTTTCAATGGGCAAGAAAATTCATACTTCTAAGGGTCTTTTGCCAAAGAGATTTATTTTATATCACAAAACTGGAAAAAATCACAAATTCAAGCCTATAAAAATGAGGCAGAGGTTAATTTACTGCTTTCATTAGAGAATCCTAGTTAACTGAATACAATTTCAGTAAATATGACTTCATTTTCCTAATAATATGGGGATTTGACTGAAAAATATGGAGTTATAATAGTCTAATTTAGTAACATTTTTAACACAAAAAAAATTAGATATTTCACCAAGGTGGAAACTTGTATCAAACATTTTTACATTTTTGTTTTTCATTTTCTCTACCTTTTATGATTGCTTTTACTTTATATATATATAGATCCCAGTTTCTGTACCCTCCCATCCTCTCATGCTGCCCAATGCCCCTCCTATCTGATTCAGCACTTACTCCAGAGGGAGGGTGAGGCATACCTGGAAAGATCATCAAAACCTATCAAATCATTTGGAGTAGAGCCTAGGTCCTCCCTGATGTCTCTAGGTAAAGGGAGTATCCCTCCATGGAGAATGTGCTCCCAAAGTCCTTTCATGCAACACGGATGCATTCCTGTTTCCAATGTCAGAGGTCCCTTAGACTTCTCAGGCCTTCCAAATGAGATCCATTTTCAGGGTGTCTGGCTTGGTCCAATGCTGGTTTCCTAGCTATCAGACTGGGGCCCATGAGCTCCCTCTTGTTCAGGTCAGCTGTCTCTATGGGTTTCTCTAGCCTTTTCTTGACACCTTTGCACAAAACTCCTCCTTCTCTTCAACTGAATTCTTGGAATTCTGCTCAGTGTTTAGCTATGGGTGATTGCTTCTGTGTTCATTAGTTCCTAGATGAAAGCTCTAGGATGACATAGAAATTGGTTATCAATCTCATTATGAGGGAAGAGAATTTAAGATAGCTTCTCCATTATGTCTCAGACTTTTAGTTGGGGTCATCCTTGTACGGTCACTGAACATTTCTCTAGTGTCAGTTTTCTATTCAAATCTATAATGACTTCCTCTTCTTGCTCTTGTCTGCTCATCCACCAACTCAATCTGGTCCCCCATGTTCTCCTCACTCCTCCTCATCTCCCCTTATATTTTTTTCCTAACTCCCTCTCCACTCACTGCCCTCCATCTCCTGCTCCCAATATGCTCAAGAGATCTTCTCCTTTTCCTCTTCTGTGAGTGACCTTGTATGAATTTCTTAGGGTTGTCCTTGTATTCTAGGTTTTCTGGCAGTGTGAATTATAGGCTGGTGATTCTTTGTTCTATGTCTAAAATTCATATATGAGTGGGTACATACCATGTTTCTTTTTTTTATGTCAGGGTTATCTCACTCAGAATGGTTTCATCAAGTTCCATTAATTTGCCTGCAAAATTCATGATTCCATTGGGTCCGCCCATCCCCCTTCCCAAATGGGTTAAACATTAAAACAGAGCTAGCCAATAAGAAACATATAACTGGCTAACAAAATATATCTAATACTGAGTCTCTGTGTGTTAATGGGGGCTGGATGGTGCAGCTGTGGGTCCAGGCAGACTGGGGAAAACATATTTGTTGCAACTTCCCCTCAGTTATATTTAATTATGTAAAGGTACCTCAGCATCTTTATCCATTCTTCAGTTGAGGGGCATCTACATTGCTTCCAAGTTCTTGCTATTACAAATAATGCTGCTATGAACATAGTTGAACACATTTCTTTGTTGCATGGATGTGGATCATTTGTGTAAATGCCTAAAAGTGGAATTCCTGGGTCCTGTGGTAGACTGATTCCCATTTTCCTGAGGAACCAACATACTGATCTCCACAACAGCTGTATATATAAGTTTGCACTCCCACCAGCAGTGGATGAGTGGTCCCCTTTCTCCACATCCTCTCCAGCATAAACTGTCATTGATGTGTCTGATTTTTGCCATTCTGACAGGAGTAAGATGTTTTCCCTGTTGGCTAAGGATGTTGAGCACTTTCTTACGTGTCTTTCAACCAATTGGACACCTCTAATGAGAATTCTCTATGCAGTTCTGTACCCCACTTTTTAACTGTCTTATTTGGTGTTTTGTTGATGATCTTCTTGAGTTCTTTGTGTAATTTGGAGATACGTCCTGTCAGATATGGGGTTGGTGAAGTTCTTTTGCTACTCTGTTGGCTGGCATTTGGTCTTTTTTGATTGAGTCCTTTGCCTTACAGAAGATTCTCAGATTCAGGAATCTTAGTGTTTGTCCTACTGGTGTTATGTTCAACAAGCAGTCTCTTGTAACAATTTGTTCAAGGGTACCTTCCACTTTCTCTACTAAGAGTTTCAGAGTGGCTGGATTTATGTTGAGATCTTTGATCCATTTGGACTTAATTTTTATGCACGGCAATAGACATGGGTCTATCTGCAGTCTTATACACACCATCATCCAGTTATGTCAGAACCATTTGTAAAAGATGCTTTCCTCATTTCATTGTAATTTTACTTGCTTTGTTAAAAATCAAATATTCATTGTTGTGTGGGTTAATATCAGGATTTTTTTATTTGATTCCATTTGCCTACCTGTCTATTTTTGTGCCAATACATAGCTTTTTTCAGGACTATAACTCTATAGCAAATCTTGAAGTCAGGGTGATGATGATGTCTCCTGAAATTCCTTTTTTTATAGGATTGTTTTGGATAAACTCTTTCCTATGTTCTTCATATAAAGTTGAGTATATCATCCTCTGAAGGTCAGTGTAGATTTGTGTTGGGATTTTTATAGGGATTGCAATAAATTTGTAGATTACTTTTGGGAAGATTGCATATTTACTACAAGCATGGGAGCATGGGAGATCTCCCATGAGTATGGGAGATCTTTCCATTTTCAGGTATCTTCTTTTGTTTCTTTCTTTGAAGATGGAAACTTCTAGCTATATAGGTCTATTGCTTGTTTGTTTAGTGCTGTTCCAAGATATTTTATGTTGTTTGTGGGTATTATGAATGGTGACGTTTCTCTGGTTACTTTCACAGCCCTTGTATCATCTGTATATAGTAGGGCTACTGATTTTTTTGAGTTAATATTCTATCCTGCTTCTTTGCTAAAAGTTTTTATTAGCTGTATACATTCCCAAGCAAGGTTTTTCAGGTCACTGATGTAAACTATCATATCACATGCAAATAGGTTTTCTGATAATTTTGATATGTAACTGGTATAATCATAGTCATCTGAAAAACACAATCTTTCTATGAATGATTTGGACAGAGACACCACATTATGAGAAAACAATGGTTATCTCTATTTTTAATCAAATTAAGAATTATCTAGGTGTTTCCTAATTGTGATTCCAGTAATTAGGTATGTCTTAAGAATGAATCATATTCATTTAAGATAATTTATGTCTCAGTCCATAATCCACAGTGAACAAAAAGTGTACATATAAAACTATAGGTCAGAGATTTCGTCTGTGCAATATTAACATTCTTTTATTAACATCTGAAAAGATAATTATTTTAATAAGATTTCATGTGATATAAACATCTTCATATTAAATGATCTGCCTCTTTTAATGAAAACAATCATCTCTCTGGGACTGAGCACCGATGACCCAACCTCTCATAGTTTACTTTTTTAAACAGAGTTTCAACTTGATATTTTGAAACTACAAATGTTTTAAAATCTGAATGCCGCTATGAAGTTCCATGATTTGAGCAAATATCATCATTATTCGCAACAATGAAAGTGGTTTTATTTCTCTTTGGCATTAAGAATCTTTGATATCCTTGGCATGCATTATACTACCCTCTGTTCTTGCACAAACAATAAAGGTTACATTCAAAGTGTTATCTCTCTTTTGCTCAAGTACTATTGAATCTATTAAACCCAAATACTCCTCAATACTTCAGATTTTACAATCAAAACCTAACTCAACTAATCTATATCATATTTTTCAAGTTATCAACTAGATATGTACTGAACATTCATTTTCCATACATATGAGAAAACTTATTTACCTTATTTAATATATATTAAATATATGTATATTAAATATATGTTAAATAATATATAAAACTTATTTAATAATATATATTGTTATATTTCAGCATCTGGTTACAAAGGTTAGTTAAAAAAGAATTCTTAGAAGTAGATAGACTGCTAATCTCCAACTGGCTATAGAGAAATGTCCAGAGACTTACAAGGATGACCCCAACTAACAACTGAGTATAATAATGGAAAGTCTGCCTTAAATGCCCTTCCCTGTTTGATGACTAACTTATATGTCATCATAGAGCCCCCATCTAGTAGCTGATGGAAACAGAAGCAGACAAACACAGCTAAACATTGAGCCAAACTCCTAGAATCCAGTTGCTGACAGGGAGGAGTAATGAGAAAATGGGAGCAAGGCCAGGCTACAGAAACCCACAGAGGCAGCACACCTGAACAAGGGGGAGCTAATGGATCCACAGACTTGCAGCTGGGAAACCAGCATTGGACAGACTCAGACAACTTGAACATGGGACTCTATTAGAAAGCCTGGGCAGTCTAAGGGACTTCTCACAGTGGAACCAAGATATATCCTTGGTGCATGAAAGGACGTTGAAGTATGTTCCCCATAGAGGAATGCTCCTTTAGCCTAGAGGTAGGGGAGAGGGCATAGCCTCTACTCCAAATGACTTGACAGATTTTGATGATCCCTCCCTCCTGGAAGGCATCACCCTCCCTGTGGAGTGGGGGGGATGGGATGGGAGAGCGATCAGGGGTATGGGAGAGATGGAGGAAGGGACAGGGAACTGATATATATATATATATATATATATATATATATATATATTAGATTGAATATGTAAACCAATAATTGTAGGCCCAGTAGCTTTGTCTTTTTACCCTGCAATTGGACATGAGGAGTGGATACAGGTAAGCACTCTTACACCAACCAGCCTAAATAAATTGATAAACTCCAAATTTAGGAAGAGAACCTGTTTGAAAAAACAAGGTAAAAGGTGATCAAGAAAGACTTCTGATATTGAGCATTGACCTTCACATGCATATGTTTGTGGAGTTTAATATAAAATCATTTAATGAGGTCAATGAAATAATATGTAAGAGCAACTATTTTAGAAACCTGTTACGTGAGAGATTTAGATGAGAAATAACATCTCCTTGGTAACTACCTATGATACCAGCCTCTTTCCTATTTTCATTTGCTTGTGAATTTTAGGCAAAATAAGAGAGAGGTATATTTTCTATTTATATCTTGAAAGAGGAAATTTTGGAAATATTGAATAACCAGGTCCTTCTAATTTCTAGAGATATTTATGTATATAGATATTTGTGTTTAAGTTTTATGATTCATGCATACAATATTAGTTCTTTTAGGATGAGAGTAAGTCCATTAATATCTACCAACAACGTCTGTCTCTACATGGTTCTATATCTATTTATCCAGGTTAGTGTGGGTCACTTAGCAGTATTAAAAAAAAAAAAACTGGCATCTCCCCTCTCCTACAGTGACAATATCTAAAAGACTTTTTTTTTTTTTTTTTTTTTTGCAACTCCCTCAACAAAGTTTGAGCTTTTTACTGGTAAGGAATCTTAGAAAGTGATACCTCAGGGGAAAAAAATCACATGATTTCTCTGTACAGTACCTCTCAGATCAAGATGCATCACATTGCATTTAAATTTCTAAGATTGAGAACAGGGTTCCTGAGAAACACCTCCTTTAGAAAATCATGCATCTCATGACCATTGCTGCATATACTCCAGTTAGCTGTCTAGAAATGGTATATACATTGTGTAATTTGTAACCACATCACTTCCTTTGGTTTGTGTTCTTACTATTTGTTATTATTGAAGCCTTTTATCTTTTCACAAACTCAGAAGACCAAGCCTGATCCGATTTATAGAGGAATTCCTGTTCAGATTTTCACACAAATATAGACAAGAAAACTTCAGGCTTGGCTTTTGACAGCCATGAAAATGATAAAATAACCTGAAAAATCCCTCCATTCTTAGTAATACCTGCTTCTAAAGCCTAGTATCTTTGCTGTCAAATTCTTCATTTCTTACTAAAGCTAAGACTTACCAGCATTGTACTCTTAGGAATTATATAAAGTCCCAGATATATCATCTGTTCCTATCCATGAAAAACAAAGAAAAATCTGTGTTAGATTATTAAAATATTTATAGTAATTATAAGTGCATAAAATACTTATATATTGTTATATATAATAGCCATAAACATGGAACATATAAATATTATTGTGTCCATATATATATAATATACATGTGTATGCATATTTATATTGCAAATTTATGTGTTCTAATTTTTTTTCTCTTCAGTACATTTTCTCAGTGTTGGCTCATGCCTTTAATCACAACCCTGGAGAGGCAAAGGCAGATGGATCTTTTTGAGTTCCAGGACAGTATGGTCTATACAACCAGTTCTAAGATGCCAAGGCTACATAAAGAAACTGTATCTTGAAAACCCCAAAATATTAATAAAAAGAAACCCACAAGCATATATATGTCTGCGTGTGTTTGTGATATGTATGTGTTAATGAATTTAGTCACTAAAATCCATTATTGAACATGCACACACACAAATGATTTCAACTGTGTTAAAATAAATATTAATGAGGGCTGAGAATAATATTAACCATTAAAGGATAGGCTCACAGTCAAAATATCAAGTAGAAATAAAAGTCACCCCAATTGGATAATTTTTCATTGATGCTTGATTATGACTTCATTGTCTTCACACACACACACACATACACACACACACACACACACATATATGCACATATATATATATATATATATATATATATATATGTATATACATATATATATATATGTATTTAGTATTATGTGACAACTGAAATAGCCTAGTTATAACAGCATAATATGTAGGATCAAAATATAATCGAAATGCTACAACATTAAAAAGCTGAAAGGAGTTGTGGCACATGTCTTTAATCTCAGCACCCAGGAGGCAGAGGCAGATGGAACTCTGTGATTTAAAGGCCAGCTAGGCCAAAAAAGAGAGTTATGGGACAGCCATGAATACACAGAGCAACGCTGTTTCAAAAAACATGCAAACTAACTAACTAAAATAAATAAACCAATTACAAAAATCACAGATAAAGTTGTATATAATAAATTGACCAATTTTTAAACCAAAGAAGCATAAAGTAGTTAATATCTGCCTATTAGCTCAAGAAGTAGAAAGCATTCCATAAGGTAGTTTTGAAATATTTTTAATCATACAGGAATGAGTAAATTCTTAATCATAATAGTAATATATTTGAAAACCAACAAAACACACACACACACACACACATATTTCATGCATGTACTCATATGTGTATAAATTCAAAAATATTGATGAATTATTGAAATGATTATTTTAACCATACATACTGACACATGGAATGAGAGCACAGGAAGGAAGAACATTCAAATGGGGGAAGTAATGAAAACAAGAACTCACAGTCACTTCTAATTGAACATCAACAATTATTTACAATGTGTTTTCTAATCCCCATAAATTGTATTTCTTGTGCTCTTGGGATATTTTTTTTCTTTTCTGTAGAGAGCCGCAAAGTGCCATGCCTTAAAGTGGCACTGGCTTCCACCTTACACCTACCCATTGGTGAGGGCTCTCTGGCATAAACAACCCCTTATTTGGTTAAGTCTGTCAGCCTGTCTGCTTCCGTGTTAGAGTAGCCTATCTGCAGGGTCCACGTAGCTCACTGGGGTTAGTTAGCGCGAGGGTATTTAAGTCTGTGCAGGGGTCCCCCTTGCCCTGTGGGTCAGAAGAACATGTTTCAAGGATCCTGATTAAAACTGCATGAAGATCTTCCCGGAGTCACGTCCATCCTTGCTGGCAGGGGTTGGGCGCGTACACTTTTCATTTTGTCCAATTTTCATATTTTAGTATTTGTGTAATCTTTATTATACTATATTATTATATTATAATCTCTTTGAAAACTTTTATAATGAGAGAGCAATGGGATATATTTGGTAGGAGAGGAGGTGGAGAGGGAAATATGATATGTAGAGAGGGAAACAATCAGGATGTGTTATGTATAGGAAAAAATCTATTTTTCAATATAAAAACTAAAAAGTAGAATATGTTAGAATCATAAAATAACAAAATACAAAAACCAACTTATTTTAGTTAGAGAGGATTCATCAACTACCCAAATGCCACAATGATGGTGCTCTTTGAGTAACTCTCCCAAACATACTTTGATTTTTTTTAAACAAGGAAAATTACCACTTCATAATGATCATACCTTGTAAGGCAGAATTCATTTACTTATCTATTATAACTTTTATATGTTTGTAGTTTGGCTCTTTCTCTTTTATAAGAAAAGAGGGCAAAGCATTTCTAATTTTACTACTTGCTCTAGTGTCGTAATACCTTTTAAAAGAATTAGGAGAGTAATATTTGCTACTGTGGGCATTATCTTTGCTAATAATTCTGTCAGGCTAAGAAAGAGACTCACATTCATATTGATTGTTGTTTTTATCTTATAGTTAGAGAAATCAGTATCTAATTTGTCTGGATCAAGACTGGAGACTTCTTCCTTGGCTAATTATGTCAAAGACTGCTCTAGAAAATTAACAGAAGGACTCTCCTGCTGGGATATGGACTTTGCTTCATCCTCTACAATAAATAGGAACAATAGGACTTCTGTAGCTGTGCAGTGTTTGTGGTTTTTCATCTAAACTGATTTCCCTGAGCGTTAAAAATATTATGATTATATTTATATAATTTTAAAGGACAAACACTAAATTTACAAATTGCTTAATAAATGTCTCAAATTTATTGTAATGTGGACCTGTCTAAGTAATTATTTCATAGCATTACTTTGTAACTATCTATACAATAATTATCACTTGAAGTCTCTCTTTTTCCATTGATGCTTCCTCTCCCTAAGCAGGAAAGATTCTTACCAATTGCTAAAACGTTTAATGAGAATATTAAAAGTTGTATCAACCAGCTAACAACAAAATGTATTCCATGACATTTTTATTTGCATTTTTACATTTATCAGAGAGCTTACATAATATCTTGTCTTTAATCTCTTGGAGTTTTATGCCTGTATAGTGATAGTAACTTTTTAAATACCATCTGTTTGGACTTCCTTAGTACATTTTCATATCTTTACACAAATATAACATGCTGTTATTGCTACCTTAACTACCTGCTCACTCTGCATGAATGTGTGCTATTGAATTGCTTCTACTACCATTAAAGTACTATTTTATATAATAGTGAAGTTCCTCATTTCCATATATTCTTTCCTAATTAAAAACACTATTCTTAAGGTTAAGTTTACTGATTTGAATGAATATGTCAATGTGATTTTTCCCTATGTTATACATTTATTTTAAAATTATTTTTCTTCACTATAATTACCACAGGCATTTTGTTCATATTCATTCATCACCATACACTTCACAGATCCACCCACCAATGTGCCAAACCAACAGTGTTTCCCATTTAAAAATATACAAATGCTTCTTGTGCTACCATACAGTTTTGAACAAGTGGCTTTTCAGTTAAGAAATATGGTTCAGGTCAGCTGTCTATGTGGGTTTTTGTAGCCTAGTCTTATCTTCCATCTCTGCATCTGGATTCCAGTTCGGTTCAATGTAGGTGACTGCTTCTGTTTCCATCAGCTACTAGATGAGGGCACTATGATGGTGGATAAGCTAGTAATAAATCTCATTTTTTTGGGAAGGGCATTTATGGTAGCCTTTCCACTGTTGCTCAAATTGTTAGTTGGGGTCATCCTTGTAGGTCTCTGGACATTTCTCTAGAGTCAGTTTTCTCTTAAAACCTATAATGGCTCCCTCTTTTATGTTCTCTCTCTCTCTCTCCTTCTCTCTCTCTCTCTCTCTCTCTCTCTCTCTCTCTCTCTCTCTCTCTCTCTCTCTCTCTCTCTCTCTCTCTCTCTCTCTCTCTCTCTCTCTCTCTCTCTCTCTCTCTCTCCCAGCAAATATCAAATGCCAATCACTTCTGATCTAGGATTGGGAATTAGAATTCACCTCTCTCTTTCCATGCTAAACTTTGTCTGGCATGAGCCTCCCAGTGCCTCTTTTATATCCACACAAGCTCTGTGTTTTCAGGTATTCAATTGCTCTGCATTGTTGGGTAAACAGTGCACTGGTGGTCATCATATTCAGCAGTATTTTGCAATATTTACTTTCTTCTTCCACAATGATCCTGAAACCTGAGAAGAGTGTTTATATTACAGATGATCTATTTTTGGTTGAATATTTGCAGTCCCCTTTTCCTTCCACCATAGCTATTTCTCAGCCTGAGAAAAAGATTTGGTTATATCCATAACATTTGTACCATTGTGTGTAAGTGCATATTTCTTAAAATTCTCTGTTCTCCTCTAATTTCTTCCATATCCTCCAATTTTTCTTAAATTCATGATATCTTCTTAAACTGATGATGTTTATTTGTATCTTTGCACATACAACTCCTCAGTGCATTTAATATCAGAGAAGCCAAGCATCTAGCCACTAGCTCTTACCTGTACCTCAATTCATACCAAAGGGGAGATCCTCAAACTGCTCCCGCCTTACTGCTCCTCAGATTAACTCAGACTGCTATGTTGCCCTCAATGTGGCTACAGACCAACTCTTAGGCTGAATGACATTTCTAAGACCCTGTTCTTGTCTTAACATACCTCTCTAAGGCAGGAATTAACTGCACGAACTCTGTTGTTCTTTTAGGCTGATTAGATCTCCTGTTTGCCTGGGTGATCTTTAACTAACAGACACCTATCTACTTTCTACCTCTTAATTCTGAAACCTGGAATCAAATGTGTGTACCACCACTACATAGTTTCTATAGCTAACTAGTATGGCTGCCTTTGCAAACCGATCTCCAGTGTGTTCATTAGATCATTAACAATATATCGTCACAATATTTATTCCGACACGAATCACAGTGACCATAGCTTGGATGATTAATTCAGGTTTTCTGAAATATCTGCTCTATGGTATGATGCAAAACAAAAGCATCTGTGAAATCAATGCATTCACCAAATATGGTATTAAGACTTAAGTAAGGTACATTATGACAGAACCAGGGAACATTTTCTATTCATTTATTCATACATACATCAATCCATTCATACCACTATGAGTTTTAGTGTTGATAGAAGGGAGAGTTTGGATCAATTAAGAGGAATTAAAGAGGAATGGGGAGACTGGCCTTTGGGGATAGGAGCAGCAGGAGAGAGAAAAAAGGGGCAGAGAAAGACAGATACAGACAGAGATAGGGAGAGCAAGAGAGAGAGAGAGTGGCTGTAGCAGAGGTGTATCTTGTTAGAACCTCAAGGGCAGGCCTGTACAAATGCATAAATACTAACAGCTGTGGGTTCAGAAAAATTGTTTTGTTGTAAATACCTGTGATATGGGACCAATGAGTGCCCAGTATAATTTTGACTCTCGGGATGAAAATTTTCTTTGTCTAAATTTGCCTTGGTTTTATATGCCAGCCTACTATAATTTCAATATCATTGTATCTTTTTCAGAGACTCTCACACAATCAAGTACAAAAATAAGGAATAGTACATTATTTAGTTAAATGAAGCCTCACTGTATGATCAAGTTTTCGAAAGCTCTCTAGGCATCTAAAAGGAATTCATATTATGTAAGTAGAATATAATTATCAGTTGTAAATCCTAAGTACCCAGCTAGTGATTTTATAATGTAAGGTCTAAATTTGCACATTCAAGTTAGTCCATGCATTTTACTTATTTCTTCTCGCATCTGTGCTCCCCTCCTCTCCTATCCCACTATTCCTACTATTAGCCTCTCCTCTCCTCTTCCTACTCTCATCTCTCTACTCACCTTGTTTTACTTCAGATCTCCTTCTCTCTGATTTTTAATTTCCATGCTTTTTTCCCCATCTGTCTTTCTCATTTATAGTTTATGTTAAATTATGGGAATACACACTAGTTAAAATATATATATATATATATATATATATATATATATATATATATATTATAACTAGTTTTATATATATACACACTAGTTTTATATATATATATATATATATATACACACTATATGTATATATAACTATATAGTGCATATATGTGTATATATATACACTATATAGTTATATATATACACACTAGTTTATATATATATATATATATATATATATATATATATATATATATTGTCCTCAGTGAAGAATACACTATACTCCATAATACAAGTCATCTATTTACATCTGTGATCATTCATGTTATTTTGGGGAAGGGAGGAGACAGAATATTACTAGGCTGGACTTGAGGTTTCAGCAATAATCTTCTTGCCTGTTCCATCAAGCCCAACAAAATTCAAAATTATCATGTAAATAATTTAAACACTGATTCAACTAAACTCATGTTTGCTTAGGGTCATTGCACAGACTAATACCAGAGGGGACGCTAAATTGGATAGAAACTCTATCCATTGTAGAATCAATATCTTATTTACTTTTGCATTAATATGTAAGCATGTTGTTGGATAAGAATATACACAGAAACAATGAATTATAATTAAATATGGTACATATAAACCACAGTCTTGGCAAACATATATTTCATTCTCATCTCTTGCCCTTAAATCATCCCAACCCTCATTAATTAAAAATTACTGTTAGGATATAAAGTACCATTATCTAGGATATCAACTTACCTCAAATTTCTATCATGAGGCTGTGTGTGAATGAATAGTCAAACATTTGCTGACACAGTTTTTGAGGTAAGAAGTTTAAGAACAATACATGGAGTTTGGTTTTCTGTACATTGTTCCTCAATAACTAAAATTTAAAATCTTCTCTGTATGAACTCACATGGTCATCTCTATTTCCGTAAATTAAATGTTCACATTTCTTTTATGAGGGTATGGGTAGTATCTATGCATGTTAATTCATGCCCTTTTTTCTAAACATGGAAGAGGCTGACACAGGGTAATGTCTGCAAGTATGTGCCCATCCTGGGATAGAGAATAAGATGTTGCCTCAAAACACAAAACAAACTAAATAAAAAGTAAGGCCAGTGATAGGTATCCAAGGCACAAATTTATTTTCTTAATTAATGTTTATCAATAGCTTATGAAATATTATGAAAGGATGGTAACACCTTAGGATATTGTGAGGACAGACATATAAAACTTTAATTGGAATACAGCTTTAGCACATATACCTCCTCATTGTCAAGTATTTTTTTCAAAGGGGATTCTTTACAGGTTTAATTATTAGTATTATTGTAAAACAATCAACTTAAAAAACAGAAGGTGAATAAGTATATGCATATCAGCACATAACTCTGAAACAAATTACACTGTATCCTGATTGTCCAAAACAAGATTTTCTTCTCTGAAAAATTATTTCAAACAGAATTCTAGGTCATAATCAACCTGTGCATGAATGCAATATCTATTTAAATTATTTTCCATAAACCATCAACATTATCTTTAATTTTAAAACAAAGTATGTTTTATGCTTTTGAACCCAGCCCGGAGAAGCCTCAACAGTAGGACTGCCTTGAATTTGAGCTCAGCCTGGTTACATTTTAGGTAAAAGCAACTGTCTTGCCACAGTTGAAACAGTGTTTCAGAAAATTAATATTGTGTGTGTACCCGCATATTTCTATTAATTCACTAACTCTTAATCAAATAAATGTAATTAATCAAAATGCCTATCAAACCAGACAATGAGTCCTTTGATAATGGAGCAGCTAATTCAATGTCCTTCCTTCAATCATTCTTTGTCTATCCAACACTTTGCTGCTTGCAAGACAGGAATGCTAATTGAGTCTTTTCGTTTTTTTCCTTTCAATCATTCCAGACTGACTTCTAGTTTTGTCTAAAGAATTCAAGCTTTCATTTTCCTATATTAATTATATATCATAAAATAATCTTCCATTGCTTTGTATTCAAAACCACTTACATCTCCAAACACACTTAATTCAAACACTGTTCTTTTAAGGCTTAACCACTGCTTTTCTATGAAGTTTTTTGTTTCAGTTTTCGGTTTTACTCTCTCTTGGCTTTTCCTCTAGGCACTAGTTTTACAAAATGAGAAGAAGTTCATTCTCCAGGTAGATGATACACCACTTTAGAAGACACAGTTTGGTTGATTTTAGAATTAATATCAGCTCTCATTTTTGCCATTAATTCCTTTTCAGGTTAATCTCAAGGCACCAGTCAAGACTTGGCTTCTGAACACCTCCTTGTATAATCATCTCATGTTGCCTGATGACTTTATTTACTCATGAAAAATTCTAATGTTTTTATACTTTCCTTATATTTTCCTCCTTAAATCCAAATACATGAAATAAACCTTCATCTTTACATTGATAATTAGAACATCATTAGACAGCTCAAATATGTTACTGAATTCCTCCCTGAATATGTTTTATAATTTCATTATGTATAACCTTGTTAATTCAATGTTCACTCTGTCTTCCTCAGTTCTGCAGAACTTGGAATCTATTTTTGTATGTTTTTTTATTGACAAGGCAATAGAGGACAGAAGAGTCTCAAAAGCAGACACAAAGCTAAGAGACACACTCATTCTCATACCTGGGAATTCCATAAAAATGCTAAGCTTAAAGCTCTAATTTATGCAGAGGACCTGGTGCAGATACAAGTAAGCCCTGTACTTACTGTTTCAGTTTCTGCATATTCATATGAACCTTGCTTGGTTGATTTAAAGGGTATTGTTATTCTGGTGCCTCTGGTATCTCTGCTTCTTATACTCTTCCCATGTCCTCTTCCATGTAGTTCCTTGAGCTCTGAGGGGTAGAATATGATGGAGCCATCCCATTTAGAGCCGTGTGTTAGGATTGTCTCTCTGCATAAAGTCTGGTTGTGGTGTCTGCATCAGTTCCCATCTGCTGTTTGTGGATGTTTCTCTGACAATGTCTTAATAAGGCACTGACTTATCAGCATAGCAGAAAAGAATTAGGGATCATTTATATAATGTTTTGAACAAAACTGTTTAATTTTACCCCAGGTCTTTGGAGTATCTAGTCTTTAGTTCTTTGTTACCTAAGCAGCATTGATTATGGGTTGCATTTCATGGAGTGGGCCTGTCTTACAGTTTCTGTTACTGCAATGAAACATTATGACCAAAAAGCAAGTTGGGGAGGAAAGGGTGTATTATACTTATACTTCCATTTAGTGTTTCATGTATTTGTATTCTGTTAAGCCAGGCTACTTGGTATTAGACTAGCAGTCAGAGGTCTCATCCCTGAGAAAGACTGATCTTCCCTTTGTCATTAGTCCTCCATTGCTTCTTTCTCTCCATTTTGGATGGGGCGTAGGGGTTTTGCTCACCTGTAGCTTGTTGTTTTCCACCAGCCTGCCAGCCCGCCCACCACTGGTCTGGCGCTCTGGCCCCAAATAACACTCAGAGACTCTGTATTTGATACTATCCTGTGGGCTAGTGACTATCATTGTTAATGGGCTAGCTCTGTCTTAATTATTAAACCTTTTCTACTTATCTAAGTATTTCCACGTGGTCATCTGATCAGAGAGCTGCGGTCGGCATCTTCCTTTCTCTCGGGTGTACATGCTGACTCCTCCTTACTACTTCCTCTTTCCTCCTTGTCTCCTAGCCCCACCTATCTTGCTTTCTCATTGGCCCAACAGTGCTTTATTAATTAACCAGTATGAGAAACATATTTACAGAATAACATCTCCCATCACTCACCCATGATGGCATGCCTACTATTGTTACTTGTCACAGTCTTTTGAAGGCATACTTTTGAGGTTTCATGGATATAGCTTCTTTGTCACGTCTAGAAGACACAATCTCACAGCTGACTTCTGGTCTTCTAGGCTGTCACAATTCTTCCCTTCCTCTTTACATAATAATCCCTAAGTTAAGGTATAGACATTGTGTTGTGGACATCAATTGGAGTAGGGTACCTCTGGTCACCTGTTCTCTTAATTTTAACTGGTGTGGCCTTCTGTGATGACCTCTGTTCACTGCAAAAGGATGCTTTGTTGATAGTTAGTAATCCAAATCGCTGTCTGAAGTTTTAGAATGTCTATTCTTCATTACTCCCTTTCACAATAGATATATAATCAAAATAACTACTTATCAAATTTCATACTTCAAGATCAGTCTAGGGAATATCCAAAATTATCTTTCCAAAATTTCATCAGATTTTTAAGCAACAAAGTTTATATCTATTATCTTTTCTTTTTTAACTATTATTAAGTGGATATATTGAGTCTGAGATTTGTGCTAGGTTATTAATCTTCAATTTCAAAATATGTTATGAAATCAGTGCAAAAGTTTTCCAGCCCATTATCAATATTGGTACATATGACATCCATCAATGGAAAAGAAAGATATGGACCAAATAATTTCAAAGATTTCATACCACTACATTAGATTTTATCATATGTTTTCCATAAACCTTGTTTAATTTGTTTTATGTGTGTGACAGTTTCAAACTTACTACTGTGCTTGATTGATATAACAACTCTCACTTTTAAAATAACACAAACTGTGTTTTGAACACTGTTTTTAGAGAAATTTTTTCATAATTTCTACTTCATAGATAACCCTGCAGGTGAATTCTTTGGTTACCTATCAACCTTATTCGACTTGAAAGAGTTCATACCAGCTATGAAAAAGGACTACACAAAGAAATGCAAACTGAGCTGATAACTTGCAATGGTTGAACAACTATAATAACAAAGTTGAGGTTGGGAAATAGGATACACAAATGAATATTAGTGATGCTTTGATCTACCATCTGCATTGTTCTCAAAATGAAAAGAACATTGTCAACAATGTTGTCAGTACTTGACCACTTACAGCCTCTTTCTATCCTACATTTGAAAGATTTATTTATTGTCTCAAGTTTACAGAAAATACCTATCTGTGTTTTCTAAACACCAATGTCTTCTCAGTGATCGATCATTCCTTATTTATTCTGTGCAGATATTTCAATTAATATAGTTTTTTTCTTAATGTCACGCTTTTCTAATATTTTAGTAACAAAGTCTTAGATGTTATTCATTTACACTTAATTATTTATTACTATATTTTGGCATAATTTAAAATAAGTATAATGTTAAAGTAAAGCATAAAATGTTTTAATTCTCGAAGCACATTGTTTGCATACATGAAAATATTAGTTCAATGTTATAAATAATATACATTAAGAAAGGATTTAGTATACTTAATAGTTTTTGGACCAGATGTCTTCATAGAACTTTGATTATATGACACACACACACACACACACACACACACAGAGAGAGAGAGAGAGAGAGAGGAGAGAGAGAGGAGAGAGAGAGAGAACATGAAAATTTATAGTGGAAAGAAACAAAAAATGATAAGTTAAATGAAGATTAATCAATTGAAACAATATGTTTATGTTGCTTATACTTGTTGCAGAGCATCAACAATATTTTGCTATTTTACAAATTCAAGAAATAAAAAATGCAGGAAACTAAGTTACCTGTTTCAAAAATAAGATAGACATTTCAATATTTTTCCCAACCTATGGAAGAATCACCTACAAGTTAATTTTTGGCTCATAAAGTTTAGATGAATTAAAAAAGATTATATATATATATATATATACATATATATATGTAAAATATCTATGAACAATAATATTATTTTTTTAGCATAGTAGAAAATAGTTCCAGGTATTTAAAATGTTTAATTTGTTCTATCACATAATTTAGTCATAACTTGACATCAATTTCTTTTGAACTCATTAAGCTCTTAGCACTACAAAAATTCCCAACACTTTTCAGAAAAAATAAATGACCAAAATTCTCCCAAATAAAATTATTTGGGAAAATTGAGCACACTCAGTTATACTATGACACCTAATAATCCCTGTGCATTTAATTTTGCATTAGATTATAATCATTTAGTTCTGATAAAAGTCAGTATATTTGTATTTTGTATGCAATAACTACTTTGAATTCTTTTGTGTCTTTGTAGAGAAGAATTGCCTTTACTTTTGGTAATTAAACAATTATTCATCAGAAATTAAGGAATACAGCTATGGTTTGTTCAAAAATTACTGTTATCCATATTATGAGCCTGTTATTATTCTTTGAATTTGAAATTACTTTCATATAAAAATTGATGGTTCAGAGAATTCAGTAGTTACACTTAAATCTATATTTTTCATTAAACTGAAATGTTAAATACCTCTCTTAAAATTATAAGTTTTAGATTTATTTATTCCCTTTCTTCCACACTTGCCTTTAGGAATACAATTTTTAGTGATATCATCTTTCACTGTGTTCTGTATTGAGTTTGTTTCTTAAGTTATAATATCTATCCACTTTCTCAATATCTCTTCCATATTGTACTTGAAATTGTAGCTAGAGCAATACGACAACAAAAGGAGATCAAGGGGATACCAATTTTACTATTTGTAAGTGATATGATAATTTACATAAGTGACCAGAAAAATTCTACCAGGGAACTCCTACAGGTAATAAACACCTTCAGCAAAGTGACAGGATACAAGATTAAGTACAAAAAGAATAAAAATTAGTAGCCCTACTCTATACGGATGATAAAGGTGATAAAAAAGAAATCAGATAACATTACCCTTTACAATAGTCACAAACAGCATAACATATCTTGTGGTAGCACTACCAAAAAAAGTGAAAAACCTATATAGCAAGAACTTTGCAACTTTAAAGAAATAAATTAAATACTAGAAAATGGAGAGATCTCCCATGGTTATTGATAGGTAGGATCAACATAGTAAAATTGTCAATCTTCCCAAAAGAAATCTACATATTCAATGTAACCCCCATTAAAATCCCAGCATAATTCCTCACTGAATATTCAAATTTATATGGAAAAACAAAAGACTCGGGAGAGCCAAAACAACCCTGTACAATAAAGGAATTTCCAGATGTATCACCATCCCTAACTTCATGCTTTATTATAGAGGTATAATCCAGAAAAAAGTTTAGTATTGGCACAAAAATAGACAGGTAGACAAATGGAATAAAAAAAAAAACCTTGTTATTAACACACACACCTATGAACACCTGATTTTTGATAAAAGAGCTAAAATTATGCAATGGAAGGAGGAAATCATCTTCAACAAATAGTCCTGACATAACTAGATGATGGTGTGTGTAAAAGACTGCAGATACACCCATGTCTATCTCCATGCACAAAACTTAAATCCATTTGAATTAAAACCTCAACACAAATCCAGCCATTTTGAACCTCTTAGAAGAGAAAGTGGAGGTACCCTTAAACAAATTAGTCCTGGAGGACGCTTCCTGAACATTACTTCAGTAGCACAGACACTGAGATCAACAAATAAAAATTTGGACTTCCTGACATTTAAATGCTTCTGTAAGGCAAAGGACAATGTTAATGAGATAAAAATGGCAGCACGCAGAATGGGAAAAGTTCTTCACCAACCCCACATTTGACAGAGGTCTCATCTCCAAATTATATAAAGATTTCAAGAAGCTAGTCACCCAAACACCAAATAATCCAATTAAAAAGTTGGGTACAGAACAGAATAGAGAATTCTCAAAAGAGGAATCCAAAATGGCTGAAAGACACTTAAGAAAGTGCCGAACATCTTTAGCCATCAGGCAAATGTAAATCAAGGAACTCTCAAATACCATCTTACTCTTGTCAGAAAGCTGAAAATCAGAAACATCAATGATAGTTATTGCTGGAGAGGATGTGGACAAAGGAGAATACTCCTCCACTACTGGTGAGAATGCAATCTTACAAAGCCATTTTGGAAGTCAGTATGGTGGTTATAGTAGCTTTTTTCTTGCTCTCATTTGGAAAATCAAAATAGTCTACCAAAGGACTCGGAAATTTTACTCTTAGACATATACACAAAAGATACACATCCATGCAAAAAGACATCTGTTCAACTATGTCCATAGCAGCATTATCTGTAATAGCTAGAATCTGGATCCACCTAGTGCCTCTAACTAAAGAATGGATAAAGAATATGTGGTTTGTTACTAATAGGTTTTTCCCACCGCCAGTCTGGTCCCCTGCCACGCCAGCCCCCAATAACACACAGAGACCCTGTATTTGATGTAAGGCTGTTGGCCAGGTACTAGTTTCTTACCAGCTAGCTCTGTCTTAATGATTAACCCATTTCTACTTATCTAAGTATTTCCACGTGGTCTTCTTATCATAGAGTGGCGGGCCCACATGCAGCTCTCTCCAGGCTCTACATGATGACTCCTACTTTCTACTTCCTCTTTCATCCTTGTTTCCTAGTCCCTCCTATCTTCCTTTCCTATTTGCCAACAGTGCTTTATTCATTAACCAATACAAGAAACATATTTACAGAATAACATCTCTCATTAGTGGTGCATTCACACACACACACACACACACACACACACACACACACACACACACACACACACAAAACAATGGGATCTTGAAATTCCCAGGCAAATGAATGGAAGTTGAAGAAACCATCCTGAGTGAGATAACCTAGTCACAAAATGATGAACATTGTATGTACTCACTCATATATGGTTTTTAGACATAAAGCATAGGTTCTCCAGCCTACAATTCATACTGCCAGAGAAGCTAGAATTCAAGGAGTACAAGGTCTCCTACAGAAGGGAAAATGAATAAAATCTGAGCATATTGGGAGCAGGAATCAGGGGCCAGTGAGTAGAGAGGGAGTTAGGGGAAAGAGTAGGGGGGAAGAAGAACAGAGAGGAGAACATGAGGGACCAGGAACGAGTAAATGAGAGCAAGAAAAAAGATACTATAACAGACAGAACCATATTAGGTTTGAAAAGAAACCTTACACTAGAGAAATGTTCAGAGATCTTTTAGGATGATCCCAACTAAATCTGAGCAATAGTAAAGAGGCTACCTTAAATTCCGATAATGAGATTGATGACTACCTTATATGCCACACAAGAGCCTTCGTCTAGTAGCTGATGAAAACAGAAGCAGACTCCCACAGCTAAACATTGAGCCTAACTCCTGGAATCTAATTGCGAAGATGGAGTAGTGAAGAACAAATGGGTCAAGACCAGGATGGAAAAACCCACAGAAACCACTGACTTAAACAAAGGGGAGCTCATAGACCCCAGTCTCATAGCTGGAAAACCAGCATTGGACCAACCCAGAACCCCTGAACATAGATCTCAGTTGGAGGGCCTGGACAGTCTAAGGAACCTCTGAAAGTGGAATCAAGATGTATCCCTGGTGCACAAAAGGGCTTTTGGAGCACATTCCCTATGGAGGGATACTCCCTTAACTTAGAAAAAATAGGGAGGGCCAGTTCCTACTCCAAATGACTGGACAGATATTGATAGTCCTTCCTGGAAGGCATAACCCTCCCTGTGGAGTGGATGGTGAATGGGATTGGAGGGGGTTTGGGGGCATGGGAGGATGGGAGTGAGATGTAATTGGAATCAATGTGTAAAATAAGAAATAATAATGATAATAAAAAATATTGCCACAAATAATCAGTATTTTCAAGTATTAACTTTTTAATTCTGTGTCTGTGATTCAATTACTAATACCTTTATACACAATTATTATTACTGGACAAATTAGATAGTAAGGTACAGAAATTTATGAACTTATTTGTGTTAATTAACATACAGAAATAATCAGGGAAATTATACATCACAATTGAGATTATCAAAGTAGCTGCCAATGACAGAAGAACATTATGCATAATTTTCATTGTTTGTAGAAGTTTTGATTGTTTGTAGGAGTTTTTGTTTGACTTTTATTTATTTATTTTATTATTATTATTATTATTATTTATTATTATTTATTATTATTATTATTTGATTTTTGAGACAAGATATATCTGTATTGTTTTGGATCCTGTCCTGGAACTTGTTTTGTAGACCAAGCTGGCTTCCAACTCACAGAGATCCACTGCATCTGCCTCTGGAGTGTTGGGATAAAATGTAAGCACCACCAAGGTTCAGCTTCATTGTTCTCATTTACAATGTTCAGAAATTGTAAATGAGCTTCAAAGAATTATTAGTAGTTATTAAATTCTTCTTTTGTACATTATCCTAGCATTCTACTAAATTGTAGTTTGTAAACTTTATATATGAAACATAATTAATTACATGGAAGTTGTCTTTGTTATATGAAAGAAATCCTCCATCCTTTTATAATTAATGGACTTATATGTTATGTTTCATATCTCTAATAAACTTAAGAAATTTTTAAGAAAACAAAAAGAAGCCATAATTATATATCAGTGGATTCTGTATATTTTAATTAGACATAAAATTATATATAGAATATCAAGTCTGTTTTGAAAGACTATGAGGACATATAAATATAATTTAAAAAGAAGAAAAATCAATCATCACTTATGCTTGTTGTAGATAATATTGGCAATCAACTTGACAGACTTTGAATCATTTAGTAAAGAGAAAAGCTACTAATGCAGTTAGTTTCTTAGTATAAAGATAGTCTGTTTATGCAATATTTTGATGTGGTCATCTTAGCTTGAATTTACCCGCAATTCCCCAATGATCTTCACTTGACACCTGATTCATCTGGAATGATTTGTACAGCTGCCTTACTTGAAACAATCCACTACAATATTTTTGTCTGCCTTTGTTTGAGCTTATTTTCTACCAGTTCTTTATACATTATTTGAGGAAAATTCTTTCTCTGTATTTTCCATTTTATTTATATACATATATTTTTCTTTTATAAGGATATAATGTTCTTCTCAAACTATCATACTTTCCTATTTACCAGTATTTTTATCATAGGTTTGTAATCCTGTGCTATAGAAAATCATTATGTAATGAAAAATCAATTTATTAATAAAAAAGGCAATGGTGAATTTCTCCCTTATATAATACCATTTTTCACTAAATCTTCAACAAATAAAAACCAAAACACAATGCAATGTAGTCATTATTCCAATTATTTTAAGCATATTAACATTATTAATTTTTAAATATGTAATTGATGGTGAGAATAATAATGATGTTCCATATGTCAAAAATTTCAACATAATAAAATTAAATTCTGCTGAGTCCATTACATTAGATGCCTAATAACAAATTAACGAAAATGAGCATGCTAGTCATTAAATTCTCTCAGTGGCTATCAATCCGGATCTTAATATGTTTAATTAAGTTAATGCCAGTCAATTAGTCAAGCAGCTTAACCTCATATTTTTTCTGGCTCTGTTAATGGTAGAATTGTAAACATTTGTAGATGAGAAAGAAAGAAGTGTGCCAAAACCCATCAAAAGTCATCACAAAATGAACTTTGTTTCTAACACTGAATTTGTCTTTTATTTTGATGAAATTTATAAATCTGCAGGTGAAAAATATCTAGATCTTTTTTTCTTTCAAACAGATTATTAATAGAAGTTCAAGAACACACTTTTGGTAATGCAATGCTAGCCAACTGTTTATAGCAGGTGTATTGTCTAGGCCAAATTACTGAGTGTAAGGGTGTAGATTTGTTTTGCATAAAAAGCTGCTAAATTGAATACGGTTGGATTTTCTCAATAAAATAAAACATAAGAAACTGACAAATAAGGTTTTCTTGGTGTAATTGGATTGTTTATTTCTAATGAGCAAGAACATGTAAGTAGAGGTTTGGTAAACAACACGTATAGATCAGAAAGGGACAGATGTTGTGAGGATGCTGGCTTTTCACAAGACTTATGCTCTGTGTAGCCAGGAGGAAGTCCCCATGCATCTTCTCACTCTTCTGTCTAGCAGTATTCTTCTCTGTGTCTATCCATCCGCACTTAATTAAGTACTGTCATTGACAATACTACAATTTATCCCTAAATAATACTATTGAAAATGTGAATGACTAATCCTGCCATTAACAATTTATTAACAATAAATAGTTGTTAATTTAAAAATGAAGTCTTGGCGTCTGTTGATGCTCACATCTCATGTATATGGCAAATAATTTATCACATGATATCAAATTTCAGATTTCCTATTTTTATTCTTATTACCGCCTCTTACTTAATTCTTTATTTTCTTGGGATACCTTTTACTTCCTACTATGAATATAATTCTGTCATTGGTATCTAATATAATGAATACTATTTAGAAAGAAATATCTATAAAATAGGAGTAATTATCAGGACACACTTTTAGCTGTAGGTCACTGTAAAATCTCACAGTTTATGAGATAGCTAGGATTTGTAGGGACATGAAAATTATACATTTCAAAAAAAGCAATATGTAATTATTGTATATAACATTTTAACATTAACATATATTTGTTAATCCAAAATCTCACTGAGCAATACAAAGTATTAATGCCTTAACATGAGTGAATTGTTAGCATCTTACATTGTGAAGACTAAAATTTGGTTCAATTGCAAAAAACAAACAAACAAACAAAAAACCATAAAGGAACATAGTCATACTGCCGAAACACAGAGGGGTACCTAGAGCTTAGTTCATTTACTCACTTACCAAATGATTGTCACATGTCACACAGTGAGCTTTGTCTCCAGAGAATTATTAGTAAACATACATTGCTCAAACTACTAAGTGTAAAGAAGACACATCTAGCTAGTCCTAAATATTGGGTTGGTTATGCAGGAAAAAATTCCAACAGTCCCTAACATTGATATTAAAAAAAAATATCTGAGTAGGAATGGAACACGAACCAGACTGAGACTGAGTTCCTGGAGTTCAGTTGTATAAAGTGTAGAGGGATTATATGAAAAATGGGTTCAAGATTATGACAGAGAAACCCACAGAGAGAGTTGAACAGAATTGTGGGAGCTCATGGACTCTAGATCAACAGCTGGGGATCCTGAATGGGACAAAACTGGACACTCTGCTTGTGGGTTTCCATTTGTGTAGCCTACCTAGTCTGTTTGTGGAATTCTGGGCAGTGGGACTAGGATCTATCCCTAGTGAATTAACTGGCTTTGTGATGCCCATTCCCTATGGTGGGGATCCCTTATTCAACAATGATATAGGGAAAGAGCTTGGTTCTGCCTGAACTGAATGTCGCAGGCTTTGTTGACTCCCCCTGAGAGGCCTTACCCTTCTGAGGAGTGGATGGAGGTGGGTTGTGCAGAAGTGGTCAGGGAAGAGGAGAAGTAAAGGGTGGAGAAACTGTTGTTGGTATGTAAAATGAATAAAAAATCAATAAAATAAAATATTAACAAAAAGAATGGAGCTCGGTGATAGAGTATTTGCTAGTAGATGGGAGGATTGCTTGGTTCATTCTCTAATAACATAAGACAAACTGGAAAATACATATTTCTAAATAAATGTAGACAGTTGTAAGTTGACTATACCACTGAGTTTCTTAAGGCCTTAGTACTGGGGCTTCATTTCCTACCTGTGTAACATCGGAAGAACACTTTCTGATTTTGGGGCAACTAATGGTACTTGCCACATGGAGAGCCCAGTGTAGTTTTATGAATCGTAGTGTCAACATAGAATTTATCAACTTAGGCAAAATAGTTAATCTGTGTGATTGTGTATGATGGAACTCCATAATAAGGAATACACAGGTTCACATCAGCTAATGTATCCTATATTTACATGTTAGTAGTCAGCCACAGCTCCCAAATAGAAGAGGAAGATGGACACCACAGGCACTATTTTGTGAGCCTACTACATTCAAGAGGAATAAATTGATTAGTTGACAGCTCTCAAACGACAAATACCAGCCTTCCTTCCTTCTTCCTTCCTTCTTTTCTTTGTTTTTTTTTCTTCCTTGAACCACTAAGAGGCTGAATCACCTGTCAGAAGGAATATCTATTTCCTTTAATTGAAAACAGATTCTTCTCTCCTACATCTGATCCATTTTCCCTTCCCTCCACTCCTCCCAGCTCCTGCCACCCCCCATCTTCCCCAAATCCACTTCCTCTCCATTTCCTTTAGATAAGAGCAGACCTCCAAGAGACAAAAACCAAACAAAACGAAACAAGGCAAGGTGAAAGCCCTCATATGGAGGCTGGATGATCCAACTAAACAGGAGGGAAGAGTCTCAAGACAGGCAAGCAATACAGGCAAGCAAGTCAGATATACCTACTCCCAATGTCAGCAGTCCTACAAAACACCATGCAACAGAGCCCATGTAAGAGCCTTAGTTCAGTATGAGAGCCCATGTGAGCCCTTAGTTGACTGTATTAGCCTTGATCTCCTGGTGTCCTTCATTCACTCTGACTCATGATAGAGACCTCCAATTTAGATCTCTCCCTATACTGCCTGGCTATGGTTCTCTGAAATTTATTCTCTTCATCTGTCCATGTGGTCAATCTTTGTTTCAGATGGAGTTAAGTCATATATTACATTAATTTGACTCCTCTTATTGCCTCAAAGATTGGGATCTTTCTACATAGTGGAATTTTATGTGCTGAGACTAAAACCCTCACAGACCAGACTTGCGCTATTCAGAGATAATGACAGGTAAAGGTTTCTTCACTGGAAATATCCAGTGGTATCAATAACACACAAAAATATATCTCAAGTGAGATTTGCCTTAAAATCCACAATTATGACCTCCCATTCAGAATGACTCCAGTCTACGAATTCAGCTCATAGTAGATTGTGTTCACAAACTATGAACAAATATGTATGAAAGAAAAATAAATCATTTCTGCTTAGATAATTTATTAATATATATATATGTGTGTATATATATACACACATATATATATATATATTGGCATCAAGCCAAATAATGGCAAAATACATTTTATTATGAGAATTATTCATGATATAACTATATTAAGGAACATATAATGATGTCATAATAGGAAACGTACACATAAAATAATGGAAGATATAGAGAGGGGTAGATTTACCAATTTCACATTTTTAATACATATATGTCATTATGTGTCTATATAAATACATTTCTTTACATAATATAATAATAATATTTAATTCTTAAATGAGCTTATAATTGAATTTATCTTAAAGATAACCAAGGCAATCCGATAGTATCATGGTATAATTAATTTAGAATTTTTGTATGATATTATCTTAGCAACAAATGTGCCTATTTCTAACATTATATATCCATGTTATATCTGAAATATTATTTTCCACCTTTTCTAAAGTTTCTTACATAAACAAAATTATTTGCTTAAAATTCCATCTCTATCTCCTATCCTTTCTTTTCTGAACATGCCAAAACCTCTCCTCTGATTTAACTTCACTGTTACTCCTCTCTGTCACTCCGTTGTGTTGATTTCTTTGTCTATGTCCTCTGAAGCTTCCCTGAATTTTCAAATATTACTCAGAAATTAATTATTTCATATATCACTTTTATATAGTTATATTTTAAAATATGATGTTTCTTTTCAGAAAGCTTATATATATATATATATATTATTTAACAAACTCATATAAGAAAATGATTCAAATTACTTTTAAAATTGTTTTTATTTACATTATATTCATCTTATATGTTAAAGTTGTTTGGTGATATTTATAGATACTAATATATGCATATACGTATACTCAAAATTGCTATAAAATGCTATTCCATATTGTAGCATCCATTAAATTTGCTTAGCACAGTTTTCCACTTTTCCACAGTGATGATTGCTAAAGCCAAAGAACAAAGTGACAAAATATGGTGATTTTGTTTCTTGTGTCATTTGAATTAGCACATCTCTTGAATGTAAAATGAAATCCTTATATAATAAAATTCAACAGAATTCTTGCATACATTTATTATTTTAAAAATATAGTTGAAGCCCCATAATAATTAGTGTTTGTCTTAATTATTTTAAAAGTTAACACTGAAATAAAATAATTTCATTTTAGGGTTATGTTGCCATATTATGTGATATGAATAAATCTCATGACATATTGGTGGAAAAATAATTGGTGAAACAAATAGATAAGTTACTGTGAATTAAAAATTCTGAAGTTACTTTTAGTCTGTTTGACCCATTCAAGAAGCAACAGATACTGTTAGTCTGGATATCATCTTGCTTCACGTGTCAGTTCAGAATGGCACTACAAGGTTTGGATACAACAGTGAGAAATGCAAAGGCTGGTGAGGCCTCTCTGTGCCCCACTGCAAAATATTCACTACTAATTGGCTTTCTTCCTAAGTGTGTGAAAAAGCCTCCTTTTTTCCCCTCTAAGATCAAGTTAACATTGACCTTTTTCTCATAAAAGGAGAATTTATTCTCATTAAGTTTAATTGTGTAGTTAATGTTTTCATTGAGGTGCCTATTAAGCTCCTGTCTGACATTTCTAGAATCACTTAAGGTGCTGAACTTGTCATGGAAAAATGTCAACCCATCAAAATGCCCAATTCCCCTTTACAAATGTACTAACCCTGACTGTTCATCCATTTCTTTGGGTAGTTTATTGAACCTTTTTTAAAGAAGTACTTTGGCCATTTCTCAGGAGTGTTGTTTTCAGCTGTTTCTCTGTCTGGTATAGCATATGGCCCATTTTCTCTAATATCAAATTGATGGTCTTGTTTTCTGTTTTTCTTTAAATATTCCATATTTAATTGTGTTTTAAAGCATAGTTAAGTGAATATAAGTTTTAGGAACTAGTTGAAATAAGATGAAAGAAAGAATTCAGGTCCATCATAAAAAGCAAATTTTTATATTTATCATCCAAACATATTTCTCAATACTTCAACACAGTAATCTGTACATTAAATAGGTTACTCTGGGAATCATAGAGTATGACAAAATCTCTATCATCTTTAAAATAACTGATTAACACAAGGCTCTAACCAACAGAAAATCACTGATATATTTTTGTTTATTGACAATAAACCTTAACCTCACTAAACAGTCATAATTTTTCTTGCTCATATTGTTCAAACTTATGTATATTTTCTGATTATCCTTCTTGAAAAGAAGGAAAATAACCTGTTGTATATGAAACTTTAATTCTTGCATTATTCCAAGATTGGTCAAATGAAGCAGAGAAAACAAATTGTCAGTCTTCATTTTGCCACTGGTACATATAAAATTGCATTGTAAATTTGTATCATTTTGAGTGTATGTGTGTATCTGTGGAGTTCAAAAAAATGAAAGGTTTTAGATCAATCAGGAGTTCGTGTTTGAGTTGAATTTGGGCTATCAGACTTGAGTGGCGGGAACCAAATTAAGTCCCTATTAAAGAGTAATGTTTACTCCAATGTCATGAGCCCCTTTTTCAGCCATATTAAATTATAATTAGAAATAGAATGTTCCTGATCTTGATTGCTGGGAAGTTTATGCAGGCTTGAATGAGGGAAGTGAGCCACATGAGTCCTTGCAGAAGAAAATATATATTGGATTGTCTACTTATTCCTACCATTAATAATCTCTTTGAAGATTTCCATTTCTCAGTTTAAACCTTTATACTTTATATTTTGTATTTTCCTGTCTGCCTTTAACTCTTATTGCTTTTGTATGCTGGTGGCTTTTTGAAAAAAAAAAAACAAACAAACAAACAAAACCAAAAACTATCGTTATCTATTTAAGACTTTTCAATTTCCTTCATCTAAGGCCTACCTAAACTTAAATGTGCTGTTGTATGTATTTATTCTGTCAAAATTTTACTATTTTACATGAAACCATCATGTTCAGTTGAGATCAAAGGATAGTACATGTAGTCATGCATTTGGAAAAGCTATAAGAAAAAATCTGACAGAGCTAAGTGTTATAGGTAATTCTCACATAAAATTCTAGCATTTGAGAAGCTTAGGCAAGAGTTGCTAAGAGTTCAAGAATATCATAGATGCAGAATAAAATGTGTATCAAAATATGGAATAATAATGAAAGATAAATAATACTGAAGTATACATATGTTGAATTAATTTTAAAACAAAATTTAACACTTCAACACACTCTCACATACTGTGATATAATTTTACTCTTCATAAAGCTGTATGTAATAGATATTTAAAATATCCTCTGAAGTTTTCTTTCTATGATTGTGACATTAAATTATTGCTGAGTACTTTTGACAAGAACAACCATTTCTGTCAAATTGAAAGGCAGAGTTACTCAAAATGGAAAAAAAATCTAAACCTGAAAATTTACCAACATTATTTCATTTGTAATATCAGGCATGTCAGAAAGCATCATGAAGCAAGAAACTTTTATTTTTTTCATATGCACCTTTGGTTTTCACAGTCTTGTAAGGGTTTTACAATATTTTCTAGAAATAATTTGAAAAACAATAGAGGCATTATAAATCTTAAATGTTTTAGGAAAATTGTAGTATTAGATGAAAATAACTACAAAATTAGCTTGCTAAACTCATTTATATAAGTCTAGTTATAATTATCACTCAAAGAAAGCTGATATTTGTATGTGTATGTGTTTGTCATTTAGGCACATATGAAAGAGAGAATACAGCATTTAGTTTTGTTTTCCTTCTGTGCTTCTCTCCTTATTTTCTTTAGATTTCTTTCTTCTTCAGATCATATTTACCATATATACAAAACTAAACTCATATAAATGTGCAAATTTATCTCTGGTATATGTTGTATAAATTTGCTTTGGACATTTTCCTTTAAGTGATATAACTATATCATGCAATTAATTCTAATATCTTTTTTTAAAGAAAACTCTCTACCAACATATATAGCTATTGTATTAGTTTATATCCACACCAGCAATATATGAGGGATCCTTAACTCCACAAGATCATAAGCTGTTTTTACCATTTGTTTAGTTGATTGACAGCTTGAATTTGGTGAAAGGCAATCCCCATGTATTTTTAATTTTATTTATCTAAATTCTATAGTTAATATTTTTTGGACAATTTATAATTTTTGTTGATTTTTGGAAAGGTTATTCATGTATGGATAGATGGTTTTTAAGGATAAAAGCATATGTTTCTTTTCCAGAGGAAGGATTTCTGATCCAGAGCACTAGTTACAGGGGTCTGATGAAGTTTTATGGTCTTTACAAGTAATACATTCTTGGCCATATATCCATATAGACTTATAAACACAGATAAAATTAAAAATTCATGGTTGTATAAATTAGTTAATAATCCATGTCTGTTCACTCCATTTCTTCATGTTGTGGCTCATATGCAGTAGGTCATTTTTCAGCATTAATTTCTATTGTTATTCTGGTTTTTTTGTTTTTTTTGTTGTTGTTGTTGTTTTTAAGACAAGATTTCTCTATATTTCTTTGGATATATCCTTGAACTCACTTTGTAGACCAGGCTGGCCTCAAACTCACAGATATCCACCTGCCTCTGCCTCCTGAGTGCTGAGATAAGGGCATCCATGTTTTTATATACATAAAGGAAAGACAAATGCTTTTAATGGTTCTAAAGATGTACTCTTATCATATATAATGTAGTGTTGTAGCTGATTTACTGTGGGCACATATTTAGACAGAGATTGTCTCTTGTGCTTCTTTGGACCTGGCTTGGTGAGATCAAGGAAAAAAGAAGTGGTCTCTGAATAACAGGTTGTTTTTTGTAATGCTTGTGGGTATCCTCCAATTATCTGAGGGTCTGAAGACTTTGAAAGAATAAAGCCAGCAGAGATAAAGGACATTCTGTACCTTAAATTATTTAGATGAGACTGCAGTGTTGGTTAACCTGTGAGTCACTAGGCTCTGACTTTCAGAAAAGGACAGTGCTGATGACTCTTCGCAGATCACAATCCTACCTGCCAAACTGTAAGGTTCAAATCTGCAATCTTCTGTATACACTGAGTCAATTCTTTCCATTTTCTATTCATAATGATGCTGATTCTTTTGATAAGAGACTACATGTCAATTCATGTAATAAGTTACGATTCATATCATTTCTAAAATTGCTAAATGATTGTAATGACATCTAAAATCTGTTATAAGGAATGGCATTATTTCCACAAAGTCAGACAGCCACTAGACTGTATGTTCAGAATTTGTCCTGAAATTACAAAATTTTGAGAATTATAGCATTCCCATTTTTTATGTTCTTATTCATCTTGTGCATAATATAATAAAATTACTGTGTATGTTCATTTAAACGTAACCTACCTTTGTCTCATTCATTTTCTTCTCTTTTCCTTTATTGAAAATAATTTCATACATTATATTCTGATTATGATTTCCCCTCCCCTAACTCCTCTGAGATCCTCTGTACAGAAGAATCAGATCCATTAAAACACACACACACACACACACACACAGACAAACACACACACAAACAGACAGACATACACACAACGAACACATATAGACACTGAAACACTTCTTCATACACCCTGAAATCCCATTAAAACAGAATATATACATAAATGACATGCAGTGCATGAAAAGCCCTGACTAACATTATGAGACAAAGTATCTCAACAGACACCAATGTCTGTTTTGTGTTTTCCATCTACTGCCAGACACGGGTCTTTATTTTAAAAGCAGTCTGTTTTCTCAATTATATTGAAAGGAACTAGTTTTTCATTTAAAGGTGTTTAGCTATTGCTGATAGTTTCTGTTTAGACAAGGGCTTGTGTTCCACTTCTCTTTATCCTGGTACTGCATCTAGAGCAGTACCCTGTGGACCTGGTGCTTGCTGCCACAGTCTCTGAGAGTTCATATGTTCACTCCTCTCACTATGTTTAGAGGAACTTGGTTACTTGGTGTTCCCATCTGTTCTGGCTCTTGCTACCTCCTCTCCCTCAGGGTTCCCAAAACTCTCATTAGGGTGGAGGTTTGTTGGATACATGCCATTTATTACTGAATTTTCTAGAGACTCATGCTTGTTCATACTGTCTGTTTATGGACCTCTCTATTAGTTACACTCTCTTTCAAGACCTAACTTCTCTGGTGATGACTGATCAAGGCACTGATGGATTGATTTCGCAGAATGTCTTCAAGAGTCATGTAATGGCTATGTTCTCTCAACAGGACAGTAGTATCTGGTTTTCCCCTAAATCCCAAGACTTTCTGGTCTCAAGTTCTACATGATCTGAACAGAGTTGTGAATGGGTTTCACCTCATGGAGAGGGTGTTAAGTCTGATGAGGTCTTGCCTTCTACTCCCATAATCTTTGTGCAACTATTGGACTATCACATCCTGTAAGAATATTATCATTTTAGGCTGAAGAGTTGTAGCTGTGCTATTAATTCTCAGCCTATTTTAGATTCCGGGGCAGGTTTACTTATTTAGCACACAACTCTTCATACAAAGTTGAGGGTTAATGAGTGAAGACAGTAGGGACTGAACAGATTGCAAATAAGTTAGGAGAGCACATAGAACTCTTCTCTTAAAGGAGACCTGTGCTCCATTACTTGAACTATTGGGTGACCCAAAACAATCTGTAGCTCCAGTTCCAGGGCATTCATTCACAGTTTCTGGCCTCTGTGGGCAATGCACAAATGTGTTGTGCTGACACACACACAGGCACAATGTCCATTCTCATAAAATAAATATTGCTTTTGTGTAAAGTTAAGTAAACACATATAGATTTATATATTTAAATCCCACTAAAGAGTGTTTTTTCATTTACATCCGATAAATAGACTCTTTATACTAGAAGACCATTTAGCATGTACTTATATGTAATAAATATTGTCTATTGGAATGTATGTTCACCATTAATTATTTTTAAATTACCTTATTTTAATTTACCTTTGTGAGTGTTTTGATTTCATGTATGTCTATGTGCATTGCTTGTGCCTTGGCCAGAAGAAGATATCAGGTACCCTAGAACTGTGGTTATGTAAGTTGGTGAGCCAACACGTGCATGCTGAGTTTCACACCTGATTTTCTATAACAACATGTGCTCCTCCCCATTGAGTTTCTCTCCATGCCCTAGGCTCAATTTAGGTATTATCTTCCACATAAATATTTAGAAAATATAATTGGCCAAGTCCTATTTTTTACCTAAAGTAATTTTAATATAATTTCCTGAAGCATATTGGAATACATAAAACATATGATTATGCATTTATACTCACATACATGTTAAATACAGATTTCATACAGAGTGTCTGGATGATGACAGAATGTCAGATAATAAAGTGCTTCCTCAGTGACATAACATATTTTGAGTAGAGTTAGAAAAACTAACTTAAAGGTATGGAAAGTCAACCATTGCCACCTTAAAATGATTTCAAAGCACTTCTTTGCTCTAAATTCAGAGGGTTGCAATTATGAAGCACAATTACTGAGATCAGAATTCCCTGCATGTCTCAGCATGTGGTGCACAGTGAGAGGCTGAATCACCTTATCAGAAGAAATGTCTTAAGCAGACACAGAAATGTTCAAAGTGCATCTTCTGGAAAGAAAGCATTTTTAACCCTAGGATGCCACCTCATGTGCACATATCAGGGACTCACCGAGGTACAAGTATAGATTTCAAAGTCTTAAGCCACACATATTTACTTAAAATGCAAGTAAAGGGCTTTCTATAGTTTGCAGAGGTTTAAGATCCCTTTGAGATATTTTGTAGCTTCAGGAGATATCTTTCGAAATTGCTCTTGTGTTCTGAGAAATGAAAAGGATAAAATAATCCCTCTGAAACAAGCAAAATGTATGACATTTTCAGAAGTGTAAGGAGCAAAGAAGGAAATGGAGTTCATGGAGATGACAGGCAGAACAGCCAATCAGTTCATGGGAGACATGTTATTGATAAAGGCAACTGCATAGGATTTACACAGCTTTACTAGATTCTATACCATCATGCACAGCTCTGACAAAGCTTAGTAAATGTACTGGAGTATATGAATAGAAATAAAGCACACTCTATTTGCTCTTATAGTAAGGATTGTAGGATATTGTAATAAACATAAAATTTAAGATAGTATAATATAATAAATAACAGTCCATCAAATTATTTTATATTATCAATACAAAAACTAATATACTTCACTCAGTGAAAAATCTTAAAATTAATAAATGATTTAATACATTACAATTAATTACTAAATGAGAATTAATTATATATTTTTACTCTTTGAATTAAGATATGTGACTTTGATATATGTTTTGTGTGTGAAACTAGAACCTTGTAGACTTACAAATGTAGTATCTATTAGTTAAACTGACATTTTGTTATATTTAAAAAATAGGTTTATATGCATATATTGCTATGTTTATATTTTTATAATATTATCACTTAAATGAAATGTATATTTTTTAGATAATATATTCCTATATCATCAATACATCGATATTATTCTCATACATTAAGAGCAAATCTGATTATAACCTTTGGTATACAGGTGTATGTGAGCAATGTTTGCATAAATCAATATTCTATGTAGAAAATAGAAAGTAGAACTGTGATTTTATGTTAGGACTTTATCAACAGGCAGATAATTAGATCCAGTTGCTTAGAAACACCTTTGACTCCAGCCCTAGAGGATCCAAAACTTTTAACATCTGTGGGCTCTGGCACTCCATAGACACAACCAATATATAAATAAAAATAAGTCCAGAAATAACTTACCAACTCATATATATTCATACATATTTTATATCAATTTGATCATGTAAATCCTATTTTTAAAGCCTACTATTTATTTTTATACTCCTGTTTTAGATACCAACATCCTTAAATTTACTTGTCAAGCAGGAATAAAGTTCCTACTTTTATTTATTGATGATTTTTTTCAACTGGTTGTCAGATGATAGTATTATCTCTTGACAATAAACCATGTGGTCTAGTGTTTCTTCATTTATTTCTGCTGTTGCACACTACCATGTCCAACGCTAGAATGGCATAAGACTCTGTCAAAGTTTACTAGCTCTTTGAGCACATATTTATGATACATAAGAAAGCAAAAACTAAATCAGAAGATAATAGGAGAGATTTTATGATCATACGTAAAAATAAGTGCTATAAGGCCATCTATTTTAACAGCAAGGAAATGCATAGTTTTAAGGCTAGTGCATAGAAAACTCATTTGAGCATTGTAAGGCCAGCATAGGCTGCTTAGTAAAAACAAGCCCAAGGAAAACAAAGGGGAAAGTAACCAAAGTAGGATAATAAACTAATACATACAAAATGATTGACAATATCTACTCAGTTACTAGACTATTTTACATAAAAAATTAAAATATCATTCGACTTTTTATAGATCTCAAGTTGCTATTCAAATGTAAATTTAACTTCCCAGTAAAAAGCCACACTTAGTTATAGATTTCATAAGACTGCTTGGCTAAATATAATGTTCTCAGTGGGGGCAGTGGAATGTTATAGGGATGTAACCATGATACCTTTTGCTTACTTTTCTCCTATAAGAATAATTTCTTCTCTTTATTTTTATGTGAACTAGCATTCTTTAAATATTCAGGTAAATATTTGGTTTTATGAATTTAGCAAATCAGCTAATGTCCACCGATATGAAAGCTAAGAATAAAATAATTTCATTGCTTAGTTTCAACAGAGTACTTGTCATTATTACATACATATATGGAATACCTTGACAGATTATTTCCTTTGGTTCATGACTAATAATGTTCAGGTAATAGCTTTCTATACTGGAACATGACTTTTATGGCAACTTGCATCAATGTGAATGCATTGTGGTGATTTTTATTTGCTACATTAACTCTGTTATCACTTTTTCTATGAAAGTTGTGTTACATAAACACCAAATAGACATGAAAATATATACATGTGTAATCATAGACATGTTGTTACTTTTGCATTCTTCAGATAAAATACATCATAAGCTTACTGAAAAAAAATGGTTCTGGGATTAAAAACTTAGAAGGAAGCAAAATCAAGGAGAAAAGACCATGAAACATATCTTAGTATTTATTGGAGTGATAAATGGAAAGCTCAGGGCATGTATTTCTTACATTCCTCTCATTGAATAGTACTTGCCTTGGAATCTACCAGGATTCATAGAAAATAATTCCTTGATTATCTACTTGGATAAATGTAAATCACTATGGCCATTAGACATTGATTTCTTCCTTTTCAGTTTATTTCTGTTGGTCAACTTCTTTATGTGTAGAACAATTTATTCATAAACCTGTTATCCAAAGCAAAACTCTTAAATTTGATTACAGTCTTCATGAGCAAATCATACATTGACAGAATTACTTTTGATCACCCACCCATCTCGATTTCCACAGAGATTCATACATCATTTATGTCTTGTAAGGCAAAGATAAATAAAGGCCTTCAAAGAGAACCAAGGAAACCAAAACAAAGGTGTCTATTCTGCTAAGAAATAATATGCTAGGATTTGTTTTGTATTTTAAGAGAAAATACATTCTCAGCAGATAAAAATGCATTTCTTAGAAACTAAAATCAACTATGTAATTTTCAGTTATACATATACATATATGATCTTTCTGCACACAAAAATAAGACAAGATGTTAGCTACAAAATAATAAAAGATTTACAATTTAGTTCTACTGTGAGAAAAAATAAGTGTTATAGGTGGGGTGTAAAGGGAACATTTGGTAATTATGTGATGAAACAAGAAAGAATGTTTAGAATTAATATTGTACATATGAAAAACATGTTTGAGTAACGTGATGGAAATGGGATTAGTTCCTTTAAAATGCGCAAGAGCCAGTAGTAAATAATCTCACAGGTTGGATACCCCATGGTTTCTGATTTAGACACATGACATAGGTGTGGATTATTTTTTTCTGAACTTTGTGAAGTGTGCATGACTGCAGGGAGGCTTGGCCTTTCACATACTCCTTGGAATGTAGGCAGAATATACAAGAACAGACATGACAAGTCACATAGATATAAGAACAACTAAATGGATTTCAGATGTCAGTAAATTGAAAGAAAGTCCATGAACTAAATTTGAGCATTTTGAAGAAATTCTGAAAATTTGGAGACAGTAGAAAATACACAGAGCTGTCATTTAGGATCATAAAAAAAAAAAAGAGTTGAACAGAGAAATGAATCACATTAAAGTTAAAATTGAGTTTGTGATGCTATTGGCAGGATTATATTAATTGTTCTCAAACTTGTCCAATGCACTACTTCAGTAATTAGTGATTTAACTGAAGCCAAAGCATTTCTGATTTGGAAGCAAAAATAAAGAAGTCTGGAGTAGTTAATCATATATGAAAAGTAAACGCATGAGAGTCGTTTCCACAATCCATGGTAGGATTTGTATCATGTTCTGATGGAAAAGAAAAATGTGGAGCTTAGGAGAAAAGTGAAACCCTGTATAATTAATAAATTAATATCTGGGTCAGAAGGTTCTTCAGGATGAGAATGCACGAGGAACAGCAATATAAACAAAATTAGAAAGTCAAACTAAAACTGAAATTCTGGTGGTAGTGGTGTTACAAGGCCCGGGGCATGGCTCTGGAATTGATCAGCAGAGGGAGAACATATGCAAGGTATCTATGTGGAAGTTAAGAGACTAGAGAGCCAAAATGGAAATAGGATTTCTGTTTACTTTCAGAATTGAAAGTGTAAACTTCTGATGGGAAACAGATAGTGTGGTAGAACATGAATTCATCAAGTTTTTGAAGGAAAAAGGGTTGTTGATAGACAATGCAATGTTACCATGTTTTGATGATATCCTACAAACTCAAACAAGGAACATAAAACTTTGCAAATCTCTGCAGAGGATGGAGAATAGACAGTATAGAGCAAGAAGGGACAAATATAAGTGGCATTAACCTTCTATCAGCTTACTGGTTAAGGGAAACATACAGCAACATGTTCTGAAATCAGAGTTCATCTACAACTTGGGGTCCTGGCAGGAATTTGGGTTTTATTCCTCAGAAAACTTGGTGATTATCATGCCATGAATTGGTTGCAGACTAATTTCTGAGAGCAGAGTTCCACTTTTGCAAATATGTACCAAAACATGGATAATTTAAGGAACTAGAAAAACAGAATCAAAGACAAGCATCTAATTTCGACCTTATTATATGTCATGAGATATCTTTTCTGTCTTGGCTTAGACACTAATTGCATTTTAAATCTTGATTTATACAAAATATGGATATAATTAGTGAATTTCCTAGAAAAGAAATGTGAAACAGCAATGTTCTTGATCTTCAGAGAGAGAGAGAGAGAGAGAGAGAGAGAGAGAGAGAGAGAGAGAGAGAGAGAGTGTGTGTGTGTGTGTGTGTGTGTGTGTGTTTGTTATGACTTGAGGTAAACTTATTATTATGAGTTGCAAATTTTCCTAATATTGCTATCACTGCTGACCCTAATGGGTGATTAAGCTAAAGAAAGTGGAAAATACATGTTCTGAGGAGATTCCATGCAAAAAAAAATATGATTTGGAAACAACATCTTTATAGGTTGACTCCCATAAATTTGTAAATTCTCTAATTTTAATTTTAGCACAGTTTTTAATGTCTTGATTTATTTAATGTCTTGATTTTAATGTCTTGATATATTTGCTATCCAGATGTACTTTTTGCTACCAACTCTATAATTCCTCTCATCTGAACTTGTGTTCCTTCCTCAACACAGTCATTCACTTAATCAAACATTTAGTTGAACATGACTTTGTAAATCCAGCAGGGATGGACTTTTAGATAAATCCAGCAATTATTCAAATAGTACAATTTTGGAACATAATTTTTACCACATAAACTTTAAAATATGTAGTGGTGTATCAGCTCAATTGGAATTAATATTTCAGTGAGATGAAGGAATGATGAGAGGGTAACTACCCTATTGTTTTTGTTTTGTTATATGAATTAAAAAAGAATTGAAGACACGGAAAGATGAGACAGGGATCCTAACAGATACCAGAACTGGAATTGTTATATATATACTGAGGAAATGCACTTTGCACTTATTCACAAAAGGAGTAATGAAAATATTTTAATAAGAATTATAAAATCTTTCAAATGAACGGAAATGTAAATAAAGTTTAGTTACACAAAACCCACCTCATGAACTTGTACTGTTACTGTTTCAATAAATAGAACTTGAATGTTTTCAAGTTAGAATTGAAGAAATTATTCTCCAAATTATGTTTGTCTTGAAATATTCAATTAGTTAATTGTTTATACATTGGTTCATTAATGTAGTAAATAATTATCAATCATATTTTGTACTGTAGTAAAAATCATCAGTTATAAGAATTTTCAATTTAACTCCTAAATCTCATTTTGCATTCCAATCACAGTTCTCCAACCTACCCCTCTTCCTGGTCTTGTCAGCTCTTCCTCAGCTCACCGCCCCCTCCCCTTTACTCTACCCATAGGGTTAGGACTCTCATTTAGGGTCAACAAAGCGTGACACATTAAGTTGATTCAGGGTCAACCCCCTCCCTCCATGCATTAAGGCTGAGCATGTCCACCCACCCTAAGGAACGGGTTATAGCAAGCTCGATAACACACCAAGAATAGATACTGATCCTTTTGTCAGGGGCACCTCAAGAGGGCCTACTTCTGCTCATTCTGCTCTGTGGATGTCAGGCTAGAGTTTGTGAGTTCCCACAAGTTTGTTTCAGCTGTCTCTGTAGATTTCCACAGTGGTGATATTTTATTTGTACAAATAAAGCATGTCTAAAGATCAGAGAATGGAGCTTGCCACTAGTTAACCATAGAGGCAAGGCAATAGTGGTACATGCTTTATTCCTACTTTTACAAGTTTTAGGACCTACTATACTTCTTCCATAGTGGTGATACAGTCACATGCTTTCCAGTAGAATATCAATATTCTTATCAGCATGATTCTGTTTCATGTATTTCTGATGATAGCCATTTTGAATTATGCTAGATAGAACACAAGTGAGTGGCAGAAAGCCATTTCCCAGGTAGGCAAGAGTATTAGTATTGAATAGTTTCTTGTAACTTATTTGTTTTCCTTACTTCTTTTGAAAAGAAACCCTTCAGTTCATTCACTCATTTTATGATTGGCATACTTATATTTTGTTTCACTTGTTGAATTATTATAAATTATGAAAATGTACTCCATGCTGGTGAAGAGCTAGCAAAGATTTCCTCCCATTATCTTTTCTCTGGCTCCTTTCATTTTTTTATGTGCAAAGATTTTACCATTTTGTGAAATTCTATTATTCAATGCTTTATACTTTATTTTCCTCCCTATGTCATTAAAATACTGCTCAGAAAAGCATTCCCTGTGTGTGTATGTCGTGTAGGGATCTACTTTAGCTTCCTGCATGTAATTTCATAGGTATCATATTAAAGGTTTAAATCAATCTTAAATTGAATTTCATACAGGACAGCATACACAGATGTTATTTCAGGTTTAATCATGTGTGATTCCATTTTTTTTATGAAATACATTCCAAGAGTTAGTCTGATCTTCAACATATATTCTTAGAGTTTTCCTCAGACACCTGAAGAATGTGGCTTTGTGGGTTTGGTAATGTTTTCATACCACTGAAAACAATCCATGTTCCTATGGTATAATTTTAAACCTGATTTTGTGGTCCCTTCAAAACTGCTAATGTTTTTTAAGGAATTTCTTTTATTATTTAGATCTTCCTTTATTCTGTATATAGTTTAAGATAATTTTTCTGAGTCTCTGAGTATTATTAGAATTTTAATGGAGATGTTATTAAGTTATAGACTGCTTTTCTTATTATATCCTTGCTTAAAATATTAATTCAACTTATACTCTAATATGAAAATACTTTTATCTTCTGTAAAATTTTTAAAAACTTTTTAATATGTGTGCACATATTTGTGTTGACTTTATGCTATAAAAATAAGTGCCCTTATATTCTGAGCCTTATATTTTTGATGCTTTCTATTGTATATTTTTTGATTCATTAAAACTGTTTTCCATATTTAAAAGAAAAGGCAGCATATGCCTCTAATGACAGATACAACCAAAGCTATATCTATTCAAAGGGTTTATATTTAGCTTTGGTATCTACCCCAATCAAGATGCCTGAGTATCATTGCATATTATATTATACCCTGTATATAAAGCTTCTGTTCATTATTAACATGCAGATTGACACATTAGCTCTTTATAATCTGAAAAAAGAAGATATAGGTTTAGGCTTGTTTTCTTTTGAGATGCGAGAGAATGATGCTTAGCACATGGTACACATATCTTCATGCTCATTGTCAGTGTTACTGAAGGAGAAAGCAATTCCTCTATGTAAGCAGTAGTCCCATCTTCCAGTGCCAATGTACTCAGCAAGGATATGGTTTCTAAATACTACCAAGTAAGTTATTGTGTTCTATTCTTTCTTCCTGATGTATACTGTGTTTTGTCCACTTTTGTATATATTTCTTTTATTTTACTACTTCACATGTTACTTTCATGAGGGGCATAGGGCTAGAGATAGCTATTTATCACCATGCTTACACATGTATTCAGTGCCCATATTTCCAATAACATTAGGAAATCCACAGATTTCCCTATACTCTATTCTTTGAACCAGAAAGTCAAAGTGATTAGAAGTACAGCTATAATTATCTGTGATAATAAGGACAAATATTTATACATTTCTGTTAGGGATTATGACTGTTTACTAAATTAGTATTTATAGATTCTCCTCTAACAACTATGACTTCCAAAGCACTGATTAGTTAGCACAGCTTCAGTGATACATAAAGAATCTAGATAAATGAGCAAAATGAGGGCAGAGGGGAGGAGAGCTTGCCATATCCAGCGAAAAAATACACAAACTAGCTGTCCAGTGCCAAGCAATCATCCTTGAAAATATACATTCATAAAAAATGATATGGATTTAGCAGGTTATATTTAGGAAAGTATATGTGTAGAAATATTATATGCATTCAATTACCAGGTGATGAAAAACAAGGCCATGAATTGAAGGAAAATGCTAAGTGGCCTAGAGCATGGTTTGTGGGGAAGCAAGTGAAGCAAGAAATGTTGTTATTAAAATATTACCTTAAACACAAATAAAAAGAATGTATAACCTTTTATTTAAATTATATCTAAAACTTAAATTGGTGTTATAAGAGATTTGTGACTTTGTACAAATTTAATTTTTATAATTTTATTGAATTTATAAAGTTGTTCTCTCTTGTTTTATACACACACATACAAACATACATACACACACACACACACACACACACACACACACACACACACACTTTCTTATTCCACATCTGAGAAACATTGAGTGATGTTGTTCTTATATTTAATTTAGCAATAATATTTTGGTATGTTTACATAAAATTTATAAGTAAAATTAAGCATTTTCAAGTCAGATTGAATATCTATATCCAATCTTTTATGTTATGACACCTTTCATTTTTCATATTTTACAACAAAGTAAATCTTTTGTAGATATATTTTATCATTATTTCAAGGACACAAGTAGAATATAATTATATTGTTAAAGTTTTTGTACTACTTATGGTTTTCTGACTGTGGTGTGTTGTTTAGTTTCTTGGCATTGTTTTCTTATCTGGGAAAACAGAAGTTTTGAAGGATTGAGTAACATAAATTAATCTCCTAAGTGATTATTTAGTACTTGTACTCAGGAAATACATTCTATCAGTTTGATCACTTGGAGATAACTCTTAAATAGGAAAGAATAGTTGATTATTAATATTACATGCCTTAATATGTCATTTCTTTACTTTTATTTTAAAATTACTTTATTTCAGGAATAGTGTTGCACCACTTTATGCCAGGTATGGTGGCACACTTGGGAGGTAGAAGCAGGCAGATGTCTCTGATTCCAAGACCAGCCTTGTCTACAAAGTGAGTTCCAGGACATATAGGGTTGTTACACAGAGCAACCCTGTCTACATAAAAGAGCAATAATTATTTTTCATTATTCTCCTTGTACCTTATAAGCTAACATTGTAATGTATTCTTTTATATAAAAGGTACTGTACCTTTATTTCAAAAATTTGAATTTTTGGCTTGTTTTGCCTTAAGAGCTGTCTAAAGAGTCAGATGTCATTGTTTCATTTTGACGTTTGAAAACTGCTTGTTCATAAAAAGTAGACTTGTTCTCTGTCACTTAAAATAATAATCTTACTCTCAGAGCTTTAAATATTACAGATGTATTTTAGTTTGCATAATGTTGTAACATGTACACATAATTCTGTAGAACTCTTCTAAATGTCAAGACAAATCAATTTTGAAAATGTCAGTGCGACATTCCTGAAACTCGGCTTTTTCATAAAGAAGTGTTCTCCAATTAATTACAAATGCTATAACATTTCCACTTACTGCCTGTCCTGCCATTCAAATCTATCAGACTTTTAGACAGTTTATTAGACATTCAATTTGGCATGGCAGAGATACCATCTCAAATGTATAATACAAAAATAATGTGATGTCAATGCCATTTTCCTCATGTTTACAATGAATATTCCTGTGTTGATATGGAGGCATCAAGATATTTTTAAAAATAAATTAGGTGGTGATATTATTCATAATTCATTATTAAATAGTTACTGTAATCTTTTCTTCTTCTTGATAATGAAGTTAAAATTTTTTTGTACAACTAATTTTCTTCATGCCTCACATCACAGTGACGTACATTTATGTACTTTTTAACACAAATTATGGCAAATCTTAAGGATCTGTTGCATAGCAGACCAGGCAAGATTGAAATGGTCCAAAATTGACAGCATGAACTCTTGTTTTTGTAACATGCATCTAAGATTAAAATTGACAAGACAGGATGATGCAACTACCTGATTTTGTGTGTTTGTGTGTACTTGTTTCTGTCCAGAAGTAAAGAATTATAACAATATATCTTCCATGGAAAAGGAGTGGCACTCTGCTTTCTCCTCAAAAGAAGTATTTCTGCAGCTTTGTCATGCCAATGTCCTCTTATATGCAAAAAAAAACAGGTGTGTTGCATTTAGATTTTTCCCAGTTATGTAATTATGTAACTCACAGGAAAATAGAATTTAATTAATTTTAGGAGTCCTGAGGAAAACCAGAGTAAATACTTTATGAAAACTCATATCCATTAGAAAATTAAACATAAAATTTATGTTTATATCTGAAAGATTCTGTCTGGTATGATTTTCTGAAAGTAGTTCATCAATCAATTATCTGCTTATACTTGCAAATACTTCCACAGAAGGAAAATCATGTGTACTATGATTCTATCTTGGGAAAGCAGAATTCTTGTTTTAAATGTCTATTTTTTCATATTCTTAGCCAAAAAAATCAGAGCCTATGAAGTAAGAAAAGGCTACAACAGCTGCCCTTCTTCAGTTGTGGATTGCTAGCTAAGTTAGAAGATGAATAGAACATTCAACGGCCTTAGAAAAGCTTCATTCAGATTTCACTGGGGGTATTACCCATGGTCATGCGCATTATAGGCAAGGAGGTGATACTGAGTTATACATCCAGCCATAATTTTAGGTTTATGTTTTAATAAAATTATAAAATATATGAAATAATTTAATGGTACCTGATTGGTATTGTTTATCATAGAACCATAGCTCTGTGTTTCCACAAGAACCTAGCTTGTGCTTATATACAAGACTTATTGTTCATTGTATTGAGTTCTTTCACAAAATGTTTTCAAATACCCAATGAACTATGTAAAATAAGCTATGTATCTTTGAGATTTTATTTACATAATTTTCACCAACATTAAATTTTAATATGGTTGAAATGTACTTCTATCAGTCAGAATTTCTCAAGTGAGATTTTTTGAGAAAATAAACAATTCATTATGTAAATAATATCACTTCTAAACTTAAATTTTAAATTTGTATAATTTAAAAAGATTATTTCTGGAACTGAGAACTAAATGTCAGAAAAAAGTTACAATTAACTCTTATCATGTTTCTGAATTTAATAACAATTTTTATGTATAAAAGAGGTCAAGTCTGGCCCATAGAATACCAAATAAATATCTTAATAGTCTTAAACAGAAAATTAAATTGAAACCAGACATTCATAGCAAGTATGAAGGCAAAACTGGACTCTACCATATAGTATACTATAATTTCATATGAACAAATCTTGTATATTTTAATGACACAAGATATTTTTTATGGTTCTAGTTATAATTGAAACACTCTAGTTATATGACTTCTGTAAGCGGTATATTGATTTAGAGAGGATCAAATTATCATTAATTAGTTTTCAGTCTGATAACATTGTCTTTCTCCAACATGTTGTCTTTTTCATCTCAGTTTCAAGCAATCGTGTATCTGAAACTTCATGATGTAGGTTCTGGTATTACTAGGAGACAATGGAGGCCTAATCTCCACACAAAGGAGTCCAGATGACTATAACAATGAGTGAGGGAAAATATTAACCAGAAAATAACACAGCAATTGCTTATTCAATATTAAATGACCTGTCTGAAAACATTAATATGAATAGTTTATACAGACCAAATATGTTTTATTTAGAAGTGTGTGTGTATGTGTGTGTGTGTGTGTGTGTGTGTGTGTGTGTGTGTGTAAAATATGAGGCCCTGCATTTTAAAAAAAGCAAGCAGGGGAACTTTGGGGTGTTTGGGAGAGGGAAGTGAAGAAGGAAATGGTATAATTTCATTATAATCTCTAAAAATAAAGAAGTAATAAAACAACTTTTCAGTCAACAACAAAACAAGTTAAGTCTTCTGCTCAAATCATTTTTCCAGTTTTCCAAACATCATTGACTTCATTGTAACCATATGACCTTATCTTTCTTCCAATGGAATATCCTTTTAATATGTACCCTTGCTGCCTTGTTTCCTAAAGTCTACAATTAGATGGGACACAAAGTGATCCTTTCAATTTATAAGTCATGACAAACACCTCCTCTGGTACAAACTTGGTTTCATTTTCAACTATGCACATGTTCATTGACAGGCCATATGCCTTAGTTAGGGTTTGTATTGTGAGGAGACTCCATGACCACAGCAACTCTTATAAAGGAAAGACATTGTTCTCAGAAGATTTTGTTCTTTTCTCCTTCTCATGGAGTCCTTATGTGTCTTTCTCAGGATCCTCCTTGTTTCCTTGCTTCTCTCGGCTTGTAGATTGTAGGCTGGTTATTCTTTGCTCTTTATCTAACATTAACTGATGAGTGAGTACATGCCATGTTTGTCTTTCTGTGTCTGGGTAACCTCACTCAGGATGGTTTCTTCCATTTGCCTGTAAATTTTAAGAAGTCATTGTTTTTATACCACAAAGTACTCTATTGTGTAAATCTACTACATTTTGTTTATTCATTATTTGGTTGATAGACATCTAGGTTGCTTTCAGGTTCTGGCTATTCCAAATAATACTGCTATGAACATAGTTAAACAGATGCCCTTGTGGTATGAATGTGCATCCTTTTAGCGGTTACCTGAGTGGAATTGATGGTGGTAGAATGGAAGGATGGGACGGAGAGAGTGCTGGGATTGACATGCAAAGTAAGATTGTTTAAATATTTTTATAAATTAAAAAAGCATTTAATTGCAGTATATTAAATTTTCACAGGTTTAGTCCATTATCATTATGGTGAGACTTGGTCACATTCAAACTGTATTGGTGCTGTAAAATCAGCTGAATGTCTTATATCCTGACTTGCAGAAAACCGGAAGTATTCAGACATACTGGGCATGTCTTAAAATATATGAGCCCTCAAAGTTATTTTCCACAATGATACACTTCTTCCAATATGGCCATACCTACACCAATAAAGCTACAACTCCTAATTGTGTCATTCTCATTATGGGCCTATTCTTTCAAACCACTTTCGGATGTATGACTATTATCTTACACAAAGTACAAATACCACCAAGGTTTGCACACTCAGATATAATATTTTATATTTATTGATCCAATGTATTTCAGACAGTGTCCTGTTGCCAAGTAGAAAACATAGACATTTTAAATTGATTTATAGTATAATATGCATAAAATAGATTGTAAATGTTTTTTAGGTACATATCTTGTTCTTCACTTACCATATTTGTAGACCTATAGGAGTTGTTGGTGTAAACACCTGTTTAAAAAGACCCCAAGGTTAATGAGACATACCTACTTTAAGACTCATACCAAGCTACAAAAGGTGGGTCACAAATAATCTTAACATATAGGCACCTGGCTTATAGATAGCTGTTATTCTGTGTCACAGTGCTAAATTTATCTTCATATTATAGCAAAATTAACTTTACTACCATTATCTTTGTTTGTTTGTTTTATTTTATTTAATTTTTTTTCCTATTTTATATATCAATCTCAGTTTCCTCTCCCTCCCATCCTCCCATTCCCTCCACTTCCCCCCATCCCATCACCCACCCACTTCCCAGGGAAGGTAAGGCTTTCCATGAGAAATAATCAAAATCTGTCAAGTCATTTGGAATAGGGCGTAGGTCCTCCCCTGTGTCTTTAGGCTAAGGAAGTATCCCTCCATGGAGAATGGGCTCTAGAAGTCTGTTCATGCACTAGGGTTACATCCTGGTTACATTGCCAGAGGTAGAACCATTATCTTCACTGTATTTTATTCATTTATATATTTTATATCTCATAAACACTGCCTGTTTCATATCCTACTCATTTACTCATCATCATACTTAACATAATTATAAAACTGTGAGTATGTATTTTCTTGACTATTATATTAATTGCAACATAAGTTTAACTCTTCATGATTCTGAATTCATCAAAACTGTATGTTCTCTTTTCTGTTAAAAAAGAAGCAAATATTCTAAAATAATGTACATTATAATTCTTTTAACATGCTGAAGAACTCTAAAAATTAAGCATGTAATATTACTATTATTTTAGAAACATATTTCTATTTTGATCATGTATTTTATGTAATTGAAAGGCACATGTTTCAACTATATGAAAGATACTTCTCCAAAAATTCCAATGATTTCTAACTTGTATATAGCCAAAATCTCAGCACCACTGAAGGTAGTTAGATGATTCTACAGTATGAATATCATTTTTTATTTGGAAGAAAACAGTGTAAAATATATGTACCATCAGTATCTCTTTCAATAATGTAGAGTCTCATAATTGTGATTTACATTCTATATAATATTATTTCATTGTTATATGGTGCTATTAAAAGTATAATGAAATACTGTTTAAATGAAATGAAAACAAATTTCAAGTTTAAATTTAAATTGATACACAAAGATTTTTTATTCGATTATTGAGGCAAACTGTCACAAAGCAGTCATCGCTACAGTGCAACTCATCATGTAAACTATGTTATCCTTAAATCAAATAGATCTAACATCCTTGTCTGTTACTTTTTGGGATTAGAGTCCTCAGCTTTCAATTTAAATTATATGTAGACATACCTAAATCTAACTCAGTTTGCTCAGACAAAAGGGAAAGAGTATATGCAATAATTCTACCCTTCTTACACTGCTGTAATTTCTCTCTCTCTCTCTCTCTCTCTCTCTCTCTCTCTCTCTCTCTCTCTTTCTTTCTTGGTATGTATGCTAATTACATTCCTTTCCATCCACAGCTCCTTAAGGATCCATCCTTCTTATATCTCTGTCTACCCAACTTCATGTTTTTTCTCTCCATTTGTTTTGAGTAGCCATAAATGCAAATCCTTTTGAGTTTGTTTATTCTACTCTCACTTTATACAAGCTTTGGCTGATATCTGTTGGATCAGTAGTAAATCTAGAGTCATTTCTACCTGTGTGGTTGTCCAACTCTAAAATAGTGTTTGCTTCTTACCATCAGTGAAAGAGGCAGTGAGAAATTAGTTGGGCTCTTACGGTATTTGATAAGCTTCTTCATGGATTGTGATGGGAGAATCACCTTTGTTAATATTTTATATGCTTTCGACACACAATTTTCTAGATAATTGTGATTTTTAAACAAAGTTAATTTTATTAGTAAGTGATATAATTTTATATAACTAGTAAATTTTCAAATGTTAAAGTCACTTTGTAAATTTGATCAAAAAATATTAATACTCTCTATCATGATAAATGGAAGATAAAAGTACTGTCTTAAAGGCTTGAGCATAACATGTACAAATTTCCACTCTAGTGCATGAATGGGTTTTGGGATCTCTAAGCCTAGATACACAGGAGAGGACCTAGACCATGCCCCAAAAGATGTGGCAGATTTTGATCATTCCCCGCGGGAGGCCTCACCTTCCCTAAGAAGTAGATGGTGGGTGAGATGGGGAGATGGTGGAAAAAAAAACAGGAGGGTGGGAGGGAGAGTTAACTGGGATTGTTATATAAAATAAGATTGTTTATAATTTAAATGAAAATAAAACAAATTTATGTAATATATTTTCATGTATGGCATCCTGCAATAATGTTTAGATTCAGACAACCATGTATCTTTGTTATTTACTTTTGAAATAAGTCACTAATAGGTAGCAAACAGCACATTTACAAGGGTCATATTTACTGCATCAATAAACAATGATTAGTATTAAACTTGTGAATGCCCAGGGAGGTTATATTTGATTAAAATGAAATAAATAGACGTTAAAACCAATGCCACTGATATTGAATAGTGGGTGATTTATTTAAAACTGAATGGGTGATTTGCTCACTCAATACATTGATTACTTACAGTTCAGCAGATAGCAAGTATTAAGATCAGTTGGTATCTTGCTAATTTTTTTGTCCCCTTGTAAACTGCTGCATTAAGCACTTAGAAAACCAGCTTAAACACACTTCATTGCTTCAGCCTTTTCAGGGAACAGCTGCAATGACATAGTAGATCAAAGCCAGCCCCTCTTCTTTCTACTTACTGCTGTCTCTTAGGTATGGCCCTGAGAAAGATAAGGTGACAAGAGAAAATTGGTAGAGAAGAAGGCAGGTCAGAGATGAAAAGTCTCTTCTGGAGGGAAGTGAGAACAAGGTGAAGAGAAATAAACTTTGGATAGAAAAAGACCTTAACATGGGTAGAACAATCAAGAATGATAAAAACACAAGTGAGTTGAGATATGCTGAGGCATTAGGTAGCTCTCCCAGCCACAAGACCATTAGCATTAGAGATAGAAGAATTGAATCCTCCAAGATCTGTATGACCAATTTATGTGAATATATTTGAGTCTTTCATTAGTATTACCCTTCCCATAAAACGAGGACCTTGATGACTGAGGAGGCCAGGAAAACAAAACTCTGTGAAGTTGTTAAACTTGATTTATTCTCCATTTCCTACCAGGAAGATACTACTTCCTAGTTCCACATTCAAAATCAAGAGTCCTAAGCATGGCCCATGGTCCTGTCTGTAAATCATTTTACCCTCTCTGACTACTTCCTCAGGTCCCACCCTTCTCCTGTCCTGGTCCTTTGTTCTCAGTGATCTAGAATATAGGCATGAAGAACCTTGCCACTGATGGTTTACATTCAGCCCAATGAAAGATGTCAGTGGGATAAGATATATACAGAGGGGCATAGTTCTCCTAAAGTAATGATGAGACAGACGGTTTTCCTTGTGGTGATATCAGATTCCAGACAAGCAAGGCTCTTAAATTTGTGGGAGCTCAGATATACTTCCAAAACAATGGAAATCAGAGCCTAGTCCAAATCCTTATTATGTGCAGCAGGGGTGAGTGAGAGAGACAGAATCCTGGAGATGTTCCAGACCTTATGGAAGAGTGCTAAAATGTAAAGCAGAGCAGGCATATTGCTAACTGATGTTAGCATCTCACTGGGTTCTGAAGTTGGCGTGTAACTCCTTCTGAACTAATATTTGTTTGCTTCTTGTTTCTTAATTTCCTTCTACTCTACTTAAACATTCATTAAGTAATAAAGACTCTGACTCATAGAAGAAATAATGGTTATTACATGGTTACCACAAATAGTTCTAATCCACAGATGTTAGTTTTCAATTTAAGAAAAGTTAAAGACATTTATTTTCTTTGATGTGTTAATAAATTAGTCAAAGCATCATTAGGAAATAAACTCTTTGAGTCACAAATGCTTAGTAATGAAAGACTAGTGTTTAGGAGGCTTAACTTGTGGGAATAAGAATCTTTTAAAATATTTTTATTTAAATTTGAAAGATGCTTGTTTTACATGTTAACCCCAGTTCCCTCAACCATCCATCTTCAACTTTCCTCCCCATAACTCCTATCCCATCCTCCTTTTGTTCCTATGGAGGATAAGGACTTCAATGGGGGATCTTCATGGCCAAAGTTCAACTTTATATAGCAAAACAAAGACATAGGATAGCTAAAACAATGCTGTACAATAAAGGAACTTCTGAAAGCATCACCATTCCTGACTTTTAAGTCTCTATTATAGAGCTATAGTCCTGATAACAGCTTGGTATTTGTGCAAAAATAGACAGGTTGACCACTGGTATCAATTTGAAAATTCTGATATTAACTCACACACCAAGGAACACACAATTTTTGACAAAGAGGCCATAATTTTACAATGGAATAAAGAAAGCATTTTCAACAAATTGTTCTGGCATAACTGGATACTGACTTCTGGAAGACTGCAGATAGTTCCATATCTATCAATCTATCACCATGCACAAAACTTAAGTTCAAATGAATCAATGATCAACATAAACACAGCCACACTAAACCTTTTAGAAGAGAAAGTGGGCCAGAAAGTGTACCCTTGAATAAACTGGTACAGGAGCCCACTTCCTGAACATAAGCCAGCAACACAGACACTGAGATCAACAATTAATAAATTGGACCTCTTGAAACTGAGAAGCTTCTGAAAGGCAAAGGACACAATAAACAAGACAAAATGGCAGCCCACAAAATGGGAAAATATACAAAGAACTCAAGAATCTAGATATCAAAACACCAAATAATCTAATTAAAAAGTGAGTTAGAGAACTAAATAGAGAATTCTCAATAGATAAATCTAAAATTGCTGAAAGATACTTAAGGAAGTGCTCAACATCCTGAGTAGTCAGGGAATTGCAAATCAAAACATCTCTAAGATACCATCTTACTCCTGTCAAAATGGCTAAAATAAAAAACACCACAGAGAGGTTTTGCGGGAGAAGGTGTGTAAAAAGGGTCACTCTTCTCCACTGCTGGTGGAGTGCAATCTTGTACAGCCACTTTGGAAATCAGTATATTTGTTCCTAATAAATTGGGAATCAGTCTACCACAGTACCCAGCCATCCCACTCTTAGGCATATACCCATAAGATACATAATCTTACAATAGGGAAATCTGTTCACCTATGTTCATAACAGCATTATTTGTAACAGCCAGAACCTGGAAGCAACCTAGATGCCCCTCAACAGAGAATAGATGGAGAAAATTTGGTACACTTACACAATGGAGTACTATTCAGCAGACAAATAAATAAATAAATAAATAAATAAATAAATAAATACTAAAAAAGAAGAAAAAAAAATAGAATAATGAAATTCGCAGGCAAATGGATGCAACTAGGAGAAAACATCCTGAGGGAGGTAACCCAGTCACAAAAATACAAAAAAAGACAAACATGGTATGTTCTAACTAAGACAAAAAAGATAAGCATGGTATGTTCTCACTCCTATATGGATTTTAGACATAGAGGATCACCAGCTTACAATCCACACTGCCAGATAAGCTAGGAAATGAGGAGGAACCTAAGAGAGGCATTCATGGTCTCCCTGAGAAGGGCAAAAGAACAAAATTTCTTGAGCAAATGGGGAGCATGGAGGGAGGCTAGAGGGATTTAGTAGAAAGAGAAGGGAAGAAGAGATGGAGAGAACAGGGCATGAGGGAGCAGCAAATTGATTCAGGAGAATAGATGAGAGGAAGAAGAGAGTTACCATAATAGAGGGAAACATTACAGGTTTAAAGAGAAACCTGGGACTAGGGAAATGTCCAGCAATCTACAAGGATGACCCCAACTAATATAAGCTGTATTGGAGAGGCTACCTTAAATTTTCTTCCCTGATGAGACTGATGACTTTCTCATATGCCATCCTAGAGCCTTCATCCAGTAGCTGATGGAAGCAGAATTAGATACCCACTGCTAAACACTAAGCCAAACTCCTGGAATCCAGTTGCAGAGAGGGAGGAGTGATAAGGAAATGGTCAAGAACAGGCTGGCAAAACTGACAGAAACAGCTGACCTGAACAAGGGAGAGATCATGGACCTCAGTCTGATAGCTTGGAAAGAAGCATAAGACTGACTCAGACTTCCTGAAAGTGGGTGTTAGTTTGGAGGACTGGACAGTCTATGGGGCCTCTGGTAATGGATTAGTATTTATCCCTATTATACAAATGGACTTTGGGAGCACATTTAACATAGAGTGATACTCTCTTGGCCCAGACACATGAGGTAATATGCATTTTCAATGAAATTTTTCCTCAAATGCTATGCATCATTTTCTGACATTCTAGAGAATTGATACCCTTCTTTAAAAAGTTCCCAATAGGCCCACTGATATGTTTAATATCATTTATGTTTTTGTTTGGAGAAAGAGGCTCATGGTTATGAAGCTGATCGTGAATTAATTCCCTGTGGAACTGATGAGATTGAATTGTAATCCACTCATCCCTTCTCCCAAGTATATGTGTTAAGTTTTCTTCCCCCACATCAAGTATATGCAGTAACATGGATCAAATTTAGCCCTTCATATGTCCTGAGCAAGCACACTCCCTACTAAGTTGTGTTGTTAGCCCCTGTGACTTTTTTCTGCACATGTTATATTCTTCACTTCAACCTGAGTTAAGTCCAGGTATATTAAAAGATCTTATATTGCATTCTTGAAACATAACCATGCTTCTCTCCCGTCATCCAAATACCTATTAGTAATTTTTTAATGTTTGGTCCCAAGGATGTTGATTCCTAATATCCACTTGCATCTATTTTAGACAGAATTGAGTTCTTATTTTCTCCCCAAATCTCTCTCTTCCTTTCATACTCACTCTGATTAAAAAAGCTGTGACCCATCAGAAATAACCTTGAGTAAATTCTTCCTGGGAATTTTTTACTGTATAAGAACAATGTTTCATTCACTGAAAAGTATTAAGACATAAGTTACTCATCGTGCTGCCTATGGTGTGATGTCTATTTGAGTCTGTCACATATGTAGTTCATTGGCAATTCCTCCCAGGCCACTGATTTCAATTTCCTTTTCTCTACTCTGTAGTGTTTAAGAAAACAGATAATCAAAGTTGTTAGAATTGTGTGCAAATTAAGGAAATAAACTCTAAATGATGTTCTAATGTTTAGTCTTCATGACAAACTATCTCAGTAACACAGAGCAATTTTCTCCATTACGTTAATTTTACCCTATATTTAGAAGGGTGGCATGGCAGATAGTGACAACTGTGAATGAAAAAAGTACAAAAGATATCCCCATAGCAGTGCATAAAAGTGTCAGTGTTATGCAGTTTTGATTTGCCTTGAAGAGAGAGCTGCAAATGCTCAACAAATCTTAAAATTTGCAATTATATATACAAATGATATTTATATACAATTGGTGAAGTATTTTTTACATCTATTTCTAAATATTAGCTAAAATATTTGTGAGCAGGTAAGTGGAATAATTCAGGTTTCTGCTTGATTGCTAGACTAGCTTTTTTTTATTTTTAGAATTTCTTTTGTTCATAGCAAATGAAGTCTCATTGAGCAGTGAAGTCTGGAAAAATGACTTAACATTCCATATATAATTTAGATAACTCTAACTTGAAAACTTCTATTAATAGTTGGTGGTGGGGGACAATAATACAGTGGGATCTATATTTTTAAAAAGTTGTATATACACATTTGAATCTCTCAATTTGTCTCAGAAAACTTTATCATGTATAACAAAGAAAGGATATTGTTAGATACTATGTATTTATTTTCTTAGTGCATAGGATACATAAGGAGACAGAAATGGCCACACATACTTTAAACATCTGTACTCAAAATGAACAAGATAACAATTGTCTACAGTTGGACTGCATAGTAGGACAGCTCATCAAAAAGTGTCATGACTCTAAATGATATTTTACTGCATCTCTCTCACTATAATGTGACATAGACTCCCCAGTAAGTATGAACTTTTATTCATTAGTTCCTATATTGAGACACATATGTGCAAATGCCTGATAAATTCTTCATAGAACGTAGACATATATAAGGTGTATAATACTTCTCACAACCATTGTCTATGAGGATATATGTACTAGTCCCCACCCCTAACAGTGTTTTCTAACATTAGTGAATAAATAATAAGTCTTTTTTAGAGAAAATATAATTCATTTATTTTCAGAAGTATAATCCTTGTAAATATGTATTTATAATTGGAAAATGTGATATACACAAAAAATTAAAATGTACTATAAATAATGTTTATATAAGGTAAATTAGCCTAGTGATCATTAATGTGTCCTAATCAATAGATGATGTTCCATTAAGTTCCCATGTTGAAGATTATCAACACATAAATGAAAATTAAATGTTCATTTTCAAATCTCTGATAACTTTCCTTTTATAAAAGCTTTTCTTCATTTTTGAGAATTTTATATTTCTCTTTGTATTTCTCTCCCATCTCTCCTCCACCTTTAAATCACTAAGTCCAGTTAGTGTTACCCATATATGCGTTGGTATTGAGCTATTTATGGGATCACTGAACACCTACTAGGAGCCACAAATGGGGATATGTCGCATCAATGTCAGAATTTTGTCAAAAGTATGTCTCTCTTGATGCTGTGTGCATTTTGTGGAGGTCACTGCAGTTCCAGTGACCCTGAGTGTTATAGTCATGTCAGATGACAATATCTCATAGCACTATTTCTGGTTTTCCAGTGTGTGCCTTAGGTCTGCTTATTCCTCTATGATAATCCAGGAGCCTTTGTGGTGGTGTGCTAATAGAAGTGAGTCCTCAATCTCTGAGTCTCACCCACAGGTTTTGATGAGAGTTATAATAGAGGCATGAAATTCCTTCCTAGAAGAAAATTTGAAATACAGTGAGAAAACTACTAGCTTATCCATAGCAGTCATATGCCACTATTGCACAGATCGACACTAGAGCTTTGTTCTGTGGACCAGTTTTTACATCTACTTATTCCTTTGTAGTAACTTAAATAGGCAATTGATATACTCTGGATTGTTAAGAGTTACATTCTGTCTTCTGTTCTTCTAAAGAGTCTGTTCTCACATATTTTAAATCGGCAATTCTGTTGTAGTGAAATATACAATCTAATTGGTCCCAAGTGTAGGTTTTATTTTAATTTTCTACCTGAGTTGGATCCTGGGAGTTATTCTGAGCTGTATAGTATCCTAGTCCTTGTTCTTGAACTGACTCACAAGGACATGTATATATGCCTCACATTTTTTTTTTAATTGTGTGGCATGATTTTTCAAGTCCAGCCTATGAGAGCCATTTTCAGTAAGAAATGTTACTTACATTTATTGAATTGTTTTTCCTTTTATTTAGTCTTTTCTCATCCTGACCACAAAATTCTCCCCTCTTCTTTTTCTACTCATTCTACCTCTCCATTTCTCTTCCAAAAGTTATGGTCTCCACGGAATATCAACTGACCATGACTTAACAAAGATGCAAAAAGTTTAGACACAAACGCTCGTATCAGGTTTTGATGAGATAATCCAGTAGGATGAAAAGTGTACCATGAGCATGCAAAAGAGTCAGAATCACATATATTTTAATATATTTACTCTCCTGATCCTGTTCTTTCTCCTGACTCCCACTTTTCATTCCTAGACTTGTTCCTTTCCCCCATCTCACTGTCCATACTCTTTATATATTTTTGTCGTGTGTGTGTGTGTGTGTACGTGTGTGATTTTATGATTGAATAAATAATCTAGTATCAAAAGTAGATAAAAATATGCATAATTATAAATATGACCATGTGTAGGGAGAAAGAATATAATTACTTTATTTTATGAAATATAATTGTTGTAAACATGTATTTCAAATTTGAAAAAGTGAAATACACAAAAAAATAAAAATGTACTATAAATGATGTTCATGTAAGGTAAATTAGCCTAGTGATCTTTAATGTGTCTAATTCAATAGATGATGTTCCATTAAGTTCCCATGTTCAAGCTTATCAACACCTGCTTTTTATCATGAAAAAAATATGTGCTAGAGGATTGGTATCAACACATTCTACTATCCAATATGATTCAAGATACACAGAAATTGTTATTGCATGCGTGCTTGATGTTTGAAATCTATACCTCATCTATGAAATTATTTAGAGTGGGCAACAGTGTATCTAATGAACAGCTAATGTCACACTCTAATGCACTATGATCCTGGTAGTTCAATTATATATAAGACAATATTTTCTGAAATGTAACAGTAGTCACCTCCTCAGACCATTTTTTCCCATTTAGTATTGGCTGAGTAAAACAAAATAGATAAAATTAAAGCATCGAAACAGTATTTATGCCTATCAAGATTTCATTGGCTGCACAAAATATTTACTATTGCCATAAATGTGTTCCACAAGGAAATCTTGGAAAACTATATTGCATCTTTTAAATTGAATGAAGCAGTTATGTTTTAATTATTCTGTACATTATTCATTATTGCCTTCTTTGAACCGATCCTGTAGAAATATAGAACATAGCATTCCTCAACATATATATATATATATATGTGTGTGTGTGTGTGTGTGTGTGTGTGTGTATCTATATCATCTATATCTATATCATCTTTATATGTCTGTGTGTGTTACTTATTATTTTATCCAATCAAAAATGTGTATGTGTCTAGAAACAAACTTTTAGTGGCCTTCTCGTTTAGATACTTACCATTGAATATTTGGACAAAATGTATTTGAAATAAAATAAGTGTAGCTGTGTCCAGTTTCATTGTCATTGTTAGTTATTGTGAGAGAATCACAATAACTGCTTTTATTTTCAGAAAGTATTTAATATGAATTTATAAATTGAAACAAAGGCACAGTTTGATCTCTGTACTTAGAAAGAGAATATTTACTATAGGAATTCCATTATTTGCAGAGCACTATTTTTTCTTCCCCATTTATTCAGCCTTAACTGTGTAAAATTCTAAGATGACCCTGCCTGAGTTTCCAGTCTGATTCTCCCTCTATTTCATGCATAATAAAACAAAAACAAAGTGCCTCAAACAGACTGACTTCTACTGGATGAAATCCATGTGTGTGTATGAGGATCTGTGTTCTCTTGAGACCATTTACCTTCTATATAAACTTCAATTTTTGTATGTGTGTTCTGTTACAGCAGGTTCCTCCCTGCCAGCCTCCCGGTCCTGCTGCCATTGTCCTGCAACCACGTGTGCCCCAAATAACACTCAGAGACTCTGTATTTGATACAATCCTGTTGGCCAGTTACCATTATTGTTAATGGGCTAGCTCTGCCTTAATCATTAACCCATTTCTACTTATCTAAGTATTTCTACGTGGTCGTCTTATCGGGGAGCCGCGTGGCAGGCTTCCTGCTTCTTCCCGGGCTACATCTCAACTCCACCTTTCCACTTCCTCTTCCTCCTCCTGGGCGCCTAGCCCCACCTATCTTGTTTCCTATTGGCCACAGGGCTTTATTAACCAGTATGAGAAACATATATACAGAATAACATCTCCCATCAGTGTTCCTGGATAATTTTCCAACTCTGTGACCTAGAAATATGTTTTTTCTGTTTATTCATTGAAAAATATTTAGTCTTGTTAGTATTTACCTGTTAATCATTCTTAAATAATGCCTCATGAAAATATTGAAAATAAATATGATTTCTCTAAAATAATAATTTAAACATAATAAATACTAATCTTTTAACAAATTGTAGATATTTACAAATTTGAAAACTTCAAGAGTATTAGTATCAATAATTCATAGCAGTAGGTTTAGTAGGTATGGCCTTCTTGGTGTTGACTTTATATTGTACAGTTGTCCTTATTTCTTAGTGGGAGTCCAATTTCTGAGACCAAGTAATAGTTGTGCTCATAATATTAAATAATATATTATAATAAATATTATCATCTATGATTTAGAGAGAATTTAAGCAATATTCCCCATTTTTCTCAGAGGGAGGGGTGTAACTCTTCTAGACAGAACTCTACAACTTATTATTATTATTGCTACACTCATGTCCTCAAGAGATTCGTTTTTTATGTAATATGAGTGTGGCATTTGTTTATTAGAAATGTTTAATGTGAAATGAAAATGTTTAGAAGTAACAATTATATCAATATGATTTCATTTTAACCTCCACTTTGACTTAATTAATGTGCATTGCCTTTGTCAATGACAGATAGTAAAGAAGTGATTTAAGATAAAGTTTCAATACACATCAGATAAAAATTCACTCAGTCAAGTTTTCTGTGCTTTGTTAACAGTAGCTATTTGAACAACTTGAGTAATACTGAAAAATATGGTAAAAAATTGAAGCTATATATTTCATGAAAAATTACCTTACAAGTTTATTTGTATTTATTTGTTTTCCAGTGTCACCGCTACTACAATTTTGACTGCAGAGAATTTTTAGTAATTCCAAATTTAAAGTTCAGTCATCAATAGGAATTTGAATTGGGGGAGAGGAGAAAACACATAGATTCTGGTATAAGAAAGAGAGAAACAGCCATACACCTGGAGCAAAAAAAAATAGAACAAAATAATATCACTTTTATTAACTCTCACCCAGAGAAGTAGACACTACCCAAATCCAGGAGACTTGGAATAATCACTAAAAAGTTGAGATGTGATCTATGTCTTCTCACTCCTTTTAATTTTCATATGAAGATCCAACATTATTTAAAGTTATACTCCATACATATTTATGAGTTCATGCTCCTCATTCACTCATTACATACTGACAGGGTATGACTGTACCCATTACTATCTTGCCCATGTTCAGTAGGAATAGTTCAGAGTGAATTCAAACTGACAGATCTTAATTTTCCATGCTAAGAGATGAGGTAAAAATCTCTAGAGAAATTTCTGCCATATATATGAGCACTTGGTAAGTTATCATTTTCAAACCATTGTTAAACAATTCTTCTTTATTAGAAATATATTTTTCCTTAAACTAAATACTCAAATCACATTTTTTTCAACCTAGGAATATATGACAGGAAACAAATTTTGTCCCTTGGTTCATCTGAAAATATTTAGTACTTCATTTATAAACTCATTTACTTATAGAACATTGACATCAAATAATAACCTTTAAAATAAGATCAATCTGACCTTGCCAGTATTAGGCTGCATATTAACTACTAGGTAGTAATTCTTGGTAATCCACTGTAAAAACTCATGTTATCTGCACAGATAAACATTACTTATTCTTGTTTTAAATTTTTAGTCACTTAATACTTTCTATCATATCATAAAATAATTTAAAGGCAGTACAAAATAAATTCTACTATTAATATTGTTTTAAATTATGTGACGCATTTCTTTTCTTTACATTTTTTTATTTTAAAATTGAGACAAGCTTGTTTTACATGTCAATCCCTGTTCCTGCACCCTCTTGTCTTCCCCTATTTCCCCCACCAACACCCTTCCCATCCCATTTCTGCTCCCCAGGTAGTTTGAGGCCTTCCATGGGTGGGTATTCAAAGTCTATCATATCATTTGGAGCAGGGTCTAGGCCCTTCCCTATGTGTCTAGGCTGAGAGAGTATCCTTCTATGTGGAATGTGCTTAAGGAGTAGCCCTCTATGTAGAGTGTCAAGTAATATATTTGGGATAAATACTGATCCACTACCAGAGGCACCATAGACTACCTAGTCCACCCAAGTAGCACCACATTCAGGGGAGATTCATTTCTTAACAAAAAGAATCAGGCCACATATATGGATGGAAAACTGGTACTTCTTAGCTTATAAAAAAGGAGGGCTTACTATAACTTAAATTCATATATTAATAATTAACAAATGAATTAAATTAGCTCAGCTCTTTAATCTTGCATCACTGTTACAGTTTGATTTATTATTGTATTGTGTGTGTGTGCATTCACAGGTGCACACATATGTATCGTGAGTGTGTCTGTGTGAGCACATGTGCATTTTCAAGTGCCTGTGTGTTTGCTTGTGCATGTGCATGTGTGTTTGCATCCATGTGTGTATGTGTGTGTGTGAGAGATGTGGGCTTGTAACATGCAATTTGAGGCAAGAAGATCATTTTGAGAATTAATTTTCTTATTCCATACTGGATTTTTCATTTGAACACAAACCGTCAATCAATCAAAGCCATCTTTGTAGCTGAATGATTTATTTTCACTCTCTGAACATCATATATAAATGCATCACTTTCATTGTTCTACAATTTCAACATCATTTTACAAAAAAAAGTACCCATATCTTTTAAAAACATTTGATTTTCTAAATGTACCTGTGGTTTATCTATATTTAGTATTTTATATTATCATATGAATTAAAGCATAGTGTAATAATACAATGATATTATTTTCAAATGAAAATTTTTAGGTGGAAAACCAATCAATATAATTTTTAGGTGCAAAACTAATCAATATACATATACATTCATAAGCAATATGTATATATATTATTAGTTATAATTGCATTGGGTATTAATTTTATTTGCTTTTGATATTGTTTTTAAAAACAAATGAAACATCATGGAAAATATTAAAGACATTTTGCATGATGATAGCTAAAGATAATTGCTATTTTTATTTGAGTTTGGGCAGTATAAGTAATCAACAAGAGTAAGTTATTTAGCTTACTCTTGTTGATAAGCTAGTGTGTATCCAAAAGAATGGAAGGGAGAGATGTACTTTTAATTAAAATTGAGATCTTGAATCAACCTCTCACTTAATGGTATGATGACAAGAATTGGAAAACAGGCTAGTTTACCACAACAGTATGGAATAATCAAGAGACAATAAATTCATCTTGAAACTAAAATACCACTTAATTGTCATGGTGTAATGCAACTGACAGATAAAAATTTCTGTCTTACAGTTTTTTAGTGGTATTTATTTTAATAAGTATATTGATTGCTACATGCCACAAAATTCAAGTGATTTAATAGCTATCAATCAATAGATTAACCAATCAATTATTGGTTAATTGGTTGCTCAATTTTCTATGATAAATGCTATTTAGTTCTGATTAGAAACTTTTCATTTTTTTATAAATACTTTTTCCTCCTAGCCTTTTTTACATTTAAGTATATCAGATAATATCTACTATTTTTCTTGCTAGAACTTTTAATCTTGACATTTAGTTTTTTATTATTTAGGAACAGGTAGGCAGGCTAAGCCTATGGCTGAAAGGTCTCTCAATGGATACTGTAGAAAACAGGGCTTGTTTCCAATAGGATGTACCCGTTGTCAGTCTATACTTAAAAGTTTTTGTTTGTTTGTTTGTTTGGTTTGGTTTGGTTTGGTATTTTTGTTTGTTTTGTTTCTCACACCAGGGTTTCTCTGTATTGCTTTGGATGCTGTCCTGGAACTAGCTCTGTATACCAGGCTGGCCTTGAACTCACAGAGATCCACCTGCCTCTGCCTCTCAAGTGCTGTGATTAAAGATGTGGGCCTAAATGCCCAGCTCCACTTGTGTGTCTTTAATGATAAAGTGTATTAAAGGTCTTACCACATGTGAGATGCTTACTTTTAGTTCTCATGCTGGTGTTATAGCTAATGGTGATTATATTGTGAAGTGCTGTGATGATGTCTCTAAAAGAAATGAGGTTTTGTTTTTATTTTCTTTTTATTAATTACTACATACATTCTCAAGTAGCACACAGCTTACATTCTAATTGATCTGATAATCATTTTAGCTCAAGACACAGGACTGGCTCATAGTATGGTAGGATTATTACTATTTTAGGTTGAAGACATTTGATTAAAATGGTTAATGACATGTCTACAGTTACCATCACATTCAGATATTTTAATAATATTTAAAAGGCACAAACTATGTTTATGTTTGAATTGCTGTCATGGTGATTATTGCTTTTATGTGTGAAGGAGTCTCCAGAATATTGTTCATGAATTTCCTTTTCTTATTAGAATCACAATTTTGTATTCAATAAACCTGATCTATTTCAGCTTAAGCCAAAATAATATTTGAAGGACTTCTATTGATAGAAAATCCCAGGATAGAATGAAGTAGGCTAATGCTAATTCATCTGACTGTATGCAAATACTATTGCAGCACTGCAGTTTTTCTTTTTTTTAAATTAATTCCTTTATGTTTTGAGATTATGATTACAATATTTATTTCCTCTAAACCCACTCATATAACCCTTCTTGTTCTCTTTTAAATTCATGTAGCATTTTTCAAGCCATAAATTGTGGCTTCAGAGTGAAACTAACACTCCTGACCTCTGAGAAAATACTTCTCTGTTTTTAAAATAAAGTACACTGTGATATTTGTTTTGGAGATCCAAACTAAATTAGACACAGGCAGTCCTTATAGGTTTCACAAAGCTTACTACAACTGGATAATTATACTCAGTTCCTTCTGCAACCATTCGATTTTCTTGTCCCAATCTGTAGACTATTTCTAAGTAATATTGCTTGATTATTTTCTCAATATATTTTTTCTCCATCTGAATTTCAAATTATAATTATATCTGAATGAAATTTTTAACAGTTGTAAGACAAGTAGTAGTTTTGCAGGAATAAGCTATTAATGGTTAACTTGCTCATTACTTAAAAAAAAAAAAAAACACCTCTCCATCTCCCCAACTGTTGCTTATCCTGGTCTTGCAGAAGTCATCCTGGAAACCTTGGATATGTTGTGCAATAAGGATGCATTTCATAATACTATGCTATCACACATAATATTTTTTTACTTTATCTAGAGTCTTCTATAATTCATGAACATACATTTTTCAAGACTGTACTTAAAATTTCAAATAATTCATGTCCTTTTGCAAAAGCAAACAAAAACCAGAAACAAGAAATCAAGATGGGTATAGGGAAAAAAGAAAGATCACTTTCCTGGATCTTAAAAAAGATTAAGTACAGTCATGGGCTGTTTATTATTAATTCACACATATGTATGATAATTTTCATTAAATTGGTTTCAGCCATCTTCTTAAATAAAATTTTAGACAGTTTAAGCTTCTCAAGGCTTGAATAGCAGAATAGGTTGCTGAAGTCTATGTATAACAAGTGTAACAACAAACATTCACCATCAGGATCCCCCAGCACAATAGATAAATCATCCTGTTTATCTACAGTTTGTTGTCTACCTTAAATGGCAAAGACCAGGTGTTTCAATATTTGCTCTACTTTTGTGTATTTTCACAGTTAGACATTAGTAGTATATTAAATCACAACTGATCACTGTTGATAAATATATGTGACTCAATGTTTTAAATGAATTACAATGCAATAGTGTTTATCAATAAAATTCTACTCTGCTTTTCTGAGAGTTTTGCATAAAAATATTTCATTCCAGTCATTTCTATTTTATGAACAAATTTCTTTATTTGTTAGTAGGCTTTACTATAAAAGACAAGCTCACAATGAGTACAAGTAACAGAAACTGATGAATAATCAGTCTTTTTTCTCGAGGTTTATTCAAAAGTTCAAACATATTAGCAGATGTAAACATAAAAATGTCTTACCTACTAAAACCCTTTATATATATATATATATATATATATATATATATATATATATATATAACATACATGTATACATGCAATAGAAAGTTAAGAAAACATGTACAATAGTAAGTTTCTTGGTACTTCTTCCTAGGTCAGCTGCATTCTTGTCTTTCTCTCTTACAGTTAAAGTCACAATTTTGATTTCCCATCCCCAAATCTTAGCGACTATGTCCTACTCTCACTATATATAGAGTTTCTTCTTCAACACTTTCACCCATTGTCCCTTTCCACTTTCCTCTTCTAAAGTATCTCAGCTGGAATCCACAAACCCATCACAGGGCATTTGTTTTTCTGACTATTTTTTTCTAACCCAGTAGAAGAATTCCCAACACCATCAATTTGTATGCATGTTTGATGATTTTATTTTTCTTTACAACTAAACTGAATTCCATTGTGAATCTGATGGCATTTTAATCGTATTTTCATAATTTGAAGGACTTCTTAGCTGTTTCAATTTATTAGCAATTGTACATAGAGCACTGACTAGCATGCTGGAAGAAGTATCTCTATAGCTGCAGGGTGCTATAGGTGTGCTGTGTGATAGATCTGTTGGGGGTAAATTTCAAATGGCCCCACACTCAGGGAATCAAGGGCTACAGAGGGAGATGGAAAAAGAATTCTGTTTTATATTTCTTTCAGTGTCATTCATCTAGTTTCTTTATCCAGTTACACGTGCTCATCTTTAAACAGATACTCACATAAGCAACATTAAATGGACCCAGGATGATAAATCATTCATATATATATAAAGAGAGATTGCATTATAAATATAGAGATACCAAATATAAATCTACATACAGGAATATCTTACAAAATTTGTTATAGTAAAATAATAAAGTTGAGGAGGTGGACATTGAAGGAATTGGAAGGGTGAAGGGAAGATGTATAAATGATAAATGATGTAAGTAGAGTACACATATATGAAACTCTCTAAAATGTGAAAAATCATTTGTTAAAAAATTTAAGGAATTTAGGGATGGTTCAGCAATTAAGAACATTTGAAGCTCTTAAAGACGAAGAGGGTTTGTTTTTCAGTTTCCACATGGATCCTAACTTCAACTCAAGGGGATCCAATGCCCTCTTCTGTCTTCTCTGACACCATCTATTCACATGGAACACATATATAAATGCAACCAAACTCCCATATACATAAAATCAAGTAAATTTAACAACACACTTTCAGGACAAGAAGTATGTTTTCACATATTTTTGAAACTGAAAAACTTTCCCTATTTTATTCAAATGAATGAGTTTTCAAAATAGAAAAATTAAAAACAAACTACACAAAACAACTATATTAATAAACAGTGACTCTCTTTTTCAACTTTATTTTAACTTCTGGTTTGTCATATATTTCATTTTTGATTTGAATAATGAAATTATTAGTAGTATTTTATTAAAACTATATTAAAAATGAACTGGAGTCTAGTTTTTCTAGGTACATGCAATGGCACAATATGCATTCTATAGCTATATAGAGCTTGTTATCCTTGGAGGATACACAGATAGTAAGCAACTTTAGTAGCAAATAGAAATATAGCTATCATTATGCCCTATTGGCAGCATACATGTGTTTGATATGGCTTATGATTCAGAATCAAGGATATAAGATAAAAGAGTTTCATTTGCACAGCTTATCATTTTGAATAAGGCAAACTTCAGTTCACTCAAATCTAAATGGTGTGATTTCACCAACTCACACAATGAAAACAGAACAAGCTACAATGAGTCGCTAAATGTTATGTCTGGCATGTAAGCAAAGGAACAATAAGACAAATCATTTCAAGTATGTTTGGGATATTATGCACTTTTTCATGTAGTTTTTGGTTTTTGTTTTTGTTTAGATTGGTCCCATGTAAGTGTATAGAATATAAAAGCAACTAATATGACTTCATTACTTTACACTAGCTTTATTGCATGCAACCCTTTAGGACAACTAAAATACAATATACTGATAAAGGATTGTGAAACACCTGTGCTACTAAATCTTAAAATCCTTTCAACCATTAAATAAGAAGAAAATAATTAATTTGATGAAACTATGAGAAAGGTAATTATGAAAATAGAGTTTCCCAAAAACTCCTTACATCAATTTTTCTAACTCATTCTTTTGAAATGATACTTGATTATTATTACCAACCACCCTTGTTAGGTAAATGTCATTAATACCATAATGATTTCTTTATATTAGTCTTTGTTTTGTATCATAATTTAATAAAAATATCTGTTATATAATGCTGATCTATCCTAGGGTAATATCATTTTCTTTACCTTTACTGTTGAATGATATATAGTTTTTGCTACGTAAATAACCATGCTTTAATTTACAGAAATGCAAGTTTAGTTTTCAGTCAGTGAATCTTATACCCTTCAGAACATATATAAATAGAAGAACACACAACTAATATGTTTCTTTTAATTCTCATTCACATAATTTACAAAATCCAAAAAGAATTATGAGTGAAGAAGAAGAAAAAGTAAAGTGTAACAATAGATGTCCATTCATTTACCTCAGAAATGACTGACTGCAAGTAATTAGTGTTTTATCATTTTATATTACAGATTTATTTGTAGTATTAATCACTTTATTTGGTCACACTAGTGACATCAGACCTAAATTATCCTCTTAAAACTTGTGAAGTTCCACTGTCAGTTCTAAACACAATTAACTGTTTTACTCTTTCTCACCATGAAAAAAAAAATCACATATTTACCTTATTTGATCCATTTTCTCCCATCTCCAGAAAGTGTAGTTTCCCAGGTTTAAAAAAAAAAAGTGTTGTGGTTTAGAAGAATGGAATTCCCACTTAAAACAGCCTGGCTTCCATAAAAATCTCACGAAGAAAATTAAATATGCCTAAGCTGTGAAGGAGACTTTCCAAGACTCTCCAGAGGAGAGCTGCTGGATGAGAACCTGATTAGAAAGAGGAAGGACTTCAATCAAAGAAGGGATGGGAGAGTAAACAGCCATTCTCTTTTATCTTCTCCTGCAGGGTATAAATATTTTATGGGCTTTTTCTTTGGGAAATGAAGAGGATTCTTTTTCCACTAAATAATAATATACATAGCTCCCTTTGAGAAATTTCCTGTTACCTTCTTGGTCATGTGAAAATAACTCTGTCCACTTTCTTTCATAGTATCTTACTTTATATATCTTCCTCTACAACTGAGAAATAAATGACAAGTCAGAAAATACTACATCAGTTCTGTAGTACGTTAGGCACATGGATGCTCTGTATGGAAGCATACTACATAAAAACAAATCTGAATTTTCCTAATTTGCATGATTTAAATTATAACCTAGCTATATTCAACTTAAATTGATACAGTGCATGTCTGTATGGGCTTAGTTCAGGAGCATTGCCTTATCAATAGAATCTCTGTCAAAGTTTCCATTTTAATAACTAACATTGTGCATTCTAAAGTTGAGACCTTGTCAACAAAAGCAATCACTATGGTATGCTGTCCCCCAGCCATGGCATGGCCAGAGAACACTTAAATCCTCAGCACCTGTGGTGACCTAAGAAAGGTGGTACCTGTTAACTTACAATCATTCAGGGATAGAATGAGGCCCTGTAATGTCCAAATTAACTGTACAGAGATAAGGATAGCTGTGGTGTGGAGGATCTCCCAACACTTAAATCTTTGGCAGCTGTGATGACCTAAGGAAGGTGGGTCCCATTAACTTAATACCTACAATACAGGTATAGTGTGAGCCCCCCCCCCGCAATGTCCAAAGTAATTGTAGAATTGTAGAGAGTTAAGATAAGCTGTGGAGTGGAATATCCCAGAAGGGCAGGCAGGGTCTTATAAGGATTTAAGGCAGTTTACTTACCCCTGCTAAAACAAGAGGGCTTCTTCTTCTTCTTCTTCTTCTTCTTCTTCTTCTTCTTCTTCTTCTTCTTCTTCTTCTTCTTCGGAGTAGCTGTTCTTAGTTGATATTGGTTCCATAAGAACACATCACCCATGACTATATTTCTTTTCCCAGGAAAAGTTCACATGACAAAGTTTAGAGAGAGAAATAAGAAAGACCAATTTTTATAGGATGTTCTCTCTCTCTCTCTCCCTCTATCTCTCTCTCTCTCTCTCTCTCTCTCTCTCTCTCTCTCTCTCTCTCTCTCTCTCCCTCTCTCTCTCCTCCCCCCCCCGTGTGTGTGTGTGTGTGTGTGTGTGTGTGTGTGTGTGTGTGTGTGTGTACATCATAACAATATTGTGCAATTCAGCATAGAACTATAGAACTGTGGGAGCTGGTCCTTTCCTTGCATCATGGTCACAGAGATTAAAGGAAGTTCTGACTCCACCTTCTTAGATCACAAAGACTGCAAAATCTCCATAAACCTCTTCTTACATCTTCTTGTACCTCTTTGTCTGACCCTTCAAAATATTTATAGCTCATTTAAACTATGTGCTCTGCTCTTTGATTAAAGGTTTAACTTTACTGGCAGTGTAGGATTGTCTGTGGGAACTAATATCCCAGGACATTTACCCCTTCCTTTTTAAATATAAAGGAAAGGTTTTAATTGTATCACAGCAATGCCATGTACAATAACAATTATCAGGCATTGTCAGAATAAATGTAGATGATTTTGAAACTTAATAAAGTAAAACATTGTGTGGTGAGAATATTTGTCAAGTAAGAATTACATTAGTTAAAAAAAAAGGAAGAAAGAAAGAGAGAGAGAGAGAAATAAAGAAATAAAGAAAGGAGCCATTCCACTCACAATACAAATAACCATTTGTATTTGGCATTTTCTGAGGAAATACTCCATTATATATGCTATCTTCGTGAGCCCAAAGTTTGTTCCTACTTACTTTCAATCTTAACTTGTATTACCAACCCAAAACCAATTTTTAGATGTTAATATATTTGAAATCCTAAATAAATAATTGATAAAAAATATTTTCTTTAGTAAACAACTTAAGCATTTACGATTCTTAAACTAATAAACTTTACACATTTTTGTGACTTTCTTTTCTGAATTTGGTAACAAATAAAACAGTATAGCCATATAGAGTTCAACCCCATCAGAGGCCAGAGAATGGTATAATATTACCTGAGTTAACAGGAAGTACAGATCAAATAACTTAAAAAATTGTAGGAATGGCAGACATCGGGCTGCCTGGTCAGCCATTCAAGGTTTTTCTGATACTTTCACCAAACATCTTCAGCCTCTGGGGCCAGGATATGTTAAAGACTTTACTTTGAAGCAGGAAATTTGAAGGACTATCCCACATTGTTTTGACAAAATTAAGCAGTCTCCTTTTGTGTCATGCTTGTCCAATTTGGACAGCATATAGTTAGCAATCCAGACAAGGACAGTCTCTAAGTTACTAACATTGCCACAATGAAAGCAAACTTCCTATGGAAGTCCCTCAATGTTCATTTTCCATTTTTGAAGCTAATATTTGTTGAATAGTCAGTCAATGAAGCATACTTACAGTCTTTTTTCACACATCTACGCTTGTCAGAGAATTATATAACTTGTCCATTCCTAAAACATATTAGCCTATGTGCACAGAATACATTTGCTTTCTTGGTGAATACTATATGGTTCTTATTTTATGAAAACATAGATTGACAATATTTTTTCACTTTGGTGTCTTGAGATGTTAAATTATTCTAAATTTTATAACATTTAAGGAATTGAACAAATGTTTGAAAATAAAGTTCTTTTGTATTCTTCACATGGTTATCTATGTACTTAAGTGCTTATATACATGCATGACACTATGTGTGGAGATCAAAAATCAATCTCATGTGTTATTCCTTAAAAGCTGTGTACCTTTCCTATTGAGAAGAAATCAACTTAAAATGTGCCTGGCAACCTAACTGGTAATCTCCAAGAACTATAACTGTCATAACCTGCCCAATTTTGTAATTACATTAATGTACCACCATGCCTGACTTTTACCAGTACTGCTAAGAATAAAACTCAGGTGCTCACACTTACAAAAGATGGACTCTAACAACTGAGCAATCTTTCCAAAGACTTTGTTTCAATATTCATTACTGATTAATTTCTTAGAGCATTTTTTCTTGATAGTTCTTATTTATATGAATTATATGTCACTGTTCTTTGGCAATTACAGTTTTGTTTCTCTTTTAAATATTTTCTCATTAATGACATCCAGACTTCAATTTTTTTCTTCCACCACTCCTCCCTGGTCTCTCTTCCATCTCTCCTATCTCCAAGATCTGAAAATAAAAAAAAAAGGTTGAGCATTACCCCAATTATTTAGCATTAACCGAAAGCCTTCTACTCTCACATTCAAATGTTTTTAATTATAAAAAAAAAATGCTTCCTAAATATATTCACAGGATCATTTATTTTATTTGGTAAATGTTACTCCCTCAAAAAACATGAAAACATCAAGACCTGAAGGATATCAACTTAATACTGTAGAACAATGATTAGGCACAAATCCTCACATCAAGATTGAATGAGGCAACGCAGAAGAGGGAAAAAGTTCCCCAAATCAGAGACAACCTTCAGTTTCACTGTTGAGATTCCCACATGAACACCAAACTACACACCTATGAGTTATATGAAAAGGACCTAGCTCATACACACACAGGGTCCTTATTTCTTCCTTCAATTGGTGTAAGCTGATATGAGTTCTGCTTAGTTGAATCTGTGTACCATATACTCCTTCTGTCCTCAGTGCCTCTTGCTTCTGTGATCTTTCCTCTCCCTCCTTTGTAGGGTTCTTCTCTCCCATATATTTTTTGTCTGGGATCATCTGCTTCTCCCTCTCCTTTCATCAGGTAGAAGGATATGAGATGGCCTGATTGGACCAGGCATCAATTTTTGAATATAGCATAATATCATTAAAAATCATTCTATTTATTTTTTTCAGTTGTAATAAATTCTATCCTAGGTCTCTCGGTCATTCAATATCTGGTTACTGGATATTCAGGCAATGCTGGGCATGGGCCTCCTCTCTTGACATAAACCTCAAGTTAGAACAGTAATTGGTTAGCCTCTCTCAAAAATTCTGCACCAACTTTACCCCCAGAACATATTGCAGTCAGAAAGGATTGCAAATCAATGATTTTGTGGCTTCTAGAAAACTTGCCTGCTTAAAAAATGTGGCTAGTTCAGTGTCCATATCCCCCATTACTAGAAGATATTGTGATGGTCACTCTCCTAGATTCTTGGGAATTTCTACTGCACTAGACCCCTTGCCAGATATACAGTTCCCACATTTTTCACCAGAGTATATTATAACCACTACTAAGCAAAAATAGAAAATTAAATGTACAGAGTTTGTTATAGTTGAGATTACACTGTCTAATACAAACCTTGGAATGTTAATACAATGTTTTACTAATAAAAACAAAAATGTCTCTACAATTAGTTTATGTACATTTATTTATAGGTAAGTATATAGGTAAAAGTGTTTTTATCATATTAACATTTTCTGAAAAATATAGAGCATAATAATTAGCAATTCATTTTATTTTAAAGAGTAGTAGCTGTAAGCATTCATCACAATAACTAGACCTAGTAATAGTATAAAATTTGAGGAAACACATTTGGATTGTGATAAAATCTGAAGTTTGTATATTATATAATTTTTAAAAGGTACTCAAATTCAATATTCTTTCAGTCTTTAATGGCAATAATGAACTTACCTTGTGAATATATTAATTCAATACCATGACAAATATTTGTAATACAACAATATTTATATAACTAATTATAGATTCATCATTTTATCTTTAAATATTAAATATAAATATACAATAAATCATCAATGCCAGAAATCATTTCGCTTATACCTTTTGACTTTTGATCATCATTGGAATTTTTTTCCTCAGTCTTAGTTTTGAGTATCCCTTTTCATAAACTCTCAACATACCTGAAGTACATTTTAATATAAATTTTTACACTAGTTTCTAGAATTTTAATAACAATTTTCTTGATAATTAATTCAAAATATGCTTAGTGTTAAAAAGTATAACTAAGGAGCAATTTATATTTAAACCATATAGATATGAAAGAAAGTGACTGTATAATTTTCCTAGTTTTGACAGTAATAGAAAATGATAGGGAATTTGCTTTGGGCCAGTAGGGAGAAAGGGGTACTCTTATTAAAGGCCAGTATTGTAGCCATTTGATAAATATCAACTTGCCTGCAGTAACTCTGCATCTTATTCATGATATCTACACAGTTTTACATGAATATGTGGATAAGGAGATATCAGTCTACACTGAATGCTACTCACATCTTCACACTGTGCCAACAGCAGAGGTAGTAAAATATCCAGCCCTTTTAAATGGCTAGGTATATTCATTTATTAAATAGAATGCCAGATAATTCTAAGGATAATAGAACATGAGTTATACCCAGGTTAACACAACATATTGGTTTCAGGGATTCTTGGTGCCATGCATTTTAACCACTGTTGTACTACACATTTGTTACTCAATTATCATTATATTTAATTATCTTTGAAATAACAATTTTATGTTTCAATACCAGAGAGTAATTATTAAATTTAAGCTTTCATTTCACCAAATAATTATTATTTCCACGGTGTCATTTAATTTTTTATTGTTAGCTAACACAAATTTATACATTCATATTTTACTAAGAATAAGTACTCACACTTAAGTAGATATTAGACATAAAACAAAGGACAACCAGCTTACAAATCATAACACCAGAGAAGGTAGGAAACAAGGAGGACACTAAGAGAGACATGCATGTTCCCCTGGAGAATGGAAAAGGGACAATATCTTCTGAGCAGATTAGTAGCACTGGGGGGTCAGAGGGAGAAGAAAGAGGAGCATCAAAGAAAGGGAGGCAAAGAGAACATGAGGGATCAGGAAGTTTGAGTTAGGGGAGTAATATAGAAGGAGAGCAAGAAAAGGGACACCTTAATAGAGGCAGCCATTATAGGGTTAACAAGAAATCTGGCACTAGGGAAATCTCAAGAAACCCACAAAGATGACCCCAGTTTTTAAAAAAAAAAATCTAGCAATAGTGAGAGGCTTTTCCATATAATGAGATTGATGACTACCTTAAATGTCATCATAGAAACTTCACCCAGTAGCTGACAGAAGCAAAAGCAGAGATTCACAGTTAAACACTGAGCCAGACTCCTGGAATCCAGTTGTAGAGAGGGAGGAGTGGTGAGCAAAGGGGTCAAGACCAAGCTGTGGAAACCCACAAACCCAGTTGACCTGAGCAAGTGGAGCTCAAGAACCCCAGTCTGACAGCTGGAGAAACCACCATAAGACCAAACCAGGCACCCTGAATGTGGGTGTCAGTTGGGAGGCCTAGGCAGTCTATGGGGCCTCTGCCAGTGGAACCAGTATATTTATCACTTGTGTACAAATGGGCTTTGGGAGCCCATTCCCTATGGAGTAATACTGTCTCATCTTAGACACCAGGGGGCAGGGGATGCTAGATCTTGCCCAAATGATGTATCAGACTTTGATGACTCCCCCATGGAGGCCACACCCTCCCTGGGGAGTGGATAGAAGGTGAGATGGGAGTTGTTGAGGGGAGTGGAAGGAAGAGAGGCAGAGGGAAGTGGGATTGGTAGGTAAAATAATACTGTTTTAAATTTATATAAAAATGAATTTTAAAAAGTCATCCATTCCTATTACTTCATAAGCAATCAACCCTTCCTCTGGCATCAATCTTTCCCACTTCCCAGCATCTCCTTTTTCTTTTCATATATAAACATAACTTAGTTTTGTATTTTAGCATAAATTTTAATCCACAGATGAATAGTTATACTAAACCCAGGAAAAAAACTATTGATGATATATATGACATATTTAAGAGTATAGTATTTAATATTCTTCTATTTAATTATTATTCTTCTGTTTTATTTGTGTTTGCATTACCTCCTCATTCAAGAACAACTGTCTTATCTAATAGATATGCTTTATTTGTGAAGCAGGGATGAGTGAGCTGGATGCTTTTTGTTTTTTTAATTGCTTTTTTCCTGATCTTTTTCTGCCTGTCCCTTCTGAGAATCTGCTAATCTTGCAGACAAACAGAACAAGCCTTGCAGTGTGTGTGTGTGTGTGTGTGTGTGTGTGTGTGTGTGTGTGTGTGTGTTGCATCAGTCACAGAACAGTACTGAAATTGTGCTTTGGTGTTCAACAAACGTGACTGTTTTATAGATTGGGTTTCACTCTGAATAATGTATTAACAGAACTTGAGCTAAACTTACTCAGAGACAATTTCAAATCAAAATTGGCAGTTATGTATTTGGTTACATTTTTTTAGGAACTGAACAGATATACTGTTATCCTATGATTACTGTTATACTTTAAATTGAATATTAATGCATTTTGAATATAATCTTGAATAACACAGTTCTTAAGGAATCAGGAGAAGAAATCAGCAATGTTCTGTTTATGGCAGTATTATATCTAAAATGGCATATTTTTTTTCAGAAAGCCTCTCAAATTTAAGTAGCCAATTGACTTCACTTTCTACTGTGCCCAAGATATAATTAGTAAAGCTGAGGACCTGATTATTCAAACCATTTAACTTTGTAATGTTTATTTTATATACAGTAGTTTTATTGTTAATGATCATTGAGGCATTTATGAAAAATAATAATCAGCTATAGAATGAAGAATCTTATTGCTTTGTGAATATTAATCAGTGTTTCTCAACCACTTAGTGGGTCACATATTAGATATCCTGACTATCAAATATTTATATTACATTTATAATAGTAGCAAAATTACAGTTAATAATTAGCATTGAAATAACTTTATGGTTGGGGACCACCATAACTTGAGGAAATATATTAAAGTCTCACAGCTTTAGGAAGGTTATATAGCAGTGATGTAAATGCACATAAAGGAAATTTGGAAAAACACTAGGTCCACTATCTCTTGTCATGACTCACTCAGGACCAATGTTGAAACTGTGTATAGTTAAGCGATTGGATGCCATGCAAGTCAACTTTGTTCAACATGTTTCACTTTGTAATAAAATTAAGACATAGAGAAACAGAATTAAGTCCCACAGTCTTGTTTAATATATACATATATAAATATATCTGTATATATATGTTTTAAATGTTATTTTAATTTTTATTTATTTAGATTTTTTAAATTTTGAATACCAATCATAGTTCACCTTCCTAATATTCCCTACAACTCCCCACAACCATATATCTATTCACTCCTTATTAAGGGTAAGGCCTCCCATGGACAGTCAACTATGTCTAGCATATCAAGTTGAGGCAAGACCAGCCCTTCCTCCTGTATGGAGGCTGAGAGAGGTATCACTCCATAGGGAATGGGCTCCAAAATATCAGTAGACTAAAATAACATGGCATTTGCCATGTTTATAAAAATTATCAGTGTCAAGGTTTCATTTACAATATTTCAAACTTCAGTGTTCAGACTACAATGGAACTTCTGGAAAAATATTCATGGATATTAAAGACTTCACTTGAAAAACAATGGTGAATTGAAGTAGTCAAGAATACTTGCCATCATTAGGTTTGGAATTTTGAGAGACTTCAGTGGTAAATCAGAAATCTACAAAGAACAGGCCATTTATTCCCAAACCCACAGCACAGCTGTCAAATGCAGAAGAATGAATTTCCTCTTAGCAGAACTGCCAGTTCTGGAAATAAATCTGAGCCACAGCGCAGCCCTCACTTCTGGATCAATCAGATCAAATCACATATCTTTCCTTAGGGTGAATAGATGAAACTCTACAGATGGATCTCTCTTTTCTGATGATGCATCAAAAATCCACAGACATGTGTGGATATATAAAATGTTTTTAAATTATATGTCAAAATTGACAGCTTGAGAATTTTATTAAATTTTGCTTCTTCCCTTAATATTTGTATATATGATGCTTTCTTTATTATTGTAAGTATATTAATTTTCACTTTGAACAAATGAATCTGAACTGTGGGGCATTCCGTGGTACTGCCATAAGTATAGTAGTGTATGTGTAATATTCACTTAATTATCCTATATGAATGACCATCACCACACTCACTCCCCCTACACACACACACACACACACACACACACACACACACACACTCACTGATTGGGGTATTTAAAACACTGTTAGATCTCCATTTCTAAATATCTCACTCACCTCATTTTTGGTCATTTTGCCTCACTAGTTTTATCAAGTGATTGTCAGCAAGTCAACAGTTTGCGATATCCTGAGAACCTTGATACTTTCCCTTCTGCTTAAGCATTAAGTCTGTAACTGAAACATAATTATGTAGTTGCTTATTCTGCAAATCTCATGATCCTTCTGAGCATCAGAATTCTTCAAAACACTCCAGCTTAGCCTAAAGATTTCCCCTGCCTCACACTGATATGGTGCTTGTTAAGGAGGTTTACACTCTCCCTCCACATAGTCATTTCAGAGAGAGTGGCTTGCTTTGGGAAAGTAAGAACACTTAGTGAAAGACTACTCAGAGCAGCAAAGGAATTCTTCTTAGATTTCTGTAAAGGCTCTTGAAATTTGCTCTTTATCCTATGTTTATCCAGGTCATTCCAATGGTATTCCCAAGTGTATGTCAGGACTCTGTGGTACTTAAATACAATCTAAAAGCGTCATCAAGAGAATAAATGTTAAATTGACAATCACTACTACAGAATTGGTTAGTTTTATAAGCAATATCAATAGTAGACAGATGTCTGTACCTTCTGACAGATCTTAGCATCACCATTCTTACAGAAAAGACCATGAAGCCTGAAGCCAACAGAAATACAGACTATAATTTATCAAATCAAACCAAGATAGAGATATTATATATCCTTGTAAGTAATTTCTGTGCTTGTACTCAAATAATTAAAATCCAAATCTCAGGAGCATAGCTACACTCTCATATTTTTCTCAACACTGTCATAATAGCCATGGGACGGAAATACCTAAATCTTTGTTAGAAGAAGGAGGTAAGGAAAATATGGTGAGCATACTTACCCGATCATAGGTCAAAGATATGTTTTCAGAAACCCAACATTACTTGAAAACAAGAAATTAATTATAAATAATACTTTATTATTAATTGTATTTGATTATTGAATTTAACCAATACAAATCTAATTAATATTTAAATTTTAATATTCCAAATTATCATTTAATAACTTTAATAATAACCCATTTTTTGTTCAAATATATACTAGTGAAGGAATAAAATACAATGCAATAGGCTAATGTTTATCCTCATGTCTATGTGGTTTACAGCGTCCTGTAGGGAAGAGTGATATAGCACCTAGGCCAGAAAAACATCAAAATCTGAAGACTGCAGAGCAGACTCTTTGATATTCATGTCACATTCACTCTATCACAAAACAAAGTTGAAGAATTTACGTGGTTCCACTGTAATTCAAATGGCATCAGTTATCAGGGAGTGGTAACTGAGAGGACACATGGTTCTGTTCTACAACTGTGGTGAATCAGATTGTCCAGGTTCTCTAAATAACTCAGGTCCATTCTCCATTTTAGTGCAGTGGCAGTCATGCTGCTCCTCCTTCCTAAAAGAACACATAATCTTACCTGAAAGACGTTTTTTAAAATTTCAAAATTTAGGCAAAATCAAAGTGTCTGTGAAAATTGTAAAGGTTAGGAAAATGGAAAACCAAGAAATTACTGATCTGTGATAAAGTTTCCTTGTTATGGAGTTCCATTCTGTGTTTTTCATTCTACTTGTAGATAGCAATGTTGTAATATTTTTAAATCAAACCTTATTCAGAAGCATCATGAATTTACTACTACTAAAGCATGAAATCTGAGAAAGAAAATGAAATATTATTCATGCAGAGGTATTTTTAAATCTTTGTCTATTTCTCTACATATCACTGCTTTGTAATATTTCACTAACATTAATATGACTTTCATGTGTATTGTCTTACATGTGGGTCTCTGCCTGGTATTCATACTATTACCTATAACTTTCATTTTGTTAAATTTTTAAATTGTCAGGTTCCATTGTATTATTTGTTTATTACTTAATTTTAAGTACAGCAATGTAGTGTCCCTTGTCATTTCTTTAAAAGAAATGAAAGAAATTAAATGCTGTTTATCTTGTTAAACTGAAAAAAATAGTTTACCAATGAAAGTAATAGTTAAGAGATAAGGAACTCACCGCTACAGTTCATATGGAATCTCTTTTCTAAAGGGGAAGAATCTCCTCTAAACTACACATAAGTTAGTTTTTTTTTTATTTCATGTATATGCAAGCTGGTGTATATTCTATTTGAATACCTTCATTTCTTCCCTCCCAACATGTTTTCATGAGATTATATTAAGAGTCAGACAATTTCAAGTACTCATATTAAAACAATTAGAAAATATAAATAAGCTAAAATCTGTTTTATTACAGTGATCAATGAGATGAAAAGGTGGAAAATGTTAATGGTCATGCAATACATTAGCACATATGGTGGGTATTGATCAACAATGTTGAAAATTTATTTTAAAGAAGGTGGGAACTTCTCTCCAGCATATCACTTCATTTAATTGAGAGAACTATTTAAATTCTCTCTGTGTTACAGTTTCCAAGTCCTCTACCATACTGCTTTGCATTTCTGATACATGGAGATTCTGCCAGGCAGATCTCCTCTAGAATAACTAAGGATATCAATTGTGCTATGATGAATATTAATCTGCAGGAACAGTCATAACAAATATTAAACATACAGGAACATAAGAAATTTAGATTTCTTTACTATCTGAAGACTGGAATTTAAGTACTAAGAGGCTGGAATCTCCAGTTGGGTGGTGATTTCCTGCCTCCTCTCTGTCTTCCCAAATGACTCTGTGTAGATGTACATATCTAGTATTCTCTTTGAATTCCTTTTCCTTTACATACATGGATGTCATACACTAGAGTTGTAAATATTGAGAACTTAACTTACTTTAAACTTCCCATATTTATAAACTCTTATTTTAACCTGCTTGTCTCTATATTTTTTCATAGGACATTTTACAATATTAGGTACCAAAAGAATAACACATACATTAAATGTACATAATATATGTCATTCAGTATCCCCTCAAAATGAATACACTTACATTTACTGCCAGAATAATTTTCCATACTTAATTTTCCAAAACAAATTGCCTGTTGCCTTTGCTTTTTTATCTGCTAGATCATTTCTTTTTTAAACATTTATTAAGATATTTATGTTATAATAGAAAGTATCATTTATATCTATAAAATATTTAAATGATATTTGTGATTTTCAACTAATTAATGTCTAATTTGAATTGCCTATAACTAATATACTATAGCTTCTCTCTTGAAGATTGCCTTGAGTCATGGGTGATAATGAGGCTACAATACATTAATTAAATTACCAAATATATAGAATACAACAAATATTTTCATAATTTTGGATGTGAACCTAGCCTTTAACAGCTGAGTCATCTCTCCAACTCACAACAAATATTTTTACAATCAATCAGTAAAATGATACTTGTTGAGACTTCGTGAGAATCCAAGGGACTATCCTACACATTCCTTTTTAATATTTAATTATTTATTAAGCATCTTGGCACAATATGTATTATTATTCCAACTTACACATAAGGAAGTGATTTTAAAATGCTTAAATAATGCCTTAAAGTTATATAGCTTTAGCTTCTTGATAATGAATTTGAATTTAGGTTTGTCTTTCTTTGGCATGTTGGTATTTACCTGTGGTGCAAAATGAAATCAAATATTGACGCTAAGATAGCTGTTAAATGAATAAGTGTACTTTAAGAGATGCTACAGTTTATAAGTTACTATTTCCTTTGTGCTATCTCTTCCCTCACTTTGCAAAGATAGCCACTTGTTCCTTTAGCCATCAATCATTAGAAACTGCAGTCCATGTTTTGCTGAAAGAAAACAATATAATACCACTTAAGATATTTTATGGAATTCATATATTGCAGCATTTTGCACCTGTACCTCCAGAATCCTTGGTCTTGTTTTCAATATCCATCTAGCAGACCAATTTAGCTTTTGTGATTGGGGTCACAAACCTACAGCTACCTGTATTGCTTCATTTTTCTGCTTTTTCATATTGATTCTTCAATGATCAGAAATAAAATAGTTCTTATTTTCCTACTTTTCTCTTTAATGAACTTTATTCACAATCCAAGTGTAACATCTCTTTTGCCTAATCTTTATGGCCATATACTGAATCAGATCTTAGAACCAAATTCATATATCCAAGCTGTAAATGACTTTAGGTAACTTTCATTTCACCAAATTTATATTCATTTTAGCATTCATAAATATCATTTGTATTTCCAACAAAATATAAACAAATATATGTTCTCTTATTTTATCTCAGGATTTCTGTACTTCCCAGTTATAAAAAATTACCTAATTAAAGGAACGTATTTTTCAAACTTCTTTCTTTGACTATATTTATAGTCAAGAAATGTTCATATTGACAATTATGGAAGCTATTCATCAGATTCTGAAGTTGGCAACTTTCACTATTAAGAATGACTCCTTACAATGTAGACTAATACAGGCTTGAAGTAAATTTTATCATCTGTTAAGAATATGTATGTTAAATATATGTGAAAACTGTAAAAGACAAAAAGATAAATTGCCTTGTCACAGATAACAGTCATATTATTTTATGCTTGAGAGATTACAAATATTCTATGACTGTTTTCAGTACAGACCCCATGACTTTATTTTTCAACCTAAATGACTAGGCAGGATACATATCTTGATTGTATTAGAACTATCTATACAGACAGCTAGAGAACATGTAAGAGTTTATATATTAACTATGTTGACACTCCGAGATGTTTATTACATTCTTATCCATAAAATGCTAAGTAGTAGTTCAATACTTCTGGAAATTGTAGGAGAATTAAAGTGAGATATATTTATAATATTCCATACATGTTATAAAGCAATTCTACTGCATTATGTATTTATTGTCATTGTTCTCTAATTAGAAAAGAATAACACTACTTAAAAGAGGCATTAAAGTCACTCAGCTAAATACTTTACATCTGGAAACCAAACATCTGGTATATTTAAATACTCATGACTGCACATATGATTATGTCACATGTATATGATTGTCATACATATGATTGTCATACCTATATATGATTATTTGATAGTGAAATTAGACTTTGTTACCTATAGTTTATTTCAAAGAAATACACCACATAAACAAAATTATTGGTAAGGTTAGTGATGATATGTGGTATAAATATTTGACACTAAATTCCGGGATTTCCTTTTTAGTACACTGTTATACTTGTATTTATATAAGATCCTGAGAGTGGCTTCTAACAATTCTATGTCACTTCCTTTGATATGATAGTGAAGGAATTACAACATTTTACAGTCCCACCCTCCCATTATTTTGTCCATTGTCTTTTTATGTCTCATGGTGCAAATCATGTAACTGACATATGATGGCTTCAATGTATATGTTATTTCTTATGTTTATGTTTTAAACTAATTTAATTGACACATTATATAGAAATTGAATATACTAAAGGTATTACACTTAAACTATCATGCACAAACCCATAATGTAGTACAAAAATGAGGTAAAATATCTTTTCATTATCAAGGATTTGTCCATTCTTCATGGCTAAAAAATAATAAAATCCTTTCTTCTCTCTCTCTCTCTCTCTCTCTCTCTCTCTCTCTCTCTCTCTCATAGGTAAATTTTGCTATTTTCATCTGTATTTCAGTACTATGTGATGAACCTTGAAAGCTATTTTCTGTAATATGACTTCACCTTAGAAACCATTCAGCAAATTTTCTCCAGCCTTTGCTTACCATTGATATACTTCCAACTCTGAAATACACTTCCAGTGGAAGGATATTATATGTTGCAAACTAGAACGTGTCATTCATGAACTGAGCACGGATTACAGCAAGAGACGTGCTAAAGTAGAAGTGAAAACACCTGTATGACTGTAACCCTATACACTGTACACACACACACACACACACACACACACACACACACACACACACACACACACACGACAGAAAACAGATAAAATACAGGCATTTAAGGAATCTAATGAACAGGAAGAGAAACAGACTTCACTAGGGAAGGCATACATACATACATACATACATACATACATACAGACAGACAGACAGACACACACACACACACACACACACACACACACACACACACACACACATATTGTATGAAAAAGAGCCCATAAATTTGAAAGAGCAATGGTGGTTACATGAAAGGTTTTAGAGTGAGGAGGGTATACACTGATATAATTTAATTATTATCTCAAAACCGAAGAAAAAATTTAAAATGATAAGATAAAAACTCTGGACAAAGGGACCTAGGAAGAGGCACAACATGAGACCAGACTAAGGGAATGGCAGAAGTATTTATAAATGGAGAAAAACAAAAGATAATTCCAGTGATACTTCTTTCTGTGAGAATGTTTTATCTTTTAGATAACTTGGTACATCCTTAGATAAAGGGTTTTTGTTTTACTTAATATTTAATGTCTGGAATTGATCACTTTTTGATTCCCAGTGGTCATTAAAGTTGCATTTATTGAAAGAAAAATCAAATATCTGCATCCTGGGTATTTGTATATTCTTATGAGTGTGAGTCCATAAATGGATGCTTACTTGCAAGTTACTCTATAGTCAATACAGAAAACTATTCCTCCCCCTGCCAAAGACAGAACATCTCTCATTGCTGAATAATATGTCTTTGAGGTTTCTGCTTCTTTCATCGTCTTAAACTATCTAGTTAGAAAAAAAAACTGTAAGGCTAATTATATAAACTTATGTACAAAGAGAAAAAACATATGGTCAATAGCCCAAATAGATTAAAATGTAAGAAATCTTTTTTTCTTTAAAAAAAATGTGTTAATAGTCAAACCTCAGGAATATTATAGAAAGTCTATGGTCTCTAGTGAAAGTAAAAATGATTCTATTTACAATGAAAATTCATGTTCAGAGAACAATACATCATGAGAAAACTCTCGTGAACTATTGTTTGTTGTTGTAGTTGTCTCTATTGTGTCAGAAACAATATTTTTCTCAATTTAAGTGATACTCCTTGAGGAGACAAATGAATACATGGAAGTTTCTTTTGCTTGCTGCTCTCAGTCTGGAATTTTATTGCAAGTCTCACTGCAACTCTGCCTTCCACACAGTGTGTGATTAATCCTCAAGGTTTACCCCATGAGGTAAATGAATGCTCTATTTTCAACCAAGTATTTCTTACCTAGAAGGCAAGTTTCAGAAATATAATGGAGAGTTTAAAATAACAGACTTGAAAAATAATGTTAAACACATACTGTTCTAAGACCAGCATAATTGGGAGGAAGAGGTTTCAGAGGAGCTGGAGATTGGGAGCTCCGTTTTGTATTCCTTTAGTTGAAGTAAAGAGTTTGCAATTTATCAATTTTAAATATTTAATCAATGGACAGTATCACAGAGTAAGACTCTTGACCTAAGTGGCCCCAAAGCCTAACAAATAGATTCAAATAAAAGCAATTAACCATGTTATGAGTGCTTCATTCTCATGCTGAAAGTGTAATCTATCCTGCTCTGAGTCTATGATGTTTCCTTGAAAATAATTCTACTCATGAAATTTACTACATTTTTATGCATTTAATGGAAGAGAGCTTTCTGTGAGGAAAATTAGACGTGATTATTAAAATGACTTAATATGATTTATTGGTCCTAGCCTTGATAGTTTTTTCAGTAAAAACCATTGTTAATTATTTATGGAAGAACATTCAGATCTTACTTCCCCAATTCTGGCTTTATGTATAGGTCCATTTGTGTATTTGCATATATTTGATTGATGATTTTTGATAGTAGAATGTCAGGTTGATACTGAAATGATCTAAGCAATTCATTAAAGACCTAAAGATGTGAAACGGCTATGATTCTAAGAGAAAATTAGTGATAAGTTTCGGTAACTTTGGCCTGATTTAAGTAAAGGAGGTATTGTTCCCTTTTTGTGTATCATGGTTTAAAGATTTCAAATGAAGGATTGACTATGCTTCTTCTCTAAATGATAAAACAGAGACAAAATCTTGTCTCAGCTGTTTTATAGCTGCTCATTAGTGCACATTTCTCTTCCTTCAAATCTCACCACTATATTCAGTAAAGTCTTAGTAAGATAATTCAGCATGAACTTTGCCTCTGAACTCTTACTAATGTTGTCTACACTAAACTTGAATTGAGTCCATGGTGTGTACTGTCTGGAAGAGAAAAGTCTGATTCATAGGAACCCTTAATCCACTCTTAAGAGATCAGCACATGGATAAGCACTTGGCTATTGCATCTTGTGTGCTTGTAGCTCTTAGCACATCACATGGCCAACAGCAAGCCCATGATGATTTTAGTATTACTCTAGGATCACCAATATGATATCTACAATTACTCCTTGGATAGCAATTTGTACTCTCATTAACTCAATGAATAGAGAGGGAGTTAGGAGAAAGAGAAAAGGAGGAGAGAAGAACAAGTGGGACCAAGGAGTTTGGGTTGGGACCAATAGTTGAGACAAGAGAGAGAGAGAGAGATACCATAATAGAAGTAGCCATTTTAGGTTTGAAGAGAAAACTGACTCTCGAGAAATGTGCAGAGATCTACAAGGAGGACCCCAACTAACAATTTGAGCAACAGTGGAAAGGCTACCTTGATGCCCTTCCCTAATAATGAGATTGATAACTAATAACCCTCATCTAGTAGCTGATGGAAACAGAATCAGACACTCACAGTTAAACACTAAGCTGAACTCCTGGAAGCCAGTTGTAGAGAGGGAGGGATGATAAGAAGAGGGGTCAAGACTAGGCTACAGAAACCCACAGGGACAGCTGAACTGAACAGGGGGGAGCTAATGGAACCCCAAGATTGATAGCTGGGAAACCAGCATTGTACCAAGTCATGTCCCCTGAATGTGGGTCTCAGTTAGAAGGCTTGGACAGTCTAAGGGACATCTGACAGTGGAACCAGGATGTACTTTGGGAGCACATTCCCCATGGAGGGATAATTCCTTAGCCTAGAGGTAGTAGGTAGGATCTAGTCCCTACTCCAAATGACTTGACAGATTTTGATGATCCCTCTTGGAATGTTTAACATTCCCTGTGGAGTAGGGGAGTGAATGGGATGAGAGGGGTTCGGGGGCATGGGAGGGAGAGAGTCGGAACTGGGATCAATGTTTAAAATAAGAAAAAATTAAGTATTCATTTAGTCATATGTATCTTTTCTTATTTGAAAGACTTGTCAAGGTGTTTCTTAGACCCCCAAACTACCAATTTGGAACTTTCTTTGAGGACTATTTAAATACATTTTATTATGTTACTTCCCTCAGAAAGTATGAATAATTATATGTTCATCACAGACAGAGCATTTAGACAAACTGAAGTTTAGCTTAGTGATCCCTGAGACCGTTGTGGTTACTCACCAGAGTATGGTGGATTCATTAAGTAACATGGAATACTCAAAGATAAATTGCATCAGGGAATTCCTATCCAAGCATGTGTGATGACTTATAAAACCTTCATCCTTGGAATTCACCACACAATTTTCCACCAGCAGCCTGGAGATTCTCCTCTGACAAACAATTATTTATTGATTTTATTGCTTTGTGGAGAGGCAGGTTCACAGTGCCATTTCAAAAGCATTCTGGGCCTTATATGTTTTGTTCTAGCCCTCCCTCCAAGAGGGCTTCAGGTAGAAATAGCTATATTTACACTCTGAAATTATAATACAGATCATTGTCTACAATACCATGGACCTATACTTTCCAATTTGTCGTATTCCAGTTCTCTATATCTTATTTATTCATTTACAACAAATTCACCAGAAACCTTCTATAGATGAAGCAAAATTTGCCAAACACTCTGTAGCCACATGAGAATTTTTGTTTTTCTAGGAGATGCTGAAATTGGAATTTAAATTCACAATTAAATGTTTAACGACAGAAGTGAATACAGCAGAAAATTAAAAATAATGAAGTGAACAAGTTCCACAGACCATGAAAAAATTATTTCCTCTGAGGTACAAAGAATGACTGTTGGGAAAATGACAATTCAATTGAGAATAGATGAATAAGCAAGTATAACTATAGAGGGGGATTTGATTTCTGGTGCACTGACAGCAACCTTGGATTTATAGCATATTCTTAACTGTAAAAACTGCATTTTGAAAGGCACCATATTAGAAATGAGTTTGACACATGCCTGTTCCTTCTACCATACCAATGGCTTACTGCACGTTTATTTCCTATGGAGTGTTAAAGAGCATACATTACTAAGGTGTCATCAGTAAGGGAGAGATAAGGATATGACTAGTGGGAGACAACCATGAGACCAAATTCATAAGACCATGAGTTTGAGTCCTCCAGAAACCATGTATTGTTAAGTGTAGTAGTTCTTATCAGTAATCCCACTGTGGTTGTAGAGTAAAGTAGAAGGCAGACACAAGGGAATTACTGGAAGTTACACTAATCTGACAAACACAGTCACAATCAACAAAATTCACCTGTCTCAAACAAGGTAGAAGAACCAAAATGTAAGTTTGTCCTGTGATCTCAAAATCTTGAGATTAGGTCCTTGCCTAACCTCACATACACAAAAATATATGAATATGTATGCAGCATACATTCTACACATACAAAATGAACTACAAAGAAACACAACTCTGGACTAAATTTGTGAAAAGCTTTCAAATATGTTTTACAGGAAACGGGAGAGTATTAGAAGAACTCATAAATAAATGCCAGTTATCCTTTTACCTTATGTTCAGGTGCTTCCTTAATTGCAATGCAGAGATGACACTAGAAATAATGAAATATTAACATATATAAAATCAAGTCCCCAGTAGCACAGGGTACAGAGGGAATCCATGGAGTCTGGTATACTAGAGTTTCTATCTGGGGCTGGGGGGTACATAGGGAGAAAGACTCACTCTCTCTTAAAGGCTTGCAATTTTATTGTTCTATATTCTTCATTTGCATAATTTTTCATAGAGCTTATATACCCCATCAAAATCCTCCAGGCAATATAAGAATTATAATGTGGTTACATTCTGCTTTTCGAGTGAATGGTTACAAGTAAAACACAGAATGTTTTTCATACCCCTTACATGGTTAAACATTTTACATATCACAGGGGAAAATGAAATTATCTCAAGCACTCACATACACTCATTCCCAAACAACTTGCTACAGATAAACTATATAGGCAAGCAAGATATTCTTCTCAGTCTGTGAAAGCTGTGTTTTGCAGTTACAAATAAATGGCCAATTACTTTATCCTGGAAAGTAATTCATAAGGAATCTTTATTATTGTTACTATTATTATTATCATCATCATAATCATCATTATCATTATTATTATATTTCTTATTTTACATATTGATTCTAGTTACCACTCTCTCCTATCTTCCGCTGCCTCCCGACCCCCATCCCATTGCATTCCAAACCTACTCTACAGGGAGGGTGACACCTTCCAAGAGGGATCATCAAACTCTGACAAGTCATGTGAGTAGGACCTAAGCCCCCCCTCCTGTTTCTAGGTTAAGGGACTAACCCTCCATGAGGAATGTTCTCCCAAAGTCCTTTCAAGCATCAGGGATACATCCTGGTTCCACTATCAGATGTACTATAGACTTCCCAGGCCTAATCGTGACCCTTTTTCAGGGGGTCTGGGTCTGTCCAATGCTGGTTTCCCAGAAATCAGTAGGGTGTCCATGAGTCTGCCCTTGTCCAGGTCAGCTGTCTCTGTGGGTTTCTGTAGCCTGGTCCTGGCCCATTTGCTCAACACACCTCCTGTGCAACTGGATTACAGGAGTTTGGCTGTGTGTTTAGCTGTGGGTGTCAGTTTCTGTTTCCATTAGCTACTAGATGAGGTCTCTATGATGGCATATAAGTTAGTCATCAATCTCAATATCAGGGAAGAGTCTTTCCTCCTTCCATTGTATAATTTTAGCTGTTTGTCAAAAACAGATTTCTATAGGTTTGTGGGCAAATATCAGGATTTTTGATTCAATTCCATTGGTTTACCTGTCTATTTTTGTGCAATACCAAGCAATTTTCAGGACTATAGCTCTATAGTAGAGCATAAAGGGAGGGGTGGTGATGCCTCATGAAGTTCCTTTATTTACAGGGTTGTTTTGGCTATCCTGGGTCTTTTGTTTTTTCATATAAAGTTTAGTATTATCCCGTCAAGGTCAGTGAGGAATTGTGTTGGGATTTTGATGGCGATTGAATTTATTCTGCAGATTGCTTTTGGCAAGATTGCCATTTTTACTATGTTTATCCTATCTATCCAAGAGCATGAGAGGTCTTTCCATCTTCTGGTAACTTCTTTAATTTTTTTCTTAATGATTATTTTTAATGATGTAAAGTTCTTACTATATAAGTCCTTCACCTGTTTGTCAGCAATGCCCCAAGATATGTTATGTTGTTTGTGGCTATTGTAAAAGGTTATGCTTCTCTAATTTCTTTCTCAGTCCCTTTGTCGTCTGAATATAGTAGGGCTACTGATGTTTTGGTTTATTTTTTGTTTGTTTAATTTATTTTGCTTAGTTAATCTTATATCCTGTCACTTTGCTGACAGTGTTTATCAGCTGTATAAGTTCCCTGGTAGAGTTTTTCAGGTCACTTATGTAAAGTATCATATCTTCTGCAAATAGTGACAGTTTGATTTCTTCCTCTCCAATTTGTATCACTTTGATCTCCTTTTGTTTCCTTATTTCTCTAGCTAGAACTTCAAATACAATATTGAAAGGATATGGAGAGTGTGGACAGCCCTGTCTTGTTCCTCATTTTAGAGGAATCAAATTAAGCTTCTCTCCATTTAGTTTGATGTTGGCAGTAGGTTTATTGCATATTGCTCTTTTATATTTAGGTATGATTCTGTTAACCCTGATCTCCTTAAGAAATTTATCATGAAGGGGTGTTGAACTTTGTCAAAGACTTTTTCAACTTCTAGTGAAATGATCATATGATTATTTTTATTTTGCCTATCAATCACAATTCCCTCTATCTCCCTCTCTCCCTCCTTTCCCTCTCTCCCACCCTCCATGCCCCCTGACTAACCTCCCCTCCCACCCACCCCACTCCAAATGAAAGGTGACTCCAAGAGAGGTCATCTAAACCTGAAAATCATTTGGAGTAAGAACTAGGCCTTATCTCCTGCCGTTAGGTTAAGGGAGCATCTCTCCATGGGGAATGTGCTCCCAAAGTCCTTTTGTGCACCAGAGAGGGATACATCCTGCTTCCACTGTCCAATGTTCCCTAGAGTGTCCAGGCCTTCTAAATGAGACCCATGTTCGAGGGATCTGAGTCTGTCCAATGGTGGATTCCCAGCTCTCAGTCTGGGGCCAATTAGCTTCTCCTTATTCAAGTCAGCTGTCTCTATGTGTTTCTGTAGCCTGATCTTTTCCTCCCTCTCTGCATCAGGATTCCAGTTTAGTTCAGTGTTTAGTTGTGAGTGTCTGCTTTTGTTTCCATCAGCCACCAGAGGAGGGCTCTATAATGGTGGGTAAGTTATTTGTCAATCTCATTTTCAGGGAAGGCCATTTGTGGTAGCATTTCCACTGTTGTTCAGATTGTTAATTGGGGTCGTCTTGTAGGTCTCTGGACATTTCTCTAGATTCACTTTTCTCTACAAACCTATAGTGGCTCCCTCTTTTATGGTCTTCTCTCTCTCTCTCTCTCTCTCTCTCTCTCTCACTGTCTGTCTGTATCTCTCTCTCTCTCTCTGTCTCTCTTCTCTCATCTATTCCTCCCCTGACTCAATCTTTTTAATCTTCCTAGTCCCATGTGCTTTCCTCTTCTCCCACTTTCTTTCTCCTAGCTCCCTCTTCACTCAATGCCCCCCCCCCCCGACTCCCGATATGCTCAGAAAATCTTGGCCCTTTTTCCTTCTCTGAGGACCTTATATGAATCTCTTAGAATCCTCCTTGTATCCTGGTTTCTCTGGCAGTGTGAATTATAGGCTGGTGATCCTTTTCTCTAGGTCTAAAATCCATACATGAATGAGTACATACCATGTTCCTCTTTTTATACTGGGTTACTTCATTCAGGATGGTTTCTTCAAATTCTATCAATTTTCTGTGAATTTCAAGTTTCCATTGTTTTTTTTTTTCTTTTACACATGTGTAAATGTGTGACATCTTCTTTATCCATTCTTCAGCTGCAGGGCATCTAGGTTGCTTCCAGGTCCTTGTTATTACAAATAATGCTGCTATGAACATAGTTGAATATATGTTTTTTTTTTTTTTTTTGCATGGGTGTAGATCATTTGGGTAGAAATGATCATAAGATTTTTCTGTTTTATTTTGTTTATATGGTGGATCAAATTGATAGATTTTCATAAGTTATACATTGCTGCATCCTTCGATGAAGCCTACTTGGGCTTGGTGGATGAATTCTCTGATTTGATTTGCCAGTATTTAACTAAGTAAATTTGCATCAATGTTCATGAGAGATATTGGTCTGTAGTTCAGGTTTGCCAGAATTTTATTGAGCATTTTTGCATCAATGTTCATCAGGGATATTGGTTTGTTGTTTTCTTTCTTACTTGTGTCTTTGTGTGACTTGAGTATCAAGGTAATTGTAGCCTCATAAAAAGAGTTTGTCAATGAGCTTTCTGCTTCTATTATGTAGAACATTTTGAGGAGTATTGTTGTTAACTCAATTTCTGATATATTCTGCACTGTAGTAGTCTGGCCTGGCCTGGGATTTTTTTTCCTTTTTTCTTTTTTCTTTTTTCTTTTTTCTTTTTTCTTGGTTGGGAGATTTGATGAATGCCTCTATTTCATTAGGGGATATAGGTCTATTTAAATTGTTTATCAGTACTTGATTTAATTTTGGTAAGTGATACCTATCCTGAAATTTGTCCATTTCCTTTGAATTTTCAAATTTTGTGCATTATAGCTTTGTAAAGTATGACCTGGATATTCTCTGGATTTCCTCATTGTCCTTTGTTATGTGCCACTTTTCATTTGTGATTTTTGCTAATATTGTATGTTCTCTCTCATTTTTTTGTTAGTTAAATATTTGTCTGTCTTGTTGATTTTCTCAAAGAACTATTTGTTACATATACTTTGTATTTTTTCCTAGTTTCGACTTTATTGATTTCAGCCCTCAAATTGATAGTTTCCTGGTATCTACTTTTCTAGAGTGATTTTGCTTCTTTTCATTCTAGAGCTTTCTGTTGTGCTATTAATTCTGTAATGTGACTATCCTTCTTTTTATTCATACCACACTTAATGTGATGTTTCCTCATAGCACTGCTTTCAAAGTATCCCATAAGTTTGGGTATTTTGTGTCTTCATTCTCATTGAATTCAATTACTTCTTTCATACGTTTTTCTGTACCTTTGAGCTGGACTTCTTTGCCTTCTTCCTATGGCTATTATTCTTAGGTTTGGTCTTTTCACAGTGTCCTGGATGATTTGTGTTAAGGATTTGTTGGATTTTCCTTGGTTGATCAATCTATTTCCTCTAATCTTTAGCACCTGAGAGTCTCTCTTCCATTGCTTGTATTCCATTGGTTGTGCTTGCATCTGCAGTTCCTGATAGTTCACCTAGTTTTTCTAATTCCAGAATTCCTTCAGTTTGTGTTTTCTTCATTGTCTCTATTTCACTTTTCATGTCTTGAACTAACTGAATTGTTTCCTTCACTTGTTTGTTGTTTTTTTCTTGGTTTTGCTTGCTTTCTTTAAGAGATTTTTTCATTTCTTGAATTTTGTAATTTATTTGCTTAGTCTTTTCCTCTATTTCTTCCAATTCTTTTTGATTTTTTATTCCATTTCTTTATGAGGTATTCAATATCATCCTTGAGGGCTTCTATCATTTTCATTAGGTCATTTTTTTTTAGAACATTCTCTTATGCTTCATCTGCTTTGGTGTGTTCAGGTCTAGTTGCCTGTAGAGTCCCTGGATTCTGGTGGGGTCATACTGGTCTTTCTATTTTTGAATGTTTTCTTATGTTCATGTCTTTTCATTCCTTTTTCTAGTGGGTTCAAAAAATTCTCTCTCTCTCTCTCTCTCTCTCTCTCTCTCTCTCTCTCTCTCTCTCTCTCCTTCTCTCCCAGTTGGTTTAGGTGGGTTAGGAGTTTGATGTCAGTAACTATGGACAATCTGAGCTCTCCTGGAGGTCTCTTAAGCAAAGGCCACAGGTGGATCCAATGATGTGGATAAGACAGGGTCTGGATGGTCTCAAGCACTCAAGCAGAATGCAGGCAAAGGAGCCCAAAGTTCAGGTGAGGGAAGGCTCCAGATGGTCTGGAGTGGAGGGGGGTCCAGTATTTACAGAGATGACCCAAGTGGACAGTAGGGGTGTTGGACCTGTGCTCTGGACAAACACTTACTCCCAAGCAGTGGGTGCAGCACTGCCATGGATCTATAAGGAACCTTAATAATACCTCAAAACTAAACTTTATATATGAAAAAAAAATCATTCAATTCTACCTTACACCTTTAGGGTCCATATCCACTCATCAATAGTTCTTCATATCAGGGAACTGAGGGCAGAAATGGGTATAAGTAATTAATTATCACCTTTGTTCATTAACCAACCCTAGCATGGGAAGTACATCAACTAGTAACAACTGGGATGCTTTGTATTTTGGACCTCAGCTATGTGCCTTTGTGAATTTATATTGTTGTCTAGGCATTTTTCACCTCAAATATATTACCAAAACATTTGATCTAACTTGAAGTTATTTTAAGTTTCCTTTCAGCTAAAAATGCACACAGAAACCTGTGACTGCATCTTCAGCAATAAGATGAATAGAATTTAAACTAGCTTGTCTACTGGAAGTCAATTGATTTTCTTAATCCTTAGTATAAGCCACATTCTCTATGGCGCCTCAATAGAACCTCATGTGTTCTAGCTGTGTGATACTTCCATGTTTTAGATTTTATCATAAAAATTCTATTTACAGTAACATTGTTATTATCAATTCTACAGAGCTACTTAGGAAGAAATCATCTTCATAATAATCCACAGATAAAAATGCCCAAGTAGAATGGGATGTTTCCATGAGAAAATACTTTACAGGCAGTGGGGATCTCCCCACACCTATCACACCATACCAGATTCTAGACAAAGAGAGCAGCAGCAAACAAGTTTAGGGATGGCAGAAGCAAATGACATCTGGAGTCTTTGGTCACAGGGCCTTTCCTATAAGAGAGTCATAAATCAGGGATTCATCTCCTGGTGGGCTGAGACACAGATGTCTACTGCCATCTGTTACTCCTCTGACATGGCTACCCATAAATATTAAGGATGAAGAGCATGATATGGCCTCTTAAAATAAAACATAGAGGATGATAAATTACCTTAAAATGAAACCTCAATGTTCATCCCTTGAGGAGCAGCATTAAATAAATATTTGAAGTCAAACAAACTTAAAAGACTTCCTACATTGAAAACTTACAATTAATCATTAAAATTTAGGTTTGGTTATTTGTCTTATCTAACCTTAACATGCTAGTTTTTGTTTTATCTTACTCTGTTTTATCATTTTAAGCTATATTTTATTTCATTGTTATAGATTATAAGCCTTTTCTTTTCATTTATGTTTTTAATATTTATTCTTTTCTCATGCATTACTTCTGGTCACAGTTTCCCCTCCATCCACCATCTAATCTTCTCTGTCTCCCGATCCACCCCTTCTTTTTTTCTCTTCAGAAAGAGTGGGCCTCGAAGGGATATCAATCAAACATGCCACAACAAGTTACAGTAAGATTGGGACAAACCCTTACATCAAGGCTAGACATGGCAACCCAGCACAATGAAAAGAGCCGCAAGATCATGCAAAAGAGTCAACCACTACTTACTCCCCTTGTTAGGATCCCCACAAGAGCACCAAGCTTTACAATATACCATGTATATAGAGGACCTAGTTCAGATCTAAACAGGCTCAACTCTGGAATTATTGCTAAAGTCTCTGAGAATTCCTATAGCCCATACTTATTTGAATATGTGGGCTATGTTTTCCTGGTGAATTCAAGCCCTCTGGCTCCTACCATACTTACTCACCATCTTCTCTGGGGTTCCCACAGCTCTGCATAATGCTTGTCTCTGGGTCTCTGAATCTGTTTTCATCAATTGCTGGATGAAACCTCTCTGATGACAATTGGGATAGGTACTAATCTATGAGTATAGAAAAATGTCATTCATTAGGAACCATTTCATATTTTTTTGTCACATTTAGCCCCTTCTTACTTTCTAATTAGAGACAGAAAGTGTGTGGATATGACTGGGAAGAGAACTGGAGAAGAATTGGGTAGAGCAGAGGGAGGAAAAACCATAATCAGGTTATACTATGTGAGAAGAAAATATTCTCAATAAGAGGGAAAAAATAAAACATTATAAATTTAGAAAATGTGCACTATCATTTACAATACAAGACTATGCAATTTCATGAACTTCTATAAATCATACTAACCATGTGTAGCTTCATATTGGATTTTATGTAACCCATTATTAAAAGTTTAAATTTCGTAAAATGTTACCTCAGATTTCTGGTTCTCTGGATTATAAAATTAATAATAATAGCCTCATGAGTCATCAACTTCCTAAAAATAAAGACATGATTCATGTCATATCTGTCATTGAGATAGGGTGCTAAAAGTTGAAGCAGTGACAGGCAGTCAAATTTTCAAAACAAAACTGCTTTCTTCATTATTTTTTTCATATATTCCCTTTTTGCTAATTCTTTCACAAACCATAACCAGGGGTAAATAGAGGCAATAGTAACCATCAGAAATGATATGTTTATTTTTTTTTTAAAAAAAAAAGTCATAATAAGCAAAAAAAGCAAAAAGCTGAGATCTGACTTTGAAAGTTAGCAATTTCTGGGTTAGGGCAGAGATGCAGAAAATTGACCTATACTCTGGAATGTTTGTTGCAATTTAAGAAAAGTGGCAGAGGAGAGAAAGATGCCATTTGGCAAGGTTCAATCAGAGGGATATTTCATTAGAGAAACAGATATAAAAAGGGGAAAGGGGAGAATGAGAGCAGTCTTGGGAGAAAGGTGCAGAAGAAGAGAGTAAGGGGGGGACAGAGAGAAAGGCAGAGACATATGGGGCAGGGAGAGAAAGAGAGAGAGAGAATGGGAGGTGGGCAGGGCCCTTCTAAAAGGGAACATAGTGAATGTGCTCAGGTGGTGCTCTTATTGGCTGAAGCTGAGGGCGTATCCTGTCAGAACCCGAAGGACAGGCCAGTACAGATGCCCGAATACTAACAATGTTGTCTAGTGAGTTATTCTTATTTCCTTGCAATAACATCCTGTGTCTTTCTAAATTTTATTGTTTTTCTTTGATGGTTAGAATTGCTGCAATATATTCATAATGACAGTTGAGAGACAAATGTCATTGGCTTCCCTTATTCCTGTTGCCTGATGTTTGACAGCTGAGGCAGTTTGTCTTCAATTTAACATTTAATAATATTTTCATGCCTGGTTGTTTCCTTTCTTTCATTCTGTTAGCCATTTAAGTCCGTATCAGAATTAAAAGATCTTGAATAATTTCTCAACCCTTCAACCAGGAAATCAAATCACTTCTCTATATTTCTATAGCTCTGTTTGGTTTCCATAGCAGTCAAGGCCAAGTGGAAAAGGAGCAGGGAAAGATTTGTCTCTGATTCTAAGCAAAAGCTGAATCCCAAGATAAAGATAAACCCTAAAGATTTGTCTTCTATTTCATTCCACCTCCTACATATTAGATGTCAAAACCTGAAAGCATAAGCAATCATTCATTAGTCCACATCCCATATTATTACTTTTTAAGTTTACATTGCTGAGACCACATAATCTATGGAATATGACAAAAAGGCCTGGAGGAAGTACAAGAGACACTATTATATTATCTTAACCACTTTCCCAAATCAAATCACAACAGATAATCCTATTAAGATTTAGAGAGGTATCTAAATATTTGCCTAGCACATTCTTATAAAAATTTATGATTCATTAGAGAGTTAATGATTTATTCTTTCAAATACTAAAAGATCAGATATTCTATAATATATGTCTCTTCATCTACAATCATATTTATGTGATCACTTTTAATGCTATTATGAATTTTACATTGAAGTAGTGACACAGTATATATTAAAAGAAAATTAAGAATAAGACTATGATGAATGAATTTTGATATTTACAGAAAAAACTAGGAAATTATGTGTAAGTGACAACATTCATCTTTTCCACATTTTGGCTAAGATCAAGTGTAAAATGCTTATATTTAATAGTGAAAATTGAATGAATGAGTTAATAGCCTATGCTATGTTGTATCTACTCTCCATTCTAGATTAATTATAAGAAGTTTCTAATTCCTACATAAGATATACATGTTACATGAAATTCCACCTCAGTAATTAGATACAATAAGGCCATTTAAATATATATTAGTTTTTTTCTGATCATCTTGGACCTCTGTCTTGACAATGTTTCCTGAACCTTTCATGAAGGGGCAGATGGCTATTATGAATGTTCCTGGCACATTTATTCTCTGTACTTAGACCAGCTATGATTTAGACATCAACCTCTATCCACTTCACAAAGAATCTTCTTTGGTGGAGCCTGTTGCCTCCCTAGTTATTGGTTCTTAGCCAGATTTATCACACTAGGCATGAGTTTTGACTTTTGGAGCAGGCTTAAATCCCATCTGAAAGCTGTTGGTTACACCATAACATGTGTGCCACTACTATACCATGGAATCTCCTTCTAAGCTCATAATTCTTCTAATGCACTGCATTTACAATTAGGTAAGCTGTTGACAATTTTCCCCTCTTCACCTAATTACTGTTTCTATGACAGCTAGAAAACTTGTTAGTTACTTTAAGCTAGCATACAATTAGGGTAATCTGGTTATCTGTTTTTGAGACAAGAACAGAAAATAAATCCAAATAAACCACATTCTTAAAGATAGTTTGTATTCTGTACTCAGGATTTTATGATTCCAGTTAAGACCCATAGGAAATCTTGGATAATAATTTTAATAATAACATAAAAGTTGTTATAGAAAATAGCTGGTTGAGGATATTTCCTGTGGTCTTATCATATTTGATTTAGAATGGCAATGCATAGTTTCTTTTAAATTTAAAATGAATTCTATTGGGTCACTTTATTAATTAATTACTACAGGTGATTTACCTGAGTTTGGCACACAAATCACTCTGGTTTATTGGTGTTGTTGTTTTCCTAGACAGGGTTTCTCTATAGCTTTGGAGCCTGCCCTGCAACTCACTCTGTAGACCAGACTGGTCTCAAACTCACAGAGATTCATCTCTCTCTGTCTTCTGAGTGCTGAGATTAAAGGAATGCACCACTGCCACCCCTGCAATATCTTCTGTTTTTAGACCTATGGATTGACACATTTTTAGACTTTTCATTTCTTATTATCATTTGTCTTTCTATTGATACCATCAATGATGTAGCAAATAATTTGTGGAACACTGGATAAATGATTTCTAACTTTTCAAATGACCAGGTCAATTGCTGAATTAAAATGATTGATATCCTCTTCATTCTGTTAGTACTGATTTTATTATTATTCAAATAAACTATCTATTGATATGTGCACATTAAATAACTCAATACTTATTTGTGTGATAATATAAAAATAGTTAACAAGGATAGTCAATTGCAATACATAAATTAATCTGTACTTTGAATGTGTATCTTTATATTTTAAATTACTCTTTTTGTTTCTGGGGGAGGTTCATATAATCTTTGGCATTTTTTATCCCTTATACGTATTTGGAAATAGAAAATCATACACATTTAATGTAGAAACTACACTTATATGAAACATTAAATAAAGAGTGATAATAATTGAGGGCAAAGAAGTAACTTCCAAAGTTAATTTCTTCACTAAAGGACAAAATCTATTACCACACAAAGTTAGTAGTGGGCATATTTAATCCACTAACTATCATCTTGGATAGATGCCCAGTTTGTGTGTTACATCATAAAGCCTGATTTTATGTTCTTACGCAGATTATGGGATTTCTTTCCCATTGCAGAAAAATAAAACTATGTGCAGTGTCTTATTTTAAAATTTGCATTTTGGCACTTAAACCTTTGGGCACACTTCCAAAAAAAATTTCAGTAGGAATGATGCCAATGAGCTGAGCATGCCAAAGCCAAGAGGCCATGATCACACAGCAAATGTACTTACCTAGGGCAGGATTCCCAGTAATAAATCTTCAAACATGTTCAGTAAAACTATCCCAGCATGAAGATACTGCTTCCCCTACTTTAACACACTTGAAGGAGGATTAACCTTGAATTTATATTTAGAGATGCAACTTAGCCTCAGCTATGTATTATTTTAAACTGCAAAAAGAAAAAGTAGGTGTGATTGCAGACTTTAATAACTGTACTTATGTTGTGTGGTTAATATAATTATTTTACAATGGTTATATGAACCTCAATTTTTATGATGTGTTGTATGAATTGTATTCGTAATGAATAACACCTAACACATTGGATGGGATTTTAAAGAATATTATATAATTCTATATAATTCAAGAACAATGTTATGGATAATAATTTATTTTGTTTGTTTTGAAGTGTTTGTTTGTTTGTGTTTTGAGACAGGATGTTTCTGTGTAGCTTTGGAGACTATCATGGAACTAGCTCTGTAGACCAGACCAGGCTGGACTCAAACTCACAGATATCTGCCTGCCTATGCTTCCTGAGTGCTGGGATTAAAGGCGTGTGTAATCAATGCCAGGCAATAATTTACATTTTTATTTTTACAAATATTAAGATTAACATTTCTTAGGACATTTTGTCTGAAGATACCATGATGAAAACTTTGAAAGCTCAGCTTGAAATACTTCAAGTGTCTCTAGGAATCACATTCTTAAAAATTAATTTGAAATAAGAATGGAGTAGAAAGTGGGTCAGGGAAGCCTCTTCCCTGTAGTTATGAAAATGGAGTAATATGTAGTTCTTGAAGTTTATTGTACGTGAAAAAGTCTACTAAGGCTGAGCATGCTTCAGTAATACAGTTGAAAACTTCCTAACCAGTGTTCTGCCATAATTCAGAAAATGTCAAGCGCACTAAGAACATAGTATTTAAATGTGTAATTTACAAAGAACATTTCTATGGAGAAGTTGATCACTCTTTCAGTTGTTTACTTTTTGTAGATAAAGTGAATTGACAAAGAGCAAAATGTGCCTTAAAAATGAATGGGGACTGTTTGAGTAAGGTAAACAAAATGCCAATAATGTCTGGATTGGTTTGGAAGTAAGTAGAAGCCACATGGGGTGCTGTCAAGTTCAAGTGACCCCATTCATAGGAGTGGGTTTTATGGTTTAGAACAGATAAAAAAGACTTCGTGCACAAGGTGTTGGATAAGTAAAAACCTAAATATGGGAGATAAAGCAGAGCCTATCTCATCAGACAGCAAAAAGTCTTCAGGTTGTAAATTATCTCATTCATAGCCTTCCAGGAAGATTAGCTCTGCACCTCACCCTATTTAAGAGATGATCTTAAACTTTCATGGCTTCACCAGTGCTTATTTCTGTACATAAGGATCTTTGTACACTACATAAACTCCCTCATTTCTCCTTCTACATTAGGATTTTTACCTTGTCCTTAATATATATTCTCATCCATTATTGATGCCAAATGTGTTGTCTCTCCCTGTCTGGCATCCATTCTGGTCTGTTGATGTAATATGTTTTCTTTTACAGTTATGAAGTAGGGACTCCATTGACCCTGCCTTTATTCATCTCATGAAAGAAAGCCTCCTCCACTCTAAAGTTGTGCAAGTTATTAAAAATGAATGATAAACAGCTGTCCATACAAAGCACTCATTTATTCTTCTAAAAGTGTTCTTAATTTGTGGAAGCAGCATTGTGTTTCTATGTGTAATTTAAGTTTTTTGGAGTAGAGAATTTTTTTTGAGATCTTAGTAGTTTTTGAAACTAATATCTTTTTTGTTAGTAAATGAGTATTCCGATATTCCCATTTTATGCATACCATGTATTTAGAAGAGAAAGTTTACTTGAAATATTGTGTATCATGTATTCAGAAGAGGAAGTTTATAGGTTATTAATCAAAACTATTGATACATTATACTGTTGCCTATGCTTCTTTATTTTGTGTGGACCATGAAATATTGAGAGCTGTATTTGCATTTAGTCTTTCCATAAATATTCTATGGAATTAGTTTATGAAAATATAATTTGACCAGAATTGGTATGCATTTTACAAAATTGCCACTTAAATACAGATACATTTCTAATTGCATACATAGCCTGAAATATCTAAAAATAGCTTTACCTTGCATTATTACTTCTAAATACACTCAATTTTCCTTATACAATTTAAGTAATCTTAATTACAGCTAAAGAATAGTATCTACTTTCTCAAAGTTATACCAATCTTAGTCTAAAACTTTTTTAACAAATAAATAGACTCAAAGAAGTATACTATCTACCCATGGCATGCTTTTAAATTTCCCTAGTATAAACTTTTTAAATTAATTTTTTATTTAAATTAAAAACAATCTATTTTACTTACCAATCCCAGTTCCATCCCCTCCCTTCCTCCCACTACTCCCACCATCTCCTCATCCCAACTACCCAGGGATGGTGAGATCTTCCATAGGGGATCATCAAAGTCCGTCAAATTATTTGGGGCAGGATGGAGGCCCTACCCCCTCTACCTATGCTGACAAAGTATCCCTCCATAGGAAATGGGCTGCAAAAAGCCACTTCATGCACTAGGGATATACTTGGTCCCTTGCCAGCGCCCTGCCCCCCTCACTGACACCTACATTCAGAGTGCTTAGTTCAGTCATATGCAAGTAACCCAGCTGTCAGTCTGGAGTCAGTCTGCTCTAACTTCCTCAGGGAGTCACTATTTCTATGGGATCCCCAGCTGTCAGTCTGGAGTTGTGAACTCCCACTTGCTCAGGTCAGCTGTCTGTGTGGGTTTCCCAAGTTTGGTCTTGTCCCCTTTGCTCATCAAGCCTCCCTCTCTGTAACTGGATTCCAGGAGTATGGCTCAGTGCTTAGATGTAGATGTTTGCTTCTGCTTCAATCAGCTGCTGACTGAAAGCTCTATGAAAAGCCACATATAATGTTAAAGTGAAAATAGTGCCTTTGCTCTAGGACTGTTGAATTCATGCGGGAAACATGGGGGGAGAGAGGATCCTGGAGTTCAGAGAACTGAATTGAAACAAGCAAGGGGAGAATCAACTTTGACAAGCAAATGCCTTGCAGCTCAAATGGCTGAGTTTTGGAGAACTAGACAGTCTTCTCTTTAGTGCAGTTTATTTAGTCAATAATACATCATGTAATTAAATTTATAGGGCATTTATTAAAGGGAAACTTAACTGTGGCATCTGGGGAAGTGGCTAGAGAGATCTGAAAGAATATTTAAAGCATAAGGATACTATTGCAACCCCAAAAGGAAGAGACAGCAATACAATATGTTCCTAATAAAACTAACGTGGCAATAGGAAAAGTCTTTGAGGCAAGGCTGTGTTTCAGAAGAATGTTAGCAACAAATTATTTAGCTTTAAATTTTTCTTGCTCCTTCATTTTCTGGGATAAGTTGTGTGAAGTCTGATTTCAAGAGACTAAATTAAGTATTCCCTAGGACAGCCCCTAAGAATCCTTGTCAACAGTGCCCTTATTGGTAAGAGTTATGATAAAAATATTTCCATGCTTACTGAATCATTACACCTCTCATTGTCCTTCCTCACAATTGAAGGCATTAAATCTTCTCCATGAAAATTTCTATAGTTTTTTCTGTATTATATAAATCAAAGTGGTAGGATTCAAGTGAGAGGGTAAATCTGTGATATTATATTAAGAAACTTGTTCCCATTATGAATAAATTAAAGACATTTGGATGAATTGAACCTAAGTGTGTTTTCTTTCCCACTAGGAAGAAGGCCCTGTATTTAAATTAGTTAATGTGAAATTCAAAAATGAGATCTCTTTTAATAATTGGATATAACAACACCATTCTCCATTTGGGTCACTCTTTAGTATGATTCTTTTTAATATATTATTTATAAAGTTTTGTTCTGTACTGAGAATTTAAAACTATCTTAAACCCATGCTGAAAATTCATTGTCCAAAGCCAGTGAGCTTATTTAACTTCTGATGAAAGTAATGCAGTTAGCAGTTAGGATGTCCCTTTTAAAGAAGCATTTAACTTTACACCTGATAGAATTGAAGCTCAAAGTGCTTCTCTTAAAAAAAGATTTAAAAAAAATAAGTGAATTAGCCTGCTAAGGGATCTGTTAGAATTTCTAAGTTCTAACCACAGTAGGCAGGGGTTTGCTTAAGCTTGCTATTGAGGGAAGTTTGCCTAGTTTCTTTCAATCTTCAGCCCTGGGAGAAAAAGGATGAAAGAATGTGGGAGCTCTTGGGACTCAGCCAAGGCAGAGTGCCAAGATGACAAATTACAGCTGAAAAAGTTGGGAAATAGTCACAAAATGAATCACCCTTGTTCAGGTGATAATGGTGATAGCTGAAAGATAAGCAATTCCAGGGAGACTATTGCTAGCAGCTTGAAAGTTGAGGACAAATCTTGAGGAAGCCATGACTAAGAGCCTGAACTCTCAGTGAGTCAGAAAAGACAATGCCTGTAAAACATTGTACATAACTCTAGGGTATGGCATATCTGGATGATTGGTTAAATGGTATTTAAGATAGTACACTGATCACGTAATATCATTGGCAATGTTTACAAGAGGATTGTAACATTTTATCTTATGCATTCTGAGTTCCCTTAATATAAAACACAAAAATTGGTAGACAGCACTCTATTAATAATATATTATGAGGCCATTTGCTTCTCCTGCTAAAAAGTGTAGAAATTTTAATATTCATTATTATTATGTTTTGTTCTTTGAGTGGAAATAGACTTTTCCCATACAATATATTCTGATAATGATTCCTCCTGACCAACACCCCTCTTCCTCCTTACCTTCTATGACATCCAATCCATATCCTTTTAATCATTAAAGAAAGCACACAGGCATGTAAAAAATAATAACACTAATAATAATAATAATACATAAGTAAAAATAATTACAACAAAAACTAATTGGAATGAGAAAAAATGCTAACAGAGTAAAACTAAAAGCATAAGAAGCACATATGTGATCCCCAGCAGAAGGGGAAATGAACAAGATCTCCTGAGCAAATTAGAAGCATCGGGGAGGGGAGAAGGATTGAGGAGAAAAAGAGAAGGGAGAAGAGAAGTGGGGGAGAAAGACATGAAGAACAAGGATGATCAAGTAGGGGAAAGAATAGAGGAGAGCAAGAAAAGAGATTCCTTAATAGAGGGAGCCATTATAGGTCTAGAGAGAAATATGGCACTAGGAAATGTCCAGAATATGCAATGATAACCCCAACTAAGAATCTATGCAATATGGGAGAGGTTAGCTTAAATGCCTTTCTCCTGTAATGAGATTGATGGCTACCTCATATGCCATCCTAGAGCCTTCATCCAGTAGATGATGGAAGCAGAAGCAGACACCCACAGCTAAGTACTGAGCATAGTTCCTGGAATCCAGTTACAGAGAGGGAGGTGTGATGTGCAAAGTGGTCAAGACCATCCTGGGGAAACCCACCAAACAGCTGACCTGAACAAGTGGGAGCTTATGGAACCCAGGCTGACAGCTTGAAAACCAGCACAGGACAGATCCAGACCACGTGAGTGTGAGTGACAGTTAGGAGGCCTGAGCAATTTATGGGGCTCCTGGTAATGGAACAACATTTATACCTAGTGTCTGAATGGACATTTGGAGTCTACTCCCCATAGAGGGATACTCTCTCAGCCTTGACACATGGGTGAGGGCCTAGCCACTGCCCCAATAATGTGACAGACTTTGATGATCCCCATAAAAAAGACTTGCCTCTTCTATGGAGCAGAAGAGGAATGGGATGGGAGTCAGTGGGGGATATGTGAGAATGGGAAGGAGAGGGAACTGGAATTGATATATAAAGTAATATTTTTCTTATTTAAATTTAAAAAGACCGAAATAAAAGAAACACTTTTAGATGCTGAGACACACAGGAAAATCACACAAAATCACAAATGCAAAAACCCTAATATATATATATATATATATATATATATATATATATATTATATGCAAAGCACTGGGAAGGTTAAAAAATATGTTCTAATACATTATGATATAAAAAGCTCCAAAGATGTCATTGATTTCACTTTGTTTTGGTCATCCAATACAAAACATGGAACCTAATATTTTGCCATCTACTACCAGGCATGGAGCTTAACCTTAGACATCTATTGCTAGGCAGCTATTACAACCTTTTGCCATCTAATAGTGGTCATGGGACTACCCTTAAATGTGGATGCTTTCCCCAATAAGATTTCATATTGTAGAGCCTGCAGAATTTTTCATATTTCTGATAAGCTTGCATTTATTTACCAACTTGTAACATGAATAATAAAACCCAGAGACAAATATTGGGGTTCAAGCTGAAGATCAGAGAAACAAAGCAGCCTAGTAGTAGCTCTTACCTTTACCAAGACTGAAAGGACATTCATGTCCTTCCTGTGACTGGAAAGCTGAATCTTGCCATCCAGCTAGAAACAATTGCCTAAAAATGAAAACTGAATACCCTGTTCCTATCCCTCTAGTGCTGGGATTAAAAGTATGAGCTCTGATTCTCTTTTAGACTGATTCACTCTCATGCAGCACTGGTTGGCCTTGAACTCACAGAGATCCATCTGCCTCTGTCTCCTGAGTTGTGGGATTAAAGGTGTGTGCCACCATTGCCTGACTTTTATGGCTTGAGGCTAGCTTTGATTTCTGTTGCCAATGCAAGTTTTACTAACTCATAAACTGTATAGCACTACGCAAATTTGACATACATGGAAACGTGAAAGCAATAGATTTCACACACAAAAAGGAAGAATAATAAAGGTAATGCTGTCAATTACAGAAACCATTCATTTGCTGTTAGAGGTAATTCATAGATGATAGGTAGATTAATACATCATGGTGTTATTCTGAAAGTTCAGAAAAGGTCCCATTGCTGTACATACAACTTGGCCTCAATTTGAAAGAGGCTAATTAATTTATATAAAAAGAAATAAAAGGGCTCATAACAAACTAAAGCTACACTTTGACCTATTTAGAGTTATAATTTTCATTTTAAAATTTAAATATTGTCCTTATTAATTGTATTATTATTGTCCCTATTATATGAGTGTGGGGGTACACAAGCTACTGTACATGTCTGGAAGTCAGAGAACATCTTTCAAGGCTCAGTTATATCTTTCCTATGGATTCCTCGTTCCAGGCACAGAGCTTAGGAAATTAGGATTAGGTACTAAGCACTTACCCCACCAAATCATGTCCCTGGCCAAATTTTCAATTTGTTGTAGGCCATTCATGCTTTTCAAAGAAAAATAAAAAAGAAAAAAGAAAAAGGAGGATCATTTGAGCTGAACTAAAATTAATAAAAGAAACACTAGGATATTAATTACAGAAAAATTGAGTTGTGATAAAACAAAACCCATAAATCTTCATAATCGAGCTGCTGCTCTTGCATCTTCAGTTAATTCAAGCAGTTAAGTTCTTCCCAGGAAGACAAGATATTATATGAATTATTCACATGGTTCAAAAAAAGCTCAGAAAAGTAATTGTATATTTCTTTTCTACTTTACAACTTAAATATTGATAAGATCCCATTGATATTTTTATTCTGAAACATATTTCTTAAGGAAGTATAGACATATTTTCATGAGTTTGCTCAGAAAATAATTTTTGTGAGAATAAGAGTTTGATGTGTTAGCAAATAGAGTAAAATTATCTTCTTTTATAGAATTCATGTTCTGATAGAGCTTTCAGAACATATTCAACAGAAAATATGAGACATAGATAGGCATAAGAGAAACTTAAATAATACATTAAAGAATACAGATGCAGGGTGAGAAAGACAGGGCATAGCATGGATTGCAATGTTATATGGAAAGTTCATAGCAAACCTTTTTGTAAAAGTGATATAAGAGGCTAGGTTAGATGAAATTAAAAAAATCATTTTCAAGTTACTCAAAATGTAGGCTTGTAGAAGCTTTAAGATACTGCATCAGATCATTTCTTTCTATTCAAACATCCACTTTCATTACACAGAAGTTAAATTTCATGTGAATAGAGAGATGCCTCAAGGATCAATAATGTTCTCACTGACTCAGATGCAAAGCTCACTTTTATTAAATATACTTTCTGTTCTATTTATGGCTGAGGTCTAAGTCACTATTAATAAACTATTCTCCATTACTTTTCTGAAATGTCTGCCCCCAGAGGAACAGCTGAATCATTGCACAAATTCTATGGCAGAGAAGTAGATTCCGCCAGGCAAACAGTGGTGCATGGCTGAACTGGCTGAACGTGGCTGAACATTATCTGCATTTCCTGCATGTGATATCTGCACAAAAACTTTCTCATAATTGCCATTTTACTTTTAAATCAGCAGCTGGTAGAGTTTAAAAGAAAAGTGAGTATTTTTGTGAGGCAGTGTTAAAAGTAAAAAACTTTGTTATACCAAAATAAGGAAGAGGGGTAAGTTTTATATTTGTGAATTTTAGTTTGATTTCTTTCAGTTTTTTTGTTTTTTGTCTTTGTTTTATAGCAATAGTGTGGTTGGCGATAAAAGCACATGATTATTTTTGTCTTCTTTGGGAACTAAGTTGAAACAAATTACAGAATATATCAGACAATTCCATTTACTTATTTATTTGGTTTTAATTAATATTTTATTTGTGTATTATGATTGTGTCTACAATGTGACATTCCATTCTGTATTGTATGAAACATGTCATTTACCCATTTACATATTGAAGGATACTTATTACATATCTTCACTAATGTGGATAAAGCTGTAATAACTATGTTCACATAATTTTTTCAATTAATTTCCCATGGATATCTACAAAACAGTTAAACATATATGAAAAGTACCCATAGTTTTTGCTTGGTAATTACCTGTAATTATGTCAGTGGTAAAGAGATGTTTCCTTGACATGTGATGAGGACTGAGGACTCTATTTACCTTTGTATGTAAAGAAAAACCATTATGCAATTAGGGACAATACTGCTTTTTCTTATCCAAGAACCATGACTTCCATAGCCCTGGGAAGTAGACTAGATTTTTAGTGCCAGGGATTCATTCCCTCACATTGAATAGGTCTTAAAGCCAAGAAAAATAATGTTGACTACCACCCAGGAATGAATGCTGCTACTGTACCCTTAGGTTAACATGCCATGCAGTTTGCTATTTGTTAATGTGTTTCACAGGCATCATAGCTGGTTAGTACTCTAGGTTGCTTCTCCTTTTGGAGCTCACTTGGCACCTTCTGATAATAACAAAGCTAGTTTTCAGGAAGAACTCAGTCAGGTTAAGCCCAGTTTCCTCTGTAACTTGGATCAGAAGTGTAGGGAGTCAACTTCTGGCTCTGATGGTCAAACAAAACAACAGCAATTGTCTTTAATGTTTTTGGAGTATTTTGGACAAACAAAAACTCAAAAGGGTTAGCTTTTCCTGGTATTTCAACATTTCAATAATTGTATTACTTTTGTTCTATTTTTAATTTTAAACTTTATAATATGTTTGAAAGTTTCATACAAGTACATATTTTGTCTTGATATTCTTCCTTAAGTCACCTCTTCCAATATTACTCGAGATTACTCAATATTACTCCAATATACTTCTGATATATTTCTTTTAAAATATTTATTTGTTGTTTTTAAGACACTGAGCTTGTTTCAAATTTAAATGTAAAAGAATTTATCAAATGGAAAAAAAGGCACTGAGCTGCCAATATGGATACTGATGTAGGGTTATCCACACTTCCTGCAATAAGACAATATATACTTTCAAAGAGCCACAATTCCTAATCTCATCAATAACATTCAAGCCACAAAAATTCAAAATTAATTTTTTTGTACATGTTAAAGAGAAATTGGTCTCTATATTGACCACTATCCACTGAAACAAGAAGGTTCTCTGACCAAGGTTGAGAGGAACACACATGTATGGATGCAAACAAATATTTGGAAAATAGTTTTATAATCCACCAATATAGAGAAACAATAGAAGTAGATTCTCTTCAAGATAATGCTTTCATTAGCTGGGCTTTGACCAAGTCTACAGAAACATAAAAATATGCCTTCCTGTTAAGCAAGTCTCAAACCAAAACTTGAGAATAGTTGGTTGCTTCTATAAATAATCATACCACTATTGCTGTAGACTGCAAAGAAGCAATAGTGGCATGATTGTTTATGGAGATACTGTAGCATGTAAGATCAAACATATTCTAGCCTACATACTCTCTTCCTACTACTTGGATCTTTTTACATATCTAACAACTATGTGCAGTATGGGAGTTTCCTTTTCTTATTGAGATGTCATTGTAACTAATCTTGGCTTTAAATATCCCATACCAGTGAAGTATGCCTTTGCAGGTAGGCCTTTAGGAAATGTAGCTAGTGCCTATTACCATTGTGAGTGGAGAAGCAATGTCACTAGCCAGCCTTCTGCTCCTGTACATGTTTTTGCTCCTTTCTGTCCTAGTGAACCCTAGTGAAAACATACCTTTTCTCCTATAAGTTGCTTTTGGCAAGGTCTTTTATCTTTATAAATGAAAATTAATTAGGATGCATGCATAAAAATCTTTTTCTGTTCTTTCCTCTTTCTCCCTCTTCTTCTTACTATATTTATATACTTTTTTGTTTGTTTATTTATTTATTGCTTTTTTTCTTTTTCTTTATTTAATTTTTTTTCATTTTGCATGCAATCCTAGCCCCCATCACTTCTATGGCCATACTACCCTGTACATGCCATATCTCATCTAGGTTTTGAGTTTTTAAGATGGGACTGTTAGCATGCCAAGGTTCACAGAATACCTTCTATTTTGAATTTTTTCCTAGTCATTTTGAGGGAGGGGGCAAAAAATACCTGATCAACCAAACAACAAATACAACCTCATGGAAAACACCAGCGATTTTGAAAAGATGCTAGTAGCTTGGAAAAGTACCAGTTAAGGCCTTGGACTGGGTAATTATATATAGAGAGAGACTGTTAGCCCTAGACGAGAAAAAACAGTGGCTTGATATGGGACTAGATAGGGTCCTTAGGAAAGAGAGTTAGAAAGGCTAGTATTAAATTTCAAGTTTAACAGGATGTAAGAAAACAGGCAACAAGTATAGAAAATGGAAAAATGAACAAATGGCAAATAATAGAAAGGAAATGCACTGAAGTGTGTAACTTGATCACTGTCCAGCTTCTACCTTTTATTCCTTAATGGAAAGGTTCATACTTTGTGATTCTCTGATCTAGGCAAAACGATTCTGTTTTGATACTGCAAGTTGAATGATGAATAGGATGGAAAGAAAGGGTGAGTGAGAATGGGGGTTTTTCATAAATTTGTACAACTTTGACCTAAGTATTTGACTTTGTATAGTGTTCTAAAGGTTAGTTGGTGTTTGAACACATGTAGCAAAGCCATTAGGTATAGCACCTATGTATTCATATCTGATTTGTTTGCATGCCAGTGTTATCTTGTTGTACAGAATAAATGTCTAATGCTATCCCATAATCTTGGCTGGTAGAATACTAGAACACTTAGGTCCATATTATTTTGACACCTGCCTGGAAGTTTCTTTTTAATGCTGTCTGGTTTTGTAGAAGTACAGTGTATTAATATACACTTATCATTGTTAGATTCTTCATTGTTTTTCTTATTAATATGCTAAAAATGGGTAATGTTATCTTCAATATTTATTGTTAGCCTCTGAAAACATTTCATTCAAACTGCTATCTCTGTGGAAATTTCCATGTAGAAGATACTAATTGAAAGTTTTACTTGGCCAGCTTTCTTAGTCTCAGCTTGGAAAACATGTTGCCTAATAGAAAAATTTATCTTTGCCAGGACACCTCCTTTAATCCCAGTACTCAGGAAGCAGAGGTAGGCAGCTCTCTGTGAGTTCAAGGCTAGCCTGGTCAACACACCAAATTTCACCAAGCCAGGGCTATCACACAGGGAAATCCTGTCTCAAAAACACCAAAAATAAAATTTCATAGTCTTGAAAGTAGGTAGGTAGCAAACACATTATTTGTTGTTTCTTCCTTTGTATTTAGAAGCTTCTTTTCTATCACTTAAAAACATCAGACATTGGTCCTCCTTTCCTTTGAAACTCTATTGTTTTGGCTTCCAGTTTGCTAAATCATAGAAATATTTTGTCAGATCTGCTTACTTGACATGTATCAACTTTACTGTTTTTTTTGAAACCATGCAATATGCTTTAATATTGAAATGGGAGATTTTATATACAATAAACACAATTCTTATTTTATTGACATTTGTAAATTTCTTTCTAAAGCATGAATAATTGAATTGATATTATGTCTTCCATTTTCCTTATTTTACAGGGTATTTATTTAAAGCTTTGAAATATTACTTATGAGTTTCTTTTGGAAAATTGGACATATACAATGCAGTGATGCATATGAATGTGCTATGTCTATCAGGTTTATAAATAAGAAGCTCAAACATTAAACCTTATAATCCTTGGTTTTTTCCAATGCATGATACACTGATAAGATCATTTTTTCATGTATTCACTTGCTATGAATGCATAGCCCAAGAACTTCTCTTCAATAATCTATTATTTCATCTTTTATCTGTGTATTTGAACTCTAATACTGGCTGGATCAAACACTTTCTTTTATCAATAAGATGAAAAGAGTTCCCATGTGTTATTCTCATTTTAAAAATAAACCACTTTATTCTGAAGATTAGAGACCAAAAGGAGGGTAGATATCTGAGTATTCTCTGGGTTTTAATAAGTGTTAAGTGTGTATGCTCTGTATAAACTTGAACCACATTGAACAGAAATTTGATCTTGTAGAAAAAGGCAGTTAGATTTAAAACAAAAATATATACCTGATCTGTAGAGCACTATCAATATGTTATACACCCTAGTTTTTTTTGTCAAAATGACCATCACATGTATGTTTAGTGTTTAAAAATGTAACTAATCCTTTACCTTCATTTCTTTATAGCACCTACAATGAGATTGTAGGTCATGAAACTCACTTTTACAAATTTTAAATTTTTATCTAACTCTGTAGCTAAGGAAGACAAACATGTCAGAGTATGAAGATGTAGAATGCACTTGATTTTTTTGATGAAGTCTTTGAGGATGAAGGCTTAAAAGGATGGTTTCTATTCAATACTAATCCTGAATTTTGGAATTCTGGGAAAACTGAAACTTATGAAACATAAGATGTTTATCATTGTATTCCTTTTCCAATTCTTTCTTTTATTCTAAAAATGTTTTCTCAATTGATCCAGTACTGTCTTTTTGCAGTTTCTGTTTCAGTGGACTACACTATTCATTGTCCGTTAATTTGTCTCTATAACAAATCAGTACTGCACATACCCTGGAAAGTTGCATGAGGCCCAACACTTGCAAACACCAAACAAACAAGTAATTAAACAAATACAAATCAAAAAAGAAAGAAAGGAAGGAAGGAAAGAAGATAGAAAGAACATGCACAGCCTTGTTTTCAAAAACCTACTGAATGCTATTTCATTCATCTGCTTAACTCTTATTTCTGGATATTTTCCTACTCACCTATAGTTTCAATAGTATATTTTCTTATGTTATAATTGTCAACAAGGCAAAGATTTGCCTGCACATTCAAAGTTGAGTGTTGTGATTAGGCAATTAGTAGAAGTCTTTTGTTGTTAATGAGTTTATTGTTCCCTGGTTAGTGATCCCAATTCATATACAAACATGCTTGACAGGAAAGTTAGATGTAGAATAAAGATATGTTGTAATTTGCTTGAAGACACACATTTATTAGAAAATCAAAATACGGTGTGTAAAATTTGATTTTGCCACTTAATAGTAATTTTCTTATTAATTTCCTAGTACATAATGTGTACATTTACTCATTATGCTAATTTTAATCACTCATTCATGTATATTATATATATATATAATATATGTACTGAGATATGCACATATCTTACTTTTCCTTCTTTTAGAGCATACTTTATATTTACTGTCTTTGAATAATATTGTATCAAGCCTAAATCTTTCCTTTAGATAAAAAGGGGAATTGTAGTGTTATATCCACCCTGCCCATACCTATTTCACTGACTATGCCCATTGCAGCATGGGCACAGGTGCAAGCATCACATGTGGAAAGGCTAGGTCTGGGGTCCTGGCCACAGTTTCCCCTCACTCCTCTCCTCTCATTCTCTCTACCTCCCCTCATTTTACCCTCTCATCCCATCCCCAATCCACTTTTCCTTCTTTTCTGTTTTAAAAGGATTGATCTCCCATGAGTATTTTCAAAGTATGGCATATCAAGTTGCAATAAACAATGCTTAAGTCCTTGCAAAGATCAGTGCCTAGTCTTTTTCCCCCTTTTTTATTTAAATTTGGAACAAGGTTGTTTTACATGTCAATGCCATTTCCCTCACCCTCCCATCTTCCCCCATCACCCCCTATCAAACCCCAGACCCATCCTCTGTCAATTACCCAGGGAGGGTGAGGCCTTCCATTGGGGAGTCTTCAAAGTCTGACATATCATTTGGAGCAGGGTATAGGCCCTACTCTGTGTATCTAGGCTGAGAAAGTATGCCTACATGTGAGATGGACTCCCAAAGTCTATTCATATACTACGGATAAATACTGGTCCATTACTAGAGTCTGTGTAGTCTGCTCAGTCCTCCTAACTAACACCCACATTCAGGGGTTCTGAGTCAGTCCTAAAAGAGATAAACATGGTCTCCTGGAGAAGAGGAAAGGGACAAGATCTCCCAAGAAATTGGGAGCATGGAAGGAGGGGAGAGTTAGGAGAAAGAGAAGAGGAGGGGAGAGGTGGACATGAGGGAACAGGAAGATTGACACAGGGAAAGAATAGAGGAGAACAAGAAAACAAATAACATAATTGGGGGAGCCATTATAGATTTAAGGAGAACTCTGGCACTAGGGAAATGCACAGAGATCTACAAGGATGAAGTAACAATCTATGCAATAGTGGAGAGGCTACTTTTAACACACTTCCATGATAATGAGATTGACATCTACCCTATATGCCATCCTAGAGCTTTCATCTAGTAGCTGATGGAAGCAGAAGCAGATACAAACAGCTAAACACTATCCAATATCTTGGAATCCAGTTATAGAGAGGGAGGAATGATGAGCAAAGGGGTCAAGACCAGGCCGGAGAAACATACAGAATCAGCTGACCTGAACAAGGTGGGGCTCATGCACCCCAGTCTGATAGATTGGAAACCAAACACAGGAGTGACTCAGAAATACATGCTTTATTTGCACTATCTTTTGACTTGATATTTCTTTTTTTTGTGTTTGTTTGCTTATCTGCTTTTTTCCCCCTCATTTTTAAAGAGAGCATAAGCACACAAAGTTAGTGGGGTAGGGAATGTAGAGGATCTAGGAGAATCGGGGGAAAAATGGAAGTACATTTTATGAAAATAAAATTAAAATAAAGATTCAAAATAAAAAAGTAAATATTAAGAAAGTTGCCAGTGGCCATGTCAGAGGGGCAGCAGGTAGCAATTGGAGTTTGAAGTGTCAGACCCCTGGGAGTAAAATTCCTGATGGGTGAATCTCTGAGAGCCCCAGACTCCATGTCCTTTCCTTCTGCTGTAATTTCACATGTTTGCTTTTGCCATTTTTCTCTGATGTCTGGCATGCTGTGAACAGGTGTGTTGGGGTGAATCCACAGTGTCTGTAATGTAGTGTGTGATTGCCTCAAAGAAGTATCTTGTTCTACTGAGCAATTTCATATTGGATGATTATGAAATTGATTGCCTCTTAAGATATACTGTTTGAATGAAATATTGACTTTATACAATGATAGTGTTAAATATGATTTAGGTGATTGAGAGTTTTTAATAAATACAGTAAGGGATTATAGCAGAGGTGAGTTAGTGAAAAATATTGATATAAGAAAAGGTAGGATAAAATGTCTCTGCCTCTGATAAAGCAAACACTGAGGCTTTAAAAACATATGGGACAGATAGAACACCAGAGTTTCTATTGAGGAGCCATATAGTCTGTGACTTGGGTTAATGATTAAGAAAAGTATTTGAGTCCCAGTATCCCAGCTAGTTTACATTCTTTTAATCTTAATGTTGGGATGTGTATTCACATGTTCTGTAGTTTCCATAGCTGAAAAAAATTCTTGAAAATAAGTTTAGAATAAGATGTTTTTGTCAAATAATTTTGAAGTGATAAACCTAAGAAGACAATCTAAAGTTTTAGAAAGGCACACGGTTGACCGAGGAACTCCTCAAGTTCAGAGAACACAAACAAAGCAGCCCAATTATCGTTGCCTAACATTCATTCATTGATTTCTTGTTAGGATTGGTTCATAAAAAAAATGAGTAATTTCTTATACCCATTTCTGTCTTCAATCTCCTGACTATATATACACCGTGGGGAGAAGGATGGAAGGGTGTGCGTGTATATTTTGATAGTGGGTAGACACCCTAGAGATTTAAAGTAAAGCTGACTGTTTTTCATGTATAGAAGTTTAGGTTTGTGATTACTTTAAGATTCCTTATAAGATTACCTTTCAAGATAAATAACAAAATGATTAATTCTTACTTTGCAGTCACAAAATGCATCCTGATAGTAAAAGCACTGGCTGAGAAGAATACCACGTTTGCTTAAATACTTTCAATGTATAACAAGTTGCTTGGATATGAATGTTTATGGGTTCTTGTGTATAATTTGTTTTCACATAGGATACTTGAATTATTTAATCATGTAAGGGATATGGATAACATGCTTTCTAAAACAAACAAACAAACTTGTAAGCATTGCAGTCATTTACTTGGAAAATAGAATGTAAACACACTGTAATTTATACATTGGCTGAAAGATTTTATTGAAGCATATAAATTGTAGAGAAAAAGAATAGAGAGACAATAAGGAAAAATAAACACAGAGTTAAAAAGGAAACATCAAGAATGAAAGAATAGGGAAGAATATCAACAAAGTTAGAAGATTAAGAGAGATCGAAGTTACAGTTCTGGATAGAGATAAACAAAGAGAATACAGAAAACAGATTACTGAATACAGAAGAAAGAAAATATTGAGTGTGTGTCTTTCCTCTTATACCCTCAGATAAAAATGTCAGAGTAGATTGCATTTGAGACATGTGCTGTTGGTGGTTTGCTTTCCAGGCAGCAAAATGAAATGTTTAAGTTTTTACTCATGGAAACATAAAACATCTCTTGATTTGAAGGGAAGTCAAGACAACTTTGAGCAAAATATAATAGGCCATGATCTGGGAACACAAATTCAATTTGGTTTAATTAAATGTTCAAGTTTAGAAGGGTTTACCCCATTTTTACATTCAAAGAAAATCCAAAGTCATAACTAATTTACTAAAAACAATGTTGAAAAATGAGCAATGTAATGTATGTCAGGGAAAAGAAATCCTTGATACAGTTTCAGATCAGTCTACTGATATAGTAGTGTAAGACTGGAGAAACAATGTGATATGGTAAATTAATATATTCTAAAAGTTTTATCTAACTCTCCAAATGTCAAGTATATGTGTTAGCTTTTAGGCTAACTGACCTGCTTTTAGAGTTCTGACAGGGTATGGCCTAGGCTGCTGCCACTAAGAGCACCGCCTGAGTCTGGGTCTAATCACTATGTTTCCTTTTCAAAGGGCTCTACTCACCTCTCATCCTTTCTATCTCTCCCTCTCCCTCTCCCTCTCTCTCTCTCTCTCTCTCTCTCTCTCTCTCTCTCTCTCTCTCTCTCTCTCTCCCTCCCTCTCTCTCTCCCTCCCTCTCTCTCTCTCTCTCTCTCTCTCTCTCTCTCTCTCTCTCTCTCTCTCTCTTCTCTCTCTCCATCTATCTGTCTGTTTCTCTCTATATATCACTTTCTCTGCCCCTCCTCTTCTGCCTCTTTATCTTTCTGCCTCAGTTTGCTCTCTCCTGCTGCTGCTGTCCTATAATGCGGATTTATCCCCCTCTCCTTTTCCCTTTTACAATCTTTTTGTCCTTAATAAAAAGGCATTTTACTTGAGCCGCTTATCTTAAATTACAACAACATAAATCTTATGATTTATTTTTTTTATTGTGGAGGCAACATGGACTAAGTGTCTAGGTTTCACTTGAGTAATGTTTCCAACATCTACATACTGTTTTATGGAAATCTTTGGATAACATGTACTTAATTCCATGCCACTTATTATTCCCATTGTTCTTTGTTTAAAATCTGGCACTAGGGAAATTCTCTGGGAGCCACTAGGATGACCCCAACTAAGAATCTAAGCAACAGTGAAGAAGCTACCTTAAATACCCTTCTCCTATAATGAGACAGATGACTAACTTAAATGCCGTCCTAAAGCCTTCATCCAATAGCTGATGAAAGCAAAATCAGTGATTCACAGCTAGGCACTAAGCCTAACTCCTGGAATCCAGTTGTAGAGAGGAAGAAGCGATGAGCAAAAGGGTCAAGACCAGGCTGAAACAACCACAGAAACAGCTAACATGAGCAAGTGGCAACATGATGACCCCAGTTTGACAGCTGGGGAACATGCAAAAGACTGAACCTGTCCTCCTAAATGTAGGTGTCAGGGAGACTGAGAAATCATTGGACCTTCTTGCAGTGGAACCAATATTCATCACAAATGAACTTTGGCAGCCCCTTCCCCTGGACTGAGATACTCTCTTAGTCCAGATACAAGGAGAAAGGCCTAGGCCCTCACCCAAATGTTATGACAGACTTTGATGATCCCCCCATAGAAGGCCTCACTCTCCCTGGGGAGCAGATAGGGGATAAGATTGGTGTAGGTGGGAGGCACTTGGACTGAAATGAAAAATAAATTATTTCTAAATTAAATTAATTAATTAAAATAAAATGCATCATGCTGTCTGTTGAGTCAAATATTAACATGAATTTTAAACAAAGGATTTAAACTGAGGACAGAAGAATGTACATTGCATATTTTCTCAGTAATGATACCTTTTATATATTTCCTAAGTGGCAGATTAGAAATCCCATTAATATTTGTGCAATGCATTAATGGCTATATATAAAGCTATGTTACTTTGCACTGGACAAATGCATAATTTAATGCAGACCACTGCAAGGACTCCAGCCTGCCCTTAAAATACATTCATTTTCCCCATGCATGCCTTTGCTTTCAAGGGTTTGATCTTTTTTCATTTGCCATAGAAAGTATATTTAAGCATCTATTCACATCTAAAATTGGATGTAGACTATATAAGAAAGATTCTTTCTCATCATTTTGACTTGATTTTTTTAAAACTATATTCCATCTTTGTTATCTCCCTGATACACCAAGAATATCATCTCTAGATATTATATTCATTAAAATAAGGCTTACTTTTGACTATTTTGATATGCAGTATTACAAAAGGAATCAAACTCTCAGGCAAATGTGTTGCACATTTTCTCACTTACTTGCTTTTCTTAGATAGTTTTCATAATATGTTTCTTTATGAAGCCTGTAATTTCAAAGTGTTGCTGTGAAAACCAAAACATAGCAGTTAGAATCACTTTGTCAGGGTGCCTTTTATCAATTCATGAGCTCTTGAAAGATTTAAATGTCCTATGACTTAGTCTAGAATCTTGTAATTAATAAATCAACTCTAATTTTACAGAGTAAACTAGTTTAGTATACTTGATATGTTAGGCACAGCACTGTGATAATTATATCTATATATTATTTAAATTGATGAACTAAGGCCTTAACATTTAAGCCATTGCCCAATTCATACAATTATGTAGTTTAAGACCTATGTTCCCCTTACATATTCTGGATAACAATTCATGTTTTCCTTTTCTTTAAGTTATATACAGAAATAAGTAGGCAATTTATGTTTGCTCCTAGAAGTTTAGGCTAATATGATTTTTATTTTCTTTCTCTTCTACTGAGAAGCATTAATTATAATAGCAATTAAGTAAATTTGAATAATAAGTGTTTCAAATTACTTTATTGAACTAGGTTCAGCCATAAGCACAATGGTGCATATTCATTGGTGTAATTCTGAGTTGTTGAAGATTTATATCTTTAGGCCAAAACTCACCTACCTCTATGTCGGAAATTCCATGAGGATTTTCATTAATATTCATATTAAAACATATTGGCACAGAGAATTTTCCAGCAATCAACACACCTCTATACTCAAGAGAAACAAATTTGGAATCTAAATCCAGTAAGTCTTACAAGATAAGCTGACAAAGAGTAGGTTTTTTTCAAAAGAGATAGTTTTCTTTTCTTTTCTCCCCTGTTGCCAGGTTAGTGATGGGCTATAGAAATTGGATTGAAGATTATGTGACTAAAAGAAAATAATCTATGTGTATTCTTATGCCAGTCATGTTCCATACTGTATGAAAGTCACTCTTTTTGGAGTACATAAAAATAGTATATATTTATGTAAATATAAATGGGAAAAAAGTGTATACTCAGCAAATAATTAGAAATCACTAAAAAGAAAATAGCAGAATATTGTCTAAATGCAAAGAAATTTAAGTGTCATATTAAGACTTATACTTTGTCTTTTTAAAGGAAATGAATTATTTAGGCATCCCTAGCACAGGACTAATGTACTCATGAAAATATGCTTTAATAAGGAGTGAAGTAAATGTGAGTGCTATAAACCAGAAAATCATATTAGGATCATAAGGAAGTAGCCTAACGAAGAAATGTGAGCTTCTAAAGTAAACAAGTACACATACGCCAAAGTATAGGCCACAAATACATCTAGAACTCAGCACAGAAGAGGGAGGTTTCCTCCTGAATAAAGGCTATGGGTGAAGAAGAAACTGAGAGAAATGGCAAGCAAATCTCAGGATGAAAAATTTATATCCAAGTAATATTAGTACTTCTTGAATAATCTACAGTAGAATCCTTGGGAATGATTTGTCTGATGTAGATGAGATAGCAAAATGACAGAGAAAAAAAAAATAAGGAATAGTGACCCTGCATGTCTTATTCTTTTTTAATTAATTAATTTATTTTTTTAATTTTACATGTCGATCCCAGTTTCCTCTCCCTCCCTTCCACCCTCTCTCTTACCTCCACTTCCCTCTCACATGCACCTGACCACCCTCCCCTCCCACCCACCCATCCACTCAGCATGTAGGGCTATGCCATCCAGGTGGGATCATGTAAATCTGACAAGTCATTTGAAGTAGGGACTAGGACTTTGCTTCTGTCTCTAGGTTAAGGGAATATCCCTCCATGGGGGATGTGTCCATAAGGTCCTTTTGTGTAATAGCAATACATCCTGGTTCCACTGTCTTCTGAGGTCACTCCTTAGACTGCTCAGTCCTTCTAGCTGAGACTCATGTTCACATGTCAGGGGGTCTTTTCTTCTTCTTCTTCTTCTTCTTCTTCTTCTTCTTCTTCTTCTTCTTCTTCTTCTTCTTCTTTCTTTCTTTCTTTTTCTCCTCCTCCTTCTCCTCCTCCTCCTCCTCCTTCTCCTCCACCTTCTCTTCTCCTTCTCCTTCTTCTTTTCCTTCTCCTTCTTCTTCTTTTGCATTTTCCAAGACAGAGTATTGCTTTGGAACCCGTCCTTTCACTCACTCTGTAGACCATGCTGGCCTTGAACTCAGAGTTATCTGTCTGCCTCTGCCTTCTGTGTGTTGTGATTAAAGGTTTGCCACACCAATGCCTGGAGGCATGTCTTAATGTCTTATTCTTATTCCGTTTTCTTTTGTACTTGACAACCTTGAGGATTCCAGTGCCTCATAGTTAAATCATGATATCACAATTTCTCTTTTGCCTACTAGTGCACTGTCTGACAAGAGAAAAGAAAAAAAACAAACAAACAAAAAAACAAAACACCAATAGCATTTCCATGATAAATAGAGTTGTTAAAATAGGAGTAGTTTGTGAAACAGTACACTTTGGCACACATTTATTTGCCCTTAACAAAGGATTTTGTATTTTAAGTCCCTCCCACCGAAAAAGACACACTATAAAATAGTTCTAAAGGTAATTTGAATAGGAGTGTAGATATATTTTATCAACACTCTAATATTCTCCTGAAGTATTTCCATTGCATGTCTATGGTAGGATGTTGAAATATGTGAGCCACTGTGAAATTTACTTGACCCAACACTCAGAACATGACATAAATACCAAATGAAATATTTTTGTAACTAATATACTTTCTTGTTACCAATTATTATCATTTTGATAGACTCTCAAAATTTATGATGCATTTAATTAATAAGTTTACCTCAAATATCACTTGGTCTACTATTAGGTTTCTGCCTATGAGCATGCCTATCCAAATTTATGGCATTCCATTGTCTGGTTTATATAAAGAATAAAGATCATATTGTAGGTACATATATGTACACCAATAAAATAGTAATATTAAATACTTAACTCATAAAATTTTAATCTTAAACCATTTGTTTAAAACCTCAAAGCATAGAAATGTTAAGACCATTTAGACAGTGGAACAGGAACAAATAGATTTATATTCCAATATAAAATTTTCTATTTGATATGCCTGCAATTGTACTTCCCAGTAAAAGAGTATGACATTGCATTTAAATGCACACTTCTTCAAACAGCTGCCAGTGAGGATACACATGTTTACCTGGACTTCATTCTGACCTGACATTTGTTGAAATTTGAAGATGTTATTGATATTTACCATGTAGCTTCATGCTTGCCAGCACAGATGATGGAATTGTAAGAGCAAAACCCAATGACTCATTGATTTAGAATAGCATATCTCTGATAAAAACACTAAGCTGAAATTTCATTTTACTTTATACTATTAATAGAAAGTTCATATTTCTTTTTTGTTACAGATTAAAAATTATTTTTTCTTATTATACATATCAATCCCAGTTCGCCCTCCCTTCATGCTCCCTCCCTCCAATGCATCCTGACCACTCTCCATCACCCCCCCATACACACACTCCACAGGGAGCATGATTCCTTACAGGAGGGGTCAACAAAATCTGTCAAGTCATTTGGAGTAGGGACTAGGCCCTCCTTTCTGCCTCTAGGTTAAGGGAGTATCCATCCATGGGGAATGTGTTCCCAAATCCTTTTGTGCACCAGGGATACATCCTGGTTCCATTGTCAGAGTTCCGTTAGACTGTCCAGGCCTTCTAACTGAGACCCATGTCCAGGGGTCTAAGTTGGACCAATGATGGTTTCCCAGCTATCAGTCTGGGGTCCCATTAACTCTACCTAGTGCAGGTCAGCTGTCTCTATGGGTTTCTGTAGCCTGGTCTTGTCCCCATTTTCTTATCAGTCCTCCCTCTCTGCATCTGGATTTCAGTTCTGCTCAGTGTTTAGTCAGGGTGTTTGCTTCTCTTTCCAACAGCTACTAGATGAGGACACTATGGTGGTGGATAAGTTAGTCATCAATCTCATTATCAGGGAAGGGCATTTATGGTAGTCTTTCCACTGTTGCTAAAATTGTTAGTTGGGGTCAGTTTTTAGGTCTCTGGACATTTCTCTAGAGTCAGTTTTCTCTTCAAACCTAAAATGGTTCCCTCTTTTATGGTATCTCTCTCTCTCTTTTGGATCTCATCTATTCATCAAAGTTCATATTTCTGTATAAGAAAGTGTCCCTTCTGCTTTTATTAAGGGTGTGGAATTCTAGTTACTATTATTTTTGCCCTCCAAAAACTGATTTTTATTTCTGCAATTAAAGGAATCACCAAAATTATGGGTAAACAAACAACTTCCAACATTCCAATTGCCTGAAAAATAGTATATCAAAAAATATAATGTAATGCATACATTTTAAACAAATTGAATATAACCATCAAGGATGACTCGGTAGATCTTTTTATATTATTTTTATTATTATTTTCCATTTCATAATTTGCTATTATATTTTGGTTGTAACTTATTATTATTCTTTTCATTCATGTTCTCCAAAGTCAAAGTACATTTCATTTTCAAGTTAATCATAAAATTTTACTTAGTGTATTTCTTCTTACAAAACAAGTTAATTCTAATTAATTCAAAAGTGATAAATTTAGGAGTTTCTGCTCAGAGACAAAACAACCTCAAATTACCAGTATGTTTCTCATTAAATGTAAGTAAATATGTTTTGCTATTTAGAAAACTATATTTGCAGTTTTAAGCATGTAAGAGTAATCACCGTCTGAAAAATATGAAAATATAACATTATAATATTTATTTCTAATAACTCATTTAAATATAATAACATGAGAAGCAAAAAGGTAAGTAAGGCTGTTACAGCAGGTTTCCCCGCCAGCTGCCGCTGGTTCTGCCGCCATTGTCCTGCAACCACGTGTGCCCCAAATAACACTCAGACTCTATATTTGATATAATCCTGTCGGCCAGTTACCATTACTGTTTATGGGCTAGCTCTGTCTTAATTATTAACCCATTTCTACTTATCTAAGTATTTCCACGTGGTCGTCTTATCGGGGAGCCGCGAGGCAGGCTTCCTGCTTCTTCCTGGGCTACATCTCGACTCCTACTACTTCCTCTCTCCTCCTCCTGGTCTCCTAGCCCCGCCTATCTTGTTATCTCATTGGCCACAGTGCTTTATTAACAAGTATGAGAAACATATATACAGAATAACATCTCCCATCGTAAGGCTCTTTGTGGTATATCCAGAATATCATTTGTCTTTTTCTATCATAAAAGTTTTATGTATACAAGTTTCTAATTTTTCAATTGAATCAAAATTAAGCAATAGTGATTCTAATGGATTTAAAATTTTGAATAAAAATAAGTTCCATGTTAAATAAGGAGATCGTATTTTTTTTAAATGTCTACTCAGCTACCTCATTTGTTATAACAAAAATGAATTTATAGAGGATATGCATAGCAGTATTTTTTTATAGGATCCAGAGTTCAGCTCTGCCTATGTGCTGCTCACAAATAGCCACACAGACACTTAACATTAAGTATAAATGCTCATTCAATAGCATAGCCTTGTTATTACCTAGCTTTCACAACAAATCAACCCATACTTCTTATTTACCCTCAGTCATGTGTTGGTACCTTATCTCCCAATGCAGCATGTTTATCTTGCTTCTCCCTGCTCCTCCTTGTGACTCCTGAGACCCCACCCTTCTTCCTAGCCTGCCTCTCTCACCAAATCTCTTCCTGCCTAGCTATAGGCCAGTCAGTTATTTATTAACCAATGAGATTTACAGTGTACAAAGATTATTCCACAGCAGGTCTGTCAGAAAGGTTGGATTGAATTCTATCCTTTATTGTAATTTTGCTTTTTAAAAAAGTTAATCATGATAAGATTAAACATAACAGCAGATAAACAATTAAAATGAAAAAAGGGAAAATTAAGTAACTGACAAGTCCATCATTTTGATTTTGTTTTGAGAAACCTGTCCACACTAGTCAGACTCTGTTCAGCGTGCTGGATTATCTGCTTCCCATTGCAGTAATCTAACAGGTAGGGGGACTATGTAAGAGGAATGGAGTCAGGAAGTAAGGAGAGACCAAGTAGGTCTGCTCTAGAAATAAGATTGAGACTGGGGATTGGACTTGGAGGGATGGAAGGAGAGGTGAAAATTTGCTTTTAGACTACCTCTTCTCCTTATCAAAGTGGACTGTAGCTTCTCAGAACTTCTTACTGCATTTGGGATCCAAGAAAAAATAATGTGTGGTATGGGGTGAGTAGGGGATAATTTGTGTGATCCAGTAGAGATGGTATGTGGTCATGGGAAGGCTGAAGCAGGTGTTCTCTTGCATAGCTGGGGTTAAGACTAGGGGGTTGAATTTGAAGGAACAGAAGGAGAGGTGATTTGCTGTTAGTCTTCTTGTTTCCCTGTTCAAATTTACCTGTTTTCTAATACATGAAAAGAATGGGGTTGATACCTCAAGGAGGAAGAGGTAGGAATGGAAGAAGAAGAAATGATATATGTGATATAGTCTTTAAAAAATTCTACTTTCAATAAAAGAAAAAATAATTAAATGAAAGTATCTCTTGTATTAAGAGAAGCAATACATACAGATTGAGGTTGTAATAGCAGATTTCAAAAAAAAAGTCAAATACATACCTAATCAGAAATCTAGTGTCTAAATTACAGCTCTATACTGATACTGCAAACATTTGCCTTCTGTTTACTTTGGTATTTAGCAATAACACATAACTTAATGTATAATTTCCAAAACATTTTAAAGGTTAAGATTTTTCCTTTAGTATTTCAACAAAGAAGGAGCAAAATCTAGCTTATAGGTTCATACAATGAGAATCAGTAAGAGTCCTTGTAAGAAATGTGGCAGGAAAATGATTTTCTAATGTTTAAAGAAAGGTAAATACATTTTTGAGTTATGTATTTAAAGAATCTAGCAACAACTCTTCTACAAAAAGGAGGGGTGTAATTTTTGAATAATATCCTAATACAGAACTTGAGTATTCTGTATTGTATCCAAATATAAAGTATTGGGAAGTTAAATAACCTTAAAATACAATTTATAAAATACATTTATTGGGAATTTTTTGAAACATGGATATCTGGAGAAATAAACATAAGGATGAATTATTAGTTATTTATATTGGAATAAAAATGTATCTACTAAATAATACAGAATGGAAAGAGTTAATAGAATAATTTATTCAAGTGTAACGGAAGTGATGAAACATATCAAACAACACAGTCAGTCAAATACTAGAATTGAAGGAGGATGATGTAATCAATGTTATGGAAATTGGTGTTGTTATATCTACAAGGAAACAAAAAATGTATATGAGCCAAACCTAGCATTGTGTGTGTGTGTGTGTGTGTGTGTGTGTGTGTGTGTGTGTGTGTGTACAAGTTCTACATTCTTTATCACAATTGAAAACAATGATTGAGGCAAAAGTTCCAAGTTCACATGACAAGTACATTTCAGGGCTGAAAGTTGTACTTGGTATTCTGGTGGCAAAATCTTTTCTGAAAATGACATTATATTAACATGTGAGTTTCTCAGTACATTTTTTTCTCAAGTAATTCAAAAGAATAAAATGTGGATTAAAACCTAATAGTAATGGTAAATGGGGCATGAAAACAATAGGTACAGAATATGTACTTGAGGAGTTTAAAGACAAAACTACACAGGAAATTTTCTACTACTCACTAGCAGTAACAGTGAGTCAGTTATCATAGGTTTGATGCCATTCTTTTTTAAGCTATAAGAGAATTAATCGAAATGATAAAGAAAACAAAGGTGAATTGTGTAGAACCTGCCCTTATTATGAGCAGTTTTTCCCAGCTGGTTTGGTCCCACTGCCACGCCAGTCCCAAATAACACACAGAGACACTGTATTAGGTATAAAGCTGTTAGCCTGTTACTAGTATTTCTTATTGGCTAGCTCTGTTTTAATTATTAACCCATTTCTATTAATCTAAGTATTTCCACTTAGCCTTATCTTTCCGGAGAGAGGGGCTGGCAAAATAGAGCCCAACCGAGAAAAATGATGTTATCAAGAAGCCTTGCTTGTCTCTGTTCTTTTGTTTCTAAAACTCTTTTTTAAGCTTTTGTTAAATTAAGTGGAACTTCTCCGGCCTCTGAAGCTCAAGAGCTTTTGCTTCCTCTCTGCATAAAGCCCTCCATTCTAATTGAGAAGAGTTTCCAAGGACAGCTGATATGATCCCAATCTTTATTGGTTACCATTTTATTCCTTGCCCATGATTCTTTTTAATTGATTCATATATGGCATGCCATAAGAGACTACTGCCTCCTTTATACCTCTTATAATTGGTTCCCACTACATGCAATGATACCTTTTGTGTGTTTTTTCGTTGCTGGTTTTTCATTAATAGATACAGGGAAAGTTTCACTGGCCCTAAACGGTGTAGAAAATTTTAAGTCTCCTCCATGCCCTGTTACCTGTAGTTCTTCTTCTGATGTGTCAGATTGAAGGTCTTCTAGGCCTGAAATACATTCACCATTACTTCTTTGAGTGTCTGAACTTCTTGAATCATATAACTTTCTAGAGACTTCATTGCATCAGTCAGTCTCTTACTTTCTTCAACTAAAATGATTCCATGATTTTAATAATCTCATCCTTAGATATTATCTGAATGGCATGTAAACTGCCTACCTGAAACAATGTTCTATCCACTAGCTTCCCATTATCCTCAGACATGGAAGAGATTCCATCTGGTACTCTTTCCATCTGATCTTCCAGTTTTTAACCTTAACTTTGTCCGACCAGGGAGGAGCTGTTTCTGTTAGCATGTTAAGGCACTACATTGTTTCTGTTTTGGTTTGGTCATTTTTATGTTCCATGTTTTGTATTCGAACTGTCAATGTCCTATAGTAGTTTCTTTCACTATGTACTCACATGTATTTCTTTATTGAAATCAGTGAAAGTGGGTAGTAATATCCTCAGGGTGCAGAATGAATGACATCACAAACCAGCTTACCGAAGATTTAATAGGCGAACGTCATTTATTTATTTTATTTTATCATTTCAAAGGACACAATAAGAAAGTGCTAAAATATTTCATGAGTATCTCTATATATTAAATAGGTAAGGAAATTAATTGGGTGTTCTACCTTTTGACATTTTGACATGGCTTTATTATCTATGGGTGGATTGGGATGCATTTATCCTTTCTTAGTATGTGTGTGACATACATCCCATTATCTGGGTATACTAGAATCAAAGTAAAAAATTATTCAGAAAATTAAATATATATTAGGGGTTCTTTTTTAATTTTGAAATTGCAATGAAATCTTTTGAGAATATGGAGTTTATTTCTCATATATTACATGATTGGTGATAAATTGTTTACATTGTCTTTCCCAAGTTCAGTAACAATATAGTGGTCTCTGTTGTTTCATAGTATAGAACACCTGTAGCATGTATGTTTCCGCCAGCCCGGCTCTCCCATCAAACACCTGTTGCAGAATCTTAATCATAACTTTCACAATCATCATGTATTTATATTTTAAATGTTTCTTATCTCTTTTAAAAATAATGTGCTTCTTATATATTATCAGTGCCAAAAATATATTTAAATTCTACATTATGAAACATTATTTCGGCTGGGTGTGGAGGCACACTCCTTTAACTCCCACACTTGGTATGAGGTTAAAGAGGATCTCTGATTGAAGCTAGCCTAGTGTACATGGTGAGTTACTGGACAGCAGGGCTGCATAGGAAACCCTGTATCAAAAAATAAATGCAAGAAAGAAAGAAAGAAAGAAAGAAAGAAAGAAAGAAAGAAAGGAAGGTGGAAAGAAGGAAAGAAATAAATGTTATTTCAGTGATAGTACCCCATGAAACATGGATACAAACATCACATAGTATTAAAGAAAGAAACAAAGCAGAGGATCACATTTAATGCATATTGCTTTGTAGATACAGCACTGTAATCCCAATGTTTCATATTCATCTCAGGAGGACTGTTTAGTTAAATTGTGGGGAAATAAGTATTCCTTAATTATAAGTTTGTGGTCTTTTCACATATGTAAAAATATAAATGTTGAAGGTTAATCTGGGACTAAGACTAATCATGGTGAAAAGTAAAACAAACTAAACAAAAGTCCAGTGATTTTGGACTTTGCTGCTTGCAACAATGCCAGAGCAATTGTGATTTTATGATAACTAGGGGAAGACTAAGGAGTTTTTCAATAATGAGATTGCCATAGCTCTTTTCTATGGCTTAGGATATGCATGCTTAATTCAAGGTGAATAATATCAAGGCACGGAACAATTTTGTAATTGCCATTGCCACTATTTCTCAAGATATTTTGACTTTCTCTGGCTGGAAGTGAATGGCAATGAAACACATTGAATGTTCATTCTCATGTACTAAGAAAATTCTGCTTCCTCATTTTAGCATCTTTGAAATGCCCTCTCTAATGTCTTTCTCATGTATATGACCATTCAGAACATGAGTTTCCTTGATACTAATAATATTGTAATCTCATGTCTCTCATTGAAAATACTCTGAGTCCAAGTAAACACCATTTCTTGTCTAAACTCTCATTAAGTGGCCAACATAATTCTCCACAGGTCCTCAAAGGTTATTTTAAAATCAAAATCTGCTATTGTCCCTCCATTATCAGAATGTCCACATGAGTTCCCATTGTTACTAAGACAGGATAACATGCACATCAAGAAGGTTCCAGCAGTACAGGATCTGGATTTTTACTTCCTTTTATGTTAGTGTAGATGTCAGACATTACAAGTGTTATCTCATGTAATGTGCAGCATCTAAGTAAACATGTCAGGAAGTATTTTTCCTCATATCTAAAGCTGATGCTTTACCTGGAAATTCCTAGAAACCTACTATTTTTCTACACACCATGTAACAATTGTATTGAGTTGAGTTAGTGTTGGAATGAGGAAAGTTTTTAGCTAATTATGGTGAAAGGTCATTGAGTAAAATGATCTCCTTTTATAACTTTTCTATTCTGTGATCTAATAAATGAAATGGTTGAGAATAAAGGAAATTTTATAACTTAATGCAGCTCAAATAGATGTATTTCTTTGTATCTTTCCCTCCCAATATATATGAGCTTCTAATGAATGAATGTGTTTGGGCTTGAACTTCTAGGCTATTATAACAATGACTTCCGTCATTATTAATCCTACATATTCTATTAGTTTATATGTTCTTTAAAAAAACAAAACAAACAAAGGCTGGAGAAATGGTTCAGTCAGTAAAATGCTTGCCAACTGTGACACACCTAGAAATTGGATGCCAACTAAAGAATTACTTCATCAGTCTAGTCAGTGAGCATGTATGTGGGGAATTTTCATAATTGTTAATTTATGTAGAATGGTTCAGTTTATATGTACAGTGCCATCTCTAGGTAATTAGGTAAAGGTCATTTTAAAAAGACAATGGGATATGCGTTTGGGAACAAACTGGATGTTCCCTTCAAAGCCTTTTCCATGTGATCCACTTCTATAGCTAAAGCCCCACTGCAAATAACAGATTTTCAAAATAGTCTCTCCTGTTGATAAAGTTCAGCCTATTGCCAACATTTCCTATTTCAAACTTAATAATCTTTAGAATTTCCGATAGGTTTACAGGTCAATTTTTCTTTCTGTGTGTTCATTTAAAGATTATACCTAAAGGACTCTTTTTATTTTAGGGAAATTCATACTTTTTTAAGATTTTGAGGAATTCCTATATAAAAAAGTGCATTTATATTATTTGTACTCTTCTTTGTCTTTATTCCTCCCATGTCCAACCAAAGCTTAAATTACAAGTTCAAATACACAGTCTCTTCCTATATAGCATTAGTTTCATCAGAGCAGTGGATCAGTGCATGGTTTAAACTGGGAAGTTGGCATGGACATGGGTAACTAATTAAGAAGTATATCCCTGAAAATTTAACTCTTCCTCCCTTAGCAACTCTTGACTGCTTATAGCTCTTTACTTTGGTGCTGGACCATAAGGAAATCTTCCTAAAACTTTTGTCATATTAATTGGTACAGTATTGTTCAGGCAACCATACAGCTGAAACTTCATGGGTACAGTATCCATATCAAATGTAGAAGATGTTTTTTTACAGCAGTTACCATGTTCCTTTTGCTCTTAAAACATTCTATCTCCTGCTTGTAATGTCCAATGACACTTGAGTGCAAAGGCTGTGTTATAGATGCCCTATCTGGGGATGGATATTCTGGAGTCACTTTTTCTCAATAGCTTGATAGTTGTTGTTATTTGTAATAGTCTCTTTGTCTATAGGTATGCATGTAAATTGTTTAATTTTCTGATACATACTCAATTTAACAAGCTGCATTTTAAGTAAAGTGTACCTCTAAATGATTGTATTTCTCTTTTTGAGTCATCCAAATGAATCAATTGTATCATATAAAAGGTTACCTGAAATACATAAAGTAACACAGTAAATACAGAGATTTACACCTTTAATCTCAGTGCAAAGAGGCAGAGGCAGGTGGATCAAGATTTAGGACAACCAGAACTGTTCCACAGAAAAACCCTATCTCAAATTAAAAAAGAAAGAAAGGAAAGAAAAGAAAAAGAATATAAGAGAACACTGAGATTTATGCTCTACCTTCACAGAAAAATAAATAGTTTAAAAGAAAACAGGCTCTTTTGAATTCAGGCCTGATTGTCTAACCTATCAGTTCTTTAAGTCTTGGCTCAATGAATTCATAACAAAGCCCATTTTGAATAATCTTCCATATAAAATATTTTTCACCATTGGCACCATATTTGCTTAATGTGATGCTTTCAAAAATGTGAATTTGTTCAAGTCTGAAATTAAGTTATTAATATTGTAAAGTATACCATAACTAATGTGGGTATGTTTGTGTGTGTGTGTGTGTGTGTGTGTGTGTGTGTGTATATATACATATATATATACAATTAATTTAAAGGTGGTATGGAATTCAGCAACAAAGGGGTATACATGTAAGACTTTGGGAATAATGGGAAAAGGGAAATGATATAAATATAATCTCACAAATATAAAAGTCTTTGCAACTCTAGTAACATTATTCTTTCTGATATCTTATATTGTTGTTTTCTGACATATTTCTATCAGTTTTTCTTATTAGGGTGAATGGCACATATTCATATAAATTTACCCTTCTAAATTTTAGTTTCTATTTATGCAATAGAAATACTAATTCTTTCCAAAGGCATATAGAAGGAATATGAGGAAAAAGCAAAATTCATTTTTATAAATCAGTATTTTAATGAAAGTGTCTTATTGAATGGAGTAAGCCTACATAAGTAGTTTATGATAGTTCATATCATAAGTAGCAAATATTGTGGCAGGATTGGTTCAGTAACAGAGATCCTTATTTATTTAATATTTCATATGTAAGAGAGAGAGGATAGACTGTACTGAAAATAAAGATGGCCTACTAAGATTGCATATTCTCTCGGTGAATGGATGATTTAGTCTTGAGGATTTATGAGGTTTCAGCAACTAGAGGATATATAAAGTTTTCTTTCTAATCTCTTATCGACTGTTGGATTTGAAACCAATTTCCGTGCCCACCTGCCATATAAAGAGTCTTCAAAATTGTCTTCTGAAACCCAGTAGAACAGGGAGTCCAGACTAGAAGAAAACCAAACTGTTATCTCCTTAATGTGAAGAGATAACAGCAACAGAGAATGAAAGAAAAAATGTGCAAGTATCCTATTATTAGTGGGAAATGGCACATATGACACAAATGAGATTTAATCCATTGACATGTCTAAGTCATCCTGCTATTGCCACTGTTTTATATTTAGCTAATAAAATTGAAGAGATTTGCAGTTTTGTTGAGCAATTCAGAGTCCACACTGCTTTTCATAAAATAAAAAAAGTCTTGATTCTTTCAGAAGATATAGTTTTAAGTCCCAAAATGTTTAAAAATGTTTCTCCATGAGCTTCCACTGCTGGGAAGCCAGATTCCCTGAATGTGGTGTTAGTTGGGAGGACTGGGCAGTCTATGGAGCCTCTGGCAATGGATAAGTATTCATCCCTAGTATAGGAAGGACTTTGGGAGCTCATCCCACATGAGGGATACTCCCTCGGCTAGACACGTGGAGCAGGGCCTGGTCCCTGCTCCAAATGATATGATTGACTTTGAAGACTTTCCATGGAAGATCTCACCCTCCCTGGGGAGAAGAAAGGGGATGGGATGGGAGTAGGTGGAAGGAACAGGGGAAGACGGAAGGATTCTGGAACTGGGTTTGACATGTAAAACTTGCTTGTTTCAAATTTAAATGAAAAAATTGTAAAAAAATATTGTTTCTCCATGTACCATGTGAACTGTCCTTTTTCCCAACACTGGATTTTTATTAATTCATTTAGGTTGGTTTTATCTGGCTAAGTCTCAATTAGAATGGCATCCTAGGTACCCATATATTTTAATTATAAATATGTATTTGTTTGTTTTGATTATGTGAAACATGATTCCTAAGTATTGTTTTATATGGGCAGATGTTGAATCATATCAGGTGTTTCTATGCTGTGTGTTAATGTTTCTAAACAGTTTTCAGAAGGAATCTTCTAGTTGTAACTCACTTTTTATGGGCTGTCTTGCATTCTCCTAAGAAAACATTTAGAAGCTGTGATGATTCAGTTAATCAAGGCAAAGATTCTGAAACACATCAAACCTTTCCATTTCAGAACAAATCTTGAAATAATTCATGATTTTGAAATTTCTTTCACCCAGCCTATATTTCTATTTTCTGAATTTATCCTCTACTTATCTCTAAATTACTGTGTTGTGACAAAGCAGAGATCACCGGACACATGCTATTTTATATTTATTCAAGTATATTCCTCCATTCCTTGATGATCCGCCATTTCCAACATCCCTTCATGTAGGATTAGTGGACAATTTTCTTTATGTAACAATTATTAGATTATTTTTGTACTTTCCTTATAGGAATTCAGAAGATTTGACATAGGATACAGCTGCTGTTTTGCTTCATGACTAATGCCCAGGCCCGTGTGTTTTAAAGTATAGGCTGTGACCTATGAGGGCCACCAGATCAATTGCAGGCTTTACTTCCTAGTATCTCTTATAGTCAAGTATGTGATCATGGACTCAACCTGAGGTCTTTGAAGTTTTAAATCTTCCTACAATAATTGATGACTTAGTTATCAAGGAAGAAATATTTTACTTCCATAAATGAGTAACACGAAAGAATTGTCAGTGAGTTCTTGTAGACCCTATGAGCAATCGCTAAGGAAAGCCTTTCAGAAATCATTCTTCTAACTTCTGTTACCTAAGTTAATATCCTTTCATTGAATTGTTTGAAGGAATATAAAAGAATAATATTTAATTTTGCTATATTGAATAATCCTTGCATGCATATTTAAGTTTTCTTCAACAATGGAGATTATTCTTTGGCGTCCCTTGTATTAAATTTTTACTCACTTGGACATATCTCTTTGTATAATAGTTTCAAATCATCATAAATTGGGATTTGGCCCTGCCTAGTGGCTTCTTTATACTTATTTAAACTATTTTTCCAGACACAAGTGCTTGTTCATTTTTTTTCTTGCAAGAACTTAACTCCACAGCTCACTAATTCAGATTACTATGAGACAATAAAATGATACAGTATATTGGAAGCAATAATGCATTAGACTTACTTATCAAAATAAAAATATTATAGATATTGTTCAAAGACAATAATCTCTAAGCCATTCTTTTATAGCTCATTTAGGGAAGTACTTTCTATGGAAAACATGGAATATTGGTTCAAAATTCAGAAACCATCTGAAAGAAACACATTCTAGATATAGTAATAAACTAGTAATTGCAAAAGTTCAGGAGACATAAATAAGATGGGTCTCCCAATATTTCTATCCAGTTTATTGATGAGCTCCAGGACAGCTAGAGACACTACATGAAACATATAAGGTTTTCCTATGACCTCCATACTTATGCCCTGCCATGTGCCATGAACATTTGTACACACCACACACACACACGCACATACACACACCAAATTGTGTAAAATATAAATGAGTAATTATGTAAGTAGAACATTTCTTTTAGCAAGTGTATCAGAGATTATTGTTGGTCCACAATAACCCATCACCATCACATAACTCATAGCTCTTCATTTAAACTTCTGTCATATTTTCTGATTTCTTTTTGAGAATCGTATTTTATTCTTGCTTACATCAGAAAATGTTCAACAAAAAGTGATTCAATAATAGTCATTCTTGCAAGAGAACCATTGTAGTAAACAGTACATAATTGATGAATACTCTACATAAATCTTTTGATGCTATTGGGCCTACAGTGTAAACACTGTTTTTTTTTTAATATGGAAATGTCTGAATAAGGAGATTCTTCTACTGTTGGAAGAGAAATTAGACCCAGGGCTGAGGTGTATTTTTAGAAGTTTGAAACAATTGGTTTTGGACAAATGCAAAGTCAGGAGTCCGATTTGGTGAATTTGGATGGAAAGTATTGCACTTACTTTCATTTCTAGGAACTATTGTGCATCAGTTTCCACATAAATAATAATTACTGCTCTCTTAGGGAACATTGTTATGATTACACATGGTTATAAACAGAAATGTGTAAATGCATGCACTGACTGTAGTAACATTTTGACAGTCTTAAAATACAACTATCTAAACACTGCATTGCTTTATACTAACATTCAAATTCTTTGTCATGTGATACTTTTCAATATTAATTTCTTTCTCATTAGATATTGACCAAATTTATTTTATGTATAACATGACGTAAAGAGACATTGAAAATAAATTTAAACAGATCAATACCCACTTGTGTCTTATGACTATAATTAAAAATGTATTGCATAGTAAATAAATTAAATGCTAAAATGTCAATTATCCCAGTCTAGAGAGAATACTTGGTGGGTACTTCCTCTGAATGCATGGAGATCTAAGTTTGAATCACCAGCACCCAAGTGAAATACCATTCTTAGGCAACACCCACCAACCAGCCATAGGATACACAAACTTCCAGATCATGAGATACTGTCTCAGAGCAACATCATAAAGAATGACAGATAAAAATATCCAACATCTTAGATGCACACACACACACATGCACACACACACACACACACACACACATTAATTAATAGTATTTACACACACTGATTAAAACACGTGTGTAAACCAATATTGATAGTTGGAAACTAACTTTATTCTTGTATCTTACCTCAAACAAACTTGTAGAAAATGGCTATTGTAATTTTGGAAACATAATCTGGGTCCACAATATTTAATTTTGTAAGCAGACTGATTTCTTTGTTGAGCAGAAAACAAAATTCACTTTGTATCTAAATCTGAGATTATAAGGGGCTTTGTTAGTTTTTTATTGATGCTGTTCTTGTTTTTCTGAGATAAATGTGCTCATGGCAAAATTCAGTGAATGTTTATTTTGTTGAAAAATTGGTGATTCCATGAAACTCACATTTTCTTAATATCTTCATTTAATTGGTAACAATATACAAAAGTTCTTAAAAATAATTTTCTATTCTTCACTAGTTTTCTGTAATGCATTCTCTTCCTTCAAATAGAAAATGTTCCTATTTATTTCCATTATGATATTAAGTTGTCATTATAGCACCTTCCCAGATCTGAGAGTCTACACTCTTAGAATATGACAAACCATCCAATATATCATGAGTTAAACAACAATATAGCTTTTGTATTGAAAATAATTATATGCAAAATATGGGTATGTATCAATGTATATGTGAATCAGTACACTCAAAATCATTCTGTGAGTAAATGGCATAGAGAACATTTTATTCTTTTTTAGTTCATCTGTTTTATTTTTAATTATATTAAAACAATCTTATTTAACATACAATTCCAGTTCTCTCAACTCCTGTCCTCCAATATCCCACCCCATACCCTATCCCACCCTCCATCCACTTCATAAAGAGGGTGAGGCTTCCCATGAGTGATCATCAAATTCTGACACAACATTTGGGACAGAACCTAGGCCCTCCCCTTTGTAACCAGGCTGAGAGAGTATAATTATATAGAGAATGGACATCCATTCAGGCACTAGCGATAAATACTGTTTCCCCTCCAGAGGTCCCATAGATTGATCAAGCCTCCAGCTGATACCTACATTCAGGGGTCCCTGTTCAGTCTTATGCTAGTTCACCAACTCTCAGTCTGGAGTCCATGAACTCCCACTTTCTTAGCTCAGCTATTTTGGGGGGTTTCTCCAACCTGATATTGGACCCTTTGCTCATCACTCCTCCCCCTCTATACCTGAATACCAGAAGTTAGACCCAATGTTTTGCTATAGGTGTCTGGTTCTGCTTCTATCAGCTAGTAAATGAAGGCTCTAGGATATCATTTAAGGTAGTCATTCATCTCATTATTGGGGAATGGCATTTAAGGTAGCCTTTCCACTATTGCTTAAATTCTTAGTTGGAGTCATCCATGTATATTATTTGGATCTCTGGACATTTCCTTGGTGACAGATCTCTAGAACTATAATGGCTCCCTCTATTTAAGTATCTTTTTCCTTGTGCTCCTTATCTGTACTTTCCCCAATCCAAATTAATTTATTATGGAAATTTTTTATTTAGTAAAATTATACAAACATTCTTATAAACATAGAATTCAAATTACAGTATTAATATATTGATTCTAATTCTATATAATATATGCAACTCAAATAAAAACCTTAATGTAATAATGGCGACCCAATATTTCCCTCAAACAATTTTGTTATAAGATTCTTTTTTCAGCAAATTAAACCAAAATTATATAATGTATACTTGAAAATTTTGTCTTCCTGTTTTATTTTTGAGCAATGTGATATTAATTATAACAATATGTGTCATTGAAATTTTATGATAGAAAACTTGACAGACATTAAAATGATCACAGAACACAGTGAAATCATATGACTAATAACCTGAATATTGGTGTTTAATGGATCCAAATAATATACTATGTATTTTGTCAATATCAATAATCTGATATTTTGCTTTATTTCTTTTCTTTTAATATTCATCATCAGATCTAGATGAACATGAGAAATTTTTTACTTTGTTTGTCTTTTGGCTTTTGTAACAATATCTCACTATGTAGCTATGGCTGTCCTGAAACTCAGTATGTAGACCAGGATGCCCTCAAACTCACAGAAATTTGCTTGTGTCTACTTCCAACTTCTGGGGTTAAAGGAATGCATCACTGTACCAGGCTAGAAATCTATTATTTGATGGCCTGGTGGTCAGACATTTTTATTTGGTAAAAGATCAAATCAAGCATCCACTTAAGAAACAAAAAGCATATATTTGTAGGGCACAGTATCCCTTCTTTGTTATCAACTAACAGGAACTATCATTCCACCTTTAAGACTTTGTGTTGTGCAAAGATATGGAAAACAACTCTATAATTAGCTTTTATGATATGTTGATTGCAAAGGTGCTTAAATTTTAAACACAGAATTTATTTTTGATAAGCATATTACCAAATGTGAAGTACTATTTGAATAATAGTACTATCCAAGTACTATTTGAATAATAAAATTTATACTTTATTGTACACATTACATATAGCTATTAAGATGGTATGTTGCTTATACCCAAAACAACTGATGTTCTTAGTCTAGAAGTAAATATAAGTTATTCAATTACTTTTAGTGAGGCATAAATATGTGTGATTTATTTAGTGCAGAATATTTGAGGTTATTTTATTGAAAGGAAGTAAATAAAAATAGTTTAATGAATTGAATATACTTCAGGATCCTATAAAAGCAACCAACATTATAACATCGAATTTCTGTTTATAGTTATTGTAAGCTTTGACATCACTTGTGCTTTTTGCCCGTTATGATTCTTCACAAGTATGAGATACAATTCATTAATTAAAGACTAACTATGCCAAATAACATTGGGCTACAGACTTAATACATGTGATTATATACTTCAAATCTTATTGGTAATCAATTGAAGTTATAATTCATGTATTTCTATAATCATTATTTCTTGAAAATGTTATTTTCAAGTATACTTTTATGTACTCTTAAATGATAAAAATAATACAAGTACAAGGCTACTTTTATTTTTTTAAATATTGCTTATTTTTCATGTTGGGAAATGCTATTATCTCTGATCTATTAATATTCTTTTTTCTTCTTTATTTCGCATAAGCATTTTTTCTTGCTAACATATGGTTGCATTTCTTTGCACTGTCTCTTCTTAAGAAACATAGGATATAATTGATTCTAGAGCCAAATATGATTGACTCTGTCATGAAATGATGGAGCTAGGTTATCTCAATGTCCATGCACCCATGTGGAAACAGTGCTCTGAAGTTCAATAATAATAGAACACAGAAGTAAAATAGCAAAGTCACTGTGAAAATGCATTGGTTGGTGTATCATGATGCAATTTATACCAGGCAAATTGACTTCAGATGTTATGTGATAACATTCTTAGCTTCCAAGTTTGGAGAATAAAGTATTATTAAGTTAATACTTTGTATATATTTTTTAATCTGTCTTTTTCTTTTAGAACGTTATATCATACACACATGTAGGCTAGTATTACCTCTGTGCTAGTTCAGAGAGAGCCCAAAATAAATGGTCATTAGTCTATACATGGAGGAACTTTCTGAACTCTCCCCATTTTAATCAGATCAGCAGCCTCTACAGGCAATGTTTTGTCAGCACACTTCTAATAGACAGCACATTCTACCTCCTTGACTTTAAAAGCACTGCTGCTTTATTTTGAAGTTTTTACTTTATTTTGAAGTGTTTATTTTGAAGTTTATACTTTCAGAGGTGGGGTAAGTGGCAGCAGGCAATCATGTATTGATTGGAGTAGTAGCTGCGAGCTTACATATTGAGACAAAACCAAGAGACAAAGTGAGACCCTGTCCCCATACAATTATCAATAAGATTTTGCCTCAGTCCTTCTGAATCAGTTCTACCAAATGGAAAACTGGAGACCAAGAATACAAACAGATATGTCTATGAGTTCCATCTCATTCATGCCACAATGATGAACACACCTGGTAGTTTGCAGAAAGAAAAAGAACATTTTCTCCTCCTAGCAAAAACATTCCATGTCATTATGGGGGGGAGGGGCTGCCAACATCTTTCTGTAGGTCTTGATGTTAGAATGAGACAGAAAAAAATATTTTTTTTTAATCCCACCTAGTTTTGTTAAGTTATTCTTAGGAAACTAATCTAAGCACCATTGAAGGCTCTTCAATATCTATCGTAATAATACAAATCACTCAAAAATAAACATATGTCACAGTGAAGGTAAGTCCACCACAGTTTTAGCAAGTCAATCTAGGCACTGGGTTATCATTCTGGTTTTGACCAGAGGAATTTGTTTGGTTTAGATCTTTTCTTTTTTCTACTTAAAACTAGTTTTGTTTAAGGCAAACAGCATTATTTCCCAGTATCAGAAATTGAAATGCCAGATGAAATTTAATTGTTATTCAGTTTATCCTTACTCAATGCTATTTTCTGTTCTCACAAATGATTGAAATGAAAATCAGACAAATTAACATTACTAACAACAACAATGATAGTAATAATAACATCATCTAAATCATTTGCAATTACCTGAGATAAAAGTAAATGACTCCATATTCTAAAGGTCATTAAATGAATTTGTCACAGGTAAACTCTTTCCTGTGCCACATGGAGGCCATTTGAAGTTTGCAGATAAAGTCTGAACAAAGGGGAATCGGGGAATCTAATGTAAAGAACTGGAGTGTGTGGCCCAATCACTGAGGTAAATCAAAGTAAGCACTAAGGCTGGAAAAATCAGTAGGAGCAAGGGAGACATTCTGAGTTTAAGAATTTTCCCCATTGAAAAATAAGTAAAACAAAGACAATTTAGGATCAATGGAGCTAGGCTAAATTGGCTTGGACTTCTTTGCACTGGGGACCAATTTAAAGGAAAATCTAAGCTGGAAGTTCTGTTTGTTTATTCTTAATTATTTCTTCTTTCTGGAAGTAAGCATCACTCTCTTAACTCTATTTTTGATATCGACAAAGTGCATTTAAAATGTCCTATTCTCCTAAACAGGATTCCTCACAAGAAACAATAAAATGAAGCAAATCCCATGTTTGTTGTTTGCCAAGCTCTGTTTGATTGTGCTTTTCTATACAGTCACATGGGTTATTTTTATTTCACACACTTTGAAATATTTTTCCTGTATATGCTGTTTTGCTGTTGTAATTCTCCCTTGATGCTGAATGGCCCTTGTGTTGTCCCATTCAATTTAATTCTTATATTTTCTAAGCCTTTCCTCTTTTGGGCTGCCAATCATCACCCACTGGTTAGACCTCCATCCACTCATCACTTTAGTAGTTTGTTCTTTTCTTTCCAGTCTGAAACTGTTGCTCTTATTTTCTGACAGTTGATGTTTTTGAGCATGTTTCCATGCCATATGATCCATCAGTTTACCTACTTGTTAATAGCTTTCAAATTGGTATATCTAACTCAGAAATTACTATTCAATTAATAGCTATTATTCATTGTTTCCCAATAAATGGTAAAATAAGCATGCTTGTATCTGAATATGTCTATTTCATTAATATGATTTCTCTTACATTCAACAAATTACTTATAAAAGAATTTTTATTTATGGGAGCTATATTTCCTTTATCCTAGCCAACATGGTGCCTTCTCTTTTTGTCATCTTTACCTTTTTGCCCCTGCATACAGAGACTCTGCCAGGTCCTCAAGGGAAAAGGCCAAGTTTGCCTGAATGGTAACTGTAATCATGTGAGTGAAGAACCGTTATGCACATGCATAAAAATGATAATCTGAAATCCACTGTTTAATGTGATATATATACATATATAAATATGTATATATAATGTATGTATGTATGTATATATGTATATATTATATATGTATATATAATCTCTAAAATTTTGAGAAGATAGTTAGGTATTCCAAAACTCTTACTAGTAGAGTAATAATTTTAAAAAAGGAACTGGAAATCAAACTATGAAAACAGAAACAAGTACCTTTATATCCTTTGTACAGACCTCTTTTCTTGTCAGTTTATTAAAATGTGCATGTTGTTCTTTCTCTGAGGGTTGTTTGTTTGTTTGCTTGTTAGTTGGGGAGGGTGAATGCAATTATGCACCATGGTGAATTGGTGGAGGATGTTGATTTTTCTACAGTATGCTTCTTTGCCTTATTTCCTTGGGACATGCTTTTTCAGGGAACCATAAACTAGGTTGGTGTCCTGTATGGCCACACCTGACTTTGATGTGGGTACTAATGAATTATTTTCAGTTCCTCTTGCTTGGCTGACAAGTACACTTACCCCCAAGCAGTCTCATCACTCGCCTGTGGCCCTTTAATGGTTAGAACTACACAGAATCTATAAATGTAATATATAGGTTAATGCCTAGTGTGCCTTGCTATTATGCTGCTAGTGCTACAACATCGTTAAATATAAAAATTTTAAATTAGATTTAAAATCTATGTTCTTCTGTGTTCTCATTTAATTTCAGTAAAAATAGATTTAATGCGTTAGGGATTTTAGGCTTATTTCAAAAGAGTGAAACATGAGACCTAGGGTGTAACATCTATTTTATTTTGTTCATGTCCTTGGGAAGTCTCCTTGCTGCTGCTACCTCGTGGAGCTAACTTCCTGATATGCTGCACCCCAGATCAGGGACTTTGAAAGTCAGTATGCCAGGTCACTGAAGATGCCAGTTGTAACTGAGTCTAATAAAATCTTGTATCTAAATGTCTTAGATTCCTGATTTGACTGAGATCTGTAACTAATTGTATGCCTTTGGACACTAGCTATGTATGTCCTAATTAAATAAAATTATCATTCCAAAATTAGCTATTTGTACAGTAGAAATGAAAAGTGTATTAAATTGTAAATGAGTTGATATACACTGAGTGATATATGGACAAATACACAATTTGTTCTATATTTCATCTTAAATACAGCTCCAGTGATAAGTAAAGTTTACAAAAAAAGTAAGTTACTAAAACAAGGGATAATTTCTTAATTTGGGGCTTTGAGCCCACATCAGTCATTAGATAAAACTTGTTTTTTTTTTTTTTTTGTTTGTTTGTTTGTTTGCTTTTTCAAGGCAGGGTTTAACTTGAAAACACTTGACAGGATACAAGAATCATGAGAATATAATGAAAATATTTCTGTTATATGACTAAAAATATTGTCAACATTAAAGACATATGTCTAATTCAAAACAAACAATAGGTGAGCCAATATAAGAATTTGGGAATTAGCTGGCCATTGGTGGCACATGCCTTTAATCCCAGCACTCGGGAGGCAGAGGCAGGAGGATCTCTATTGAGTTTGAGGTCAGCCTGGACTACAGAGCTAGTTCCAGGACAGGCTCCAAAGCAACACAGATAAACCCCATCTTGAAAGAAAAGAAAAAAAAGAGATAATTTGGAAATTATAAATTGTAGGTTTAGAAGTGGGAGTCACTGTGACTGTTTTCCATAGCCTACATAATCTGACTGCCACTGTGTGTCTGCCACTGCCCATGAAGATTTCCTAAACCTGGTACTTGCCCACATGATCTTTGGATCTTTCAGAGTGGGATATGATTAACCGCTAGATACTATAGTAACCCATCTGTTCAAGAAGAGAAAGTAGTAGATATGTAAAATAAATTACATATAATTTGAATATGCTGAAATGGACTTACATTATTCATTTTTAGTAGATATCATTATCAAATGTATACATATTTCTTTGCTACATATATGTGTTTATGGGGCAGCATGTGTGAATGTGTCTGTGTATGGGGTTGTTTTCTTATTTCAATGAATAAAACACTCAAGACAAGAGATTATAATTTAAACTCTACAGAGAAATCTCTGATGTAGTAACCAAGCAAAATAACCTTATTAAAAATGGAAGAGTAAATAGATAGTTATCAATAGAATGCATGGCAAAGACTAACTGGTATATTAATTGATATTAACTAATAATCAACCATCTGCATGTGGATTCAGTAAAAATGACTGCAGTGAGTATGAATAAATGTACTAAGTGTAAGGATTCCTGTAGTTCTGTTGCTGGACTGTTAATTAGTGAAGCCAATAAGGAAAATAATATACCACTTCCTTAAAACTTTGGAAGTATATGTAGAATAGAATCAAACAGTTTTATTTCTGTAGGTATATCTAATTGAAGTGAAATTATAAAGTGGATACATACAACTGCACCCTAATGATCTCTGCATTTTCATTCACAATAGTCAAGTAAACGAAATAATCTAAGAGTTCATCTGTCATGAAGGAATAATGTGATAAGCATTCAGAACCAAATAATACATATTACAGGAAAGAATGAAATTTTCAGACAATAAGGACTGAAAAAGAAAGTGCAATGCTATGTGATATGTGCCAGACATTAAATGACAGTTGTCGCATGATTTCTGATGTGCAATATTTAAGAATTGACTCCACAATTAAAGTTAGAATGATTGTTAGTAGAAATCAAAGACAGAAAGTGAGACAAAGGGGCTAGAGAAAGTTGATGACTGAGTGCCAATCTAAAAGTGGATAGAAGTGAGAAGCTTTAGTGTGCTACTGGGCAGCATCACTAAACAATGTGTGCTCATATACTGCATTTTAAAACAAAGATAGCATGTGTGCTTTCCATGAAGGGTTTACAACTGTTACAGGAGATAATGTATGTGACCTGATTATATAGTGTGTACCTATAGAAACATAAGAAAAAAACACACATTGTTAATGCAAATAATTCTGTGATTTGTGTATCACTTATTAAAACTTTAAAGTAGAATTATAAATTTTGCTTATGCAAATAAATGGTCTTAAAATTTAGTAAATTACCATTCTCTCTAAAGTTTTTTTATTACTTTTGTTTATGTTTCTCCTTAATATCAAGATGTCATGATTAACCTGCTCAAAACGTATGAAATTAGAACTTAGTGATGCTCTATGTAGCCTGAACTACAAATGCTCTGATCAGCAGAAACAAAGAAAAAACATGAAAAGAAGAAACCAAGGTTCATTCCTCATGTATTTTGTACTGCTAGTCATATTTTTTAGGTTACAGATAAAGAAGATATACTCATATTCAGGAAGGAGTATGATTACAAATCAACGTGCTTTCCCAATTTTTTTTTAACAAGCAAACTTACTCTTAGCTACATCCTCAAATCCTCATAAATGATTTCTGTTACATTCAAATATTTCAGTTGTTTGAGAGGAAGTGGCTCACTGAAATGCTGTCAGTGGATGGCAACTCTGTTCTTTTTATGAAGTGAAGGAATCTATGCCTTCACTTTCGATGTAGGTTACATTTCATCTTATCCGTAGTGACAGAAGAAAAATATATGATCTCAGAATATCTGCTGTAAATTCTCCTCAATGCTAACAGTGAGCTCAGATGCATTTCATTTCTGACCTTGTGAAATGCCTTTTTGCTTATGCAACGCCTTGTATATCAAACATACAAACTGCCACGAAAGCTCTGGCTGTTTGCATATGGATATGTTTCAGAAAACAAATGTTGTTCAGGTCAGTCACATCAATACAATCTTTCTTCCTTTACTTCCATGGCATGAAACTGCATGGAATATTTTATTGCATTTTAATGGCACAGAGAAGTCACACAGTGTGAGTGCTTGTTGGTTTACAATGGTAAGGGAAATTCAATCAAATTATCAAATCAGCAGATATTTCTAAAAGATTCATGGATTATGAAATGTTTCTCATTAATTTTATCAGCATATCATAATTCAGTGTGTGTGTGTGTGTGTGTGTGTGTGTATGTATGTGTGTGTGTGTGTATGTGTGTGTGTGTGTGTGTGTGTGTGTGTGTATGTGTGTGTATGTGTCTGTGTCTGTGTTTGTGTCTGTGTCTATGTGTTGCGAATTAATTCATGCTTTCCTATCTGCCTATCTTTGTGCTACACTGGTTAGGTTGAAATTAGATTGCCCTAAACATGTATTTATTTGCACAATTATATGATGAGCATGCCTTTTGTAATTCCATATCATTTGCCATTTATGTAATTCTTAATCAGGATTCTAAAGGATGCAGAAAATATTTAAGCGTGTATCTTATTATAAAATCATAAGTAATAAAATATTAGAAGTTGAGACATGTGTCTTTAAATCTAGCTGAAGTTGAGATATGTGCCTTTAAATCTAACTGCATTCTCAAAATTTTCTGTTTACCCTTTTTGGACATGGTTTATGATCATGATTTGTGTGTTCCATTAAATCAATTAATATGTCTGATCTGACCATGGCAAATGATACATGCTTGCTTTACGTTTAAGCACAATACTATACAAAGCTTGTAAATTATATAAAAGTAAAATTTACACCTCTAATTTATTTATTTACCTCATTATTTGTCATCCTTGGGTCACAGTCAAAATTTATGTTCAAATGACTAAGGAAAATTTTAGAAAGCAGAAACTTAACTAAGTTTAAATGAGGTTCCCCTTGACTTGAATGCAAATATTTTGTTCACTTAATCTTGAAAAGCAGAACTATTTACATAGAGTAACAAATGAATGAAATAACATATTTCATTGATGGAGAAACAATGAAAGACTAAAGGTGGGCTGAAACTCTATGATATGACACAGGTGAATGAGCTTTTCTTTATTCAATCACTGTTTTCATTGCCCAGCTTCTATAATATCTGCTCAGGGAATATACAAGCCCCTCTTAAAAGCTTCAGTGGCTGGATCACAAACTTGGTCTTCAGGGAGGAAAGTGGTATATAAAGAATTTCTGCTGAGTCTCCTCAATCTTTAGATCTCAGGGTCTTCCAATCTCTGGAAGAGAATACCATTGATCAGAGAAAATTATGCTAATACAGAGTTCACTAAGGCAAGACTAACCCTCAGATATGACTTGTGACATTTTATTTTCATTTTAAATTTGCCAAGATACAGAAAACATGATCAGCAGGAAAGGTTATATTTTATGTATTAATTAGTTCAGAGACAATTATATATATATATATATATATATATTTAATTTATATATGCACTATGATAATTCTCTGTACTGCTACTTTTGTACATTTTATCACAATATAAATAAATACATTCTATTTAGCATAATTTAAGAATGGTAGTTCTGGAGGAGAGAGAGCTGAGTCATTAAAGCACAAGGTATGTAACAAAAAGAATCAGAATGGTTATTATAATTTAGCTGTTATAGATAGTAACTAAGTGTACATCTCATTAAAAACTAGCTAGCAATAAGAAATTACTTTGAAAATATCTGTTGCTGATCCCTCTGGGAAGGCATCAGCCTCCCTGTGGAGTGGGGGGTGGGTGGGATGGGATAGTGGTTAGGGGGCATCGGAAGGAGGGAAGAGAGAGGAGAGAGGGAACTGGAATAGATACATAAAATGAGAAAAAATTACATTGAATTAAAAAATGAGGGTTTATGCTTTCATTAATACAATATTTACTTAGTTTTAATCATTCAATTTAAATGTGTATTGATTAAGTATAGTCTATCCTGATGACAACCATTTACATTTCTTTAATCTCCCTCCCAGACTTCTCCACACCCTTCTTTATGCAGTATTTACTCTCCTGCCTGTAACTCCCAAATACCTGGCAGCTACTTCCCAATTTATCACACAGAAGCTTAATTTAATTACAATTGTTTGGCCAATGGCCCATGCTTATTGCCAGGTAGCTCTTACATTTTAAATTAACCCATAATTCTTAGATATGTTTAGCTATGTGGCATGATAACTTTTCTCAGTAGGGCAGTTTTATCATGCTTCCTCTACATCTGGCTGGCAACTCCTGACTCCATATTTTCCTTCCAAGAATTCTTAGTTTTGTTACCAGCCTATAATTCTTGCCTGTCTACTGAACAGTCAACATTTTATTAAAGCAATTATAGTGACCAATCTTTGTAGTATACAAGAGGATTATTTCACAGCACCCTGTTTCCTATAAGTCATTTTTTCATATTGGTGATTTTATTCACGATATGTGTATATTTATAGTTTTAGAACTGTTGTTTGCATCCTGAAAGGCTCATTAGTGGGCATATAACAGAAGATAGAGACTCCATTTAATCTACTATCTATTGATTATTTCCATTACAATATTAAAGGGTAGTGCACTAAGAACTATCTGCAATTACCCCTGATTGATATGGTCATTGATTTACAGGCCCATAACAATAACAGGATCATCTGCAAGTTCCTTATTGCAATGTTTGTGTTTTGCCTAGGGGATGACAATTCCCAGACTTTCTCCCCATCTACTGGCCCTACAAACTTCTTACCATTTTAGGCATCTCTGAGTCTCTATGTCTACTACCATTGTGTGTTGGAATGAGGAAATTTATTTGTAGATTTAAGGGTCATTTAAGATATTCCCCTGAATCTCAGAAGAAACTGTGGACTTTTAAATAGTGTTAACAATGTAAAAGAATATGGGGACTTTTGAAATCAGACTAAATGTATTTTGCATTTTTTATATTGCCAGGAGCCTATAGGGCCACTAGTTGAATGTGAAGTTTTGAGTGAAAATGTTCTACATAGGCCATGACATTGGAATACTTGGACCCCAGTTGGTTGCACTATTGGTGTAGGCTTAGGAGATGTCGATGTTCAGGAAGAAGTATTTTCCAGGAGGTAGAATTTGAAGTTTCCAAGCAACTCACAATGGACAGTTTGCACTTTGCTTCATGTGTTTGGTTCACGATGTAAGTTCTTCGCCACCACTAAACACATGTAGTGTTTGTGGCCATGCTTCATTGCTGTGATGGTTTTAGATTCTTTTCCCTAAGTAACAAAGTCCCTTCTGTATGTTGCCTTGGCCTTGGCCATGGAGCTTTGTAAGAGCAATAGAAAAGTAACACTAATGGTCTCCATCCCCTTCAAAAAGAAGTTTCTTTTATGCAGATTCCGAGATACATTTAACTATGTGTGCTAAAGATAATATTAAGGAAAGAGATAGTTGAACTGATGTGAAGGGCAACACTGCTCTTCCAGAATGCCTGAGATTCATTCCCTAAACTCACAGCTAGGTCCTCACAGGGGACCCTCGAGCTGCATCTCACCTCTGAGGGCACCTGCACTTATGTGCACACATCCACATGCACACACACACACACACACACACACACACACACACAAATATAAATCTTAGGTGAAGTCACTAAAGGGACTCTGCATTATAAATTTTACTGTGTGTGACACTGGTAATTAAATAAAACATGATCACGAATTTGAGACAGAGCATGGTGAGAATTGAGAGAAGTTGGAATAAAGAAAGTTCAAAATGTAAATATATTATAAACTTTGGGTACATGGATTGTAGTGTGACTATTCTTTACCTAACAGTGAACATCTACTTACATTAGCACATATCATATTTGTCTTTCTGGGCCTTTTATAGAAACTTGATAATATTACATCTTATTCATTGATGTTTTCCTATAAGATAAGTAGAACTTGAATATGGATCAGTTATTTGTTCTGCATAGTATCTCACTGTGTAGCATGGGTGTGTTAATAAATGATAAATTTTACTCTATCCTTTCATATTATACTTATGAGAGAGTTCTATTGAGTAATTGTGAAAGGAAAATTTTAACCTAGTGACATTTTTCTAAAGAATAACAGAGATTTTCATACTTATAATGTGATGAGGTAATTCTCTGACTTTGAAAACCACTGATAATTTAGTGTTAATTATTATCCTTAGATACAGTGTTACAATCATTTTTTACTTTGAAGATTTGTCTACCTTTTCATATTCATAATGTCAATTTGTTTCTTAAATATTTGGAAAAATAGTCTTTGTATTTATTTTTTTATTTAAAAATTCATTTTATATTATTTATAAATATATAGGCATATTTAATGCATGAATGTATGTGCATGCTTGCATGCCTAATACCCTAAATGGCCAGAAGAGCATATTGGGAACAGTGCACAGTGCTGTCAAGAGCTAAACCATCTTTATAATCTATGTTTTATATTTTCTTTCATTCTTATGTTTAATGTCTACTTTTAAATTGCAAGGTAAATATTTTGAAACTACCACATAATGGTTAGTTTCTGTTTAGATTTAAAGCAGTACAATTTCCTGACCAAACTTAATATGTAAATGAGAATTTTTCAGTACTTTTCAAACTTCAGATACTTTCGATAGACTACAAATTTTAAAATAATCTGAATATATAAATATATTCTATTTTGTTTTCTATGTCAGAATTTTTTAGTCCATCTACAATGGTGGACATATTATTTGCTATTAAGAGTACAGGCATCTTTATTTTTCTCCATTTTTAATAACATTATTTGTGCTATTTATTATATACTGTATATTTTTACTTTTTCTTCTGTGAGACCTTGTCAAGGAAATGGAGCTTCACACAACCCAAAATATCTACTCATTGTGTTCTTCTCAGTTCTTGACATAGCCTTATGTTTTATCTAAACATGGCTATCAAGCATTTTGGCACAGCACACACATGCTGTACATATATTTCCTAGATTTTCTTACTGTATAAGGAAGGACTGGCTATATGCACAAAAAGACACAGAGCTTGACCTTTATATTTTTTCTTTAATTATCTTTCTTTATGTCAATTATTTTTTCTAGCAGATACAACTCTATTTATTTATAGTTTGGTTTAGAATTACTTTGTTAATTCCTCTTATATATTACTCTTATTTTAAATTAATTAATTACTTTATATAGTGTATATAAATTTGCTTATGTTGGACAACATCTAGTGTGTTGGAGACCTTGGGTAGTGGTCTCACATAAATCAGGACACAGGTGGTGCATGCATGAGGCATATTATTTTTGCAGAACTTTTGTGTAAGGTTAGACAGTTATCTTACAGTCTCACCATCCTCAGACCACACAAAGAATTATGAGATATCTCCTCAATATTAGACAATGTCTTTGTTATATTTAAAGAAAAATATAGCCAAAATATTTTCCTCAGTAAGAAGAATATAGCACATTTCCCTGAACTCAAGACCTACTTTTATATCTTGAATACCAAATTCTGGCAGAACATTGAAACATAAATAGACGAAGTATGCTTCCATCCATTCTTGGTATGCCAAGCATTTATATCTCAACTCTTGCCTCATTTGACTCAAGAGGAGCCTGAACCATAAGCCAGCTCTGTATCTCCACATATGTTAAAAATATTCTCCATGATGTATTTTTGTTGTAAATACAGGTTTAAAATGGATAAATCAGAACCAATATACTTTATCCATTAATATTTTGGCCCTCAGAAATATCATCTAACACAGCTAAGATATCATTTCATTTTTAAAATAGTTTGTCATTAGAACTTTCCCAACAAGAAAACAGGCATCTCTAGAAACTGAAGGTCTGTCATTCTAAAAGTATCTTCTGACAGCATTTTTTATATACACCATTATCAATGCTTCAAATTTTATATGAGTACATCGTATATGAATAAACAACATAAAATATGAACTAACTATACAACTAATGGAGAGAGTCTTAATGAATATTTTGGTACATGACATAATTATGATAACTAGCCTCACACATACCTCTATTCTCCCATTGTGGAAACACATTGATGAGGGTTGTCTTGGTTATTGCTCTGTGAGCCCTTTCTACCAGGGCTATTAAATCATTGTCATTTAAGGACATAATTAGCAATCTCATTAGCAAACGAATATAATGATCATTACAATTATTACCCAATTTATGGTTTCGCATTTATCCCAATTTAACAACAATGTCATCTCAGGGCAAAAACAATGTTATTTTTCAAATGACCCTTACAGTAATGAAGGATAATCTCCTTGTATCAAGGACCAAAAATTTTTTATACATTGTATTCCTCATTATATCATGAAATGTAATGCAGTAGCTGGTTACTTTCTTATAAGATTCAATCAAGAGATTTCTTGCTATTGCTACATTGGAAATAATACTAAATTGAAAATAATACTATGTTGGAAATAATATTACATTGGAAAGAATACTACATTGGAAATTACTGCAATAATGACTGTTTGCTTTACTGATTATAAATTATGAAATATTATATAGTCAATTATTAAATGCTAAGTTAAAAATAATGAAAAGTACATTCATTTTTACAGTTGATACAAATAGATCAGAAAGGAAAAATTCTTGTCTTGTATATCCAAAATTTATTTTACTGTTTCTAAATATAAATATATATTGGAGTGTGTGGGGTATAATTAGAATTCTGGTAATTGATAATATTCAAAAAAGAATACTACAGAAATAAAGTAATTGCTGAAATAATATTTTTATATCATTATATAGTCAGTAAATAGTTAGAAACCCACTTCCTCTGAATATCAGATTAAAACTCAAATTTTGTGTAACAGAGAGTCATGATATTACTTGGTTAGCCTAGCATTGACTTATAATCTAATAGTTTAGAGGCTTGTATTCATCAAATTTATCTTTTGGGAAAAGTTAGTTGTCTGCAGTTGGAAGGGTAAATGGTTCATGATAAACAAACAAAAAAGAACAAGATTGCTTTGTTAAATGTCTAAAAGTCTTAAGTTTCAGGCCTTAATAAAAATAATAGTAATATAGTCACACATGGTAATAAAAAACCTATTGCAGATGAAGAAACGTGAAAACCAATTCCAGTCTGTAAGATTGCAATGAATTTGAGAAATTCCTGATGACACTGAAGCCAGGATGCCCTTGTAAGCGAACCTAATGTGATGAGAAACATACGCACATATTTAATATATGCTTATATACCCTTTAGTACAAAATACAAAACAGTAATTAATCCTTTTACCATTCATTCATGTAGTCATATATTCTTCAATTATAACATTAGGTACACTTCTGCTTATAGAGGAAACATTTAGTCTTTTAAAAAATTCTAGGTTGCACTGTAGCAGATTAATAGGTACTATATGTACCACAATTCCCAGTGGTGTTTTATAATTTATGTACCATATCATGAGGTGTTTTGTTCACCAGAGACCTCCGTTGTAGTGTCTCTGTTGTTTGTATGTCAGAACTGTCTGAGTATGCATGTCTTGGACTACCACAGTCCTTTTGTAAGGCTGAACTATGTTATATTACTTCTGCAGGAGAATGAAGCTGCTATTGGGAGCCTTATTTACCAAACCCAAATCACAGACTATTTATTCAAGCTTAAATCTAGACAGCATTCAAGGAAAGACAACCTTTACAGGACTTAATAGAGTACAAGACAGGGACCTGACACCTCCCATTTTATTGTTTAGTTCTTTCTAAAGGTGAAACACATTTATTACCTTTTTAGTTTACAAAGAGCCTCACTTCGTTAGTGTATCATCTCAGAGCAGTTCTCACAAAATCACATTACCTTGGACTCTAAAATCTAAACCAGGTAAATAGTATTTAGTCAATTGCTGCTTTCAAGTGCTAAAATGCTAAGCATAGGTCTAATATAATTCACTAATTAGAGTTCCAGGAATTCAATTTTCTATGGTAAACCTCAAAAGAAACAAGTTTATCAGACTGTAAAAAAATAATAAAAATTAAAATTAAAAAACAAAACAAACACAAAGCAAAAAAAAACCAAACAAAGAAAAGCTCTCTCTCTCTCTCTCTCTCTCTCTCTCTCTCTCTCTCTCTCTCTCTCTCTCTCTCTCTCTCTCTCTCTTTCTCTCTCTCTCCACTGTAACCTACAGGAAAGTGAAATATTTGCAAGCTTCTGGGTCATGAAAGCAGAAGTTGAAAACAATCATGGGAAAATGACTTCACATGGATTTCAAAAGTTGCATAAGTTGCATATTATTCACTGGTTTTGAGGACCTGGAAAACACATTTGCAACTCTTGACAACAAAATTTTGTTTATAAAATCTGTCTGGAAAAAGTCATATACTTAAAGGGACTCAGTGGTACTTTAAAAGGTGTTGGTTCAAAATTACTAAAATATTAGAGGGGGAATAGTTGGTGAAAGAATTGTTGGATCTGAGTTTCCTTAGGGGATAATACGATGTTTGAAGAAGCAATTACTTCAAATATAATCTAAAAATAAATTAATCTGTGTGGTTTCTTATTGGCATTCTTACAGAAAGTCAAGCAGAATTCTCATTGAATTGTCCTGGTTCTTGTAGAACCCATTAAAAGTCAAAGCAGAGCAGTTTAATACTGTGTTATTATGCAGCCACACACTTCTTCTGGACATCTCACAGTTCCTTTGGTTTTATGAATACACAATAAGATTGTAAATTGAAGAATGAATTGAAATTGGATTGACTTTAGCATAGCTTGAATAGCTTTGATGTGGTGACCTATATAATAGCTGGAAATTCATCTTTATGCAACTATATGTACAAGTAAATTATTTTTGTATTACAGACTTACATTGTTATTGTTCTAAGATCTCAGTTGGTATTTTCTTTAGAGTAATTCTTACATTTTTAATATTAGCCATCTAGAAATTATGGTTATAAACACAAGATACAAGATGATACTGTATCTAAATATTACCTCACTTTACTTGCCTAACATATTACATTCATGGCATTGAACTCATATTACCATAAAAATGAACAACTCTGAAATTAAAATTAAAAATAAGATGAAAATTAAATATGTTCTCAATAAGTGAACATACTATATTTCTTTATGTTCTCAATAACTGAAAATATTACAAGTATTTTGGTTTTTTTATAGCTGGGTTATTTATTACCTTCAAATAAATATGTTAATAAGAGAAATGAACTTGTTTCTATGTTATAGTTCAGGCTGAGTGTTTTACAGCAAATGGAGAATAGTTATAGATTAATTTTCCCTTGCTAATTTTCATTCTCTATAACAGTATATGGTGTCCTATTTAGTTAAAATGTACATTGTACTGCATGACTTTGGTTGGTGTCCCCTGTGCAACTTATGATAAAACATAGAGGAACAAGTACCTGCTCTTGCCTTATTTCCAATTATCCTCTGTTAAACTCAGCAGGAGATATGTGTCATTCCCAAGTATATTTCCTTGGGCAAACAGGTCTCCATTCTCTAGAATATCGAGATAATTCTATTCTTAACATTTTTGCTTAGAAGGTTTTGTTCCTCACTCCAGATCATTTGTCTAAAATTTGTTGTGTGTGCATCATACACTAGAAACAGTAAACTCTAGGAATTAGTTAACAGAGAAACACACACATATTTTTTTTTCTATCATAGTCCCTAGATTTGCACTTTCAAACAAGTCATGCAGTTTTTATATTTACTATTGTAGAGAGGCATTATAAGTTCAAACGGAATACACAGAGATCTTGATACTTAAGAAGAGAGTGTTCTTGTAATAGGAGGTATTTTGCTTTTCTCTGTTTGTAATGGTGATATACAAACTGATGACCAATAGACAGACAACCAGAAAGACAGACAATCATTACAGGTTTCTTTCTGTGCACAGTACTTATAGAATACCATAGCATATTTTCTAGTATTCTCAACTCAGTGACTACTGTATTTCATTTTCTGGACTTTAAAGGACTGAGGCCTTTTCTTTGATCCTTAATTAGCACTTAAGACTCACCAATTGCTTTAACTGTTTTGCTAAGAGCCACTGATCTCACATAACACAATGTTGCCTATTTTGATATTTTTATTGGGATAATTCCATGTTTCATGAACCCTGAATCTTCATTTTCTTTCTAGACTTACAATAGCCCTCTATGTAATAAGTATTTCTGTTGGTGAGAGGTCCTGTTTATGTTTCTTTCACCACTCAACTTGCCAAACTTAGATATAATGATACCAATTATATTTCTTTTCTTTTTATTACATCATTGTCTCTAACATAAAAGTAGTATATTTTACAGAGTAGTCACTAGAAGTGACTACTTGTATCTGTTCCATCTGCTGCTCAAGGAAGCTTTCCTGCTGCTATATGAATAAGGCTCTTACACATGAATATAGCAGAATTAGGAATCATATTTTTATGACTACTTACTTTTAAAATCAGTAGTATTTGATACTACCCTAGGTCTTTGGACTTTCTAGTCTCTGGTTCTTGATTAAATAACGAATGTTGGATATGCCTTAGCATACTTTGCACACAGGACACCACTGAACACCAAAGTTTTGTGGCTTGGTTAGTGTAAGGTTTCTCTTTAGGTAGCTTATAGAGTACTTTTTTGTTTGAAAAACACTATAACATAGGAACGAAGGATCTATATAAATACCACCTCAGTTATAACAAGTTCAGTGAGTTTTATGAATGTTGTTGTCAGTAATGGGGGCTTTATGTCAGATGTAGGGAACAATCTGTTGCATTATCAACAGATTGGGGTGTCTGAGGATTTACATGAGACCACTGTGGCCAAGAATTCAATTTAATTAGATGTAACCCGGTTCTGGTACTGGAAGCTTACTTTGGATACAAGAGATGATGAGTAGGGACTATGTCTCCCTCATAATTTGGATACTTCATTATTGTCATCTTCACTGGTTTCTATAACATCTCTGTAAATTTTCCTCATTCCAAATAGATTTCCCATCATTCACTGCCTTCCTGACCTAATTTTCCTGTTCTGGTACCCTTGCCCCCAAGTCCACCAATAAGCCTTATTATATTTCTTCCTCCCAGGGAAATCCATGTGTCCTCTTATTCCTTTCCTCAATCTAAGCTCTCTAGGTCTATAGACTGCATCTTAGTTATCATTTATCCAAGAGCTATAATCCACTCACAAGAAATAACATGCCATAATTTCGTTTCTGGGTCTGGGTTACCTTATCTCATATAGGGGTTTCTTTTGTTGTTTTTGTTTTTTGTTTTTGTTTTTTTCTAGGTCTATCCATTTACCTGAAAATTGAATGATGTCATTTTTAAGAGGTAATACTGCATTATGTAAATTTACTACATTTCTTTTATCCAGTCTTTTGTTGAATGAAGGACATCAAAGCTATTTCCAATCTCTGATTATTGTAGAAAGAATAGCAATGAGAATGTCTGAGCAGATGTCCTTGGAATAGGAAAAAACATCCTTTGGTTGTATGAAATAGAGTTGTATATAAGGATCTTGACCTAGAATGATTCCTATAGTGGATTTCCATAATGGTTGTACACTTTGCTTTCCCACAAGCAATTGATGAATGTCCCCTGATTCCAAATCCTCACCAGTATGGACTATCACTTGTGATATTGATCATAGCTACATTGACAAGTATAAAATGTAATCACAAAGTATTTTTGATTCATGTTTCCCTGGAGAATAAGGATATTGAACATTTTTTAAGAGTTTCTCAGGCATTTGAATTACCTCTAACGAGAATTCTCTGTTTATATCTGCAAAAGAGTTTATTTGTTATATTTATATATAGTTCCTTGATTTCTTTATATATTTTTATATTAACCTTCTGTCGGATGGAGTAGGTAAAACATATTTTCCTATTCTGTTTGCAGCCACTTTTCCCTAATGATGGTATACTTTCGGTAAAGAAGATTTTCAGATACCTGAGGTCATATTTATTGTTAATTTAGTGTCTGCACTAATGGCAATCTGTTCAGAAAGCCTTCTGCCATGCAAAGAAATATGTGCTACCGAAGACTACTATACCCAGAAACGTTATATTCAATTTTAAAACTGAATTAAACAGTGTCTAAATACAGCTATACAGAAGATGATAGAAAGAAAGTGATAACTTAAGGAAATAAATAAAACCATTAAAACACAGGGAATAAATAGTCTCATAACAACAAAATCAAAAGAAATGAAATACACACAACAACAAAAAAATAACAGGAAACAACAGTCATTGGTCATTGATGTCTTTCAGTATCAATGGTCTCAATCCCTAAATAAAAAGTGAGAGCCTATCAGAATAGGTTAGAAAACATAATTAACTCTTCTGGTGCAACAAAACACAAACCTCACCTTAGTTGCTTTTATCAGATTCAGCATAGCTGGTTTTTGTTATTATTGTTGTTAAAGGGCTTTGTGTATTTGTAGTTAGGTTTTGTGTGTCTCAATAAATATTGATCTATATGCAGACATTCAATTTCAGCAACACTATTTTTAAAATGCCCAGTCTTTTCTCCAATGTGTATTTCTGGCTCCTTTATCAAAATCAGTTTCCATAGGAGTGTGGATTTATGTCTGGGTCTTGAAAGTGTCAATACCATGCTGCTTTAATTATGATATTTTGGTAGTACAATTTGAAATAGGAAATGTCTGAAGCAGTTCTTTTATTATTCAGGATTGTTTTAGCTATCTTTGTATAATTACTTTTCCCTATGATGTTGAGAATTGTCCTTTTAAGATTTGCGAAGAATTGTGCTGGAATTATGGTGGGGATTTCATAGAATCTATAAATGGTTTTTGCTTGGATGGCTATTTTTATTCGAATCCTATTTATATGCGATCTTGGTAAATCTTTCTATCTTCTGATATCTTCTTTCTTTCTTAAAATAATGTACCATTAAAACTAAAAGACCAGAGACAGAAATGGGGTTCAAGCTTTAAGCTAAAGACCAAGGAAGGAAAGCATCCTGTTGAGTATGTTTTCCTGCTGGTCTGGTCCCACCACCATGCTAGCCCCAAAGAACAGACAGAGACACTGTTTTATATATAAAACTGGTAGCCTACTACTAGCATTTCTTATCAGCTAGCTCTGTCTTAAATATTAACCCATTTATATTAATTTAAGTATTTCCACATGGTCTCATCTTACCAGAGAGAGGACCCGGACCTCTGTTCTCTCAAGTCTCTTCACATTGACTCCTCCCTACTACTTCCTTGAATCCTCCTTGTCTCACCTATCTTGCTTTCCTATTGGCCAACAGTGCTTAGTTCATTAGCCAATAAGAGAAACATATTTACAAAATGGTATCTCCCATCAGCACCCAAGCCAGTAAATCTTACCTCTACCCATCTGAAATGGCAATTCTGTTCCCACAAATCCTCAGAGGCAAAAGACTCTCAGTTCCTGACTTCTTCTCCTTATATTCCTGTCTCCACACAGCCATATCCTCCTGTCTCCACCTCGTTAGTGCTGGGATTAAAGACATATGATCCCAACTGCCGGAATCACCTTTGTGTGAGCTGTTCTTTTAGGACTGGTTCAATTTTATATAGTGAGTGTGGCCTTGAACAAACAGAGGTCTTTCTACCTCTTTGCCCTGAGTTCTGGGATTATATGTGTCTGCCTCCACTGTCTGATCTCTATAGCTTAGGGCTGAATTTACTTTTTGAAACCTCAGGCAAGCTTTAATTAATCATAAATAATACATTGCTACAACATAATTGAAGATGTTTAACTTAATAGTTTTTCATTTCATTGATTATAGGTAAGATATTTTATATTATGAGAGGCTGTTGTAGTAGGTGTTCTTTCCCTGATTCTTTCTCAGCCCTCTTTTTTATTGTATTCAGGAAGGCCATAGATTTTTGTGAGTTACTTTTGGTGAAAATAGTTGCTAGCTGTAGAAGTTTCCTTCTAGACTTTTAGGATCACTTATGTATACTATCATATCATATGCAAGTATAGGTATTTTGATTTCTATCTTTTTAGCTGTTATCCACTGATCTCCTTCAGTTGTCCTATTGCTATAGCAAAGACTTCAAGTACTAAGATGAAGAGGTATGGAGAGAGTAGAAACACTTATCTTGTTCCTGATTTTAGTAGAATTGCTTTGAGTTTCTCTCCATTTAAGTTGGTGTTGGGTATGGGTATGATGTAAACTGTTTTAGTATGTTGACTTAGTATGTTGACATAAACATGTGTCCATTTTATCTATAATCTCTCAAGGAATTTTATTATGAAGGGGTGTTGGATTTTGTCAAAGAACTTTTCTGTATATCCTAGAATAATCATCTGTTTTTGGATTGAGTTTGAAAATATTTTATTGAGAAATTTTACATCTCTGTTCCTAATATAAATTGGTCTATAATTCTTGTTCTTTGTTGGGTCTTCATATAGTTTTGGTATCAGGGTAATTGTGACCTCATTTAAAAAATGGGCAAAGTTCCAACTATTTCTATTTTACTCTAATTTTGGAAGTATTGGCTTAAATCTTCTTTAACAGTCTGGCAGAATTCTATGCTAAAACTATCTGGCCCTAGGTCTTTTAAATGTGTGTGTGGGGGACTTTAAATAAATAACTGCTTATATTTCATTGTGGCTTATTGGTCTCTGTAAAATACATAACTGATATTAATTTATCTTTAGTACATAATATATATCAAGAAAATTTTCAGGTTGTTAGAGTATAGATTCTTAAAGTCTATCCTTATGATTCTCTGAATTTTTTCTGTTTCTATTGCCGAGTTTCCCCCTCTTATTTCTAATTTTGTTTATTTTGATATTCTTTCTCGGCCTTTTACTAATTTGGATAAAATTTGTTAATCTTATTTGTTTTAATCATAGAGCCAACTATTTGTACTGTTTTTGGTTTGTTTGTTTGCTTTTATTTCATTGATTTCAGCCCTGATTTTGATTATATATTACTGTCAGCACCTTTTGGATGTGATTTCCTCTTGTTGCTTCAAAGCTTTCAGATGTACATTCACAGTATGTGGTATTTTTTTTTACATGTAGACATATAGTATTATGAACTTGGGTCTGAATTTATTGAATTCCACATGTTTGGGTTATGTTGTATATTCATTTTCATTCAAGTATAAAGTGTGTTATATGTATTGATTTGTGACTTTACAAATCTTTCCCTAGTAAAGAGTTGTTCAGTTTCCAGATATTGTTAGTCACCTGTTGTTGATTCCATGTTTAATCTGTAGAGAATGACAGGACGAAAGATATTATTTCAATTTCCTTTGTATCAGTGTTGGAGAATATTCAAATAGGTGCAGAGAAGAAAGTAAATTCTTTTGTATTTAGGTAAAATTTTCTGTAAATATCTATATGTTCATTTACTTTATTATGACATATTTAGTATTCTCTGTTTAATTTTTGTCTGTATATTTTAATATAGTTGAGTGGGTGATTGAGGTTTTAGACTATGAGTGTTTGTGGTTAAATATGTGATTTAAGCTATAATAATGTTTCTTTTATGAACTTGTGTGACTTTATGTTTTCCTATCTGTTGTAGAATATTATTTTAAGCTGTGTTGTATTTGTTTATGATCTGGAACATTTGTTTAATGCTGTAAAGATGTGTTTCTTCTACTTATGCTGCATTGGTTTAACTCTGTGAAGATGATTCTTTGCCTGACTAAAACACCTGATGGTCTAAGAAAGGATAGGTAGGGCTGGCAGGCAGTGACAATAATAGGAGGAGAAAACTGTTGGAAAGGGGGAAAGGGCAAAGAAGAAGAAGGAGAGGAGGACATCATGAGCCCAGTCAGCCATCGAGTAAGAGTGATAGTAATACACACAGAAGATAAATAATTAGATAAATAAATAAACAGAGGCAAATGTAAGATGGGGTAATTTAAGATAAGAAATAACCAGAGATCTACAAGGATGACCCCAAATCTAAGCAGTAGTGGAGAGGCTTCCTTAAATTCCCTTTCTCTATAATGAGATTGATGACTACCTTGTATACCATCCTAGAGCCTTTATCCAGTAGCTAATGGAAGCACAAGCAGATACCCACAGCTAAATACTGAGCTAAACTCCTAGAATCCAGTTGCAGAGAGGGAGGAGTGATGAGCAAAGAGGTCAAGACCAGGCTTGAGAATCCCACACAAACAGCTGACCTTAACAAGGGGAGCTCATGGCCCCCAGACTGATAACTGGAAAACCAGAATAATACTGACCCAGACTCCCTGAATGTGAGTGTTAGTTAGGAGGACTGGGCAGTCTGTGGGGCCTCTGGTAGTGGATCAGTATTTATCCCTATTATACAAATGGACTTTGGGAGCCCACTCCACATAGAGGGATACTTTCACAGCCTAGAAACATGGGGGAGGACCTAGGCCCTGGCACAAATGATATGACAGACTTTGAAGATCCCACATGGAAGGCCACACCTTCCTGGGGAGCAGAAAGGGGATGGAATGGAGGTTGGGAGGGAGGTAGGGTAGGAGGGGAGGGTGCAGGAAATGGGATTAACATGTAAAAGAAGCTTGTTGCAAATTTAAATTAAAAAAATAATAAAAATATAAGTAAAGCTGCATAGAAGCAAAACAAGATAAGGCTGTCCATGATTAAAATGAAAAAGACTCTGTGTATAATTTATCTGGGAGCTGGTTAGTGCCTACCCCCTTGTACCAAGGAGAGAAGTAGCAAAGAGTAAAGATTAAAAATAACCCAAAACACATATCTCTTGCTTAGTTTGGTTTGATGTTTACTTCCTCAGATATGAATATACTTACACCAGCTTGCCTATTAAGTCCATTTTCTAGGAATATATTTTTCACCTTTTACTCTGAGGTTATGTTTATCCTTGGTGGTGAGGTTGGATATATTAGAAGAATAGATACTGTATCCTTAATGGCAACTGAGACTAAAGATATTGAGAGATGTCAATAACCAATGATTGTGGATTCCTGATACTTTGTTGCCTAGTGGTGTGGGGTGGTAGTTCTTGTGTTCAATGGATGTGTGTGTGCTTGTGTTAGTGTGTGTGTTTGTGTGTGTGTGTGTGTGTGTGTGTGTGTGTGTGTGTGTGTGTGTATGTGTGATTCCAGATTTTGGTTTTGGTGTTCTGAAATTATATATTATGTCTGTTTCCAAGATTGTAATTTACCTCTTAAAGTTTGATTTACATATATATATATATATTAATTTAGATTGACCATGGAATGCTTATTTTTTTTCATTTATGGTTTGCTGCATATCTGACCTGGTATCTAGCATTTCTGCAGGGCATTTGGCCTTTCTGGCTCTGGAGTCTAAATTGATAAGTTAGTTGTAATTCTCATAGGTCTGACTTTTTATGTAACTTGGTTTTATATTTTTAACCATTGCTGTTTTTAATATTCTTTTGTTGTTGGTATTGTTCTATAATTCTAATATTTTGATTGTTCTGTGATAAGAGTACTTTTTTTCTAGTACAATCTGTTTGGTGTTTTGTTTATTTCTTGTATTTTAATAGACATCTCTGTCTTTAGGTTAGGAAAGTTTTCTTCTATGATTGTATTGAAAAAACTTTCTCTGTTTCTTTGCTTTAGGTTTCTCCTCCTTCATTACCATCATTATTCTTAGAATTCATCTTTTCATAGTGACTCAGAATTCCTGTGTATGTTGTGTCAGCAGGTCTATAGATTTAATATTTTCTTTGACCAAAGTGTACATTTATCGTATTGTATATTCCCTATCTGAGATTCTCTCTTTCAATTCTTCCATTCGGTTGGGGAAGTCAGCCTCTATAGTACCTACTAGAAATCCTAAGTTTTCCATTAGTAGAATTCCCCTAATTGTTGCAGTTGTTGATGATTCTACTCCCATTTTAAAGTCTTGAGCATTTTTAATAATTTCATTCCACTATTTGTCTTTTCCCAGATTTTAGGGACTTTTTTTCATTTCTTGTTTAAGGAATGATTTATCATATTGAAAAAGAATACTTTAAAGTATTTTTCTTGTTCTTCAGCTATGGTGGAATAACCAAGGCTTGATGTAGTAGGATTGCTAGGCTCTAGTGGAGCATTTATTATTCTGTTGGCTTAATAATGAAAAATTAATTGAAATTATAGAGCAACTTATATTACTTGCAATATTTACTCTAAAACTATTTTAAAATCAATCATAAAAAATATACATATTGCTGGGTATGTTGGCTCATGCTTTCAATACCAGCACTCAGGAAACAGAGACAAGTGAGTTCAAGGCCAGTCTGTACTACTGAGTGATTTACATATATACTTTCTATATTTTACCATCTTGCAATTTCCAGTCTTAATCCACAAAACAACAATGAGTTGGACAAATGAAAATAGGTAAACTCTCTTGAACAGTTACAATTTAAGGTAGCTGAGATTCTATTTTCCATTTCTTTAGTATAAAATTCAAAGAAAATCAAAGAAAAGTTAAAATTTTAAGCGTTTCCATGCATGATAACATTCTGCTGTAAGTGTTGTTGTTGTTTTTTTTTCCTATTATATTCTTTTAAGTTTTTGGGTCTTAAATGGACATTAACTAATTCTGTCCTTCAACTATAGAATTTCTTACATACATAAAGCTCTTGCATCAATCTCTAACAATAAAACCATTCAACCAAACAACTGTATAATTTATATTACTATTAAATATTTATTATCTAAAACATATCATCTATAGATTTTTATCATAAATATATTTTACTTTATTGATAAATATGTAAGTAATTTTATAACAATTTATTTTAGCTTCTTATTTGCAAGGAATTCATATTTTCTTTCTATTCCCTCTTTTCCTTTCAATGTAGGACTCTATCACTGAAATACCGAAGAAGAAAACCTATGATGAAATATACATAGACTAACCCGTTTTAAGGTAATTTTTTTACTCTTTTATATATGAAAATGTTATACAAATATTATTTGTTATTATGTATCTTCTATGATAATGAAGAGACAGTTATACATAACACAGGGCCAGGTTTCAACTGCATTTGAAATTCACATTTAAAACCTTTCAACAGTTAATATATATATATATATATATATACATATATATACATACATATACATATATGTATGTATATATATACATATGTATATATACATATCTATATGTATACATATATACTCCCTACATATATATACATATACATACATATATATATATGAGAAAGATATATATTTATATATCTTCCTCCTATTTGTTCTTCAATATAAAGTCTTGTGTAGTCATAGCTCACTCTAGATTCAAACTTATAATTTCATGTACAGTAGATTACCTTTGAAGTTATAATCCTTCTTCTAATTTGTGGGATTATATTGGTATGTCATGATTACTGGTTAATGTTTGTCCCTATATGAATAAGATTGTAGTTGTTATGGGAGTTAAGAATTATAGTTATTGACAGCAGTTTATATTGTATATGCTACCATCTAAATATTAATATATAAACTAAAATGTTATTGAGAATTTACCTCTCTCTTCAAAATGTAAGATAAATACACATAAAATAATATGTATATTTTGCATATATTAAAACATATCTTTATCAATTTTTTAGATGTATAAACAAGATAAAATATTCAATTAAATATAATAATTTGTATCTGTAACATGTCACTTAGGAAGAAAGGTTAAAGCAAGAAACTTGCTTTAATATGACAAAATTATGGCCATATTAAGGTAAATAGTGTGTCCAGCCCAGCCAGACCTACAGTGTGAGACCCAGAATCAAACAAGCAAAAGTAAAATAAGTAAAATCCAAGTTAAATATTCTTATTTCTAACATTGATATGATTGTAGTATGTTATTTTATTTAGTATGTCATTAATTTTGAAAGTCTGCAATAAACACAAACTTGCAAAATCCACATTGATTGGCAATCAATTTCATGGAAAGATGCAGAAACAAATTCTGGTTTGACATTCTTTCCCACTTTATTCCCTCCATACCACCATCAGCAATCCTTTAGAACTAACAGCTGGGGAATCTACATAAGGAAACTTGGCACTCTGAATGTGGGTGACAGTTGGAGGCTTAAATAATTTGTATTTATCCCTAGTGCATGAATTGGCTTTTTGTGGAGCTCATTCCCAAAGGAGGGATGCCTTGCTCAGCCTAGATACAGAAGGGAGGGCTTTGGTCCTGCCTCAAGTAACTTGACAGACTTGTTGGTTCCACATGGGAGGCATTATCCTCCATGAGGAGTGGATGTTGGGGTTAGGAAGAAGATGGGAGAGTGCCAGATGGGGAGGAAGGAGGATCTGGGATTGTTATGAAAATAAGATTGTTTTAAAAATAAAATAAGTAAGACTGATAAGGATAGTCTAATATTAGCCTAGCTGAAAGTTTCAAGCAAAATCCTTTTCTTTCTTTCTCTTAGTGCTATCAAATATTTTATATTCACATGTATTACAAAAATGTTTTAAATTTTTCTTAAGATATCAGTGAACATCAGATAAAAACTTAAGTATAGTATATACTGTGAGATTTGGTTTATGAAATTTAAATAAAACAATGAAAACATAATCACATTATTACCAATAAATAGAAATTTTCACTCCTAATTGTGAGTATACCAGACCCAGGTATTTTCTGTTTGTTCATATAAAACAGAAAGCTATTTTTTATGTTCCAGGATGCAAACTCAACATATAAGTTTGATAGTTGAACAACTGTATGGTATTTTTGTAATAAATTGCTTAATGTGTATTAATTTCATAATCTCTTCATCTGGACAACAGGTCATCTTGGCTGGTATATTTATGCCATTCTTCATGTTGAAACAATTTCCCTGACTTTATTCCAAAACTGTTATAATTGACTCAGAAGTTTTACCTGCATAGCAAGAATGTGTCACAGTTTTACTGTGGACTCCAGACTTTCATTGGAGAAAACAGGGTTTTGACTAGAATAGGAAAATGATAATACTGTTAAACTATTAAAATCAATCCATGGCTCTTAGAGTCCACCACTGCAAATAGAGGAAGAAAACACAGCCGAGAGAGAGATGTATTCTAATGCTGTGTGGCTAGATAGAGACTCGGGCAAAGGCCTACATCACACAGATTTCATGTTGAGTCCTAATTAATCTTTGGATCTTCTCAGGTACTCCTGAATTTTAAAATAAAAAATAATATTGTAAGACTTAACTGTCAAGTGATTTGTATAAGTAGTTTAGAATTCAGACTAATAAGTTGAAAAAAAAACATTTTCATTATGCCAGTTAATAATGTTTCCAAATTCTTGAAAAATTATACTCCCTAACAAAATATCTTAGTAATCTCCTAAGAATGGGCTTAAATTTCATTTTCGGTTGTCTTTACAAAGTTTTTTTCTATTCAGCAATGGTTCTACTTTAAATTAATGATGTTTTCATGCACAATACAAAATATATCTGAGAAGTTTTAATTTATAAAACTAAAAAATGATAGTAGCATTTCAATAATGGTCAATAGTTCATTAACTCTAAATTGTATTTCATTTAAGTGAAAGTTAAAGTGTATGGATAATATTGAGTAAATCATGCTTAAGCACAGAAAGCACAAAGTTAATATCTGAACTCATATGGGAATTAGAATCTATAAATATTTATAAATGACCATAAGTATATATATATATATATGTATATATATATATATATATATATATATATATATATATATATATATAGAGAGAGAGATGGTAGAGAGAGAGAGAGATGGTAGAGAGAGAGAGAGATGGTAGAGAGAGAGAGAGAGAGAGAAATGCAAATGACCAAATCTATACTCATTAACATACTCTGTGCATCTGTATTTGATTCTTGTTGGTCAGTGCATTTACTGCTCAAAATTACTACAAGCTATGTGTAAGTTTACAAGACCTTCGGCTACAAATGAAATGCATGAGTTCATATGATTTTAGAGAGTTTATTTTAACACAATTCAAAACAACAAATAGTAATTCTGTGTTGTGCTCAGCATGCGCTGTGTGTCTTTATTGGGAAAACTCTCCATAGCTGGCATGAAAAGAACCATGGCTTCACCTGCTCAGGATATTGACTAGCTCCTCTGTGTTTCCTTTGACTTCATGGGACCCTGGTTTCTCTATTCACTTGCTGAGATTGGCATGCCCTGTTTCATGGACAAGTTTTGTAATTCATGAGGTGACAGCAAGGGCTTCCTTCTTACAAATAAGTGTCTTTCTCAATAACCTTGTTGATGCACCACTTGTCTGGCTGCAAGAGTCTGGGGTTTAGAGAGTTCTACTTGAATCCCTGAGAATGTTTATCTCTCTACATGAAGCTGAAGATTTATAAGCATGTTTTATTCTCTGAGCGACAGAGTCAAGCAGACCGTTTATGAGAAAGAATATGATTATGGACTTTCAGGCTTTTTGCACTTTTCTTGATGACCAACATTACTCAATCTTCAAAGTCGAACATTTATGCCTCTCTCTTACTCAATAGTGACAGCTGTTTGAAACATGTCTCAGTGAATAAATAACACTCATCCAGCATGCAGTAAATCTTAACTCTCCATTTTCAACCAAAAATTTCAACTTTTCTTAATTAAAAAAAAACAAGAAAATAAAACCTTAACAATTTTATATTAAAAAGAACAAGGGGAAGTTTCTGGACCCCAGTCAATTATCTGGGAAACCAGCATAGGACAAACCCAGACTGCTAAATGTGGGTGTTAGTTAGGCGGACTGGGCAGTCTATCAGGCCTCTGGTAGTAGATTAGTATTTATCCCTAGTATACAAATGGACTTTGGGAACCCATTCCACATAAAGGGATACCTCTCATCCAGGATATGGGGGGGCTAGACCCTGCTCCAAATTATTTGACAGACTTTGAAGACTCCCCATGGAAGACCTCACCCTCTCTCAGGATCAAAAAGGGGATGGGATGGGAGTTGGGAGAGGAACAGGGGAGGAGGGGAGGGTTCAGGAACTGTGATTGACATGTAATCCAGTTTGTTTCAAATTTAAATAAAATGTTATCATAAAAACTAAATAAAGGATATTTTTAATAAAAGAAAAAGAAAGGAAGGAAGGAAAGAAAGGAAAGAAAGAAACCCCGTGCCCACTCCCCACTCACAAGTTTCATGTTGATTCTGTGGATTGAAGTCAGATTATCAGACTCAAGTCAAGCACCTTAAACTCCTGAGCTTTATCTCCTTACCATATGGCTTGAAATGTATTGGTTTATTGCCCAAATATGTATTTTTAAATTCAAAGGAATGAACCCAGGACCTTGTCCAAGTAAAGCAAACACTCTACCAGGGATTTTTGTGTCAATTTTACAAAATAGTTCTGTACCATCATGCATGTGTTATGTATGTAACTAATAGTTAACTAAAGAGATTACAGACAACAAGGCGTAGTAAACACTTGCTTGAGCTTGTTATGTTATTGCGTTTTCTCTGCCTTAAATATTTATGCATACTCCTTTGAGTATTACACATGGTGTTATTCTACTTTCCAAATATGGACGGGACTTCTCAGCCTTTTGCTGTAACAAGGATAGGAACTATCATGGCGTTAAAATAGCACTGGGGTATATGTTACTTACTGTATTATAAGCACCTAGCTGTTGCTTTGTTTATGCTTATACATTATTGAAATGTGCCTTATTACATGTAAGTTTCAGAGCTACTAAGAAAGCAATTGCTAAGCATTAACTGAAACACATGATTCAGGAAATGCACAATAGGTTTGTTAAAGTATAGATTTTCATTGTGCTTTATATAATGATGGTTTTCTTGTTTGTTTTGGTTTTGGTAAGGGGATTGGTGGGTTCTTCTGCATTGCTCAGCCTGTTAGAGAATTCTATAAGCACTAAAATCAGTATCCAAACTCACAATCTTCTCTCACCTCTTCAGTATCATTATATTTTATCAGTGTGTGCTATTTTTAAAGTTTTATTTTATTCATAATGATATGTTTTTGTGTATTGCTATGTATAGATGTGTGCATATGAGTAATAGGACATTGGAGGCCAGAGACATCAGATGTCTTGCAGATGGACTTACAGGTGCTTTCTGAGCCACCAGATGTAGTTGTAAAGAATCAAATTTGGTATGAAAGTGTTATCATAGTTCAAGTTTTAATCCCAACACTCTGAAGACTGAGACAGGCAGATCTCTATGACATGGAGGCCAGCCTGGTCTACAAATAGAATTCCAGAACAACTAGGGTTGTTATACAGTGAATGCCTGTCTCAAAATTCACGAGACCAAAATGACAGCAATATTAAAAAAAAATCAGTGTCAATTTTGGATCCTCTGGAAAAACAGTAAATATCATTAACAACTGAGTAATCTCTTCAATCCAGAACTGTACATTTTTTTCATGTTGTTATTTTATGGAATGGATTGTTTCAAAAGGACATAGTCATTAGGCTTGATGAAATTAATTGTCCATGTGAATGTTCCTGAGTACCTGTGGCATTGGCACTGTGGTAGGCTCTTCTGCATGGCAGAGATGTATATATAAAGGCTCTCATTTACCTATGGTGCCTTCAACTACCCAAGCTTTGTCACAGAAGAAATTACAGAGCATATTCATCTAGACAGAGTAAGCTTCCACACATAGGCTCTTGAGTTATAATTTTTCTACTTTTGAAAAATGAATATTTTCATTCTTGAAATGTTCACACTGCTATAGAGAGAAATATGGTCAATACTGCCACCCAATTATCCCAACTTGTTACTCAGCCTCCAATATAACACCCCTGGCAACTTATTTATTTATTTATGATAACAAAGTAAGTTAATTTCAACTGCCTATACATGCATGGATATGTGTTCTATTTCAGCTTTCCTAGTGGCATATACCTTCCTGTGCTCACTGCTGTTGCATTATCTGTTCTGTCTCTGAAAAAAGAATTATATTAAACATTTGTGCTTGTATCAAATCTAGGCACATCGATCTTTTAGAACCTCTTTGATATAGCTTCACAAGTTTATATTAAAACTGGAGATTATTACAATATATTGTCATCCACTTCTATGCTATACCAAAAAGGATGTATCATCATTGCTCTGTGTGATTTAAAAGAAGGTAAGAATATTGTCCTAGCCAGGATGTGAATTTTATTTATTAAGCCTTCTTATAAGGACAAGAAAAGCCATTGTGCATAACTAAAGACATACCTACTCAGGAAATGCCATTTAATTCTGATTTAATATGGTCCCTGGACACCAGAAAATCACATCAGATTCAAAATAAATGCATATGGTTCTTAAGTTCTAAAGTTTTATTTTCCAAATTTTTGTTTATGCAGTAGGGGGTATTGAACATATCACATTAGTGCTGACTACATTAAAGACAGTATCATATGTTCTCTGTCTCTGTCTCTATTATGAAAGAGCTTATTTCCTGAGTTTCTCCATTCCTTCACTTGCCCTGCTTACCTTAAATTTTTGAATATTTTCCTCCCTAAAAAAAGAAATCACTGTTGAAAATGCATTTTGATAATAAACTATGAACAGGACTGTTATGAGTAGGTTTTCCCTGCCAGTCTGGCCCCACCGCAACACCAGATCCAAATAACACACAGAAAAGCTGTATTAGGTATAGAGCTGTTGGCTAGTTACTAATTTCTTATTGGCTAGCTCTGTCTTTAATATTAACACATCTCTATTAATCTAAGTATTTCCACGTGGTCTCATCTTACCAGAGAGAGGCCCCAGCAGTCTTCTCTCTCCATCCTCCATCTTGATTACCTCCCTACTACTTCCTCTCTCCAATTCCTGCCTATCTTGCTGTCATATTGACCAACAGTGCTTTATTCATTAAGCAGTAAGGGAAACACATTTACAGAATGACATCATCATCACAGGTCAAAGAAGGTTTTTTTTTTTTTTTCTAGAATAACGACCTTTTGATAAACAAAACACAGATACTTAGAACACAAAATCATTACATGTATGTATTTTAAACAAACCATATTATCTTTATATCTTCGCCCAAATTATAAAATTACAGAAATTCATTTGGCTTAAATAATTTCTAGAAATTCCCTTAAGGCTCTAGGAGTTTGAGTTTCGCTGATGTTGTGGGAGCATGATCTTCTTTGAAATATGTTGACATGGTGCTTCAGCCCAATGTGGGCATGCGTCAACACAGAAACGCAGTGCAGTGTGACAGGTTTGACAGACTCCAAGTGGAACACTTCAGCATGTGAAATAAAACGTGAGGTTTTCCTTTGTGAGTTGTTACTTTGTTTTCCATTGATTGTGGAATTGCCTTCATTAGTTTGTGTAGAATGAAATATTTCATGGTGGGAATAATGTTAGTAGGTTTTTAAGAGGCAGTTTATATATAGTAAGAAACATTTATTTGTTTTTCTTGATTGCACTGCTGAAACTGCAATATTTCAAACAAAAATATGTAAATACTGCATGGTGCTCAATATTTCAGTAAGTCATAATAAATTTTTAATTGAGCTATGTCAAATGTTTAACTGTGAATTTAGAGATACAGTCATAACTGGCAGCTCTGTCTTTCAATGCTTATTGCCTCTATGACCTTAGATGATTAGTGTAGTCTTTCTCAGCCCTAGATAAGTGATTTGATGATCACCTATGGGGAAATGATTGGTTCTCAAACAATTTTCCATAATAAACTTGCAGTTATCTTATTTCAAATCATAGATAAGATCGTGAAGTTTATTTTAATGGTTTGCTTACTTAATTTAAGAATTCTGCTTGTTTTAGATATTTTTAAATGTTCAATTTAATCTTCCTACATTTTTTGAGAAATCAAAGTAATTGAATTCAATTAGTATGTTTTTAGGTCTGTTTTATGCATAAATCTATCACGTTTCAAAGAGGTTTTTAATTTAAGTTAGTCTGATACATGATCAAAGGTGCTTTATTAATAATACTGACAATCATATGTCATTGTTAAATATGTATAGGTAAATATTTGGATATTAGAATTAATTAAAAAGACAATAAAAGATGATAACAAAATATCAAATTGGTACCCAGAGCTGATGAGGACTATGTGACTGTCTACCAATTATAAAATTGTCTAGAAAAGCTGGAGCATGTCTTTCCAACACACAACAGTTTCATGGAGAAAGAGTCCAAAGGCAAGGAAAAAGAGTAAAGGTGAATTCATCCCTCTCAACTCAGCATAGACTCAGCTCCATTCTTGTTCCCTTCTATTTGTTTCACCATCTGGCTATATGGATGACATGGAGGTGTGAACATCTGGGGCCCTGTGATCACGTCAGTTAAAAACAACTTTACACATGTCGGAGTCCTGTCATGTGCATGAAAAGGGTTCATTGAAACCGAAGCCATTACACAACACTTTCAAGAGCAACTATTAAGCAAGAAGTATGAACTATACTCAAATCACTTCTAAGGAATGCATTTAATTACTCACTATTATCATATTATCACTAGCAAAAGATGGCTGTTTGTCAATTTCAATTGTTGCTTTACATGAGAAATTCAATACAGAGCACCATAGTTCCATCTGGGTAAAAAAGAGGAATAAAAAGCACAAATGAAATTTATGTGTGCTCTTAGTTTGGTTCTCTAGCTAAGTTCTGTGAGAATATTTTTTTATTCAAAATACTTTAAAAAGAAATATAAGCCTCATGAAGTACATAGTGTTCACTACATGATTAATAAAACAACAGATTAGTAATTATTTCACATAATTTTCATTTATAGCCAATCTTCTCTCCAATAAAAACCCATGACCAAACATTAAATTAACTTAACTTTTTTCTTATTAAATTATATTTGAAATTTCTTCTAAAAAATAAACTTCAGACAAGAAAGTTACTGCTTTCATACTTTTCTTCACCTACCCTATGTATGCTTAACAAACAACATTCTTTGCCACAATTTTCTATGTAACTTTTTACAAGTTAATAATAATATACTGTGAATGTAAACAATGACTAATACTAAATAATACTTAATTTTTGAAATTTCCGGGACTTGTGTTTGGACTGAGGTTCAATGTCCATGTATTAAGATGTAGTTATGATTTAAATTGGAAGACTGCACTTTTGTTGTTTCTCCCCTAATTTCTGAAAGTCAATCATTATACAAGAGAACAAACAAACAAACACACACACATACACACATACACACACAGAGTGAGAAAGAGAGAGTTTCTCTTTTTATATCTGTCTTATCTTTTTTTCTCTTTCTATCTCTCTAAATGTGTTTCTCTTTATCTCTTTTATTCTGTCTTGGCTTTCTATTAGTTTTCTCACACATTTCTTAGGAAAAACCTCATATAAAGACTGTTGAATTTGGGACATTGATGTTAGAGAGATAAATCATATGATAAAATCCCATTTTTGTTATTTAGTAGTAACAAATTTCTCAGAGTAATGCCTTCGTATTTCCACCTGAGTAAATTTCATTTGTGTTTGTTTTAGGAACAAAACATTTATAATGTTGTGCACAGTGAATTTATAATTTCATTAGACGAACAATGAATATTCTTTCTAAGATATTATGTGGCTCCTAACTCTAATTTTTACATGTATATTTGTATTAGTGTGAGGGTGTCTATACAGTAAGGAGTCTAAGAATAGCCCATATGGAGTTGGAAAGTAATATAACACAGGTGTCTTATTAAGGTTCTTATTGCTATGATAGAAGCAGGGCAGGAACTCAGGGCATGCATCAGAAGGCAGGAACTGGGGTAGACACCATGGAGGAACACTGCTAACTGAGTTGTTTTCTGTGGCTTCCTATGTCTGCTTTCTTACATAAATGTAGATCATGCCTTGGTGTGGCACAAAATGTTTATGAACTAGACCATCCCACATCTGTCATTAATCAAGAAAATGCCCTGCAAACTTACCTAGAGCAATATGGGATAGGCATTTTCTCAGTTGAGGTACCTCTTCCTACGTAATTATAGCTGGTGTCAGGTTAACAAAATCTAAATAACTCATCAAGTGGTATGAAAGCTGAAGATGGAGTACTGCCTGCAAAGAACTTAATGCATTCTACAAATTCAAATGTGACTTAAAATATATACTTCCAAAATAAACTATTAACAGATGTGGGATGAGTAACTTTAAAGATGGGGAAGAAACGAGTCCTGAAGACAGGTAAAACAAATCTACTACATACAACACACACACACACACACACACACACACACACACACGCACACACACACACACATTCCTGGGGTGGGTGGGAGAAAGAGAGACAAAGACAGAAAGAGAGAGAAGATTTTTTCAAAGTATTTTTTCATTGTTATCAAAAAATGGAAACAAAATATCATCTCTTCATTAAAAATAAAAAGGGTAAAACTCAAAAATAGAGTCAAAAAACTCAAAATAGAATTTGAGATTAGAACATCAGTTATAGCTCCCATTAGATAAAGACTTTAGAAATGAAAATGAAAAGTAGGTATAAATACTGATCTATTACTGAACTATTACCAGAGGCCCCATAGACTACTCAGTCATTCTAACTAATACCCACATTCAGGGAGTCTGGGTCAGTACTATTCTGGTTTCCAAGCTATCAGACTGGAGTCTGTGAGCTCCCCTTATTCAGGTCAACTTTTTCTGTGGGTTTCTACAGCATGGCCTTGACCCCTTTGCTCATCACTACTTCCTCTCTGCTTCTGGATTCCAGGAGTTTGCTCAGTATTTAGCTGTGGGTGTCTGCTTATGCTTCCATCAGTTACTGTATTAGGGTTCTATAATGGCATATAAGGTAGTCATCAATCTCATTATTGGGGAAGGATATTAAAGGAAGGACTTTGGAACCCATTCCACATAGATGGATACTCCCTCAGCCTGGACAAATGGGGAGGGCATAGGTTCTGCTCTAAATAATGTGATAGACTTTAAAGATTCCCCATGGAAGGTCTTACCCTATCTGGGGAACAGAAAGAAGATGGGATGGGGGTTGGTGGAGGGAACAGGGCAGGACATAAAGGTGCAGGAACTGTGATTGGCATGTAAAACAAGCGTCTTACAAATTTAAATGAGAAAACACTAAGACAGGAAAAAATAAATGGAAACTAATGCAGGTTTAATGATGCTCTACATACAGATGTTAAAATAGTTCCAAATATAAAGGAGTTTAATGGGATTCTATTGTTAGTTCTTCAGAACTAATACATTTTCAATTGCATTTAAGTTTGTAGAATGCATTTAAATATTGTGACACTGAAATTCTCAAGCAATTTCTTTAAAATAGAGAAGTATAAGAAATCATAACATTTAGAATCCTTGTACAGAATAGGACATGTGAAAGGTCAAATCATTAATTAGCTTTATGTTCTTTTCTTGGTCCTGGGAACAGAATCCAAGAAATTCTACATGAGATTCAAGCCTCAGGATGGCTGGATTTTGTGTTTCTGAGACTGGGTATCTTTGTACAACTTAGTAATCTTCTGAGTCTGTTTCCAAATGATAAAATTTTAGGCATATATCCTGATCCATTAATTTAGATGACTGACCATACATACAACATCTGGCCTATATATATTTCAGATGTCAACTGTGACAAAATACATCACATTTTTTCACTAAGATCTTATTGCTACACTTTTTTTTTATTTTTTTATCTAAAAATATCTGTCTTCTCATTCTTGTAAGATGCATCAATATGACATGTGTTTGTTCTCATACAACTCATAGAAGTAGGTCAGAAGAACACTGGTCACAGTTAACACAGTGATACCTGCAAAAGAGAAAAAAAGAAACCCAAAAGGGAAAAGAAGATCAAGGACAGGACTCAAGATTCATGCAGTGAACACAAATTCCAAGAAAACTTTATACACTTCCTAAACATAACCAAAACATAACTTGAAGGGCACTTTGACAAAACCTTGTAACTACAATATAATGGTAATTACATATTGAAATTTTCCTTTCTTCATTTTCTAACATAGCAAAGCTGTGTGAACATAATAGTTATGGTTATTTCAAATAAATATCTTTAGCTTATATTCAATTCAGGAGTGCCTTGCCTGAGGATTCAAGTTCACAAAGTAATGAAACATATATATCATTTATGACAGTAAAAATAATTATAAAAATAAATGCTGAATGCCTTCTTTTTCCAGCCTGTCTGCAAGTAAAGGCTTGTGTGTGTGTGTGTGTGTGTGTGTGTGTTTGAGTGCACACATTTGTGTCCAGTGTTAATTATATGAAAGAAGACAAATATTTTAATATCACTGTTTAATCTTTCAAATAATCTTCATAACACAGAAATGGTGATTTCCATGTTTGATAAAACAAAACTTCAAACATTTGTTTCTTTCACTAAAATAATTTATTTTTATTTTTACTCATTAAATGATAACATAATTTTTTTCTTTTCATTTTCTATTTTTTTGTTTGTTTGTTTGATTTTCGAGACAAGGTTTCTCTGTAATGCTTTGGATCCTGTCCTGCAACTAGCTCTGTAGACCAATCTAGCTCCATACTCATAGAAATCTGCCTGCCTCTGTCTCCTGAGTGCTGGGATTAAAGGCATGCTCCAGCAATGCCAAGCAAATCCATTCTTTTTAAGGTTATTGTAATGTCTTGAATTTTAGTATAATTCTTAGTTTTCATTACACTATAAAGACACATTATAATTATTAAGTTGAAATTCTTTCAATCTTAATCAGCTATTAAAATAATGCAGAATATGTTCATTGTGATCACAGTCATTAATCTGAAAATTACAAGAACTCTTTCTTCCAGTGTGACTTTGTAATCTATACACATGGTCCATAATTTTATTTCTATTGTAAAATGTAGAAATGTAGAGATTTTTTACAAAATCTCCCACAGTGCTTGTCTATGTGCTTTCCGCATTTTGTAGAATCTTGATCAATTACCACTAGGGGGAATTAAACCCACTGGAGTTTGAATTGATATTTTATAAAAATTTACCCAGTTGTACAACTCATTTCTTATTATGTATTTTGTTTTCATAATTTGTAGACTAGTTATTCTGTATATAGTATTTGTCACCAACAGTAGTAATATTAAAACAACTTATTCCTTTCATTAAAAAGATAAATACATTCCACATAAATTATTGGGCTTTGCTTTGCTGGACAATTTTGGAGAACACTGTACCAACATTTTATAAGGGGGAGCAGTAATTGATGACATGTATAATTTCTTTAGCATGTATACTTTTCTGCCTCCTTTTCCCCTATGTGAATTACTTTCTATTAGTAAATATTTATTCATATCGTGTATATATGTGTGTTTACATTAATGCTATAGAACATATATAGAAGTCGGATATCTACTTAAGAGAATACATATCTCCTTCTGCCAGGAGCATGTGGAGGGTGGCTTGCATCCTGGTGATATGGCTTGGTAGAGGACCCTTTTTTCTACTACATCATCATAATAAAATAATATGTAGATCCGTACCAACAAAAGCCTTCAGCAAAACTTTATGCTGCTTTTACTGTCTTACTATTTCTCTTTTCTGTCTTTGTATTTTCATTTTGAGAGATATGAGATGAATATTTAACTGTTGCTATACTATATTTTAGTTGAAGAATATGCATACCAATTATTAAGAAAACTGATCTCAAATATTTGGAAAACAATCAGTCACCTAATTAAACAATTAAGGACTGGCAGAGACCAGATAAATCTTCTAAGTAAAGTGCATCTATGTTAAAAAAGATAGCATCATAGATAGGATTCAATTAATTAAGCAATAAATTAGTAAAGCTAACATATTCATTTTCTGTTAATTATAATAATTTTCACTACATCATTTTCAATTGATACTTTGATAGTCAAATACTGTCTGATTCTCATTCATAACAATGACAGCAAATTGCAACTGTTTATTCATATACTTTACTTAAAACACTTGCATGTGTGAGTATGTCAATCTAAAATCTCTCTTGTGCATATTCACTTGTATGTATGAGAATGCACAAAACAATGAGTATGCATGAAATACCAGATGTAAGTGACTAGTGCTTTCCTTGTGTCTCTCAACCTTATTTTGAAAACAGGCTTCTATTTGTGTAGTTTGGAGCCTCTTCATTTCAGCCTGCCTGGATTCCATAGCCTCCAGTTTCTCTACAAGCACTGAGGATTCAAATACATGATAGTCTGGCTTTTTATGTTTGTATGAAAAATCTGAACATATGTCCTCATATGTGCACAGCAAGCAATTTACTTCATGAATCATGTAATTTAAAAGTGTATACGTTATCATCCTGGCCACAGTTTCCCCTCCCTCCTCTTCTCCCATTATCTATATCTCACCCCCCAAATCCACCCTATCATTCCATCCTCAACACACTTCTTCATTTCTGTTTTAAAAACATAGGTATCCCACGAGTGTGTTCAAAACATGGCATATCAAGTTGCAGTAAACAATGCTTATGTCCTTGCAAAGACCAGTGCCTTTATAGCTTTTTTGCCTTTTAATAAAATAAAAATTTATTTATGTTTCACCTTTTTATTTAGATTTGAAACAAGGCTGTTTCACATGTCATTCCCAGTTACCTCACCCACTATCCTTCCCTACCATGCCCGCCAAACCCCAACCTATCACCTTTCTGCTCCCCAGGGAGGGTGAGGCCATCCATGGAGAGTTTTCAGAGTCTGTCATATCATTTGAGGAAGGGCATAGGCCCTCTCCCATATGTCTAGGCTAAGAAAGTGTCCCTCTATGTGGGAAGGGCTCCCAAAGTCCATTTGTATACTAGGGATAAATACTGATCCAATACCAGCGGCCCGATAGACTGCCCAGTTCTCCTAACTAACACCCACATTCAGGGGGTCAGATTTGGTGCTGTGCAGGTTTCTCAGCTATCTGACTAGGGTGCATGAGCTCCCTCTTGTTTAGATCAACTGATTCTGTGGGTTTCTCCAGCCTGATCTTCACCCCTATCCTCATCAATCATCCCTCTCTGTTAAAAGACTCCAGGAGTTTGCCTAGGTAACACATGCTTATGGATACAACTTTGTATAGTAACCCAGTCTTGAATAAATATTTCAAACTCAGTTGATATTGATTCTCGGTAATATGAATAATTTAGAGAATTGTTGCATCCTGCAGGATGAAATTCTTTTCTCCAATAATTTCCTGTCAAGGGTTCACTCACATCACTGGCCCTCGTACTGGGCTGTGAAAAGTTTCATTTATTAAAGTTAGAATACGCTATTGTGGAACATGTAGTTAACCAGTCCAATGGAGTCTTCCACATTCCACTTCACAAATTTCCATTTCATGTCTGATCCAAAATATCTTCCTTTATTAGACAGGGAACTTTAAGATAGTTAAGGACATAATGCATTCTGATGCATTAATTCTTCTCATGGGGATAGCAGGTATTCATTTCACACAAAATTCATACTATTCTGTGGCTTTTCCTTCTTTGATCTTTTCTATCACCGGTGACTCCAAAGTTTCTAAGACTTTAAGACTCAATCTAATACCACAGTCATGCCATTTACATTATTCTTTATTTAAATTCATTCCAACTAAATTTCAAAATTGGTTTCACTATCCAAAACAAAACCTGGGAGTTCCTGAAACCCAGCCACTATTCAGTGTGTGTGTGTGTGTGTGTGTGTGTGTGTGTGTGTGTGTGTGTGTGTGTGTACTGTGTGTCCTATTTCTAGGCTGCAGTTGAGGTATTATGGAAAGGGAAATGTTATCCCTTTTATATATCATACTGTTGACATTGAACGTTGGCTGTTCTTACTTTTATCATTCATCTACTCAGCAAATATTCAGCAAATTTCTGCTTTACTTATACATCTGTCCTTGGCTTCAGGACATAAGCAGTTCATAACACTTAGGCAAGAATGACCTCGCACAGTGGAAATTGCCTTTTTATTGTTAGAGATAAGAATAAAATCATATGAGACAACGAAAATTGAGATGAAGGATTCATCAGAAGTGAGACACCACCTCCATGGCCCTAAGGCACATTAAGATTTTCAGTGATCCTACTGACAGACATTTGAACAGTGACTAGGAGAGAGACTGTCTTCCTTCTTGGTGTGTTGAAGTAGCATCTAGATTCACTATAGGATTCTTGGGAAGAACAAGTAAGAAAAACAGAGAGGATAAGAAACAAAGTGTATCTTCATATATATGAATCCATGTGTCTGTGTTTATATCACAGAGTGAACATTTGTGGCTGCACCCAATATTCAGTAATATGGATTTTTTCTTGTAAATATTAGATAATCATTTGAATATAAAATATTTCAAGTTGGAAAGAATTTTTTGTTATAATTTCAAGCAATCATCAGGTTAACAAAAAGAAATTGTATTTGTTCTTTAATCAGAATAATAAACTTTATCATGACAGCAACAAAAACCAGCAAATAAAACTGATGGGAGATTATGCAGCATAATTTGGTTTTTTAATAAATACTCTTTTAGCACAAATAGTGAAAGGGTAAGTTAGACAGTTGCCTAGCTAAAATGCAAGTTGTTTTAGGGTATTAACTAACATAGCCACGATTAGTGTATTCATGCTATAAACTTTGTTTAAAATCCTAAATTGTAAAATTAATATTGGAATTCAGATAGAAAACACACCAACAAAAGAGACACTCCAAAATATCCATAATGCAATGACATTCTCCATTTTCTTCCCGCATAATAAATACAAGTTCCCTGGTATAAAGTAGCACTATGGTGATTGATACCATGCAAAACATGATGCCATTAAGTACAGTTGATAATTAAATATGTGACCTATATTTCTTGAGACAAGAGTACAGAAATTCTTTGCCAAAGTAAATTCATCCATTCAATATAAGACAGAGATTTCAGAGCATCAGAATGTCATGGGCCATTGTGAAAAGTCACCTTAATTTATCTTCTGTGACATTTGCAACTCCTACAGATTTGGTGGGAAGCAGATACTGAATTGTGTTTCAAATTTTAGTGAAATATGAATTGAAAGTACTTCCTAGGGGATCATTATGTTTATAATTTAAATAAGTTTCATGTACTTACAGTTTTAAATCAGAAATTACAAGAAAAAACATATATTATACAATGTCTTGCCTTTATTGATTGTGGCCATCAAATAAATTTTAGTATGAACTGATTTTTATCAAATAAATTACTCCAGCTATAGGATAGAGTTTGAATATAATTTGTTGTTCAGTTTTTGATTTTAATTTAGTTATATTTCTCTCAGTCCTTTCTTAAGCCTGCCATACTCCCAGTACCACTCATGTTCAATTTCATGGCTTCTTTTTCAATTGTTACTGCATGCATATAAACATGTCTGTTCTTTAAAAAATCCCTTGAGCCCAGATGTATGTATGATTTGGAGATGATTGTTGACTATGGAAAACCAGTTGGTGTGTTCTTACCTCATCCATCCCTTGATTTACTAAGTGCTTGCTAATTTTTGTGTAGGGTTGAGGCCTCCTGAAATTTTCCCAATCCAGTTTGATTGTTCCCAAAACAGTGTTTAAACTCTTTCTTAGTAATTTTCTTTTATATTGCAAAATTATTTTATTTCTTCCTGATTTAATCACCAAAAACATTTGGCATTGTCAAGATTTGTTTGCTCTGGATATATTACTTGCTTAGAATTAGTATACTCTCCTTACAAAAAAGATATGTTTCAGAGATTGTTTATTTTTTTAAAAAAATTTTGTATATAACTATGGTAAGCAATAGAAGAAAAATTGGGACACGACATACAACCACACACACGTGTCTCTGCACAATTGAATCCACATATATGAGAAAAAAAACAAAAGTAAATCATATGACATGCACACATATGCATCAAAAAGAAGATAAAACATTAGAACTTTTAGCATATGCATAAAAGTTATATACAATATATCAGCTAATTGTAATATGATACCCGGCATTATATGTATGAAATTTATATACTTCTACCAAGGCATAATTATGGCATTAGGCAGGCAAGGGTTTAATAAGTCTTGAATTGAAAACAAAATTGCCTTGAAATTCAGACTCAATTTTACCCCAATTTTATATGTAAGACTATTGTAAACCCAAAACTGTGAAGAACTGAACTGTATCTAGGAATTTATATTAAGATCTTAACCTTCAGTTAAATGTGGATCTGACTCAATTTAGAAATATAACTTATATAGACTGTAGCCTCTTGAAATGCTATTGTTAGAACGGGGCACAAATCAATATGATCATCATTCAAGAAAAATAGAAAACATCAGATGAAAACTGAGATACAGAAGGGCAGGTCAGCAAAGAGTCAACTAAGAGACCGTTGTTTTCACACCAACAGAAACTAAGGTTTTCAGGCAATGTTCAAAAATTTGAAGAGGTTGGGCAGAATTCTTGCCTTCAGGTTTCAAAAACAGAATGTGATTCTGAAGAGAGAGTATCCAGAACTTCAGAAAGTATACTGCTGCTTTTAGCCCATTTTTTTATTACAGACCTAAAAGAACAATACTATTAGAATGTAGGGAAGAGTGAAAGTGAATAAGTTGCACGTTAAGCAATGAGGAAAAGGGTAGATTTGCAGGATAATGAGACTCTAGAAACCACAAACACTTTCATTTTTACTGGGATCTACAAATAAGGAGAGTAATCACCCACATGAGTGTAACAGTTTACAAAGCATTATAATAACATTTCATGAGCTGCTAAATATTGGATACCATATTACTGAAATAATATGTAGCATTTATCCCATGTACTAAAAGTCCTAATGAGCTTTGTTTTTCTTTTTTTTTATTCATCCATATATGTTCATGTGATATGCTTACATGCCTTTTTGTTTACATATATATGTTTTCTCCTACATATAAGTGCAGATCTACACATGTGCAAGTCTGTATGGAAGCTGAAGGCGGTTACAGGCACGTTTTTCCCGCCAGTCTTGTCCTGTCTCCTGCTATCCCGCCAGCCCCCAATAACACTCAGTGACTCTGTATTTCATACAATCCTGTTGCCTAGTTACTATAATTGTTTATGGGCTAGCTGTGTCTTAATTATTAACCCATTTCTACTTATCTAAATATTTCCACGTGGTCATATTACCAAGCACGGCAGGCCGGCATCTTGCTTTCTTCATGCTCTACATGCTGACTCCTCCTCACTACTTCCTCTTTCATCCTTGTCTCCTAGCCCCGCCTATCTTGCTTTGCCATTGGCCAAACCGTACTATTCATTAACCAGTATAGGAAACATATTTACAGAATAACATCTCCCATTATCTCTTCTTTTCTGTATAAAATAAAAAGAAGGGGTTTAACCTTAACATAGCAAAATATATCATACAATAGTTATCAAATAAGATTTACAGTTAACAATATTTAGTCCATTAACATTTTGTAAGACTTAAAGAAAATATCAACTGTCCTATCTTTGTGAGTCTAAAGTCTTATAAAACTATAACCATAACTATCTGTCTTCAATTCCTTCAAAGACCACAGAAGGATAATATATAAACTCTAGAAAGGCAGAGACAACTCACTGCCTGGTTTGTCACCCGAAGTTCTTCTGTAATGTTCCATCTTCAGCCCATAGGCCATAGTATGTTTGGCAGACTCTTCAGCAGAACAGGAAACTTTAAACTGTCCACCTGTATTGGCAGTTTGTCAGTAAATTTTTTCTGTGTCCTGTAGACTGTCTGGCTGTCTGGCAGGCTCTTCCATGAAGCAGGAATCCTGTAGCAATGTCCATCTTGTTTCAACAGTCACTTTTCTATGGCTCCTGCACGTCCAATTTATTCAGCATATAGTCAGTCTAGACAAGAGCAGTATCTTGTCCAAATGGCTAGTCTTGACATATTAGAAGCAAACTTCATTACTCGTTTCTTCAATGTTCATCTTCCATTCTGATGCAGTTGGTATTAACAGGATCAGTTGTGACTCACTGTCAAGAAAAAACCTAATCATTTTAAATGCCATATTCTGCTTGTCTTTGAAAGGTTTGAAGAATGCCTATTCATCTCAAATATCTCTACATATCTAGAAATCCTAACTAACTTAACTATAACTTCTTACTATTACAGGTAACTCTCTATAATCTGTACTAAATTATACATTACATTTTTTCAATGAGCTATATAAAACAATACCTAAACAAGAGGAGAAATATACATATCACAAAATTGACCTTAAATTATATCAATAAATTAAAATTCATTCCCAAACATAGTATTCAAACCTATACCATAATTCCCTTTTTACCTTTAAAAAGATTGCTTGTGGTCATAAACAATTTATAACCAAGCCCACTTAAATAAAAACAAACATTTATAAACAATATTTGGGAATTTGGATGTCATTCTTTCCAAACTACTTCCTGCTGGTAAGGGGTGCTGTCATGGGGATTCTAAGAAGACAGAAATCATGGCTGTATTCTGCAATGCAAGGCTGCTTTGTCCAAGTGGTTTTGAATGTTGGATCACCTGGGGCGCTGTTTCAGGGGGTCTTCCTTGAGCAAACCACATTAGTCTGGAGGAATCCACAGCTTTTCATTTTGTGTGGAAACAAAAATAGAAATCCTTTTCCCCAATAACTTGTCCTTAGGCTTAAATTTTGGAGTCAAAGCATTTTTAAAATATATATATATATATATATATATATGTGAATTAATCCAGCGGAATTTCTTTTATCAGTTGTTATTTCTTCAGCAGTCAATCAATTTAAAGACAACAGAATTGCATATAGAATCCAAAGTTTCTGTGTGCTTTCCATATTTACATGGCTTGTTTATTACTCTATTTCTTCTATTTTTACATATTTTGAGACAGGGTTTCTCTGTGTAACTGGAATTCACTCTGCATACCAGGTTTACTTTGAAATAACAGAGATCTGCTTGATTCTGTCTTCCTAGAACTGGGATTAAAGGCTTGTGCCACCACACCCAGCCATACTCTGTCTTTTTAAAATCATTTTATTTGTTTTCTCTTTCTCTCCTGATCCTACGTATACTTTAAAACACACGGTAAACCTTTAGCAGGTTGTCTTAATGTGAATCTGTCTTTATTGTAAGTCTTTATCTATTTCTGGCCACGTGTCTTTTATCTGGTAAACAATAACATTGCAAAAATAAAAGCCATAGCTGATTTAGCCATGGTCTACCCAAAATATCGCCGGCGGCTATTTTACCTACAGTATTGAGAGCTGTGCTCACTGCCTTGGTCTACGCTGCCATCCACAGCATCCTCCCGGCTTGGAGATATGGTCACTGCCATTGCCAGCTCTTGTACACACTAATAAATTGCTATCAGAGCTCTTTTAAAGCAATGCGGTTTTTTGCCACTTTTGCTGAGTCAGGAAATCTCCCTTAAAGGAACTGTGCAAATCTTTGTCTCTGGCAAAACAAATTCCAACTGAGAAAAATGTTGCGACCAAGAAGCCTTGCTTGTCCCTATTCTTTTGTTTCTAAAGCTATTTTTTAAGCTTTTGTTAAGTTTTAAGTGAAAGTTCTCAATCCCACTTCTGACACCATTATGTTATGCGCACGTTTTTCCCACCGGTCGGTCTGGTCCCGCAGTCCTGCTATCACGCCAGCCACCAATAACACTCAGAGACTCTGTATTTCATACAATCCTGTTGCCCAGTTACTATTATTGTTTATGGTCTAGCTCTGTCTTAATTATTAACCCATTTCTACTTATCTAAGTATTTCCACGTGGTCATCTTACCACAGCACAGTGGGCCAGCATCTTGCTTATTCCATGCTCTACATGCTGACTCCTCCTCACTACTTCCTATTTCATCCTTGTCTCCTAGCCCTGCCTATCCTGCCTTTCCTGCCTATCTTGCTTTCCCATTGGCCAAATAGTGCTTTATTCATTAACCAGTATGAGAAACATATTTACAGAATAACTTCTCCTATCAGAAGGCTAGTATTCAGAGTTTTTCTTAACTGCTATCTACATTGACAATTGAGTCAAGGTTTCTCAGTTTAACCCAGAACTCATGGATAGATATGAGATATATCAGGAATCACCTTATTTTGAGAATCCTTTGTTTTTAATTTCTGAATTAAAGTCGTTAGTGTTCTGGAGATCTGACCTGGAATGTCATAATATGAACTTTGCCCTTGGGACCCTCTCTTCAACTCCATAAGCAAAAAAAAGAACATATGAAGTAAGTTGCACTAACTTTAATTAACTAAAATATGAAATATTTATGGTTTTAACTAGAAGAACAAGCAATAACATTCTGGTTAATGATTCAAAACTACATTTTGTATAAGAGATGATAAAATTCTGATGTTTCTTAAAAACCTTGTTTCTATGATAATTATCATTAATACAAAATAGAGAAAAATGCTACATTAGTTAACTGTTTTGAAGAATATCTGGATGTCTGGCAAACTTTTTGAATTAATGAACTAATATTCATTATGTTTGTATTGTTACTGTTCTTTTAGATCTTATGACTAATATTTTAGTCAAGTGTCCCAGAATTTTATTTCTTCATTTATATGATTGAATTTAATATCTACTCTACCCTCCACTTACTACATATGTAATATATGTTTTCCTTCTTTAAACTTTTATTATATCTTGCTTTAACAGCTGACAGTAATAAATTATATGTGCAATCTCAATGCTCAGCAACAGAAAATCACAACATTGTGTCACATGACAAAATTATGGTCATTACCACAGGGAGTGAGTGGTATTTGTACAACAAAACTTAGCTTTTTTTCCAAGTATAGTTTATATCTATATTAATTTTCATGTCAAATATAGTTGGAAGGTAGTCTTAATAGAAGTATTCAAGTGACACTTAAAATTTAAACCAAGGCAACTTGTCATTTTTTTTCTTAGAAATACAATTATTGGATTACTTCAGCTCATTGTTGAGAATGTATTTATTATGTTTTACAACATATCCTAAATATAGAACCTCATTGTTGTAAGAGAGGTATAAACCCAAGAGAGAAGGTCTTCACTTTATAATTTTCACTTTCTTCTTTTAAATTATTCTCTGTTCATTGTATTTTGTTTAAACACAGATAAACGTGATTCAAAATAAGTTCATGATCCCAAGATTCAGATGTTAATTCTTCAATGACTACTACTACTCAGCGTCTATTTATGGTGTGTATGTGTGTGTGTGTGTGTGTGTGTGTGTGTGTGTGTGTGTGTGTGTGTGTGTTAGCATTAAGGGTGACCTTCACACAGGTGTGAATCACTTGAAAATGAATGAGTATTTTCTATATCAGGTCGATCTGGAAGCCTGTCAGTGAGAGACTGTCTTGGCTGTTAACTGATTTGTGGATGGTGCCTTCCTGTGAGTTATATAAGGAAAATTAACAAGCTCTGACCTGAAGGAACTGCAGAACAAGATATCAAGGAATGTTCCTTCATGGTTCCTACTTGAAGGCTCATGCTTTAAGTCACTATCCTGATGGAATTATTACCTGGAAGTACAAACCACATAAATTTGTTTCTACGTTAAGCTTCATCTGGTCAGAGTGTTTTATTACAGCAACAGAAAGAAAAGTAGAACACAGGGGTACCTTTGAATTTAATAAACATCCCAGCATGTTTCAGAATGTGAAGGATTGAAATCCAGCTTCCAATATTTACATTAACATGAAGTGCAACATTTATTCACATGGTAAGTACTCCTATAGAAATGCCTCACCAGTTTAAAACAGCTCACACAACCAAAAGACAGGAAAAGAGGAGAAATTGATGTCTGTTTACAAGAAAAGTGATACTCAGAACGGAAAGTTGGAATTGAATTGTGATTTTTCTTTTCACAGATTAAAAGCCAGAGTTACATTCCTTTTGAGAGATAGGCCAGTACAAGCTATGTTAACAGAGAGCTAAGGAAGTAATTTTCTGTATGCAATTTCAGAACTTCTGTATTATTGTGTGGCCTGAGACAATGATTTGACATTTTTGCACCTATGGTCTTTGTTTCTAAAATAGTGATCAATAAATTTACTGCCTTCCAGTTACTTGTAAAGATTGAAGAACTAATAGGGTTAGTGCATTCAAATTATTACCAGGGAAATCAGCGAGTACTACAAGTATAATCAAGCATGACAAGAGATTCAGAGGTCTGGCAAAACAAAGTTGTTGGAGTGGGTGTTGTGACAAACAGTATAATAAAACAAGCAACTAAATGAACATTTTAAACAACACCCTGCTTGTCAGTCTCTCACTTTTTAAGCAAACAGATGTACATTCATCTGTTAGTGTCTGACTTATAGGCTTAACAGTTGTCCATTTCTTTTATTTTTTTTAATTTTTAAATAAACACTATGTTACATACAAATCCCAGTCCCCTCACTCTCCCAACCTCCCACTCCCCCCACTTTTACCCCATGTCCATTCTGCAGACAAATTCTGTCACATCACTTGAAGTGGAACCACTGTAGCTAGGCTGAGCAAGGCAACCCTCCACAGGGAATGGGCTCCAAAAACACCAGTTCATGCACTAGGGATAAATACGGGTTCCCTAGTGGTTGCACAATCTACCCAAGCCCCTCAACTGTCACCCACATTTAGTGGGCCTAGTTCAGTTGTATGCAGGCTCCCCAGCTGTCAGTCCATTTGACATATTATCCAGACATTATAGTCTTTGAAGAGTCTGACAAGAAGAAAAAGCTGAAACTGAATCCTACAACTATATCTAAGGACAACAAGCCTAGAGGGAGAAAAATGAAATCAGGCTTGAAGTTATGGTGATGAATTGCAAATCTGAAATTGCCTTTTGGTCTCTCAGGAGAAGAAATCGAGGTAAGAGTGTTGAGAGAGGAAAACGTAAATCCCTCCTAGCAACCAAGTGAGATGAATCAACTCTAGTATTCAGAGACATGCTCAATTTTGCAGAAAACCTGCACCCTCCATCCTTATCACTCTGACAACCTCCTCCCATCTTAATCCCATGAGCTGTTAAGGATCTCTGGGCATTTCATTCATCCACAGTTTTATATTTGTGTATGTATGAGAAAAGCAGCCAAGTCTCTTTTTCAATTACTATATGATACTTTAAGTTTATATGTTATCATAGTTATATTAATTCTGAGTTAAGTTAGTGTGAGCCTCAGGATTAAGTCAGGATGAGGGATAATCTACCACAATATAAAAATGTGTCTGACAGAAGAGAAAGCATTTCATTTACAGGTCCAACTACTCCAGTGGACCAAAACTCTGCAGAAAATAAAGCAGAATTACCACACTGATTCTCTTGAGTAAAGAATATTTTTTACCTTTTTGTTTATTAATAGGTATTCATTTTCTAGGTAGTGTACAGCACAAATACTTAAACCAGAATGCATAAACAAAACAAATGCACCACAAATTTAAAGAATATATATGCTTAGCTAAATTAGTATCTTAATAAATCTACTTGAGTATTTAAAGTAGTCTACGGATTTAAAATGTATAAAGAAAAGTAATCACATAAATTGATGAAAACTACTTAAAAATGCACAAAAGTTACAGTAAACCCATAATCAGAATACCATGATGAGCAAAACAGATAAAGTGGCTTGAAATTGGGAAATGAATGACTAAATTTCTGTGAAGCTCTTAAAAATGTGACTTTATAATTGGCTGAATGATGAATGCCTGGGAGAGGATGAGAGTCAACAAACTTGTCTTCCCTGGAAGCTAAAACAGACACCAAAAGGCAAAAAAGAGAGAAAGAAATGCAGTGTTTTACTGACCAATGAAAAGAGGAGTGTAAGAAAAAATTCCCATTAATATTTTAGCTTTTCTTATTTAAAAAATAATATGTACTAAAAGCAAACAAATGGCATCTTTGGGTAAAATAAGAATAGAGACATATACCTAGAATAAAACATATTTTAGATAGTTTTATATGTGGAACAGGTCTATAAGTGAAAAAACAAATGAATCAAGGTTGTGAGGGCACTGGAAATCACAGGCAAAATAGGATTGAAATGTCAGTTCCACTATTTGCCATCTGCTTAATTTTGAAGACACCATTTATGCTTGCTGTGACAACAAAAGTAAGCGATAGTTACCCTTCTCACAAGAGAACATAAAATGCTTAGGAGCATTCTTGATGTAGAACGAAAATAATCACAGTTTAAAATTGACTTTGATGGAGACAGTAAGGAAAGAGATGATGATATTGATGATGATGATGATAATGATGAAGAAAATAGTCAGTCTTCATTATAATCATATCCAGGGAAAATGGAGATAACAAGACATATTCACAATGAATATTTAGAGTAATCAGTAACATAAAGATTATATTGTGAAATTCATTCATTTATGAAAGGCATTATCTTACAAAAAGGAAATTGATGTTTAAACCATATTGTTTTATTTATATATTTTAATATGAGAGACTTTTTGAAAAACTGGCACCATAACACAAATTCAGGATTTATTTCATTAATTATAGTTGCTTTATTTAGGTGATAAAAACAATAAAGAACTATATAATTTAATTTTACAAGTATTTGGTTTATTTGACATTTGTGCATTTATTTTCTTATTACATAAATCTTACATAAACACAAAATATTAACCCTTCCCAGATAAATATTTGGCAAAATTATAACCAATCCTTTAGGCTGGCTCTTAACTCTCCGAATTGTTTCAATCACTGTGCAGAAACTTTATAATTCCATGCAATCCTTGTTCTTTCTTTAAATTCCTTGGCTTTAGGGTTTTGCGTTCTTTCTCAAAAAGTCCTTGCCAATACCAATATCTTAAGGGGTTTTTCTCTAGTGAGTTTACTTTCTAGCAAATTTTAAGATTTAAAATTTACATTTATATTTTCAATGAGTCATTTTGGCAGGGCAATAGATATGCATCTATATTAGTTCTTCTAGAAACCAGCACCAAGATTTTCCAGCTTCTTTTGTTAAGAGTCTACCTTCTCCATTATACATTTTGCTACCTTTTTCCAGGATACATGATGTATCTGTGTAGCTTATTTCTGGATCTTCTATTTTGTTCTACTGATCTATCCCTCCACCAGAACACTAAGTATTTTATTCATATATCATTATGTTTATTTATATATTTGAAAGTGTTTTATTCTAATCACATTGAATATTGCCTCTATAAATATATAGGTATATATACATTTACTTTCTTATGTCGTTTTTCAACGGGTAATGCCCCTTAGCAACCACATCATCATATGAAATATATTTTTTAATGTTTAAGGAAATGCCCTACTATATTTTTAAATGTTTTAAGTGTAATATAAATTTAATTTTTTTCAAATCTCTCTATGATTATACAGATAAATCAGCATAATTACAACTTTATGAGTCTGTTTTTATTGTTATGTGTATAAGTTTTCAGAATAACAACTAACCACCGAACAATAATGGACTCATCTCTGGGAGAGGCTGGTTCCCCTTTTCCCAGTAGTCAATCCCTGCCAGCAGTCCTTTGTCTAGGGTTAGGACCCTGTGACAAATTAACAAATTTGTTAATGTCTCCCACATTAACAAATCCATAAATAATGACATTGTTCTGTTTTTACTCATGTAACATGTCTGGAAACAACTCTTTAGCAGCATTTTTCCTGGTTTTCTGGCTCTCACAATCTTCCCAGCTCATCTTTCCAGTTGTTGCTTGAGCCATAGATGCAGAAACTGCGATGTAGATGTATCTGAGGTTGGAGTCCCCACATTCTGTTGATCTCTACATTTGTTTAGTTGCTGTTTTGTGTGATGGGCTCCCTGTGCTGCAAATGGTCCTTCTTCACTGAGTAAGTGTAGCTCAACTTCTTGAGGGTATCAAGATAAGATCTGGAATGTAATGCGTCTCATGCAGATCTGGAAAACACACTGGAATAGACTCTTGTCTAAGGACCATGATCTCACCAACCCCAGAAAGTTGTGATGTTTTCTGCACCAGGCATGATTCCCCTCATGAATATTGAGCCTTAATGCCTATTAGGCAGTTTTGGTTGTTACCTATATATGTGAGTGTCATTTCTTGCACATTTAGTATATGATCTTTCATAATGTTTTATGCATTCTAATTGGGAAAGCCAGGTTATCTCTTCAACATTTATTTTCAGGTTTATTTGTTTTTGTTTTTGTTTTTTTCTGATAGCTAGATGAACAGATGTAATATGTTATCACTTTAGAGTTTTGATTTTGATTTTTCATTTTTTGGTAATTTTGAACTTTTTTTTAATACTCATTGGGTATTTTCACATATTCCCATGAATATATTCAACTCCTTATATTTATTATTGACCATATTTTTGGTTAACAATGAATTACTTCTATGGTGCTAGGGATGGAACCTGGTATGTGGCAAACATTCAGCAAATTTGTGATATCCTTACTTCTGCCAACATATTGTTTGTAAATATTCTTTGCCATCAAATGTTTTCTTTTTTACTCTACTAAGAATGTTCAGTGTATGTCGATAGTAATGAAACTTCTTTTTACATTTTTCCTTGCATCCCTTTACTTGACTTCAGAGTAAATATCATTGCCCTTTTATTCCCTTTCTATTTTCTTCTATATGCTTTTTATTTTCTCATTGCTCAATAATTTTTACTCTTCAGCAAGCATTTATTACATGCCCAAAGGGCAATAGACACAAATTCAAACACTGAGTGTAACATATAACAACAAAGATTATTTTATTACTACAATGAATATTCAAACTAGAGGACAATGGGACAGTAGCCAAAAGTATGTGCATGAATTTGACATGTATACAAAAACATTTAAAGTAAGGAAATAGGGGAATGAATCTGTTTTTAACCTATACCATGAACCTTTCTCCATAAAGTAATATTCAGGCACAATCCTATGCCATTGAAAAGGGAAAATTGGAATCCACTTATAGAAGAGACTGCTAAAGAATGATTCTCACACAAGAATGCCACCATTTGTTGCATTAAGGGGCCCCTGAATGACTGCCAAAAAAAATTGAGTGCAGAACAAGAATAATTTTAGATAAGTTAAAAGAGGTTAACATGTCAGGGTGTGTTGTGTTTTGTAGTCATAGTGCAAATGAAATTTTGTTATGATGAAACAAAATATGATGAAACAAAGAAATGTTTGAGCAGAGAAATGGCTTGATGTTTCTTAGATTAAAAAAAAATGAGAATGTCTGCTATAGTGTAAATATAATGTGGCTGTGTAGAAAAGGTAAATTGACCAACTAAGATGCTGAGACGGTCTTGCAAACAAAGATGACAGAGTTGATAAGAATGTCCTGAGATAATTGGGCATTGGTGGCACACTTCTTTAATCCCAGCACTTGGGAGACAGAGGCAGAGGCAGGCAGATCTCTGTGAGTTCAAGGCCAGCCTGGTCTACTGAGCGAGTTCCAGGACAGGCTTCAAAGCAGTAAAGAGAAACCCTTTTTCTAAAACTAACAAACAAACAAACAAAAACAGAAAAGTATGTCCTGCAAGGAATGGTGGTAAGTATTCTGTCAGTTCTCTAAAACAGCATAATTACCTGTTGAAGCTATTTGGAATAGCTTCAAACACTTACAGATGTGAGCAAAACTAAATGGATTCACAAGGATGCTTTGTATGAACAAATATTTTTGTGTGTATATATAACTGCAATAATTAAAAAAGAGAGAGATCAATAATTTGAGAGAGAGTAAAGGGAATGTAGCAAGTATGAAAATGGTGAGAGTGATAGGTATTGATTTGTAAATACAATAAAATACTCATATAAAATTTCAAAAAGTAAAATGCAAATTTAAAATGTCATATAATATTATTTAATCTCAGTCTCTCTTTTTTTTTCTTTTTTTGAGGTGATTTATTTTATTTAATTTTTTTCTTATTTTACATTTCAATGCCAGTTTCCTCTCCCTCCCATTATTTGATACCCCTCTCAGAACCCCCATCCCATCCCCAGGGAGGGTGAGGTCTTCCATGAGAGATCATCAAAATCTGTCAAGTCATTTAAAGTAGGGCCTACCTAGGCCCTCTCAGTCCCTCCAGAGTGAATGGGTTCCCAAAGTCTCTTCATACACTAGAGCTTTCTTGGAAACAACCCTCCCTCTCACTCTCACTTTCATTAACACTGCTAAGTGAGTTAGTGTAGTTTTCTTGCAACTCATTTTACTATATGTTTACTATTTACTCAAATTATTTTAAGTTTCTTTATACTTCGCAAGTGCATTATAGGTGAAGATTACTGCCTCTGCTACTATTAAGATTATTTGTTTTTCATTTAAGTTTTTTTCTGAAATGCATATTTCCTTTGTAAATGCTTACATAGAGTACCCCTTTGCCTCCTCACTGTGCTTTATATTTCATGTAACTCTTTCTTTAAATTTCAACTGTCCCAGGTACACTTGCAGCACAAAACTTTTATATCTGTTTTTCCATTCTGCTTTTGAGGGTGATCAATTTCTGCCTGAAAGCTTCCATTAGCGCAGGTCCATATCCAAACAGAACCACAAAATCATGAAAATGGCCTACTCATTCTCCAAAACCCTGGCTGAGATTTTCCTTCCAACTCTTCCTTTCTCTCTGCACCATATTTTCTCATCTGTGAAGGGTGACAGTGTCTGCTCTGTCAGCCCCCTAGTTATGTTGTGACTCAGATCCATACAGATATGCTTTAGGAATGGGAGTCACAGAGCAGTGGAAGGCATTGTCATTGCCTGCACACACTGCTGTTAGAAACTTCCCAATAGCTATTTCCCACCTGCTGTGTGATAAAGGCAGGACACTTATAACTTCAGAACAAAATGGAGAAAGTCTAATTATACTAATTATTGAAGAAAGGTTTTGTCCTACACTTGATCTAGGTTTTGAAATGTTTCTTTCTTCCTTTCTACCTTCCTTCCTTCATTTTTTTCTGGCTGCTTTAATTAGAATTTATAAAAGCATAGTTCTATCTTCTCTCCTATAGTAGAGGAAAGGGAAATGGCACTAAGGATGGACATTGAGTCTTGGCTCTCAGAAACAGATGCAAGACTGTTGGGAGATTGTTTAGAATCTCTTGTGGTTTGAAAGAAAATAGCTATCAAAGGGAGTGGCACTATTAGGACATATGGCTTTGTTAGAGTGGTATGTTTGTAGGTATATTCTTGTTGGAGGAAGTGTGTTTTTATGGAGAGACAGGGGTTGAGAGTTCATATATATATATATATATATATATATATATATATATATATATATATATATATATACTCAAGCTACAACTAATGATATGTTATACTTCTTGCCTGCAAGATGTAGCAATCTCAGTTCCAGCACCATGTCTACCTCAGTGTTATCATGTTCTTTGTTATGATGATAATGGACTGATCATCTGAACTGTAAGCTGCCACCTCAATTAAATATTTTACTTTATTTACTTATAAATACTTACTTTATAAGAATTGCCATGGGCTAGGTGATGGTGCCACACAGTCAGTCTGTGTTAGCACATGTCATTAATCCTAGAATTCAGGATTCGGAGGCATGTAGATCTTTGAGTTGGAGGTTAGACTGATTTACACAGTAAGTTCCAGGAGAGTAAGTTTCTCACTTTACATAGAGAAACTCTGTTTTGGAAAAATAAAAAGATGGCTTATATATAAGGAAAACACTACTAACCAAAATCTCATGATTTCTAAAATGTTGAAATGCCTAAATTTTCTTTCATTCACAAGGCATAATCATCACAAAAAATGCATCAAAAATATACAAGAATGTTTACTTGAACACACAGTGTAAGTATAATCTGGGTTTTCAATATAAAACACGGACTACTATTTAATTGTTTAGTTAATTTCTGTTAGTATTTAGATCATATATTCATTTCATTTTAGTATTTCATATTTTCAAAAAGATTTTTTTCTTGTCTTTAAAATTGGCTATGTATAATTTATTTAAGATTCTTTTACTGTGTCAACGTGTATGATACATGAACAGGATGAATGATTTAGCTATGTTACTTTATTTACTGATGAGATTTGTGCTAAGCCTATGTCCCTTTGGAACTTGAAACAACTTTGAGAGTGCCTTGCTATATTTATTTCCCTGCATATTTTTGAACTGAGATCCTATATGTTGACTTAGTACTAAGTGGATTTGATTAACATATTATTGTATACCATATTAAACTCACGAAACACCTGATATATTGAAATGTACTTTTTGAATTGCCTAAATATTATTTGCAAAACTACTTCAGGAATATTTGATGGCAAATGTTAAATACTGTTTATTTACAGAAATTTGTTATTATGAATAGCAATTTTGAAGCATGAAAAGCAAACTAAACCAAGGGCAGAAAAACAACTCCACAATACTAGCTGACAAGTCCTTATCGTCATTCCTCAAATGGAAATGAATTGAGTTAAATGTTAATATCGAAAGTGTTGTTAGAAGTAGCTATGTGATGGACCTGTGAAACAGGATACTGAGAGCCATCATCTTGTGTGCAGTGGAAAAACTTATCAACCAGTCTAATGATGTCTCTAAAATTGGCCATCATAGGAATTAGTTGAAACTAAAGACCTCAATTATTAAATGTATGCAACAGGACACAGGAAGGTCAACATCACCAAAGGAATCCAAAACTCTGGGTTATGAACACTGGAGATTCATAAATCAACATGCACTCACAAGTCAAAAGCATGAGGAGAATCTTAATGAGCTTGGCAGGATAATGAGGAACAATGACAGCAAGGGCAGACACAAGGATGGGAACCTCAGGATGTTGGAACCTACTGTATTAATGTTGTTGAAAACAAAAGAAAAACTTAAAAACCCACATCATTTCCTATAAAAATGAATCATGGAAAACTACTGTTGGAATACCTTTGAAATTATTGGGAATAAAAATAAATGTAATCTGTCAGCTGCTAGAAGATGGTTCTATCATGGTGAATAAGTTAGTCATCAATCTCATTATCAGGGAAGTGCATTTATGGTAGCCTGTTGCTCAAATTGTTAGTTGGGGGTCAGTCTTGTAGGTCTTTGGACATTTCTCTAGATTCACTTTTCTCTTCAAACCTATAATAGCTCCCTCTTTTATGTACTCTCTCTCTCTCTCTCTCTCTCTCTCTCTCTCTCTCTCTCTCTATCTCTATCTCTCCCTCTGTCTCTCTCTCTTCTCTTGTCTATTTTTCCCCTGACTCAATCTTCCTAGTCCCATGTGTTTTCTTTTCTTTCCTGTCCTCCCCTTCTCTTTCTCCTAGTTCCCTTTATACTCACTGTGCTCCCCCACTCTCAATATGCTAAGGAGATCTTGTCTCTTGCCCCTTCTGTGAGAGACCTTGTATGAATCTATTGAAATCCTCCTTGTATCCTAGTTTTTCTGTCTTTGTGAATTATAGGCTGATGACCTTTTGCTCTATGTCTAAAATCCATTTATGAGTGAGTACATACCATGTTCCTCTTTTTGTGACTGGGTTACCTCATTCAGAGTTGTTTCTTCAAGGTCCATCCATTTGCCTGTGAATTTCAGGATTCCAATGCCCCCCCAACAAAGTAGTTAGTATTTCATTGTGTAAATGAGCCTTATCTTCTTTATTCATTCTTCATTTGAAGGGCATCTAGGTTGCCTCCAGTTTCTTGATATTACAAATAATGCTGCTACAAACATAATTGAACACAAGTCTTTGTTGCATGGATGTGGATCATTTGGGTGTATGCCTAAGAGGGGGATTGCTGGAACCTGTGGTAGACTGATTCCCATTTTCCTGAGGAACTGCCATACTGATCTCAAAATGCTGTACAAGCATGTACTCCCACCAGCAGTGTTCCCCTTTGTCCACATCCTCTCCAACATAAATTGTCATTGGTATTTCCAATTTTAACTAGGAGCTGATGGAAACGGAAGCAGACACCCACAACTAACCACTGAGTTGAACTGAAATCCATATTCAGAGAGGGAGGATAAGACCAGGCTACAGAAACCCACAGAGACAGCTAATCTGTACAAGGAGAAGCTAATGCCCCCCCCCCGCAGACTGATAGCTGGGTTACAGCATGGGACTGACTCACATACTCTGAACATGGGTCAAGTCAGAAGGCTTGGGCAGTCTAAGAGACCACTGACAGTGGAACCAGGATGTATCCCTGGTGCACAAAAGGACTTTGGGAGCACATTTGCCATGGAGAGATACTCTAATGTAGAGGCAAGAAGGAGGGTCTAGTCCCTACTCCAAATGACTTGACAGATTTAGATGAACCCTCCTGGAAGGCATCACCCTACATGTGGAGTGCAGAGCAGATGGGAAGAGAGGGTTGTCGGTGGGTATGGGAGGCTGGGAGAGAGGGAGGAAGGGAGGGAGGGAGGACAGGAGGTGAGAATAGGATCAATATGTGAAATAAGAAAAACTAAAAAAAAATACATATAATCCATAAACTGTTAACTCCCTATAGTTGATGATGAATAATAGAAATACATATTTACCACATAATAAAAAATGTGAAGTGAAATGTTAACATTAGCTAAAGGATATGAAAAAAATGACAAATTGCATGTAATAACATCTGGAAGCTAGATTACAAAAGAAGTATTGAAGAAAATAAAAATGGGAAAGAAATATTATTTAAATAAACTTTAGATCATATATAAAGTAAAGTAAAGTAAATTATGTAAGTACTGTATAACCAACCCTAGAACATTAAAACTCAGATGAAATTTTGTAGAGAGACATAACGGTCATACCTGTGAAATCACTTGTTGCAAAAAAACATTGTGCATTTCACCCTACCTTTACTCAAAACTATGGTGGGGTTAACGGTGGTGGGCTTAGTTTTGTAAGCATACTCTGTGTTCATCCTCATTTGTTGGGTCTGAGAACAAAGCTTTCAGAAGCCAACATGAACTACCAACTTTTGGGGATAAAATTGTTGTTCTTGGAATATAACAGGCTATAAAATTAATAGGCAGTAGCTGGGCTGTTGTGGCACATACCCTTTTAATCTTAGCACTTGGGCAGAAGTAGGAATATCTCTGGGTTCCAGGATAGCCAGGGCTACACAAAAACCCTATGTTGGGGGTAAAATGAAAGGCACAATTCTCTGTGGTTTGTATGTAATTGTTTTGAGTATTTTGTTTCTAGTAATTATTACTATTACATATTTATAGTACATCTTGATTTTAATTTCTGACCAGGCTTTTCTGACATTGAATGGCATTTTCAATAACTTGACCCTTACTTACTGCTTTATGTACTAAATTCATGTGTATACCAAATTCATGATTGTATTTTATTGTTTTAAACATCATCAGGAACTGAATGACTTAATGCTTAATAACTTGTGTATTGATAACAGTGGTCACACAAAATTGATATGATTAATTTCTGCATGGTTGAAAATCACCCAACAAGTAAATGATTAATTACAATCCTCTTCCCTCAATGAGAAGTGGGTTACAGTATGTACATTACAGGAAACCAGTGGTGAGGAATGGAAAGAACTTTGCAGAGACCAGCTTGAGAATAGCAAGGTTGGAGGTTCTGAAAAAGATTATTTTGTCTTGAATGGTACATGGGAGTGATTATGATTTGTTTTAGTTGGTGCTCTGGTCTAATTGTTAGTACCTTATTATGGAGTTACTGAAGAATAGTTGAAGGCTGGGAGGCATGTCCAGGGGATAGTGTGTCTTCATTAATGCTACAGTTATGAGATTTCTATACTTTCAAGTTCCCATACTTCAGAGAAAGGAGTATGAGGAGCATTTTTAATTATAAATATTCCATTAATCTTTGCTTGACACTACTCCCTGACAATGACAGGAAAACCACTATAATATGTCACACATGAGAGTCAGGCATGTTAATTAGAAAAGCAAACATAAAAGCATTGCAATCTTGTAGCCTATGGAGAAAACAGATGAAAATATTCCATGATGTATTAAACAGGTTTAGCATCTTAGGAAAATAAAGAATAGTATAGAACACAGATTTTAGAGAATGTTTACCACAAAGAATGCAAATGAATGCCTAATAAAATATGTAAGATTGTGAGGCACTTCTCAGTGCCCATTGGATGAAAGTGTTTAGCATACCTTCACTGGCGTTTTCCAAGAACATGTCCTACTGCAGTGCTCATGTATATTTTGCTAATATATAATAGTTATCAAAGATATCAGCTCAGTGGATACTAGAAACTCAACTTATTTTTCTAGAAACACTGTATAAATAAAACTTTCTAGTTTCTTTTTCTTGAAAAAGCTGAGCAATACCAAATTCTCAATAATGTTTTTTACCAAATAACAAATGTACAACTAAAATACAATTCAAGAAAATAATTAAAATTAATTGAATAATTAGAATCTCACTTTAGTAGTTTATTTTAAAAAAGGTGATTGACAATAAAGTTACATATGGAAGCATATAATCAAAAGTTGAAATCACGGAATAAGAATATTGAATATAAGCATAAAAGTAATACAAAAACATGTCCTACAATGCTTCTAGATTTTATATACTGACTTAGTCTGTAATCTATGCATTTTCTTTCTCCAATTACAAATTGTGGGAAATCTTAAATTAGTCATCTTAGCAATAGGAATAGAAGGTGTTATTGAGTTATTTGTATAATGTTTAGTATTGCATAGGATTGGTTTTATAAATGCATAGGACATGTAAAATTTAAGCCCATCTGTTATGTGTAGGGTTTTCCCTCTGCTGGTCCCATTTTGGTCCCGCTGCCCTGCTACCACGTCAGCCCCCAATAACACTCAGAGACTCTGTATTTGATACAATCCTGTGGCTCAGTTACTATTATTGTTTATGGGATAGCTCTTTTTTAATAATTAACCCATTTCTACTTATCTAAGTATTTCCATGTGGTCATCTGAGCGTGGTAGGCCAGCATCTTGCTTCCTCCATGCTCTACATACTAACTCCTCCTCACTATTTCCCCTTTCCTCCTTGGCTCCTAGCCCCACCTATCTTGCTTTCCTATTGGCCACAGTGTTTTGTTTATTAATCAGTATGAGAAACATATTTACAGAATAACATCTCTCATAAACCATCGAAGATTTAAATTTACCAAAAACATTTTGTGTGCATGGACTGTCACTTATGTCCCCTTTGTTACATGATACAATGTACAAAGTAGCACCAAGACAATGTCAGATGATGTCATTCCTGCCACTTGAATCTATTTCATTGACTAGAATACAGGTTATGGAAATTTTTCAACCAATTATGAAAATATTATCCCAATTAATGTTGATTGGGAATATTTATTTAGACATTCCAATAGTTCCAGGTTGGTTAATAACTCCTTCATTTAAAACTGGCATCTAAAACACCATTATATTTGTAATTGCATTTGGAAAGTTATGAACAAACGTTAATAAATGAAATGTACTTTGTGTACAATGTACTGCTGCTTTATTCTGTATTTTAGATCCTGCAACCGACTATTGTGTAGATATTTGACTTTTGTACATGGAAGTGGTATTAAATGGTACTATGGTACTATGAATATGAAAGCATACTTTTTTATTTTATTTTATTATTTTTGGTTTTTGAGGAAGAGTTTCTATGTATTGCTTTAAAGTTTGGATCCTGTCCTTATCTCTGTATTGCTTTAAAGTTTGGAGCCTGTCCTGGAACTAGCTCTATATAACAAGCTGGCATTGAACTCACAGAGACTCACCTGACTATGTATCCTGAGTGCTGGCATTAAAGGCATGTGCCACAAAGGAAAGCTAGAAAGCATAATTTTTTTAAGTAAAACTTCACACCTTGTTAAATTATGGACAATATTTTCAACATTACACACACAGAGACAAATTTATTTCATTTCTATGCTCATTTTAAGCCTTTTCAAAGAAAAGCTATAATATCTATTTTAAAATACACTAGTGATACTCAAATTAGGAAAGATGAACAAGTATTGACAGGCCCAGTCAAGGTAAAGTTCAGTAATATTTATAGTTGTGGAAAATGCATCATTGACTTCTAATTTTAAGTGTCTCAATTTCATTGACTAGTATCACTGAAAATAATATCCTTAATTAGCAATTCTGTGATAAAAATTGCTTGGATAGTGAAGCAATTTCAGTATCATTTTTAAAAATGGGATTTGTGTGACCTTACCAGCAAGTAAAGAGAACAGAAAAAAATATGTAACGGTTTAAATGTATTATTTTAAGGACATCTATTATCTAGCTACTGATTTATTTAAGCTTTCATTCATGCCTTCATTCCTTTTTTTGAAAATTCTTTTAGTCCTTTGTGTCAATTGTTTTCTTGGTCCTTGCATATTTGTACTCCACTGTCTTAAAATCAGACGTCTTATCCACAAAACTAATCTATTTGTCATTGTATCCTTGATGTACGTTTTGTTGTGGTAACACAATTGGTGTCCTGGTTGGAAATAATCAGACAGTGGGATGAAATAAGCTCAGTATCATCTGCATACAGCCTCATGGATGCTCTTTGAGGTGATGTCTTTAATGTGCCTCTTTCCACTCAAAGGAATGCCTTATTATCACTTCCTTACCTTCTATCTTTTGGCTTAGTAGTGGCAACAGTTAAATGATTGCTTACCCAAACATATTGTTAAAAAAAATAAATACATTCCCTTTTTAAAGTCCATCTTTTTGCCAGCATGTTTTAGAATTACATAGATTCACATCTCTGGGTATATCTGTAAGGTCTACCTAGGAAGAGGTACCTGAAGAGTGTATATATATACCTTTAATGGGAACACTCTCATCTCATTGATATGAGATATAAATGCCTGGGATTACATTGACCATAAACTTCATTAGTGCTACAGTTATGTGATTTCTATACTGTTTTCCCTTGAAGTGAAAGAAAAAATAAATATTACTTTAGGGTTCTTGTTGGATATCATGTAATATTTTCTTATATCAATGAGAAAAGTAAGGAACATGAATGCTAATAAGAATTTATAATTTCACTATTTTAGTTTCTTTGAAGTTTTCCTAACATAATTTCTTCTAAACAACCTGCTTGTCTAAGTATAGATTTAAATTATCTGAATTAACTGAAAATGCTCTTTATTTTTCACTTTACAATTCATTCACAAGATATAGATGGAGGTAATTTAAAAATGAATTACTCACTGTGATAATTTTTCTGCAGTTGCTCAGAGATGTGTATAGGTAAGCAGAGTAAGACCAGTGAACTTTATTTTGCATCACTGAAGGTATTAACCATATTAGCTTATGAAAAAATGTTCTTACATATTAGTTCAACCTTTAGGAATCATAATTTTATGAAATAATTAAATCATTTTAGTGTGTCTAATTCTTAAATACTTGTCTTTATATATCAGAGAAAATCATGTTAGAAATAAATTATGAATTATTGCTGCATTTTTCAGAATTATTTTATAACTATATAACTTAATTAACTCTGGATTTTTGCACTTGTCATGAGCATATAGGAAGATGAAAATGTTAAAATTTATGGTATTAGTAAACATTAGAGGAACCCTATATAATTAAAAAACACATTTTTCAAAATCTTAATGTCTTCTACTACAATGCAAACCTTTTCTACTTTGCAATCAATGATTGACACTTTTAAGTCCTGTTCCACCACCAAGTATCTGTATAATTCTCTTTAAGTTCATCAACATTTAATATCAACAATTAATTATAGAAATCCAACACTTAATACAACATTGGTTGTTGCATTTGTTAACATCTTACATGCACTCAAAATGCAACATCGGGCAGGCATGATGATGTACAAATGTAGTCCAACATTTGAATATCTGGGGTATCATATCCTCAATTCAGTGCCTAACTAGGATGTCTAGAAATATATGAATCAATTACAGTATGAAAGAAATTAACACCGCCAGTGAATAGTCTGTGTATATTATATATATTTTCTAAATAAATTAAAATGAAAAAGCACTACCGATAGCGCACAGAATCTTCACAACTATCAACATAAAACTATATGTTACAAACAAGATTGGTGTGTGACATGGTAAAATAGAGAGTTTTGTGTTTTGTGTCTTACTATAGTGATTATTTGCAAAGTGATACATTTAGAAAACTCCAGATACTAATTTATTTTTACGTTCTTATTTTCTTTATTTTATGTTGTAACTTTAAGCCTTGTACATCACTTGTTTACTTCCTTTGCTCACTAGTCATTTTCTTCACCAGAATGACAGCTTATCATTTCAGGGTCATGTGATTAAAGAGATACATCTAAGAATGGCATTAAATGGCTCACAGGTATAAACACATTTAAAGATGCCTAACAGTACATGGACAACAACTATAAACTTTCCATAGAAATACCACCTTTTCTTTAACAAGAATATTGAGGAAAAACAATTATAGCTTAAAATGATTCTAGAGACATATCATATACGTGCACAGATATGAACACTGAATTAAAGTCTCACTAATATATCATGAAGAAATTTTAACTTGAATGTGATATTGTATGATGTTAGATACTTTTAATAAGCTGAGGAATGTTAATTCAATTATAGCAATGGAAGAATATTTTCTGAGTTAATGTTTAAAAATGTATAGTGTAAAACAAAGGGGAACTTTAGTGTTATTATTAAATAAAAAAATTTTGTGATAAATAATTGGGATAAAATCCTACACATAGGTGGATTTTATCTGTCTTTAATTTTCTTATATGTTTTTAAAAATGGAAAATTAGAATAACTTTACAAATGATGATGTATTCTGTCTGCTTCTAGCATGATGATTAACTATACAGCATTACTATCATCCTGCTCAAAACTACAAACAATACTTTAAAAATTAAAGAAAACTAACCCTGTGATTGCATCAATGACTTCTCATGAAAATAAGGAGTTATGAAGAGAAACTAATTTAAAGCTGGAAAGAAATAAAGTTATGGCAGTCAAGTGTAACCTGCCTCTTGTCTTGTAGGCATTATAAACAGTGACATGAGGGAATTACCTTCGATTTTTATAAACTTGTGGTGCTTCTTCTAGTTGTGTAAACCATGTGGTGGAATTTCTAAATACTTTTGATATGCCCAATGACCGTAACTTCAATGTAAGAGGACATTGAATAAAAGGCCATTTTTTGTCATCTTGTACGGGGCTAAGAAAAGTCATCTTATCTAACATAAAGAGTTAGGTATAAAGAAAAAAATTCTTGCAAATTAACATCTGAATTGTATTTTAATATATTTTCTGCTCTGATCCATGAAGATGCATTTCTTCCAAATACTGTAAAACTGAAACATGAAAATCCTATACACTTGACAAAAATGAGTAGAGATAATGGTGAAATAGCTACATGCCTAAAAAATGCTTCTGTATACATTCCATGGAAACCTAATTATAGAAAAATAAACAAAGGAAATACATAACAATTGTTCTCACACAAATAAACCCTACCCTCTCTTCCCTCTTCAAAGAAACATGTCAAATATATACTTGTTTTGTTACTTTCTACAGGATGGGATGCTATGTGATACATTTCTGATTACCATGTGCAGACTGGTAATTACCATGGAGGAATATGGTCCTTTAAGATGACTTTCCATGAGCTGGTCATTGGTGCCACACACCTTTAATTACAGCATTCGAGACGCAGAGGCAGGAGTTCAAGGCCAGCCTGGTCTACAGAACTAGTTCCAGAACAGGTTCCAAAGCAATACAGAGAAACCCTGTCTCAAAAAACAAAAGCAAAACAATACAGAAAAAATTTCATGTACAAAATGCCTGCGTAAGAACCTGAGATTGTGAGAAATGACACTCAAAGAACCAATGGAGTTTAGACATCTTCTCAACTAATTACTTCCTGCATGCACTACTACTAAGAACTAAGTTCAGTCAATCCATGTGATCACATGCATGAACAGTGATGTTTTAAACAATATTAAGAATATTTTATAAATAATTATTGCTTTTTGTGTTTTAGCATCATTAACAAGCATTCAATAATTTTATAAAGTAAAACAGTAACCATACTTATTTTTTAAAAAAGTGAAGGTTCTGCCCATGAAAATCATTAATGGAAACTTAAATTGATCTAAAAGACAGTTTGCATCACAGAATATATCCTTGTTGATAAATATTTTGCAACCTAGTGTTATGACTAATTTGCACAACAAACTTTATGTACTAATCACTATTGTAAGACATTAAAATCGAGTAATGTTGTTACCTTTCAATAAATAGGAGAAATAGAAAGTGTGAATAGACTTGTCATGTTTCTGAGAGCACTGCTTGTCTCAGATCAGACCACTGGTCCTTTACTTCACTGTCAGTATTGTTTGGGCAATCTTCCACTTACTGTATAACTCAACAAACTTTTCTTAAGATAAAATAAATATCAATATTCTCATTTCTAAAAATGTATCAGAGGAACATAGTTTCTTATACAATTGTTGTGAGACTTAATATCTTGTAAATGTGGAGCATTTTATACACAATTACAGGATGAAACGTGGTATGTTTAGAAGATAATACATAATCTGACCTGATAAATAAGAAAAAGGAAGGCAAGAATGTAATTATATCCCTAGGCCTAAGATAAAAGATAAATGGGTATTTATTGGGGAATAATTACACAGAAAAAAAATGCAAAGAACTGCTTTATCATTTCCCTGCTCTCCGTAGTGAACCTGCTGATCTGCCAGAAAGAGCATGCCAAGGAAAGCCATGCCTCAAGCTCCTCTCTTTCTGTTTCCATCTGCCTGAGGCCATGCCCAAGGAAGTGTGGCCATCTTTGCAAGTTCACAGACAAAATGCCTACAAAAGAAAAAAAAAAAAACCAGCATAGTTTTTCAATTAAGTGTGATGAATATTATAACCTTGTATTTTTTGTAGAAATCAGGTTGAGCCCAATTATTGCTTATAGTAGATAAATGTTAAACATTGGAAAAAATATGTTTTAGATTATTGTAGAGCCATGTAGGCTGCAGTGTATGAATATTTGAGATTTCTAGAGTTAATTTACCAGGGATATTGATGCATTTGCATCAATTTTACAGTACAAAAGCAGAAACTTATTCACACGTGATATCAAACAGCTGCTTCCAATGCCCATCACACACATCTCCCTACAATCTGTAATCAGAAAATCTCCTGCCAAGGTATGAAACTTTACCTGTACCTCCTCACCCACTCCTTTATTAGGAGTTACTTGCAGACTGGAAACTTGCCATTCCCCTTGCATCCTTAACTAAGCTATAGAGCTATTATGCAAAGTTTTCAGATATACAAAACAAAACAAAACAAAAAAAACAATAACAAAAGAGAATTTAAATTGAGAAAGAGAAGTGAAAAATTCAAAATACAGTCATAAGAATCTGACAAAAATACAATTTTAGAGATTGAAGCTTTTCAATAAAGGAAAGGATATTTAAACTGTGAAAGCAATTTTGAGTTATTGTTTATATATTTTTTCTCCACTTCACAACTCTAAGATTATTAACTTAGAAGTTTCTTATGCTTTGCAGGTGTCACAATCCACTGCAATTAAGTAATTCTCAATCCTGGTCAGCCCCACTACATTCTTGTGCATCAATATTGATGGCAAGGCCTTGGCCACTTCTTCAGGTTTCTTAGAGACTAAGTTGCAAATCCATCAGAAATTTTCACAGTCTAAGAAAGAAAGAGAACTATGTGTTCCTAAGGGTTCCTGTTTTCAGAGAGTGATCCTAGGAGTTATGGAACATGAGGAACTTTCAAAAACCATGATGATATTGGCAAAAAGTTCATCTATGGCAGTGGTTTACAACCTTCCTAATGTTGTGACCACCTAATACAGTTCCTTGTGTCATCCTGATCCCCAACCATAAAATTATTTTTGTTGCTACATCGCAACTGTAATTTTACTAGTGTTTTGAATCATAATGTAAATACCTCTTTTCCAACCATCTTAGGCAATTGGTGAAAGAGTGGTTCACTCCCTGTCTCCTCAGGGATTACCACACATAGGTTGAGAACCATTGGTCTAAGGCAAAAGATTTGTTAAAAAACACCAATATCTCATCCATTCACTCATGCTATCTAAAGAATTCTAGTGTTCTCACTAGATTCCTGTGTTTTCTTCTTTTTTTCTTTAAATATAGCTTTAAATTGTGCAGAGGTAAATTCATGATTGCAAACAAAAATTCATACAGACAATTATTTCTATTTAATATAGGATAGTTTAGAAGAAACTTTTGGTAAATGAACAGAAACAAGCCTAAGTTCAGAGAATTAACAGTTGTAGAAAGTTTTGTTATCATTACTATATTAAACTTTGAATTGAATATTGTCATAAAATAATGGACAAATACATATGATTTTCTCCTTAAGAAACCTAGGGGATTTTTTCCAATTTGTAGATTTCTTATGGTTCATTTTCAATACAATCATTCTCTTATTAAAACTCATTAAGCTGTTAAAACCAAAGGATTGAAATTAATTCAAAACGATTATTCCATCACTCAGGACACCTTTGCAATGAGAGTCTAAATAGTCTGTGGCTCCTCCATAATATTTTACTTGTTTTAGAATTAAAATAAATAAACGTATTTTCTCTAGAAAAAAAAAACATTCTCAGATGACTTAATTTTTTTTGTAAAGTGTTAGGTGTTTTGTAGTCTTGTTGGCTAAATTTCTCAGTAACTTTTATTTAAAACATCAAATAACAAAAAAGTGAAGAAGGAATCTAGTATATATCCATATATATTGTAAGATATAATTTTAATTACTTAGTATTAGTAAATTTGTTAACCAGAGAATCAAAAGATTACAGAACACATCTTAACATCTATAAACCTGAAATGCATTGTAAAACATTTACTTATGAACACCTGTTTAAGACAATTCACCTCCTTTTTCCAAAAAAAGGACTCTTAATGCGTGCATCTATCTCAGTTACTCAGAAATTAGAAGTCCATGAATAGGAAACTTTTTTCTAAGCAAAATTAATGAGCCCTTAGGGAGCTACAACTGCATACAATCTTAGCCTTGCAAGCAGATATTTCCAACTGAGCTAACAGAGACGTCCTAGAATCCCAGTTCAGTATTAATCTAGAAGACTGTCTTGTCTGTGTTAAGCACATTTTACATTCAATTTAATTCATAAGAAAATTGCACTGGAGTGTTTTTTTTCAGAGACTTAGAAGTAGCCCTCTGTGAGCAGATAATGTCTTATCTCCTTTTAACAAGCTTTTTAATTTTTGTGGGAATTATGATTGGATAATAGATTATGGGGATTAACAAGCTGCAAATGCAATACTCACTCTGTGTCTGTGAGAGAGAAATTTAATCTTTATGTCTACAAAGAAAGAGTTCCAGAACTCCAAGTAATTTATTTTATTTCCAACATTAGGCTCTATAAACAAATGTGCAGTACAACAGATAATAGAGGGGTCATATAGTGCCAATATCGAGACTACAGTGTCCAAGAGGGGCTCATGTCTTCCGTGCCTCTTAATTAGATACCATTCTTATATGTAAGATTTCTTTCATTTTCTAGACATTTCTTGCTTTATGGTGTATTTGATTCTAATATTCAATAGACAGTAGCATACTTGTAGTAACATTGGTAGAATATTTAATATCTGATCACAATGCACTTACTAGCCTGTGTCTAGGCTCAATGGCTATTAAAGGAGTTGCTGATATTTGATATTCATAACCATTAATTACTGACAGGACACCTATGTGATCCATTGTATTTAAAGAGATGTTTCTCTTTGAAACATTTAACAATATAATTATGTTGTTATTAATTACAGAATATTATACTTCTGTGATATATTTGAAAGTTACGAAAATATATGGAGACATTTTGCATACTTAGGCACAGACCCTGTTCACTTGAAGCTAGGAAAGGATCATAATGAAAAACAAAGACAAATTGTATGGACATAAAATATAGGTATCAATCCAATACCAACATTCAAAGCACAACCAAATTAAAATTACATTTCAGGCCTCAGTGTAAATACGATGCAGATGCCTGTTTTATCTTTAGACATTATTGGTAAGTTATGTGTAGCTGTTTTCAAGGTAAAGAAAGCTACTTAAAACCATGATTGAACATATGACTACCCAGAGATAAAAGGAATGATTTATTACCATTTTGACCACAATCCAAAAAGGAAGATATCAAGAATATTCTATACTCCAGAGTCAGTTCCATGTGCCCAATGATGGCTCCTCAACTCCCTTCAGCAATGATATTCCTTAGATGCTACAGGCTCTCTTAGGCTTCTTTGTGATTATCCTATAATTTAATATTGTAAAGCTAGTTTATATTTAAGTGGAAGGCATCTCTGTTTTGAAAATATTTTATTTCCTATAATAACTTCAAATTAACCTTCTTACCATGATTATCATTTTTTCACAGTATCAAGTAAAATGTATCATTTAAGTCTGATCCCATGGTGCAGAATATAAAGCTACTATAAGTTGCAAAACTCAATTTGTATGAGCTTTAGTGGTAATTACTTTAAAATCACCTAGAAAAACATATACATATATAGTCCTAGTTAAAAATATATACACTTAGATTGTAACTGATATCTACCACATTAAAATTCTGAAAGGTTTAGGATAAAATCTACTCCAGTTTTTATCTAGTTTTTCAGATGGTAATAATGTGTGTTTATTTCTCTAAAGTCTATGGATGTGAGATGCAAGGAATAGGGAATAAAATAAAAATTAATTTAGACATCAAACATACTCTTTTTCATCTTATATCTATTTTTTCTAATGCTCTTTATTCTTCTCGTTTTCTTGGATAAATTTTTACAGTATCTGCAGACAAAATTTCCCACTAAACAGTTATTACTGAAAAAAATGTGGATGTATTCATAGTGTCATCATGGCCATAGGTGCACAGGTTTATTTTTATATCCCTCACAGTTTCCCAATTATTGCTTCATATCTATCAAAAAATACATCCTTGTGACAAACACTTAAAAAGTAAATGAAGGATGGTTTGGACAATGCAGTATATGACTGTGTAGAAATGACAACGATTGTCAATCTCTCTACATTTATAACTATCATATTTCTTGTGAAATCTACAAAAGTTGCCACTCAATACACAATCCCCCCTTACTTTCTTATCCATTACAAAATCTAGGAATGATGGAATAACACAGAAAGCCAAGAGAGAATAATGTCACACAATTTCATTACTTGGAGTATTCATACAGCTGATGGAATTTCAGATGCAACTGAAAAATCAAGTAAAACAAGAAGAATTAAAAATCAATTAATAAAAACAAAATTGGTTAAGTACTATGATAGTTTCATTTTGACCTAAAGAGTAGCCATGGCAGGAAATACAGCATAAACTCAAGCAGAAACCTTATGGAGAAGATTGGCTATAATCTTGCTCTCCAGCTCATTATCGTCTAGCTTTCAATTATAAATCAGGAAGAACAAAAGATGGAATGGTGTCATCAACAGTGTAATATAATCTTATATTCCAGCTTTGGAGGTAACCAGGCACAGATGTGACTATAGGGGCATCTGATCTCAGAAATCTCTCAGTTAAGAACACTTTCCAGGTGAATCTAGGGTGTATTTCACTGACAGTTAATGTTAAATAGGATGCTGCCTTTCTCATACAATGGGTTTGATAGTCTCAATTCTCCAGCATAGGTTTTGTAATCTCAAGACAGTTCCACTTTGTATTTATTGCTATCTCTGACAGATGCCTTATGGTAATGGATCTCCAATATCCTGGGGACTCCACTGCAACTGAGACTTCATCCTCAACAATGGCCACTAAAGAACTGTTTTCAGAAATTTCTGAGGCCCTCAAAAAGGGCCTAGCCTAAGCTAAATTCCAGGAAACCCTATGGATGATTTTTAGATACCATTAGTCAAGATTTTTACGAGTTCAAAATGCAAAGTTGGCTTCTTTAGGCTACGGTTTCCATGAGCTAACCCTATGTATTTACTTCCTGATAGTTCCTGCACTGAAGACATCATCCCAATGAGCTGGTCTCATATTAATCGCAGCTGATCCTTCAGGCCCATCTAATCAGCACACACATATCACTAGCCATCATCATCATAAATACATAAGTACAAGTTTCCATTCTGTTTATTGCTACTTGTATCTACATAATTTCATGACTGGAACTCTGTTATTAGATAAATAGAGAATCTTCAACTAAGAATTCTATTTCTTCCACTGTCAGCATTCCTTAGTTTCCTGTAATTATTTGTCTAAGGGTTGAGCCTTGCAAGATTTCCCCTTTCCATTTAAAGGAATATTGATGTCATCCATGCCCAGGTTACATTAGGAAGCCAAGCTTCCTTTACATTTCGAGAGGGTACATTTTGACGGCAGATTTCCTGGACTTCTGGCTTACAACCCTTCCTTCCACTCCCTTTTCTGTAATGACTAATGAGCATTAAGTTTAGGAGTAGTATTGTAAATGTTTTATGTTTGTTGTTGTTGTTGTTGTTGTTGTTGTTTAACATGTCAATCCCAGTTTCTTCTCCCTCCCTCTTAATCTCTCCCCCTCTCACATGCACACTGACCACCCTTCCCTTCCATCCCTCCACCCCCATTCCACATGTAGGGCTATGCTATCCAGGTGGGGTCATGTAAATCTGTCAAGTCATTTGAAGTTGGGACTAGGACTTCTCTCCTGTCTCTAGGTTAAGAGAGTATCCCTCCATGGGGGATGTGCCCAAAAGGTCCTTTTGTGCACCAGGAATACATCCTGATTCCACTGTCAGGGTCCCTCAGACTTCTCAGTCCTTCTAGATGAGACCCATATTCAAGGGTTCTCAGTCAGTTCCGTGCTGGAACCCCAGATAACATGCTGGGGGGACATTAACTCCTCCTTGTTCAGTTCAGCTGTCTTTATGTGTTTCTGCAACCTAGTCTAGTCCTCTCTCTCTCTCTGCATCTGGATTCTAGTTCCACTCAGTGTTTATTATCAGGAAAGGGGATTTATGGTAGCCTTTCCATCATTGCTCAAATTATTAGTTGGAGTCAGTCTTGTAGCTCTCATTATCTTTCTTTAGGTTCAGTTTTCTCTTCAAACCAATAATGGTTCCCTCTTTTAATTCTCTCCCCCCCTCTCTCTCTCTCTCTCTCTCTCTCTCTCTCTCTCTCTCTCTCTCTCTCTTTTCTCTCTTCTATTCCTACCCTGACTCAATATCTCCATTCACTGCCCCCACCATTTCCCATGTGTTCTGGGGGACTACCACATCTTCTTTATCCATTCTTCAGTTGAGGGGCATCTAGGTCGCTTCCATGTTCTTTCTATTACAAATAATGCTGCTATGAACATAGTTAAGCACATATCTTTTGTTGCGTGGATGTGGATCATTTGGGTATATACCTAAGAGGGGGAATCCTGGGTCCTGTGGTAATCTGATTCCCCTTTTCCTGAGGAACCACCATACTAATCTCCAAAATGGCTGTATGAGTTTGCACTCAAACCAGCAGTGGAGGATTGTTCCCCTTTCTCCATATCCTCTCCAGCATAAGTTGCCATTGGTGTTTCTAATTTTAGCCATTCTGGCAGGAGTGAGATGGTATCTTAAAGTTTTTTGATTTGCATTTCCCTGATAGCTAAGAATGTTGAACACACTCTTAAGTGTCTTTCAGTCTTTTTGATTTCTTCTATTGAGAATTCTTTCTTCAATTTTGTACCCCATTTTCTAATAGGGCTATTTGGTGTTTTGTTGACTAGTTTCTTGAGTTCTTTGTATATTTTGAAGATCAGCTCTTTGTAAGACGTAAAGGTTATTCTTTGACTATGCAGCATCCCACAATCAGTTTTCTCTGCATTTTGACTTGCTGTAGGATTCAGTCTCCATATATTTAAAAAAAAAATCTTTCAGGATGGTGAGAGCTACATTTCTTTATGGGAATAAGTATTTAGAATACAATTAAGAATTATGCTCATTTGGAAAAGCAGCAGTAGTAACACCCATTACTTGTAAGTTATGAGGTCTTGTCAGTTTATTGGGCCTCTGGAAGTGGATCAGTATTTATCTCTTGTGTACAAATAGACTTTGGGAACCCATTCCACACAGAGGGATATTCTCTCAGACTAGATGTTCCCCCAAGGAAGGACTCACCCTTCCTGGGGAGCAGAAAGGGGATGGGACAGGGTCATTGGGGGGCAGGGGAGGATGGGAGAGGAAACTGGGTTTGATATGTAAAACATGATTATTTCTAATTTAAATTTTAAAAAAAGAGGAAAAAAAATGAAGATCCATGACTTCACTAGCCCGGATAATTGGCTAGGAACCATGTAACAGAAACTGTTTATTGTTTATTTTTTATTGTGTGGGCTTTAAGTTCAATTAGAAAGCTCTTGGTTACCAACAAAATATCAAAATATGGATGCCAATAGTGTGCTCATAAAAACACCTTGCCGTGATGGTCATTGTTGTAGTTAATAAATACCTCAGCTGGGTAAGACTCTGGACTGCTTCTCTTCCTTGGAAGATTGCATAGCACCCACAAGCTAGTCCTCAGGCTTTTGGGTAAATTCCACTTGTAACCTTGGAGTCTAATGGGCAAAGTCCATGGTGACTTCTACTACAGGGGCTTCATTTCACAGTCAGGGAGTTAACTAAAAAGCAAGATCATAGGCTGTATTATTTTATGGACCTCTTGGATTCCATTAACTAACATTTTTTTTTTCAATCTTTTGTTAGCTGTTCTGCTAGCAGCCATTCTTAATTAAGTTCTGGCTTCCCTATGCAACCTCACAGGCCATGCCTTCAAGGTCCCCCTTCTCTAAGAATTACGGTACTCCAAGCTCTCATAAGAATGGCTCATTAAACAGCTGATTACTCAGTGACTTTCTTAGCTCAAAGTTTCAAACAAATTCACAATCCTCCTACATAATAGCTCCAAGTCTACAAAGCCACATAGTCAGGTTAATCACAGCACAACTGCAATTTCTGTTTTAATTTTATCTTTGCTGTTGATTTAAAATATTCTGACCAAAAGTGACTAAGGGTTTCCTGCCTCATTGAAAATATCAAGGTAACCCTGCTATGTATTCCACTACCTAGACCATTACCTAGTCACTTCCAAGAAGCAATCATTCTGTAGTGTGAAAGCTCATACATATGTGGTTCCTTACATATCATAGGCATGCCTTCCTAGGAAATAAGTTTTTGACCTTTACCAACTCACAACCAAAGTAATCCTATATCACATTCCCATAAGCCAAAGTGATCTAGGAAACATCCTATTTGAGACTGCTTCCAAAGGTGACTATGATGTGTCTAGTCAGCAGTTAAGAGTAAGTAGAACAGATATATTCATTAAGCATTGCTTGTATTCAGGAGGACAGAAAGAAACTACATTGTAAATTTGACAAGAGGGTACAAAATGAGTTTATACTGAGAATTGTCAATCTATATCAAAGTTTGCCTCATTAGTTTGCACTCCTGTGTGTGTGTTTGTGTGTGTGTTTGGGTGCATGTGTGTGAGTGTGTGCATGTGTGTGTGTGTATGTGTGTGTGCACAACCTAGCATCCTTGCTAGGATGAAGGCTATCCTCTAATTCTTTATGAACGTTTGCTGTTAGCTGTTTGCTGTTTGTCAGATTACAACTACCATGCTGATTTTCTGTTCTGCTTCATGATTGGTGTCTTTGGCATTGCCATAGGGTGCATAGTCAATTGCATGAAAAGACTTAGAACTTGGATGATCTGAATTAGATGAAGGGTGTTTGAAACAAAGTAACGGGCAAGATGTAAATTTAGTTCATTTAACATGTTCTTCTTCCTTTTTTTTTTTTTTTAATTATAATCACATTTTTAAACAGAACTTGAAAACCAACTAGATTATGGGCCCCAAAATGGTTTATTTGTTTATGGAGAAAAATAATTTTCTTTCACTATCTGAGATATTACAGTGAGTTATTAAAGGTTCACATAAATTCAACAGTTTGGTTAAAACGTAAAGATATTGTCTCTTTACAGCAGTGGTTCTCAACCTGTGGGTCTTGACCCCTTTGAGAGTTGAATGGCCCTTTCATAGTGGTCTGCTAAGACCATCAGAAAACACAGCTATTTACAGTATGATTCATAACAGTAGCAAAATTGCAACTATGAAGTAGCAACAAAAATAATTATATGGTTATGGGTCACCACAACATGAGGAACTGTATTAAGAGGTTGCAGGGTTAGGAAGGTTGAAACTCACTGGTTTAGAAAATGAAAGTGAGTTAAGGAATTATAGAGAGGGGAACAGAGGAATAGGGTTATATTTTCCTTGGTGATTTACAGTTTCTTCATTTATTGCACCATAACTTTTGTTTTCTTTTTTATTCTATGTTCACTTATTGCATTTCCTATAAAAACATAAGGAGAACAATGAGTAGAACAGCAATAAAAAGTAGGGCTATAATTTACTTCTTGTTTCTTAACACATTGATCATGGAGGGGTTGACAAGATGTTCTCAAATAATACAGGGTTTTATTTTTCTAGTTTATCCACCATAACCTCAATGTAAGATCCTATTGCTTAAAATCACTAGATACTTTTTGTCACAAGATATATGCTGTTGCTGAAAATATATTTCTCACCCCTTTTCCATCAGAATAAAAGATCTCCTAACTAATTACCAAACAGTTTTAAGGACAAGAAAGGAGGTCCAGGGATAAGGGTGACATCAGTGCAGGCCTGGGACCTTAGATTACAAAACATACACAAAACCTCAAAAAAGGGAAGTAACACTAGAGAATTATATTTTGATTCCAACACATATCAGGGCACGTGTGTAACAAAACACACACACACACACACACACACACACACTAATAATAAATAAAACAATGTTTTTAAAATGGAGTTTCTGTTGCTAGATTCAAAAATTAAAATAATAGAACTACTTGTAATAATGCTAAAGTAAGAAGAAACTAAAAGTGAGAAAAAAAGTTTAAGAAATATTTAATATTTATGATTCTGGTAAAAATGCATATTGTTACTCTTATGTCTAAGGTATCCTAATAGTGAAGATATGGTAAAATAACCCAAATATTTCTAAATTTTAAAGTGTCTACAAAGAATATTAAAACATTTCATTATATTTGCATCATTGTTTATATTTTTATTTTGAACTTAGTTTTAAATTTTTTTCTCATTGTTCATAACAATCTAATAAAAATTTTTGAAAAGCTGTAGGGCACAAATTCATTCAGGATTCTTCTGCTTGGTAATTGTGCAAAGCATTCCTATAAGAGATGACTTTATTCATTTGTATGCATACACTAAAAATTCCAAAGCAAAAAATAAGGAAATACTGTAATGCCAATTCCCTAAGTATATTTCAGAAAGTCTTTGTTAAGTATGCAACATATGGAAATTAAACTGAAATGATAAATGTTGCAATCATATTGTAATCTGATCTCTTAAAATTGTAAATGCATGAGTAGAATTTGTCCTTTGGCAGGGCTCTTAAAATAATATTTTTCTTTAGATAGACAAACCTTAAACATATTCACACAATCCATTGCAAGTAGTTTTTAAAGGGATATGTTCCATAAAAGTGAATTAATTCTTTCGTAAATGAAAAACATTCATTAATTTTAATTCTTAGAATTTTCTCAATTCAGTAGTTAAAATGTTTTGAAGACTATCTCTGTGAGTTCAAGACCAGCCTAGTCTACAAGAGCTAGTTCCAGGACAGCCTCCCAAACCATAGAGAAATGCTGTTTCAAAAAACTAAAATCCCCAAAAAACAAATAAAATGTTTTGAGGACTTAGATATAGAATTGCATCTACATAAAAATTATGAAAAATATATTCTTGACTATATTATTTTCAAAAGGAATATTATTAACACTCATTGGAATGAGATTATCAAAAGGGAAATGTTACGGCAGGTTTCCCCGCCGGCTGCCGCTGGTTCTGCCGCCATTGTCCTGCAACCACGTGTGCCCCAAATAACACTCAGAGACTCTGTATTTGATACAATCCTGTTGGCCAATTACCATTATTGTTAATGGGCTAGCTCTGCCATAATTATTAACCCATTTCTACTTATCTAAGTATTTCCACGTGGTCATCTTATCTGGGAGCCGAGCGGCAGGCTTCCTGCTTCTTCCCGGGCTACATCTCGACTCAGTCTTCTACTTCCTCTTTCCTCCTCCTAGTCTCCTAGCCCTGCCTATCTAGTTTTCTATTAGCCACAGTGCTTTATTAACCAGTATGAGAAACATATATACAGAATAACATCTCCCATCATCTCCTCTTTTCTGTCTAAAGTAAAAGAAGGGGTTTAACCTTAACATAGCAAAATATAACATACAATAGTTATCAAATAAGAATCATAGTAAACAATATTTAGTCCATTAACATTTTGTAAGACTTTAAGAAAATATCATCTATCCTATCTTTGCGAGTCTAATGTCCTATATGTAACTTATCTTTAATCCTAACTAAGGAAAACTATAACTATAACTATCTGTCTTCAATCCCTTCAAAGACCACAGAAGGATAATATATAAACTCTAGAAATGACAGAGACAATTCATTGCTTGGTCAGTCACCCGAAGTTCTTCTGTAATGTTCCATCTTCAGCCCATAGGCCATAGTGTGTGTCCAGACTCCTCAACAAGGCAGGAAACTTTTCTCTGTGTCCTGTAGACTGTCTGGCTGTCTGGCAGCCTCTTCCATTAAGCAGGAATCCTGTAGCAATGTCCATCTTGCACCTTTTTGTGGGTCCTGCATGTCCAGTTTCTACAACATAAAGTCAAACAGTCCAGAAGAGCAGTATCTTGCCCAAATGGCTAGTTTTGCCATATTAGAAGCAAACTTCATAACGAGTTTCTTCAATGTCCATCTTCCTTTCTGATGCAGGTGGTGTTACCAGGCGCAGTTATGCCTCACTGTCAAGAAAAACCCTAAACCATTTTAAATGCCATATTCTATAGGTCTTTGAAAGATTTGAAGAATGCCTATCCATCTCAAATACATCTCTGCATATCTAGAAATCCTAACTAACTTAACTCTAAGTTTTGACTATCATAGGTAATTCTCTAATCTGTATTAATTATACATTACATTTTCCAATGAGCTATATAAACATAATACCTAAACAAGAGGAGAAATATACATATCATAAAATTGACCTTAAATTGTGTCAATTAATGAAAATCCATTCCAAAGCAAAGTATTCATCTCTATACCATAATTCCCTTTTTAACTTTAAAAGATTGCTTGTGGTTATAGCCATTTATAACCAGGCCCATTTAAATGAAAACAAACATTTATAAACAATATTTGGGAATTTGGGCGTCGTTCTTTCCAAACTACTTCCTGCTGGTAGAGGGCGCTGTCTTGGGGGTCCAAAGAAGACATAGAAATCTTGGCTGTAGTCTGCAAGGCTTTGTCTCAATTGCTTTGAATGTTGGATCACCTGGGGCATTGTTTCAGGGGGTCTGGCTTGATCAAACCACATAAGTCTGGAAGAAATCCATAGCTTTTCATTTTCTGTGGAAACAAAAATAGAAATCCTTTTCCCCAGTAACTTGTCCTTAGTCTTAAAATTTGGAGTCAAAGCATTTTTAAAATATATAAATTGAATTAATCCAGAAGCATTTCTTTTATCAGTAGTTATTTTCTCAGTAATCAAATAATTTAAAGACAACAGAAGCGTATAGTATCCAACATTTCTCTGTGCTTTCCATCTTTACGTGGCTTTTTTATTACTCTATTTCTTCTACTTCTATTTTTACATATTTTGAGACAGGGTTTCTCTGTGTAACTTTTATCTGTCCTGGAATTCATTCCATACCAGGTTTATTTTGAAATCACAGAGATCTGCTTGCCTCTGTCTACCGAGTACTAGGATTAATTCTACTTCCTTTTTTCTTTTTTAAACCATTGTATCCTGTTTCTTTTTCTCTCCCAAGCCAGCGTATTTTTAAAAACACAGTGTAAACCTTTATTGCAGCTCTCCTACACACCAATGAATTGTTAGCAGAGCTCTTTAAAAGCCAGGTGGCTTTTTGCCGCTTATGCTAATTTTGGAAACCGCCCTTAAAGGAGCCGCGAAAATCTCTGTCTACAACAAAACAAATCCACCCGAGAAAATGCTGCTACCAAGAAGTCTTGCTAGTCTCTGTTCCCTTGTTTCTAAAAACTATTTTTTAAGCTTTTGTTAAGTTTTAAGCGAAAGTTCTCAATCCCACTTCTGACACCATTATGTTACAGTAGGTTTCCCCGCCGGCTGCCGCTGGTTCTGCCGCCATTGTCCTGCAACCACGTGTGCCCCAAATAACACTCAGAGACTCTGTATTTGATACAATCCTGTTGGCCAATTACCATTACTGTTTATGGGCTAGCTCTGTCTTAATTATTAACCCATTTCTACTTATCTAAGTATTTCCACGTGGTCGTCTTATCGGGGAGCTGTGCGGCATGCGTCCTGCTCCTTCCCCGGGCTACATCTTGCCCCACCTACCACTTCCTCTTTCTCCTCCTAGTCTCCTAGCCCCACCTATCTAGTTTTCTATTGGCCACAGGGCTTTATTAACAGTATGAGAAACATATATACAGAATCACATCTCCCATCAGGGAAATACCTTAAAATCATTATATTATTACTTAATAACATACAACCAATGTTTCAGAATAATTCCCAATAATTAATTATTCATTGCTTTTATAGTTATTTGACTACATATATATAAACACACACACACACACATATATACATATATAAATATGTTATTCAAAATTTTATTAGTAGTTGTGATATACCAAATACTGGTAAAGGGATGTAGATGTAGGAAATATAAATTGAAGAGTTTGTCTTGAGGACTCTTTAATTTTAGTGGTATCCAATAAAATAGAAAGATATCAAGAATATTATACAATTAAAAATATAATAAATTCCAAATGAGCAAATGGGGAGCGACAGTGTTTGGGAACTAGAGTTATTGTCTGGTAGATGGCATCAGGAAAAGCTCCCCACTGATCAAAATGCCAGCAGGGCATGCTCAAAGGGCTAGACAGTGAGAATCCTTGCTAGATCACATCTTGCTATGCTGACCCACTTCCTTTTGGTATATCACCTCTTGGTGGTGAGGTGAGAGTTCAAATGGGCTTCATCTTATGATTGATGTTTGAGTGACAAAGGGTGGGTGAGGTTTGGAGCCTGTGAGTAGGACTTCTCACATTGTAACACTTGTATCGTGGACACTACAGATTCCTGTTAGAAATTCAAATAAAAATGTTAGCTAACATGTTGGTTTTGCACATGCAGAGTGATCAATTACAGGAAAGAAGACTGAGGACCTTCAGTTTGAGATGGTTTACACAGTTGTGGAATTCCAAGAATCATCCAAAAGAGAGTTGCTGGAGAGAACTGCCTGTGTCCCAACACCAAAAAGGAACATAGCCCTAAATGGTGGGAGTGAAGAGAGCACAGCTGTGGCAGTGCTATAGAACAGTGACCCAAATCAAAGTGGAAAGAGTGACATTAGCTATAGCAAAATAAAGGACACTGTACTCTGGAGAAAAGAAACTTTTGAAGAAGTGACCAATTGAATCCTCAATACAAAGAAAGCACTATGTGAACAGAGGTGGTAGAGGTTGGCGTCATACTGAAGGGACCAGCACCACCCCACCCTACCCTGCTGCAGCATCTATGACAGGTTGCAGAAAAGACTCAGCAGCTACTTGTGCTTGTGGACCTTGCCACTTTTCCCAGTTTTTAGGAGATCAGAAACCCACTTGGCAAGGAATTAGTCAGAAGTTAGCTGACATGCGTTGCAGTACTTTATGGTAAAAGTGGCCTAACAGTGAAGTGTAGAGCATATCAACCTCTCTGGTAGTAGGTCGTCAAGCCCAGAAGTTCACCAATTCCAAGACTGTTTGCTTCTTCTAGACACTGCCCTTATGCAGTCTAATAATTTCCCAGCCTCAAGATTTCTGGGAGTCCTTCTCCAGTCATCTACTGCAATGAATGAATGAAGAGCCCAAGTTAATGCAGTTAGCTCTGTAAACAACAACAATAAAAGACACTTTGCTTTTGCATTGGAACAGGTCTCTTGGTGATTTGGGGTTCAGAACTTGGTCACAACAATACATAATTTCCCATCAGTGGCCTGTTCACATATAAAAGAGTAAATGCCCAATCTTACAAAATGTGTTTGCTAACTTCAAGTACTGTAATCCTAAAAATCAGAACTGAATTCTAAAACAGACATAGTTAACATTGACACATATCTTCCTTCATAATAAAATTAGGAAGGATTGGAGACTAAAGAGTCATCAGATCTTTAGTATTAGAGGGCATTGCATTAACTTCTTTTCAGAATAATACAGTTTTATGTCCTTTTTTCTTTACATATTGACATTATAAAAATGGTCTTTCACTTAACAGTTTATTTTTTCCTTTTATATGTATAGATAAGGAGTAGATCACTTTTACTTTCTGTTGAGTATATTAGCAGAAAAATCCCACAATATTTAAAAAAATCAGTAACATAAAGTCATTACCTATGACTGTGATTTCACACAACAGTGAGGAAAAAACACAAATATTGATATAACATTATCATATTTGTGGAGTTGGGACAAAACAAATTCCTTTACAGCCTTCAAAGAAAACTGGAGGAGTATTTTCTGGTTTAAGCTTTCTCCAATTTAGGTGAGTTTAATATAAATAAAGCAACAAAGGTCATGTAAATTATTGACAATATCTATTGGGGGATTGATTCTTTTGTATGTTTTTTATTTAATTATTTTCATTTTACATAAAAATCCCCAGTTTCCTGACCCTCCCCTTCTCTAGATTCCATCTCTTCCCACTCCATGCTTTCCTCAGAGGGGATAAGGCCTTCCTCCAGGAGTCAACAAAGTCTGGTATACCAAGTTGAGACCAAAGCAAGCCCTCCCATCCCCCCCTTTAATCAAAGCTGAGCAAGCTATTCCATCATAAGAAATGTGCCCCAAAATGCCATTTCTTATCCTGGTCTCATTGTCCAGGGCTTCCCCAACAAATCAAGCCACATATCTGTCACCCACACTCAGGAGACTGAGTTCTGCTCCAGGCAGGTTCCCCAGTTGTCAGTCTATTGTCTGTGAGCTTCCATTATCACGGGGCTGAAAATCATTTAAAATTTATTTTAAAAAATAGTATTTTGGACTACAAGTGTTTGGACTGTGATGGATAGTATGATGAAGACACAGAAAACTGTGTCCTTTACCTGTGTTGTACATACACAGGTAATATCACAAATGGAAATAAGGGCTGTATCAGTAGTCAAACATTGATTCAGGCAATGTAGTAAATATTGGAATAAGAAAGGAAGTAGAGGGCTAGAAAGATAGCTCCGGGGTTAAAAGCACTGACTGCTCTTCCAGAGGTCCAGAGTTCAATTCCCAGAAACCATGTGGTGGATCTAGTGCCCTCTTTTGGTCTGCAGGCATACATGCAGGCAGAACACTATATACATAATAAATAAATAGAAGCAAACACCCACAGCTAAACACTGAGCCAAACTAGAATCCAATTGCAGAGAGGGAGGACAAGACCAGGATGCAGAAACACATAGAGACAGCTCTCCTGAACAAGGAGGAGGTAATGGGCCCCCAGACTGATAGCTGGGAAACTAGCATGGGACTGACTCAATCCCCCTGAACATGGGTCTCAGCTAGAAGGCATGAGCAGTCTAAAGGACCTCGGCAGTGGAACCAGGACGTATCCCTAGTGCCCAAAAGACTTTGGGACACATCCCCTTGGAGGGATACTCCCTTAACCTAGAGACAGGAGGCTTTGTCCCTACTCAAAATCCAAGAAGGACTTGACATATTTAGATGACCCCTCCTGGAGGGCATCACCCTACATGTGTAGTGGCGGGTGGGATGGGAGTTATGAGAAGGTGGGAGAAAGGGAAAGAGGGAGAGAGAGAGATGGAACTGGGATCAAAATGTAAAATAAAAATAAAAAGATAAATTAAAAATAAATAAATCTTTAAAAGCAAAGAAAGGAAGGAAGGAAGGAAAGGATTAGCTGTCTCAAAGAAAGTACTCAGAAAGTGGGGAAGAAAAGCCAAGAACAAAGACATCCTTACAAAAGAAAGGGAAGAAGTGAATTGGCACTGTGTGTGATCTGTAGGGCTGGGACACTCCAGGTTAAAGAGAGTAAGGGTCTTCTCAGCATGTCAACATTAGCATATGTTCAGCTTGGGGCTGGTGAGTTCAGGAGACACTGCATATACTATACATTTAAGCAGGATCTAGAGCTTATTTTGAGGCTGATGTGATTAAAACCTGGCCTCTAATGTCCTCTCAGCTTACAATTTCCAGGAGCTTCACTGGGTCTCTATCTGTTTGATTTTAATTTTCTTGCAATAACAATTGATTCTCCTTCATAAGACAATAAGGAATGTGTAAACATCATTTGTATGCCCATGAATAAAATCCTATTTTAGTATTCACTATGCTGATCTCCTTTTTGGTAATATTCTATATCAATTCTAGTAGTACTGCCAAGTCAATTTAATCAGCTGTCATGCCAATTATTAAAATGTCTGTTGGATACATAGATCTAATTTTCTGTTTTCAAGTAGCAAGTTCTATTTAGGAGACATGTGCATAAAAATAAGTATAATGTTACTCACAAGTGCTGAAAACTAAGCACATTGAGATTAGCATCCACGCAATTCAAGATTTCTTCCTGGAAATTCAGAGTAAATTACATGGTGCAGCTGCAAATGGGAGCTGAGTGGGAGTTTGGCTGCTAGAGAACACGTGTCAAGCACAGAAAATGTCTGGTGACACTGAACTGTGGCATCCAAGTGCATGGAAATTTTGCAAGTGGCAGGGGGTTGTCATGGCTCAAAAGGCAAAGAAAGCCTGCATTAGATAAGATCTCCAGCTTTTGAAAGTTTGATAGAAAGAAATTTTATAACTCTGAGCCATGAGTAGAGTGAGGGCTGAAGGTAATATAGTTAACTTAATGCATTCCCACAAGGTTATTTTCAGTTTCAACTCTGACACACCAAAAAGTTGTGAACCATCAGTCATATATACACAACAAGAAATAGCTGAACACACTGAAAATTAATAACTGGGCAGAACCATCAGGAAATTGAGGTCAGAGAACAGCATTTCTGTTCTGAGATGCACAGCTGAAATCTGCTTTTAGGGAGCTGGAGCTGATGCAGCTTATACTCACTGAACTACGTCAGTGCTGAAATGTATATTGGATTTCTGGTGTACATATATAGCAAAGCACAAGCATGATAATACCTTAGTGCTAAAGATAAAAGAATCACAGCAATACTGGGCTTTAACCTAAGGGACATCATGTTTTCTTAGTCTAGACAGAGGAAGCACTATCATTCAGAAATATGCAAAAACATTTCTGTATCCAAAACACATCTAGCTATGCAGAACAAAATCCTTGTAGGGCTGTAATTTTTTTTATTTGTATGTGTAAATTATTAACATTCTATTTGAACATATTTCCTTTGACATCAGTAAATGCAAACCCAGTTATTTAACTGGGTTGTAAGGAAAAAGACAATAGATGTCAGAAGACATGGGTAAACTTTAGCTCACTTGTGAAAGACACAACCTTTAGGTGTAGCTCCACTAAGAGACTGAAACCTCTCTAGTAACTAATGAACACATATGAATAGATCTAGTACATGTGAATTGTGTGTGAAATATTTTAAGACACAGATTCCCTAAGGAGGAGCATATCAGATAGCTCAAAATAAAGTAGGAATAAAATCTACTAGGGGAATAAAAGGTTTTGTTGTCAAGTAGAAAGTAAATGAATGTAAAAGTTATCAGACTGTTATAAAAAATGACCATGATTGACATGCTCAAGACTCCAGTGAGAAATGTAGAAATGTGGGGAATGTATTATAATCAAAGACACAACAATTCAAATATTGAGTTATTAATATCCCACTGGCATCACTTGAAACTCCCTAAAAGGACCACATTGCAAAATAGATAGTCAAGGATCTTGAAACAAGCTAAAATGCAAAGTTAATAAATATAGGAACTTATAGAAGAGTAATGAAAGCAAATCACATACACTGTTAGGACAGAGGATAGGAAAAAATGAATGTGTCTAAAACAAACACAAATGGTGTATCATATTGTATGTCAAGTGTTCTTTGGAGTCACCAGCCAGCTCACAAATCATGACATGGAGTCTTATTATTTTTGTTTTGTCTCAACACTTTTTACCTCTGTTTCTTTCTGTATATCTTACCCCATGTCTAGCTAGATGGCAGCTGCCTGGTTGGTATCAGCTATCTCCTTCGTTGGCCTTTGTTCTCTTTCCTCCTTACAAGACTAGATTCCTCCCTCTACTTATTCACTCTGACCTCTAACCATACTATCTTTCTATTGCCTAATTCTTGGCTATTCAGCTTTAATTAGACCAATCAGTGATCTTAGCAAACAAAGTAAAAGAGTGACACATCATTACAAGATTATGGCATACACATATGTGGCATACACAAGTGTAATACATCTTTATATAGTTAAAGTAATATTCTGCAGCATAAACAAATATAGAACATCTTTACATAGCAAAAAGTAATATTTCACAATAATATTGATTGTTGGTAAACATACAAATAAGTCCAAATGAGAATGTATTAATTGAGAGGACAATCTTATAGAATAAGTGAAAGTGATAATTAGTGCAAGCTTGTTTACAGACAACAGTGAAGTACACAAACACTTAAAAGAAAATACCCATGAAAAATAAGTTATAATTCTTTAACTCATGGAAACATCTTCTGAAAAAGCATTGCTAAAAGAGGAAAGGAATAGTTTCTTAGGACAAAATTTACCTACAGAACATATTAAGAACAACGTAATCATTATCCAGATAGGAAATGATACAGGTATGAAAAAATGCATCAATGGAAGGAATATATTAAGAAAAAATTATTAAGGAAGAGAATGTAACATTTTAATCCCAAGTTCGAATTTTCTAGTGATGTGGGGATATGTCTGTGTAGAATAAAGTAGCAAGCAGCAACATGAGAGAAGGAGAGAGCTGAGCAATGCTTATTTTGAGAGCAGTTTAGAAGAAAGTATAGAGATGGCATTAGCATGTGGATTGTCCCTGACTTAAGAGATGAATGGGTGGTCTTGATGGCATAACTCAACTTAGTTCAAGGAGTTTTGAAAACTCCTAAAAGAAATAATATATGCTTGAGATATTTCAAATATGAAGGGAATTTGAAACTGTTATGGATTTTATTAATTATAGAATTTCACTGCTGACTTTTGGTTGTAGCAGATTTTTGATCATGATAAAAATAAAGCTTGTAATAGAAGCTTGTACCTATGCATACTGCCTATATTTTTTCACAATTTCATACCCAGTTAAATATATTGCCAAATAAAACTATTTAGAAGTATGAAAATATGAAAATCAAAGGGTGCAATAATAATGGCTATGAAAGAATATTGAATTTGGGTAAATTTTACCACCTTTCTTGAATATGGATATTAATCAACACTACGCACACTGTGATTTAAGAAATTTGGAATTCAGTTTTTCTGAGATCCATACCACATACACTGTCAATCTCTCTCAATTTCCTCCATTCCCTTTCTTCCTCTTGTTCCTGTTTCTCACCTTTATCCTTACCCCAGACAACAAACTACCATAATCTTCTAATACATAAACCACATAATGAAAATTCTTGAAAATTGTCAAGGTAACATATACCTTGAGCTCTGTGGACTTTGTCAAACTTCAGAATTGAAATAATATTATTTAAGCTTTTCTAGAGAATACTGTTGACCCTATTCACCTTGGGTAGGTGGCTGTAGTTAAATATGATCACTTGTTCTCTTGCACTAGAGAAGATAGAGTATGAATAACTATTTAGTGATTATAGGGGTAATGGCAGTTATCCTATCCTTTGTCCAACATGTTTTCATTCACATATGGTCTGGAAACAAAGCGCTGGTGTAGCAAATAAGTCTTTCAAGTTGCCCCAATATTTATTTCCTTATTTTTTCTTAAATTGACTCTATTAACAATTACTAATAAGCTTAGTAATATAATTTCTGATGAATCATCTCTTTTCTCCTGCTCTTAAAATTGAGTAAAATTATAAACTGAAACTGAGCTATTCCTGTCAAGGCAAAGGCTTTGATTTGTGTTGGGCACAGAGACTTGTGTGGGCAAAGAATTGTACCTTTTAGTATTGAGAAGGAGCTGAGTCGTTGATATCTGCTGGTCTGTCTTCTGACTCACACCAAGGAACCCAATGAGAAAACCTCAGGACTGCACAAACCAGCCTGGTCCCTGTTTTCTGCCTTTTGATGGTGGACATCAGGGTGTTATATGTATCACAGGCAATTTGGTTTTAAACTTCTACAAATGTCTCTCCTGATATAGTTGCTTTACAGTGTAGGAAAATTTAACCAACTTTACTTAAAAATAAATTGTATAATATTCCTTTTATGTTTGGTTTATTTATTAATTTTTCTTATTTTACATAACAATCCCAATTCCCTCTCCATCCCTCCCTCTCATGCCCTCTGATCAGCCTCCCATCCCGTTCACCCCATCCCACTCCACAGGGATAGTGGTGCCTTCCAGGAGGAGTCATCTGTATCATTCAAGTCATTATGAGTAGGTACTAGGCCCTCCCTCCTGCCTCTGGGTTAAGGGAGTATCCCCCCCAAGGGGAATGTGCTCCCAAAGTATTTTTGTGCACCAGGGATATATCATGGTTCCACTGTCAGAGGTCCCTTAGACTGCCCAGAACTTGTAACTGATACCCAGTTGCATAATATTCTTGTATAATATTTCAAACACATTGCTCCATATCACCTTTTATATATCTTTTTTTGTATTTAAAATTGAGACACGCTTGTTATACATGTCAATCCCCATTCCTTTCCGTCCTCTCTTCCCTTGTCTCTCTCCAAACCCCTATACCATCCCCTCTCTGTTCCCCAGGGAGAGTGAGGCCTTCAATTGCGAATCTTCAAAGTCTATTACATCATTTGGAGCAGGGCCTAGGCCCTCCACAATGTGTCTAGGCTGAGAGGTATCCCTTTATGTGGGATGGGCTCCCAAAGTCCATTTGTATACTAGGGATAACTACTGATCCACTACCAAAGGCCCCGTTAGGAAGACTGCCCAGTCTTCCTAACTAACACTCACATTTGGTGGTGTCTGGGTCGGTCCTTTTCTCGTTTTCCAGCTGTTAGTCTGGGGTCCAAGAGCTCATCCTTGTTTGGGTGATCTGTTACTATAGGTTTCTCCAGACTAGTCTTGACCCCTTTGCTCATAACTCCTCCCTCTGTGCAACTATGTTTAGCTGTGGAAGACTGCTTCTGCTCCCATCAGCTACAGGATGAAGGCTCTAGGATGGCAGGTAAGGTAGTCATCAATCTCATTATTGGGGAGGGGCATTTAAGCCACTCTACTATTGCTTAGATTGTTAGTTGGGGTCTTCCTTGAAGATGTCTGGACATTTCATTAGTTCTAGATTTCTCTTTATAGCTGTAATGGCTCTGTCTAATATTGTACCTCTTTTATTGTTCTCCTCTATTTCACCTCTGACTCAATTTTCCTGCTCCCTCATGCCCTCTTTTTGAATATGGCTTTTTGATGAGTAAGAGTATCTTTCCACTAAGAATGAAGAATATTGAGACAAAGATTTATGATACAGTCTAAAGCCACAGAGTGAGGAGTGCCTTGTCTCTAAAAAGACCTATCTATAGTAGATGAAATGTTTTTGGACTTCACTTGTAGAAATTTATTTTGAAAAAAAAAAATCTATGCTGATATGATCTAGTAGTGGCTGACGGCGACAGTGATCAACAGAGGAAGGGAAAAGCAATACTTCTAATACTTCTTCCCAGGAGAAGGTTAAACTCCCATAAATCACCTCTCTTTAGCTTGTGTCAAGTGACTTTTTATTCAGGTACTACTCACAGTTGTTTAAAAATTGTTTTATAATGAATGTTGTTTATTTTTTGATGCTAAAGCAAACAAAACATACACACAATGTGACAAGTGATTCCTGAACATTTCAAGTGTTAGTGCTATAGTTTTTATACCAACTGGTAGCATTTCTCCTGAGTTTTGACAATGTCTATATTTCTGTCTCCATGATTGTACTTCCTTAGATGCCTCATACAATTGTTGGCTTCAGTCAGTTTCATTTCTCGTTGTTTTACAGTCTACATTCTAACACAGTCTGAAAATATTTATGGGAAAACTCCATAATTATTAAGTATGTAATTGTTAGTAATTCTATTTAAATCCAGAGCCATAATATATCAGACCAAAGACACAAGTATTAGTATGCACATTGCAGACCTGGTCTTACAAAGTCCACTCTTTAGCCACTTACCAACAATTTCCAGTTTTGACATATCCATTGTGTTATAACAGTTCTTTTTGTTGAAGGGAACCCTACATGTTCACCATAACACACCACTGTTTCATTTATATAATTGAAATTCAGCATGTAGAGTCTATATCATAAAATATTAATACAAGGAGAGGAAGTAAGTACAGTACAATTATATAAATAAATAAATATATATATACATATAAATACACACACATATATATAGATATATGCATTGGTAATGTCAAGAGAAAGACTACAATCATATAAATTTTTATTAAAGAAGTGGAAGACTTATAAACTGATTAATTTACATCCATATTCATAGATATTTTGTGTTCCCTGACACCATTTTCTAAAGTGTCTAAACTCATTTGCATTGATTTTTGAAGGAATTAACATATTATAAAAAATAAGGTGACATTTTAAGTTAATGACTGACAAGTCTCCGCTTACTTGATGAACTTTACCATTGTGTCAATAACATACTTCTTAATTACTGAACTTTTACAAGTTGTGTTAATATCAGAAAGCAATGGAGGATGTCAGTATTTCTTGTCCTCATTCTCAAGAACAGTTTGATTATTTGGAGTGTTTTCTGACTCCACGTTAAGTTTTGATATCTACTTCTGTTTCCAGAGACTGTCCAATGAGATTTTAAAGGGCTTTAGTTGAACTGTCAAGGCACCTGGGGATGTAGTTACTGGAAAAGGAATTCTTAAGGTTTAGAAGCACAATGTGGACTATAACATGAAATCATTCTCAAGCTCAAATCCTTATAGAATATATATAAGATGAAAAGATTACAGTATAGGAAGCTTTCTCATCAGATAAAACATAATGAAGAAGTTGCAAGAGAGAGAAAGACAGAGAGAGAGAGCATAAAGGTGATCATTTGTATTTATATTTACTTTCAGTGTTTTCCTGAGTCACGGTTGCCTTTTAATCCACTTAACAAGAAAGCTATTTTGTCTATTTTGTCGTCACACAAATCTTTGTATATGTACACTTATGTGGTGGATAAAACATGTATTTATATATTTTCATTACATACAAGTTTAGTAACATTAACAGCAACTCTGAACTTGTGACAACTTTTCAAGTGGACCATGGCTAGCAAAACAGTATTAAAGTACACGCCATTGTTTTGGTCTGATAATTTGATTTCTAATAGAAGTTTTATGTTCAAAAGTCTGCAGCTCACAACTATGAACACTGGACAGGAGAAATTTATCCTGGGACCAATACATACAAAATCTCCGGTGCAGTGTTTTGTACCATGATAATCTAATTTCTTCCTTATGTCCTGGATCAGATATTACAAGAAGGAATGAACCCATCAATCAAATCGTTTTAAATTATTTTTTCCTTGAAATTATCTTGTTGGATTTTTCTTTTCTTTTTTTTCTTTTTCTTTTTTTCCCAAATTCAACGCATAGGCATCAAACACCCTCTCCAATGGGACTATCGTTAGGATACATAAACAATGACAAACAGTGTAAATAGTGTCACAAATTCTTCCAGAACATCCATTCCAATGGATTTTCACTACAAAGAAATTGAATTTGTTTTCACCTCTCCCCAGAAAGACCTACCTTCTTCAAACTTCCCATAAAATAGGGGTGAATTAAAACTGCTTCAGTGAAGAAAACAGTATATTAACGTATCTAGACACTTAAAAATCTTAATGGTTTAATTTTTTTGCTGCATTTGATTCTTTTTAATCCACACAGAGTTGTGTTTCTCAGTGAGGAGATTGGTAATCAAGGTGATTGCACAGCTTGCATTTGATGTAATGGAAATACAACCTCTCCTTTCCTATTTAATATACCTTTCTCAGATACAAAGACATGCTGTGCTTATTTGTAGAACAATTATTTTCTTTAGACCACACATAAGCCCCTCAAAGATATTGATCTACATTTTTGAAGCAGTGTAAAATACTCTGTCTTTTACATTTCCCCTGGGTAATGTAACAAAATTGTAAACATCACAATGCTTCCTCCCCAAGAATAAAAATTCCTCATTTTGACTTCTCTCTTCCCCTCAATCCATGTTTCCTTTCCTTTTTAGCTGCATGCCACTTCAGGTTTTCTCCAGTGGTCCTTTACCTCAGTACCCCAAATGTTTCATGTTAGCATAGCCCCAGTCTCCGTGTTTTATGTTTTCATATAAAGCTCATTCAGTTAGAGTGCTGTTATATACACATTTCTGTTCACCTAAGAGTTACTACTAACATCTGATTAAAGGTGATACTTTATTGATATTCACTGTTGAGTTGTAAACTGCATTCTCACATCTGCATCTGAACATGTGGGAGTTCAGAAGACAAGGAGAACATGGGAAAGTCATCAGTCTAAAAGATGGTACTAAATTTTATGTGAGGGAACAGAGGCCTTAGATTGGAAGTATCAAGACTATCGTTGACAAAATTGCATCTGTACCTTTGAGTCCAGAGTGGTACATTGTTAAACTGACATAGGATCAGCAAGATACATTCTTTTCCTTACTAACATCATAAATGTATTTGGTCAATAGACTATTTATTCTTTAAACATTTATTTATTTTATGCTGGACATAATTATACATGCCTTTTTTAAATGAAAACAAATATTTATAAAATATTTGGGAATTTGTGTGTCGTTCTTTCCAAACTGCTTCCTGCTAGTAGGGGGTGCTTACTCTTAAATCTATATACATAGTAAAATAAAACAACTAAAGTTGTATAAGTACAGAAAATTGGCCTTATATTCTATAAAATGGTGTTTATATATTTAAATATATAGCATTGACACAGGCTTTACAAATATTAACTTTAAATGTCAGGCACCATGGTAAAGAAGAATATAAAATATTCTTTATGATGAGTATGTTATATATGGAATGAGTTTCATAATTAAGTACCTTATGAAAATACATTTTGTTCAAACATGTTATAGTGAATACACTCCTTATACTCATATGAGTTATTTTCATAAGATATAGTATAAGTTTAAAATATCCAATATTTGCAGTCAGGGTTCATTCCTACTGTTATCATTTGCATTTATAAAAACAATCTTTTTTTATATTACATACCCGTCCCAGTTCCTACTCTCTTTCCTCCTTTTGATCCCCCCATCATTCACCCACCACAAACTCCATCTACTCATCAGAGAGAGTAAGACCACCCATTGGAGGTCAACAAAGCCTGTCACATCAGGTTAAGGCAGGATGAAGACCCTTCCCCCTGTATCTAGGCTGAGCAAGGTATCCCTTCATAGGTAAAGGGCTCCAAAAAGCACTAGCAATATATCCTGGTCCCACTGCCAGTGGCTCCACAAACTGTCCAAGCCACACAACTGTCAAAGGGCTCCTATGCAGGCTCCTCAGCTGTCATCTAAAGTCAGTGACCTCCTACCAGCTCAGACCAGCTGTTTCTGTGAGTTTGGTCTTGACCCCTTTGCTCATATTATCACTCATCCCTTTCTTGTACTAGATTCCAGGAGTTTATCTCAGGAGCTTAGCTGCTTCCATCAATTACTAGATGAAGGCTCTATGATGACAATTAAGTGCTGTGATATATTATATATGATCTAGTCAAGCTTGCCTGGAATTCAGAATGCAAAGCTAGCCACTGTCATCGAGGCCAGGCAGTGATGATATTACGTATGTAGTGAGATATCCACTCTGCCCACACCTGTAGTGCCTGTTTAGGCATAGTCATTGGGATGCTGGGGAAAGGCTAGGTCTGGTGTCCCAGACCCCAGCTTGCTCTCTTGCTTGCTGTTAGGGTTGAGGAAAGCATCCTGCTGGCAGGGTGTCATACACAGAGCAGGAAACTGTGGTGATCATCTGTTTCATGTGTAAGTGAATTCCCCCCAAATAAACCTTACTTAACCTATACTGAATCCAATGAATCTTGGTTCCCATATGTTATCCAGCACCTACACACCTATAATCCCAGAAGCTATACTAGGTAGTCATAGAACCTGGAAGGTGGTGATGAGTGTCTTTAATACTGCAGGGGCGAGATATATAAGACCTGAGCATGGTGTCAGGGCTGGCATTCAGTCTGGGGCAATTATTTTCCATCCATGTTGAAGACAGGTTCTTCCCATCTTGGTTGACTTAAGAGTTATCTGGTGGCTTGGCTGCTTTGTTTTTTTGATCTTCAGCTTGATCCCTAATTTCTGTCTCTAGGATTTTATTATATGAGCTACAAGTAAGGTAGTCATTGATCTGATTAAAGGGAAGGCCAGTTCAGGCACCCACTCCACTATTGCTTAGAGTCTTAGCTGGGGTTATCCTTCTGGATTTCTGGAAATTTCCCTAGTGACAGATTCTGGCTAACCCCATAAAGATTCCCTCAATCAAAATATTTCTTTCCTTGCTCTTGCTCCTCCCTGTCTTTTCCCAATATTGCCTACCCATTCCCTCATGTTCTACCTTCTTTCCCATCCATGTTCCTGACTTACTGAGAACATCTTATAATTTCCCTTTCCCAGGGGGACCCATGTAAATCACTCTTAGGGTCCTCTTTGTTACTTACCTTCTCTGGGGTTGTGGACTATAAGCTGATTGTTTTATATGTAATATCAACTTGTGAGTGAGAACATACTGTGTTTGTCTTTCTGCGTCTAGTTACCTCACTCTTGATTTTTTTTCAATAGTTCTATTCATGTGTCTGAAAATTGCAAGATGTCATTTTTTTAACCACTGAAAAGTACCTCATTGTGTAAGTGTACCACATTTTCTTTATCCATTCTGCATTTGAAGTGTATCTAGGTGGTTTTCTAGTTTTGGCTATTATGAACAATGATACTATGAACATAGCTGAGCATCATATACAGATTCCAGTAGAGTCCTGTAGACCAGTAGAATAATACAAAATCTGTATATCTACTAAATAGTGAAACATACTATAATTTGAATTGTTTATGTAATTTTGTATTTATGAAATATAAATTTAATATAAATCACCCATAGATAGGAAAATGAACGTGACTGCCATGCACTTTCAAACACAAAACTATTTGAAATGTTTGAATCATTCTATAAGATTTTATGATATTCTATTAATTACAAACAAATAATCATTATTACAAGAATGGTATCCACAATTATCCACCAAACTTTTACAGAAGGCCACATGCAAACAAACAGATGGGCTAAATAAAAAGAAATGGTTTATTTACCATACAAAGGCATGTCCCAACAATTCAGTTTAAGCACGCCGACTGTAGGTATTAAGCTTGATGGTGACAATGCTGTGTATTTATGGACTCTGTTCATTGCATCTATAACACCAAGAGCATATGAGCAAAAGTACTTTGAGGCTCTTATAACAGTACACAAAGAAGGGCTAAGTCTTGTTTTTGGCATTTCACCTGTGCTTTGGTTTTCAATAATTAAATGTATTTCTCTAAATGTTCTTAAGAGGGCAGGAAGGAGGGTAAGCAGTGCTTTTGTCAAGCTGTATCTACAAACAGGGAAGCTCTAGCAACGATTGTGATGCTTTTTTGGGTTTAGATTTAGGCTTTGTAATATACCCTTTACAACATAATAATACAATATTAGCAAAGCATATTTGAATCTTCATTTTTATAGTCTTATCTATGATGTTTAAACAATCTCACTTTCTAGAACATTTGGCTTTAGCTTAGAAACAAGATAATGAAGACATTTGGCCTCCTGTTCAGCACAGACACAGCAATATTTCTGTTTTCTGTAAGATCATCAGAATTTGTCTTGCAGAGCAGCAGACCTGCTGTGATGTGGATGGAAGCAAAGGAGTGCAATATTAGCCTCATGTAGTGGGAAGACATGGCTGTAGCTTTTCATGTTTTCAAAGCACTTGCCTCTAGGCACTGATTGCTAGCTACCAGGTATGAATATCCATCTGCTGGTATTTGTACCTGCTCGATTCTCACATTACTGTACTCCATTCTCTTTGAGCACAGTAATTTCACTGTTTCCTTTAAAAGTGGTTACAATATACTCTTGTTAATACCCTGAATAGTAACAAACACTGTGGAATCATATGTTTTTCAACAAAACCAAGTATTAATTAAAATGCAGAAGTCATGAATCTATGCTTTTTTTCTCTGAAATACAAAAAAAATGCAGTGAGTTAATTTTATTTATTTCTTAAAATATCAGTGACAGGAACTCTTAAAGATTGCTCTTAAAACAACTTGGAAATTAAATCAAGTTGTGATGAAATTTCTAACCAATAACTGCCCATATAGAAAGATGGGGCGGGGGAGGCATAATTAATGCAGCTTCCTGGAGAAAAGTAAAATTTCTTTTTGTGTGCTCAGTGTGATTGGTACAGATAAGAGATCAAAATAAATAAAGTTAACATTAGATTTTTGAGTTATTAAAAGATTAATGTGATAGAAAAGGATTTTGATATATTAATTAACAAATGAAAAAAATTCTATACTAGTCTGCAATATGTTTCAACTGATTTAGTTTTTAATGGTAAATGATCTAAATCTGATTAACATATCTGTCATCTTATATGTAAAAATTTAATTGCAGGTCATGAATTGCAATTTTGTAACATACTCAAAAGAGTAGGAAACTTCTAGACTAGGCTAAATTTGAACTCCATGGATGGTCAGTGTTGGGGAGAATTTCCTTAACTGAAAGGGTTTACTAGTAAATGAATGCAGCTCACAGGATTTACGAAGACCATTAAAGACACAGAGCAAAAGACTTGAGTTCAGACTTCAGCACTCAAGAATAGAGGCCAGAATGGTAGCTTTTGCTTGGAACTTCAATGCTTGGGAGGTAGCAACAGGAAAACACATATCATTTTGATTATTAAGAAAGGTAAACCATTGTTTAAAAAATAATAATGTTAATAATTATTTATGGAAGACATTAATGTGATATCTTGTCTCTAGTTGCATGTACACGTTTATTACCATATACATGTCAGCAAATTCACATACAAGAATATGTAAACACATAAAACCACATACACATGAAGGTCAAAAATGTATTTAGTTAAATTTTATCATACTTTTTATAACTATAAAGTGGAAGTAACTATATGTTTTAAGTAGTTTTTATTTTTTCACATGTTTTGATTCATTATGAAATTCTTTAAAATGAGCAACAGCAAAGAGATTTAGTTCACCCATTGTTAATGGATTTGGCGGAGGTGCAAATATCACGATCAACCTTTGACACTGTAGGCAGAATTAATTTACTTCATCTGTCAACATGTCATAATCAATTCCTATTTACAGTCAAGAACTTAGCACATACATTGCAGCATTACTTGTTGATGCTTTTTGTCATCTAATTAAATTCCCTGTTATGAAGAAAAACAAACCTCTAAATGTAGGAAATGTTAAGACTCTTTTGAACCTCTCAGTTCTTATCATTTATACTAATACCAGTAAACTGACCCAAATAGCCATTCATCTTAGGTATACTGTAGTGTAGTACTGAAGATTGACAACACATCATTGAAGAAATTTTGGTTTCAGGGATAAAATTTAGATTTATTTGTATTTTAATACTTTGTAGATACACTATATTGGTTAATATATGGTTTAATAAAGTACTATAATTACTTGGAGCCATTATGCTTAAGAAATGAAAAATATAATGAAACTCATAATGCACTGAAAAATGTAATAAAACTCACTATGTGCTTGGAGCATGCATAATTATGACTCACACTCATTTTATCAGATTCCATGAACTTCTGATCTTTCATGGTCTCTAACAAGGAATAGTATGAGATAAAGTAGTACTCAATAATTGTTACAAAATTTTAAGATGAACATTAAGTAAATATATCCAAAGCACTCCTTTCATAATTATCGTAATGACTATTGTAATCTGTAAATATTTTTCTTGATGTCAAAATTGAGGAGAAATTCAGAAAAACTTCTTGAAAAGTAATGGGTACCAACAGACCCTTGTATAAATTGGATATAAACATGTCATATTTTGTATTTTGAACAAAATATTATCCTTATCATACAAAGACTGAGTCTCAACCTTTTCTTAAATATGAAGATTTTCTATGATTCTGTCTTTAACACAGATAATATTTCCCACTTTTCTTATATTCTATCCCATGCCAACAGCTGATGGAGCTGGTCTTTCTGTATGCTGCTAATATATGTTTCTCTTATTGGTTGATGAATAAAAACTGATTGTCCAATAGCCAGGCAGGATGTATAGGTGAAGCTATTAGACAAGAAGAATTCTGGGGAGAACCCATGAAGAGTGAGACATCAGGGAGATGCCATGTAGCTGCTAGATAGATAGGACCTTGGACATCTGTGGTAAGGTAAGGCCATATAGAAATACATAGATTAATAGTCAATGGTTAATAATTAAGAAAGAGCTAGCCTGTAAGGAACTTAAGTCATTGGCCAAACATTATAATTAATATAAACCTCTGTGTGTTAATTTGGGGCTGAAGGGTTTTGGGACCTGGCTGGAAAGGATTTCCATATACAAATAGCATTCACTTTTTAAAAGTTAATCCATTCTGGAAATTATTTGCTTCTGATAATTCCATAAGAATTTTTAGCAATGTTATTATTATATTACCACCATTCCTGACCCTCTCATCCCACAGGTCCTGTACACTTACAGTTGATGTCAAAGGAATTTATTTCCTTCATTAGCCTCTAAGAGCAAACAAGTAAACAAAAGAAACAGGGAAAGTTTGATTATTCCAAATATTCCTTTAAGAAATTAGAGTACCTTGATTTCTATGTTCCTCACTATTGGCTTAAAATTACTTAGTACATTATATAAAGTGCAGTAAAATTATTCTTGAATTATTTATCTGAAGCACAATCATTTTTCAACATAAAGAATTTAGAAATATTTAGCAATCTCAACAGCATCACATCTTGAGATTATTATGACTACATTACTGAAATGTCCTTTATTTCAATTTGCAGTTATTTCTGAGTCAACATGTTTTTATCTTGTGGTAAATGTTGTCTTTAACCTTGAGGTGACTGTAAATACAAAGTACTTATTTCTTAATAGATCTTCACTTTAGAATCAGTGCACTCAATTTATCTCTGTGAGATTTAAACAAATACTGCATTAGAAAGGGCGGATTTGATTGCCACATATAAACAAGTAATCCCAGTAAAATCTCATTAAGCCCATGTGTTTCCCAATCTGCTTCTAAGACAAGCTGCATTTTGGAAATAATTGTAAAGGAATTAGTTAGATATCAGTGAACTAGACATACTTTTTCAGTACAAAATATATTTCAGAATAAGGTCCAATTAACTCATTGGGTTTGCCTTGAGGTACAATATACAAATACATGTTTTACAATTTTGTAATTTAAATTGCAAACCTTTTATGAGAAATGAAATGAAGGCCTTAAAGGTATAAATAATTGTAAACAAACTTAAGCTTTAAAGACAAATTTCAGTATGAAAACTATTCTATAAAATAATAAAGTTGAAAGCTTCTAAATTTTTTTAAAACTACAAAACATAAAAAAAATTACCAAAAATTGTATTTCTGTAAGTATGCATAATATATACAACATATGGATGTCAATGTATATATATATATATATACATGTATGTACGTATACATGTATATATATACGTACATACATGTATATATATATGTGTGTGTGTGTGTAATGTATGAAATATAAACCTAATAAAACATATAGGTAGTCATATATTTATTTTTAAATGTTATGTGTGGCAATAATATGTCCTCATAATTTTATTTCTAAAATATTTTGACATTCCCTTGCCAATATTTGTATACATACAAATACATATATACGTAAACTTACATAAAATTTTCTGTACTACATATATTATTGCCTCTCATTATTTTGATTTTTATAATTACAATGTTTATTAAACTGAAGGCATCATTTTACACTTTTCTTTATTCATCATGACATGATGATTGAATATTTGCTTTGTCATTCTCCTATCCTGAGTGATAAATATATTGCCAAATTGAAATTCAAATGATACATAAACAATTTTACCATAAAGAGAGATAAAAGTAATCACAATTCAGATATAATAGCAAAATATAAAATATTTTTGTTACTTTCAATTTTTTTCCAGTAGTAGCAATGCATCATTTATTTTTACAGGAGGGTATTTTAATATGTGGAGATAACATACACAGGAAACACCTCCATAGAATTACAACCATTCAGGTATTCTCAGTGACATCAAAGCAAGATTACTACCTACTAATGATTTTTATTTTCTGCTAATGATATACAAATACTTTGTAATTATATCTAAAAAACTATTTTTTCCTTTTTTTAATTTAAATTTGAAACAAAATTGTTTTACATATCAATCCTAGTTCCTTCACACTCCCATTCTCTCCTATTACCCTTACCAAATGCCAGCCCATCCCCTTTCTGCTCCCTTAGGGAAGGTGCGGCCTTCCTTGGGGATCTTTCAAAGTCTGTCACATTTTATAATCAAAATTCTGTTTAAGTTTGTCAGTTTGTGCTGGAGAAAATGTAGATGAGGGCTGCTGACCTTAAAGGCTCCAGAGCATACAGTTCATGCATAAATTAGATGCACGGGTTAGAAACAATGGATTTTCCCACAATTTTCAGACCCACTGTACAGTTAAAACAAGCCCAAAGTTTTCTTTCAAGTGAAGACAAGATGAATTATAGTCCAGGGAAATAAAGTAAGAAGACTGAGAGAATGTTGCAAGGCTTGCAGTCTTGGGAATTTTGTCTTTAATAGATCCCTAGTAAATCTACAAAGGAACAGGAATTCTGTCATGATTTGAATAGGTTGTGATTTATTATGCTTGAATACATTTTTCTTCCTTGTCCAACAGGATAATCAACTAAGCTTTCTAAGAGTGTAGTTGATGGAAACATTTGCATATTGCGCAGTGTCTGGAGGACATATTGGCTCTTTACTCTTTCCAGCATTCCTACTTTGAAACTTTGTCCCTCAGTATCGTGATAGTAGAACAGCACATATGAGAAGTAATTAGTTATACATGATACCATGAGAGAGTAGAGCCCAGGCTGGAGTTTGTCTTCTTGTAAGACTATAAAGACACTAGAGACCTGGCCATCACTCTTTGCCAAGTGAATATTCACACAAAGGGTGAGAATCTGAAAACAAGGTGATAAACTCTGACCTGAAACTTTGCTAGTAGATTTTGATCTGGGATGGCCCTGTCTAGAGCCTATAGGCCCTGTCAGAAAATTCTTGTTTATTAGGCCACCTGGCTCAGGGGTAGTTCCAAAAACTAAAACATTCCTGTTACCAGTCATCCTTCATACTCTAATATCCCTATTCAGTCATGGTATTTTTCTCTCGCTAGCCAAAACACATTTTTTTTTTTCCTCTAGGAATCAGTTCCTCAAAAACAGAAAAAAATTAGAAACGATCATACTGTTAGGTTCCTTTATGGGTTCATATAGTGAAGACTAAATGCTCTCTTGGGAGAGAGTGCAGACAAATCTGTGGAAGTGTGTGCTCTGCTCTCCTTTTCAGTTATGACTATTGCTTTCTCCCTGAAATGTGTTCAGGATGACACAGCCTGCCATCTGGAATGAAAATCTGCTTTTGATAATCTTAGAATGTACTCTCATATGAGAGAGCACTTTACACTTGCTAGCATCTTTTCCCTACACTTAGCAAATTTCTTTATCCAAGATCTTGAGTTAAATCCATGGATCTAAGCATCTGTATATTCCTGGAAAATTATATTAGTTGCTTGCGTCTTTTCAGGTTTTTTAATTCCAGTAAACAACTGCTTCTTGGTCTCCCTATTTTACAAATCTCAATCAACTTTGTGATTTTTTTTACATCTTTTTTTATTGGTGGTCTGAGTCCTTAATTAAATAATATTTTGTCATAATTACCTTCATTTCCAACTCCTATCAGAATTTCCCCAGTAATCCAATTTAAAATTTTTCTTTGTATCATTTCTATGTAATTAAATACAGTTTGTGATCCTCATATGACTTTGGACATGCACCCTTCCAGTGGAACATGGTCAACTTGCCAGTAAATAACCACTTAAAAGGACTCCCTGTTTCCCATTCCTTTCCCTCTCTTCTCATTTCCACGCTTCTCTTTCTTCTTCTCCTTCTCGGTGGAGAGATAACTTCTTGATCGCAGCACAGTTTTGTTTTGTTTTTCTCTCTAATGATCAGTAATTATAACCTGAGTCTGGATTCATGGCCCAGTGATAGGTAGTCTTTCCCTTAGTACTCAGCTTTACCAATGTCTCCTATCTGCTTGCTATGTATCATGTTCCCTGCTGTGTACCCTGATTTCGGTTGAAATCTTTGATGTCATATCTCTGTGTTGAAAACACTAGAGTATGACCCAGTCCAATCATTGTTTTCTTCACCTCAGTATCAATGTTACACATTACTGCCTGGTCATTGTGCTGTCTTCTGTTCACTTTCTCCAAACTAGAAAAGAAGTTCCATGGGAGAAAATAACATTCTCTTGTTTGTCCTCTGCTTTATGTAAGCACCTGAGATCTCTCTCTCTCTCTCTCTCTCTCTCTCTCTCTCTCTCTCTCTCTCTCTCTCTCTCTCTGTCTCTGTCTCTGTCTCTCTTTGTCTCTCTGCATTTTCTCCCTCCCCAAGGTTGTCACTTTGATGTCTGTGTGGATCTTCATTTAACACAACCTCATTATGAGCTGCAGTTTGCTCTAGCATCCAAATTCTCTGATATTACCTGATATTATAAAGTTTTCTTTTTCTTCTTTAAATTATATCTTGTTGGTAATCCAGTATGGGAAAATACAAATAAATGAATAATCTTGGCACAAGGTTATTGTATTAGTAGGCTTTCAACAAAATCATAAAAAGTTGTTTTCCCAAACATTAAACTATTTTATAAGCACGCATGATGCTTGTTTTCCTATGTCCAGATAATTTCACTCAGAATTATTGTTTCTAGTTTCATTTATAGAACTGTGACCTTCATTTTTTTAAATACCCAAATAATAATCAATTATATAAATATACAATATCTTCATTATTTATTAATCAATTGATAGATATCTAAGTTTCTTCTAATTCTTTGCTATTGTGACTAGAGAAGAATAAATATGAAAGGGCATATTATCTTTATAGTTAATATTGAGTATTTTGAGTTTATTTCTAAGAGTGGCTTAGACACTGATTATGTTTAAGAAACTTTAGGAAGGACCAGGCAAGGAAACACAGTAAGAGAAAAGAGTGCCAAGGAATGACAAAAAGATCAGAGACAAACATTATTTCCACTGTTAGGAGTCCAACAACAACACCGATATACAAAACCATGATCTATAAATGCAGAGGATCGAGCTGAGAGACACACAGGCTCTGTAATCGTTGCTTCAGTCTCTATGGATCTTGTAAAAAGGGGAGGAATTTTGGTGGACTGGGGTAGGGAAGGGATGGAAAGTCACTGGGATAATGATAGGGCTATAATATATGAGAAAAGAATAAGGAAGTAAACAACTAAATAAATAAATAAGAGGCAGGTAGTGGTGGTGCATGACTTTAATCTCATTAAAGAGATTTAATCTCATTAAAGAAGCAGAGGCAGGAGAATCAGATCTAGGCTAATCTTGTCTACATTTCAAGGTCCAGTTCAGCTAGGAATACACAGAGAAACAATGGCTCATTAAAAAAAAAAAAAAAAACAATAAAAATTTAAGAAGATTATCTACTCTACTCTTTAATTAATGTTAAATCTAAATGGAATTTTGAATTTATGATTCATTTTGAGTTATGAACTTCTCTGCATAGACACATGCACGTAATACAAATGCCTCTAAATGCAACTGGCAACAACAGTTTTGCAAGAATATCAAAAATCCAGGAGACATTATAATAATGATAATATTTAAAAGAAAATATTTTGAAATAATAGGAAGCAAGATTGAACACATATTAAAGATGACAGATTTCTTTCCCTCAGCCTTATTATGAAGCTTCCACGCAGTCAACCCATTGTTTGGAATGGTCACAACTTCTCTTTTGAGTTACTAAGCTAGCATCTGCTTTCTTCAGTATTTTCATCCGGAACTATAGTTAATAAACATGCACATTTCATCAAGAACATACTATTAAGCTGTTATACAAACAAGCCACTCTGTATTACCCTTTTATTTTCTAGTTGACTCACAGGACTCATTCACAGTTAATAGTGTTTTTGAAATGTTTGATATTGAAATACTTTGACATTGAGTTACACAATGGCATGCTTATTTGTGCCTTTATTGTCATTCCTTATGTATCCTAGATCCACCCTAAAATAATTTTCTTGACATTAGAACACTATCAATATGTAAAAATTAGAAATAAAAGCAGGTTACTACTGTTATATTTTAGGACTTAATAAATATTAAAAGCATTGATTATAGCATTATTTAAATAATATATTGAAAGGGGAGTCTCTTAATTAAGAACTCATAACTTATCATTAGCTTATTTGAATTATTTGAGTTTATTTCACTACAATAAGAAAACCATTTACCCATGGAGAGTGAAGGAGGTACTGAAATGCTTGATTCTGACTTTTTAAAATGAAGCATTATTTTCATATTTTTTATGTGATTTTAATCCAAATTGAGCTTTAAGTCTTCGGACAAAATTTCAAAATTTTCTAAAACTAACACTTTCAGTGCTTTCTCAAAAATTCAGTGTGAAATTCTTCCACAAGAACAATTTAGAAATCAAAATTTCAGCCAATAAATGGAGAAATCATGCATGCATGTTGGGAAATATAGGATATGAATAATTTATGAAGAATCACTTTATTGATCTCTTAATATTCACTGATAACAATGTAATCTATATGCACTTATTTAACAATTTGTTATAGTTGTACTTAGCAGTTAGATAACAATAACTAATTATACATCCATTTAATTATATAGAAGTATTTAAAAGAATACTACATGCCAATGAAGAGAAATGCCTAAAGAGATACTCTGAAATCACATCTTTGAGACCTGTGTATAGGGAGCAAGTTCCAGCTCATGTTAATACTACAAGTATCCTTTTCATAGGGGATCTCTTTCTTAACCTAAATAACTCACGATTCTCTTACAAAATTAAAACTTTACTTCATAAAACACAAATTCTGTGCCTATTTGTACTGACTGATTCTATTGAAAACTGTCATGTAAAATGAGAGATAAACAAGAGGAACAAGATTCTGTAGGAAGAATCTGGCAATCATTTTTAAGTGGTTTACATTTTAATAAAGGGTAGTAAGAAATTAATGGTAGAAAAAATGATCTTTCTGTATATCTCATATGTTTTTATTATGTTTTATGCTGTATTTCCAGGGCAGTGAATGGCTCACAGAAGGTGCTTTATTAGAGACATTATCACTAGTTTTTTTTTAAAAAAAAAAAACAAAACAAAACAATTTCTTTAGCTGTGTTGGTGACATATGCTTTGATTCTCAACACTCAACACTCAGTATACAGTAGTAGAAGGAAGACCTCTGTGAGTTCGAGGACTGCCTGGGCTTCATAGTGTAATTTTCTTTAATATTAAAAGCAAAAGCAATGTGGACACACACACACACACACACACAGAGAGAGAAATTAAAATCCTCAAATACTAGGTGTACCTGCCTCCATTTCTTGAAAATGTATTACCTGTTGCTTTACAGGGTTTTTTTTTATATGTATTTACCCTTTAAGAGAATTCTCTATAAGATGACCCCAAAACCATGATTTCTTCCATTGTCCTGGTTCCACACCTTGTAGTCCTTTGCTTGAAATATCTGCATAGATATAGAATATGATAAAGGATATTCTGTGTCAGCCTTAGAAAAAATAATATCAGTTCTGCCTATAGTGTTTTGTCTTTTATTATTGTATGGCTCTGCCCTAACTTCATAAGTGTCCTGCAAATATAGATTTCCATTATTCTTAAGGGAGGGAAAATGAGCTGGCAGATATCTATCAAGTTCTATCCAAATACAAGAGAAAATAAATCATCAATGAGTATCCTCTAGTGGTCTATCATATAAAATGTCTCTAGGTTTTTTCATTTCTTCAATAGAAAGGAGAAAAGTGAAATTAGAACATGAAGCAAAAAAGAAAAAAGTCTAAACAAACAAAAACAAAACAATATGAAACACTCAACTTTCCTAATTTTTTTCATGTCAAAAAATAATAAAGGAAAAAGTAGTATTTTTGCATAAATTATCTTTATATAAAATAGCAATAATTGAGAATTAACTATTTTAATAGATAAATGGAAAGCAATGACCAAAATATTAAATACATGACAAGCTCATCTCAGATTTAACTTCAAACTAAGAAGTGTAACATGAGTTCTTTTTTTTTTTTAATTTTTATTTTTATTTTACATATCAGTCCCAGTTCCCACTCTCTCCCTCCCTCCATCTTTCCCTCTCTCCCCCCCTCACATGCATCCCGACCACCCTTCTCTCCCATCGCCTCCCACTCCACATGTAGGTGATGCCATCCAGGATGGGTCATCTAAATCTGTCAAGTCATTTGAAGTAGGGACTAGGACTTCTCTCCTGTCTCTAGGTTAAGGAAGTAACCCTCCATGGAGATGTGCCCACAAGGTCATTCTGTGCACCAGGAATACATCCTGGTTCCACTGTCTGAGGTCCCTTAGACTGCTCAGGCCTTCTAGCTGAGACCCATGTTCAAGGAGTCTGAGTCAGTCTCATGCTAAATTCCCAAGCTATCAGTCTGGGACGGGGGGAGGGGGGCATTAACTCCTCCTTGTTTTGGTCAGCTGTCTTAATGTGTTTCTGCAACCTGGTTTGTCCTCTCTCTCTGCATCTGGATTTTAGTTTGACTCAGTGTTTAGTTGTGGGTGTTTGCTTTTGTTTCCAACAGGTACTAAATGAGGGCTCCATGATAGTTGATAAGTTAATTATTGATCTCATTGTCAGGGAAAGTCATATGGTAGCCTTACCATGGTTGCTCAAATTGTTAGTTTGAGTCAGTCTTGTAGGTCTGTAGACATTTCAGTTTTCTCTTCAATCCTATAATGGCTCCCTTTTTTATGTTTTCTCTCTCTCTCTCTCTCTCTCTCTCTCTCTCTCTCTCTCTCTCTCTCTCTCTCTCTCTCTCTCTGTCAATATATATATATTCTGTCTTCTATTCCTCCCCTGACTTCCTGACTCAATCTTCCTAGTCGCACTGCTTTGCTCTCCCCTTCTCTTTTTCCTAATATCCTCTCTGTCTTAATAATACAAACCTGAAGTCAGATACAGTTGCAAAAGATGAAATATCAGAGAGATGAAGGAGCAAGCCACAATCACAGTCACCCCTTACCTCTCCAAATTCTCAAATGAAAAGAGAACAAATTCTTATTTCCTCCCACCTATAATCTTTTCTCTGCCCAGTCATCTTACTTCCTGTCTATCTTTTAGCTAGTGGCAAGTTCCATCCTTCTGATCTTCAAACAGATTTATTTGTACAAACAAGCTATTACTACAAATTAGAATATGACATTTTGCTTTAATTTTGAGACATAAAATTTAAGAAAATTGTATTAAGGAAACAAATATGAGTTCAAATTAGGCTTGTATTCTATGAAGATAATTTTCTTAAAATATATTTTGATTTCCATGGATAAGTAGTTACATCCATATTCCACATACTTAAACATCTCTCATTCATCTTCACCTACCATGGGAATGAAGCTGATATAAACACACTTAAAGTAGTTGGTATTATAATTCTATTGCACACTGAATCCCTAAAGGCAAGTAAAATAATCTTTTACAAATGTTTTATATTTCAAAATGTTACAAAACTGCAACCACTGACATAAATTAAATAACTATAGGCACAAATGTTGTTTGTAGATTGTGCTAACAAAATGTTTCAATTGGATGTTTGAATTTTAGGTTGTACATAATAATAAATAAAAACAAAATCATTAACTTTTGCACATAGAATATTTTGTAAGCACAATTCCAATATGAGCTACTTTTCTATAGTATTTAGGACTCTATAACATGGAATGTATGACTGTTTTTTTTTGACACAATATCTCACTGTGTAGCTAGCACAGGTTGATCTTGAACTAGATTCTTGGAACAGGCTAGCTTCAAAGCCTTATAGAAAGAGCTGCCTCTTTTTCCACAGTTTTAGAGGTAAATCTTCAGGAGCATCAAGTATGAGTAATATGTATGAACATGATGCCTTATCTTTCAGAATCTTTACCCTCTCATCTCTCTCTTTCTCTCTCTCTCTCTCTCTTTCCATGATAACTCAAATCTAATTATCTCCAATATTTGACATTATTACGGATGGATACCATTTAAGGAAAGTCATCTTCTAAGACAATTTTCTAGGTTAGTTGACTTTGCTTTGAAATTCTCAGTACCTGGGAGAGAAACATCATTCTATGATCCTTTGTTTTATGTTCCAATGTAAAGAAATTTCATCTTTATTCCAAAAATTAATATAAATGAATAAAAGTTTCTTTTGAGGTTGAAAAGAACTAAGGCCAGGAAAACCATCAAGCTTTTATAAAACCAATCTGTGTCCTTGGAAAAAGAAAACTACTGAATTAATTGCCTCAAGTGGTTGCACTAAGAACAAATTCTGGATACTCAAAATGTAGCTTCAGGTTTCAACATGCAAAAATATCACAAACTGTCTTAAATCTGATGTGACTGGAGGACTTTAGTAGGTATCAACACACATTCACTCATTAATTGCAAACATATCAGCAGTAGAATAAGGTGCTTGTAGAACATTATACTTCTCAGTATCTTAGAAGTTAGAGAGTTAATAATTACAGGGAAAAAGGATTAGAAAGTATAGTTTGTATATATGGGTAATACAATTACACAGGTTTAAGTTTGCTTTAGATCATGAAATGTTATATTCCAACAGGAATACTAGAAAAAAATTATCTTGTGATGCAATTTTGATCTTATCAATATGAATACATAAATAGGTAAGCCTAAAATTTTCATTGGCAACTAAAACAGTTCAACAGAATGACACTGGAATGGCTCAGGAAAGTCTAATTGATATCTCACAAAAAAACGTATTTCTGAGAACTTAATTCTTACATTAAAATTGAGAAAGAACATAAAGAAAGTCCTTCTTTGGTCAATACTATGTAGCACATTCTTTGAAGTTTTCCAATGGGAAGAAAAAATAAAAGTAAAAATTGAAAAGAAACTCCTTTTGTTGAAAATATTATTTATCCTATAGTCACAAGAAAACATAGATAGAAGCATATATTTTATAACATTTAAGTGTGAAATTTACAAAAACTGATTGTCAGTACCAGGGGTCAGAGGTATGTGCAGCATTGGCTCAAGTAACAAATATCAGTTGCAATGTTAAGTATTGTAGATACCTATGTATATTGATAGGGTTCAATAGTTTTGAATGCTATAGACCCACATAAAATATTCACATTAGATCTCTCCCATACACATGCACTTTATTATTAATGGGGCATTTTTAAAAATTGAAGTCAAAGTTATTGACATTCATTTCTCTGAGAGTATAATGAATTTTATGTACACATTCATAATGTAATAAAGATCATTTGGATGTATGTCAGAATTTAACATCTTTGAACATGTTTAGTAGTTATTCCATTCATGCAAGTGGTAAAAGCATTCATGTACTCTCTTCATCCTTAGATTCAAAAGAACAAGTATTTCAGTGCTACATTCAACTATCATAGAATCAAGATTTTGAGGCTGATTAAATTTTGCATAAATAACATGTTTTATTTGATTTTCTTATAAATCACTCTTTGAATATTATGTATAATATATGTAAATAAAATTTTTTAGGAGCAAGTTGAGTATGCAAAAAATGATTTCAATATTGTGGTTGGGGATATCTATAAAATGAAACTTTGTACATAAGTATTTGCAAATAAATATCTCCTATTAAACACATCAAAGAGTGTTTGATCATGTGAAAAGGGAGAGATGCCTTGAAATATATACAAAAACATTCTCATCATAAACTTACAATTAAATAATCATCATTAGAATAAACTCTTATTTTTCTATAATGGAACAAACCCATGGAAATAATGTTCTGTGGTACGCTTTGGGTACTTACGGATCAGGCTATTTACAATATCAAAGCTTTTCCCTGGGATATCTTTGTCACTGCACAATTTCAGAGTCATTTCATTGTGTAGCCAAAATTATGTGATGAAAACAGCTCTAAGATCATCAAACACAATCTCCTATTATAATTGCACATCTGACTATGTCCAACCAGCAAACCATTCTCAATGTTATAAGGTTACATTATCAAATCAAGAGAATCAGATGCTAGATTTCTGTTGATTTTCCTTTCAGATGAAGTTCAAATATGTGACCCTTGACCATTAAGTTTTAATATTCAGTATCTTTTTGCCTCAGTCAAATAAGTACTTTAATTACAGATGTGTATCTATATGCCTTTATTGGCCTTTCTCTATTGGTAAGAAGTCAATATATAAAAGTCTAAGAAAATATTAAGCAGAGAAATGGGTGGCTATTTTAAAATAATCTTAAAAGATTAATGTGGTGCATGTGTGTACATACACCTATACTCTCACACATGAAATAATTAAAATTTGTATGAATTAATATAATTTAAGATGGCATTGCAAATTTCAAGTAAGACTTTGTTCCATTTTCATTTTATGGGAAATGTAAATAGAAACACTAGAAAATGATATATATTAAATTTTAACTGAAATTAAATTTAACTAAAAATATTAACAATTTCATGATGAAACGGGATGTAATACTATTATTAAACTAAACTATTGAATATAATGAACAGTGTTTTAAAAGCAGTGACATTTTATCATTCCATAATCATTAGAATGGATGTAAAATATTAGCCCCTGTTCTGTACAAAGGAAGTTAATGCTACATTCACATGATTGTAAAATGACAAAGTACCAAATTATGGCCTTTCTCATGAAGTTTTTGACAGAATATCTATTGGCTTTAAATAAGAATCAGATTGAAATGATAACATTAGATTTTGAATTTTTCAATGGAATTATACCCATCATGAATATCATATCAGCCAAGATTTTCATAAATGTCAAATGTAAATAATTAAAAATATATTTTCTGTTTCATTAGTTGATTTTGAAAGTACTACATATTATATATTTACATATAACATTGTATTAATTATTTGATAAGTTCTCACAATGTATTTAGGTCATACTCTCTTTCAACTTCTCTTGAGTCTGCAGCCACAATTTATCTACTAACTTTCTGTCTTCATTTTGTGAAATCTATTCCAACAAAATTTGTATTTTCAAAATATTCTTTCAAATGTAGCCATTCCCTGGAGTGTGCTAAAATTATAATGGTTCACAACCTTAAAGAAAACCAATTGTACCACCAAGATGTTATCATTTGCTAGCAAATCTTTAACAGGATTTTTGAAATCCTGCCACATTCCTCACTTCAGACTATACTTTTCATGCTTGATTTCCCATAGATTTTTAGGCATACTGTCACGATACATGTGAGTTCACATATGCAACTGTCTTATTTTGTATATAAAAAAGAAAACCATTCCCTTGTAGTTATTTATCTCCTCTAACTCTCACAATTCTACTGATACCTCTTTATGGTCATCTCTGAGTTTTGAGAACCAGGATTGTGATTTAAATAATCATTTATGACTGGGCATTAGTAATCTCCTATCACTGTACCTTGAACACTCGTGGATTTCTGTATTAGCTTCTGTTTGCAAAACAAAGCTTCTCTGATAATGGTTGTGAAATTAATTAATCCATGTATACAATAATAGTCATTAAGAGCACGTTTAATATTGTGTCCATAAAAGACTAATATCAATAAGTTCTCACATAGGATCTATATCCTCTATAGCTCTAGGTCATTGGTTCCAATAGTGTGCCCAGGTATGCATTTCATATGGTAGAGCTGGACTTAAATCCAATCACAACCTGGTTGGTCAATCACATAATGCCCTACTGAATTACTAGGTATTCATATATGCAGTGTCTTCAAGAACAGGCCCATACCAATAAGTTCTTTAAGGAAAGTGAGAACAATTGTAAAATAAGTATCTTCATTAACATAGCCAAACAACTTAAGAGTTCCGAGGACATGAAATACAAATGACCGAGACTTACTTATTTTTTAATAATAATCATCCTTATCCATGAGAAAAAATGAAATAGAATCTGCTTTGATATTTCATCTTACTCGTTTGGATGTTTAAAATGAAAAATAATTGCCAGCAGATGCTATAGTGGATGTAAGGAAAAGAGAATATTTCTTCACTGATAGTGGACTTGAAAAGGGGAAGTCAGAGTGAAGGTCCTCCAGGATGCTAGAAATCCAACTACCATAAAATTCAGGTATACCACACTTGTATATATACCTAAAGACTCTACTTCCCACTACAGTTATATATGCTTATCCATGTTCATTGTATCTATGTACCCATTAGGAAACAACAACAGCCTAAATTTCCATCAACTGATTGAAGATTAATGAAAATGTGGTACATGTAAATGCACAACACAGTTCAACTGCTAGAAACAATGTAATTATACATTTTGCAGGTTGTGTATAGGGCTGTACATAATTGCTTCAGTATGGTAATCCAGATTCAGAGAGATAAATGTTGCATGTTTTCTTTCATTTGTGGATTCATGCTTTGAATTATTAGATATGTCCATTGCATTAGGAAAGCAGGAGTCAGAAGACTGAAAAGAGGCTATGGGAGTCTGCCTGTTTAAGGACAAGTAATAAAATATAGTACTACAAGGTGAAAAATTAAAATGATGGAGCAGTAAGGGTAAAATAGTTTGGATTTTGGAGATCACAGTAGAATAAGAAATAGAGTGAAGGGTAACTAACATTAGGGGATTTTTGAAAAGGTCATATAGAAATCAACTCCTATAGAAACTTGTTAAAATACATATACACACATATATTAAAAGAGAATGAATGGAGTTATACTGTGATGGGCAGACATTGTCTCTGCTGGATATCTAGGTAAAGAAAATGAGCCAGCACCAGTAACATGTTAACTCTTTGAATGATTCGATCAGAACCCCAAGGAATCCAGAATGGCTATATTTTAAGTATCATCATAGCAACCAATGTGGTAAAAATATTTGATGTAATTTTTTGGTGTTTCTTATAAGTTATTCCTTTGTCATATGATAGTTGGATATATATATATATATGCATATATATATATATATTCAGGTTTGATATATACATATTTTTTTCTTAACCTAAGTACAAATAAGTTGAGAAATAAAATTTTATGTTGTATTAAGTAAAACAAGTAGCAAAGTCACCACTCTTGCATTTGTTTACTGGCTATATTGAGAATAAAATATTTAATAACTGAAAAAACAGAGATGACCATTTTTAATTAAAAAAAATGAATTCAAACCAACATTTTTTAAGTCATTTTATTGTTATGTTATTGTTATGTAACAAAAGTCTTTGATTTTCTCCTACCATCATGGCCTGGTAGTCTCAGGTTCTTGGCCAGATGACCAGTGTCACACATGTGTTCATTTCATGGAGTAGACCTTAAATCCAATTATAGAGTAGTTGGTTACTACAACAATCTTTGTGTCATTATTGCATAAGAGTACCATGCCAGAAATCCTAAATATTAAAATAATTGCTGGAGGGTCAAAGTGCTCAATTTCAACTTGTCCTAAGATCCAAAATAATGAAACCAGTATTGTATTAGTATAAAAATGCACTGATCAGGTAATGCAATTGAAGACACTGACACAAACTCAAATACTAATGAATATCTATTTTGACAAAGAATCAAAAATTGCACACTAAACAAAAAAAATAATAAAAACAATAAATTTTTCAACTAATAATTCTGGTCAAATTGTATGGTATAATGTTAGTACCTTAAATATGAGTGAGGAGAAAGTAGTGGTAGTCTTAAAAAGAAGCACTAAAACAACAAATTTTTTTAATACCCATGTATTATATCAAGCAATACACAATAGTTTTCTTATATTGTTATATTATTGATGCATTATAAAAATATGAGCCAGGTTTTCTTTATTTCATTAAATTCAGAAGCCAGACAAAGCCATAGATGTCAATAAATGAAGAGGTATTTTTGGGGGAATTGAGGCTATTCTTAGCTTTCTGAAAAAAGGATTAATGGTAGTGAGTCATACAAACCTGGGACTAAAGACAATGGACCAGCGACCTTAAACATCTTATGGGCATTTCGACTCATTATTTAAATTTCTTTAATATCTATAACAATTGAATTATTGTCCTGGGCTCAGGTATAGATAAGCCAATTGGGAAATATTTTCATGATAGGTGACATCTTACCCCATAGAAAAAGTTCAGGGACATTTTTACCTCTGTTTGGAATCACTGGGCTATAGCTACTTTTCCTTAGTGTCCTGTCTGTGTGTTCCTCCACATGCTGGCACTAAACACACAAGCTATCTTCCTTTGTGGACAGAAGTCACATGCCTTAAATCAATAAGAATAATTGCTTTTTCACATGTTGTATGCAGTAAAAAATTAAAATACATCATGCCTGTCTTCTCTATATAATAAGAGTCATTTTCAAGAAAGTTCTAGCTGAAATTTCCCTAATGATTTTGAACTAGAGCTGCATTATTCTGTGAGCATTTCAAAGGCATTGTTTCTGTGTACAGAATGTGAATAGACACATCAGACCTGTCTCTCAGTTACCCAATCAAACAATAGTAAACTAAATGCCAACTGATACACATCTGTATAGCAAATGATCATCTCTTTGTTTTAGGCTGAGATGAAGTAACATCTGTAAATTGTCAAGTATAATGCATGTCATAATAGGAAACTCAAAATTGTGGTGATGTTTATACCTTCTTCCTTCAGCTATAATTTTGCCATCAGTTTGCTAATAAACCTTCACATCTTTTAGCTGTGTTCATCTCCTTAGAGTTATGCTATTAAAACAAACTGATTTTGATATATGTAACTCAGCCTAATGCAAGGTTCATTGAGTTCTTATGGCAGATTTTGAAATTTTTCTTTTTATAATTCTGTTCATGGTATTCACTAAACTCTAAAGTTTAGTGAAGTGAATCATTACCCATTAACAAAAACCGTTCTTGATTCTAAGATATCCATTGCTTAGAAGACCTGTGCTTCTATTTTGACTGTAATTCACCTGTCAATTATTTTTATTCCACCACTAAGCAAATCTATTACTTAGGGTTAAACTGTTTTCACAATGAAGCAATGATACACCCAAATGAAAATATATTCTATAGAATTAGAAATAGATTTAACATACTTTGTAAAGGAACAAATCTCTGCTTCTGTGGATAACACCACATATATGACCAAATGGGAAACACTAAGTGGAATCAGTTGCTTACTTTTTAAAAGGTCAGAAAATGGAGGGGATTTGGGAGACAGATAGATTGGGAGAAGAAAATAGAGGTAATGGATATGACTAAGATGCATTGCATTTATATATGTCCCAAATTTCAAATTATAATTTTCAAAGTAGAAATACAATGCAATATAGTTAAAACTCATTCAAAATCTCACTATTGTTTATTATTAAATTATAAAAATAGTGAAAAATAAGGGTAGTGAAATAATTACTCACTACTTTTGGTTTTGAGAGATGGACATCCACTGAAACTTATTTAGTTTACATTATATGCTAGGCTGACTGGTCAATGGAATTCAGGGGTAAGCCTATATCTGCCTACTGTCTCTTGGATTTCCAGTGTGCACAACCATACATGGCCTTTTTGTATTTGCTAAACATCTATTCTCAGCTTGAATGCCTTTGTGGGGAGTGCATTACCATATGAGTCTTATCAGCATCCTCTTTAGACTTTTAAAATTAGTTATTTTGTTTTATGTCTGAAGTGATCTCCCTATGTGTATATCTACACAGAATATGCATTCAATGCCCACAGAGGCAAGAAGTGAATATTCAATCCCCTGTAATTGAAGTTAAAGATAGTTGTGAGCCACCACACTTTGGAAGAGCCATACATACTGTTAACCGTTGAGCCATCAATCTAGTCTCAATCTTTATTTTTTTGATCTCATCCTTCTACTCTACCACTTTTTAATATTTTCTTTAAATAAAATGCCTATGATAAGTAAGTTTTACTTTCTAATCATAACAAATACTAATATATTGATAATGTCATTAAAGATCCATATAAAGTAAGTATATGTATTTTATTCTTTGTCACATTAAAATAGTGTTTTAATACTATATGACAAACCCCACCAATTTAAGGATACTATAGACTACATTTTTACTTTCAAACACAGAATTCTTACATATTGCTGTTTTACTCTTTAGCTCAGTTGTTGACTTTTTGCATCACTGAAGGCTACACTGGAGTTTAAATCCTTAATGAGTTAACTTAATGGGATTCTATACACTACAATAAATTATATTGCCTCACTGTTAATCGCAGGGTCCTTTGATTGCTCAATGTAAAAGAAAGATTTACATTCATAAAAGAAATCCTACTAAAAACTCAAACCTCACAAAAAAACTCACAAACTTATAGTGGGAGACTTCAACACACCACTCTCACCACTATACAGGACCTCCAATCAGAAACTCAACAAAGAAACAAGAAAACTAACAGAAGTTGTGTCTCACCTGAGTTTAACAGACATCTATAGAACATTCCATCCAAACACAAAAGAATATACCTTCTTGTCTGCTCCATATGGAACCTTCTCTAAAATCGAACACATACTAGGTGGCACAACAAACCTCAGCAGATACAAAAGAATTAGAATAGTCCCCTGTATCTTATCAAACCACCATGCAAACGATCATCAGCCAATAATTCTCTCTACCAGAGGAACTAAGATACAAGGTGTATTCTAAGAGATTCATACATGCTCTCTCACAAAAGGGGAAAGGACAAGTCCCCCAGAGCATGTGAGAATTGGGGAGGGCAGAGAATGGAGAGAGATCTAAGTGAAAGTGAAGGGGAGAAGAGGAAAGCATGTGGGACTAGGAAGATTGAATTAGGGTAGGAATAGAAGACAGAAAAGAAAGATAGGGAGAGAGAGAGAGAGAGAGAGAGAGAGAGAGAGAGAGAGAGAGAGAGAGAGAGAGAGAGGCAGAGAGAGAGACAGAGAGAGAGAGAGAGTGAGAGAGAGAGAGAGAGAGAGAGAGAGAACATAAAAGAAGGGGCTATTATTGGTTTGAAGAGAATACTGAACCTAAAGAAATGTTTACAGACCTATAAGACTGACTCCAACTAACAATTTGAGTAACTGTGGAAAGGCTACCATAAATGCCCTTCCCTAATATTGAGATCATCAACTAAATTATTCACCATCATGGAGACCTCATCTAGTACCTGTTGGAAACAGAAGCAAACACCCATAACTAAACAATGAATCGAACTAGAATCCATATGCAGAGAGAGAGAGATGACAAGATGAGGTTGCTGAAACACATAAAGACAGCTGATCTGAACAAGGAGAAGCTAATGGGCCCGCCCTAGACTGATAGCTGGGAATAGAGTATGGGACTAACTCAGACCCCCTGAATATGGGTCTCAACTAGAAGAACTGAACAGTTTGGGGGACCTCAGACAGTAGAAACAGGATCTATTCCTGGTGCACAAAAGGTCCTTGTGGACACATCCCCCATGGAGGGATACTCCCTTAACCTAGAGACAGGAGAAAAGTCCTAGTCCCCACTTCACATGACTTGACAGATTTACATGACCCCACTTGTGGACCCCCTACATGTGGAATGGGGGTGGGGGATGGGATGGGAGGGTGGTCAGGGTGCATGTGAGGGGAGGAAGAGAGTAAGAGGGAGGGAGGGAGCAAAACTGGGGTTGACATGTAAATATTTAAAATTATATTATGGTAAAAAAAATAAAAAAGAAAGATTTTAACCATACTTTGAACTTGGTTGATTTCAGGAAATTAAGAATCATAGCAGAGCATAAAAAGTTGTCTACCATGAAAATCATTGGTTTACTTCACCCTCGATACAACCCTAGATCTATGATACAATTCAAGGATATGTATATGTGTATGTGTATATTTGTATGTTTGCATGCATATGTATGTACAAATATGTACATATGTATATATACACATGTAAATATATATATATTCTTATTAATACATGTATGGACATGTCCTCTAAAGTCAATGTGTGCTTCTTTCCAAAACTTACTCAGTCAAGACTAAAGCCACAATGTGCTGTCTTTTTTGAAGTACCATCTGGTGTAATTAAGCATAAGGTTTGTGCATATAAAATTGATTTAATATCTGCATGTGGACAGACACAAGTAGTAGTCCTTCCCTGATGCCCTCTAGCTAATGAAGAAAGGTATACAAGATGCATGACTAGAAATGGAAAGGATGATGGGCTGGAGAGATAGCTCAATGACAAAGAACATGTCTGTTCCTTCAGGGGACCTAAGTTCAATTCCCAGAACCCACATCAAGCAGCTTAAAAATGCTAGTAGCTCCAGCTCCAGGAAATGTTCCTAACTTTAGGTATACACACATGCGCGCACACACACACACACACACACACACACACACACACACACACACACATATAAATATATTCACACATATACATTCAAATAAATAAATAATCATAATAAAAAATAAATAATAATGAAAAGAGAAATGATATGTGTGCCTTAAACAATAAAATAATACCTGGTACATTCATCATGGACTTTGCAGCCTTCAGCTATGGAAAACCCAGGGGTATTGTTTAAGTAGTTCAAGATTATGGCAATCAGCTGTAGCAGTCAAAATTAAGATAGTTTTCTTAACTGCTGGTTGAACTAGAACATTGAAAACAGTGAATGCCATCGTTTTCACCACTCACAAGCTCATTTCTGGTGTAAATACTTCATACAAAAATCTGTTCAGGAACAGTTGATTGCATTCTGACCATATTATGTTTCAAATATGTAATAAAGCTTGTTGATGGCCTTCCTCATTCATTACCTGCATCCACATCTTCCTCAGCAAAGAAGAGAAGATGATTAAGAAGCAGTGAGAATAGATTATTTTAGTTATTTTGGGCTTTCAAAAGTTTGCTAAACCTTGGACAATGTTTAAATTATATATCTTTAACAACAACAACCACAGCCATAAAAACAGATAAATATAAAGTTTTCTTCATATGTGACAGACTTGTAATGATGGAGGATGTGACTAAAACCTAATAAAATGTTCTCTTAGACCAAGCAGGTTACAACCCACATTATTATTATTATTATTATTATTATTATTAGTAGTAGTAGTAGTAGTAGTAGTAGTAGTATTTAGTTGTGGTATTTTAAATATCAGGCAGTTGTAAGAATGAATTCCACAGTGAATATTTTGCTAAGTAAAACTTTCAAGCATTTGAAGAAAATTTTCTTCTTTAAAGATAACCAAATGTCATGACCCTTTCGTGATAGAAAACCACAATCTCAAACTTTATTTTAATCACAGTAAAACCCACCACTGAGTTCATTTAATGCGCACATGACAAAAACTCTCCACTTGGAATTGGACAATCTGTGGACACTGATCCTTAAATTTTTTTTTCTGTTTTTATAGCCATCCCCAACCTTCCAGTAGTAGTGGGACCATATGAAATCTTCTGTGTCCACATTGGTATGTCGACTGCTGACTACATGCATATGTAGAAATGCATGCACACACACACACACACTTGTATACATATGTAAAAATCGTAAGAGATCAAGAATTCGGGAGAATGATGGAGTCACAGAGAAATGTTGAAGGGGGTGGAAGGGATGTGAATGGTGTAGATACCATGACCATGTCTAAAGTTAACAGAAAGAATTATCAAATAAATTAAAATGTCCTATAGATAGAGGTGCTCCTGCAGTTAAGAAGAACACTATATGCTCTTAAAGAGGATCTGGGTTTGACTCCACAAACCTAAATTGTAGTGATACAGTATTTGATCATTGATAAAACCACTGAATATCAAAATGCAAAGCTAGCACTAATCATAGAAATAGGCAGTAGTGATACACGCCTTTAATCCCAGCAGCCAGACTATGTAGTCATAGATCCAGCCAGTAGTGGTACACAACTTTTATTCCAGGACATAGGAGACAGAGATAGATGAACCTCTGTGCTTCAGCTATGTGCATGGATGTAGGGCCATGTACAGGGATGGGTAGCCTCTCAGGGGTGGGGATGAATTCCCTGAAGATATCTGACTTTCCATCCCAAGCTAACCTTAAATATCACCACGAGAATTTGTAGCCAACTTTTTCCCAATCAACACACAACCTCACAAACTATATTCAGAAGATAAGGTTTATTGCTCCATTTATTGAAGATATTCTTTCATGTTTGAGCTGTATTTTTGGCATGTCACAGCCTGTAAATCAGCATCCTTGAGGGACTACTGCCATTCTATTCTGGGTAGTGATTTGGAGAACCGTGAAGTTCACTGAAGGGGTTTATTCTCTTACGCTTTGCACTGGCAGTTTGCTGTGTCATCAATCTTGTTCAGCTGCGCAGCAAGACAATTTATCTGAACAACACTACATAACGGGTAGCAAAAGGTTATGGTTAGGTTATGAAGTTTTCTGGCAATGACAATATGCCAAGGCTTAGATTAGTGGAGAGCACACTAAAACTGCTGAAGTGCTGTGTAGAGTTCTCCTCTATGTCTGAATACCAGAGAATTTTGACTCCTGAGTTTGTACATCTCTACTCTAAGGGATGCATTCTGATGCATAACCAATCCCTATATAAGTGCTTTTATAAAGTTTTTACGCATAATTTTCAGCATCGTGCATTGCAAGAACACGGTAATGCCAACATATAGGAGTATTTCCCCATTTTACCTTGAAAAGAACACTTAGCACAATTCAGTAAAATTGGAATTTTATATCCTGGTCATTCTTTCCACAGTATAGTAAATTAAATTGTAAGATAATGCATCATCCAATATTTCTGAATTGATGGACATTTTAAGAAGAAATAGTGATGTTGGTAGTTGTGTTTGGTGAATGAACCACAAAGTAAAATCAATTCTCCATTTCTTGTCCAAGCTCAACAATATGAGATTGAAGCCCAAATGTCAAGGGGAAAATAGAAGAGTATATCCAATAAATGTTCTCTATCTCCACATAGATTTGCACATTTATACTATCACACTATTATCTCTCAATCAGCCCAAAAATAAATAAAAATAAATCAATCTATGAAAGCACAAAATCGTACTTATGATCTCCCTTATTATTTTAATTATCACACTTTATTGTCTAGAAAATATATTTACATCATGCAATTAATATTATGTAACTGCTTCTACCTTTCATTGTTATATGCAGACATTATGGCTCTGTCTTAAATTGTTCATCTTTTTTCAGAAAGCAAGCATGAAATAGAAATAAAAGTGTCTCTAAAATAAGCGAAAGATGAAATATTTGTGCTTGAAATTGAAGATGCCCTAAATTACCTACAATGTCTTTATATCTATTCTGTTATTATTCATGACATTTGCTGTTTTTGAGTCTACAACTTGATCTTGCTCAGTTCTCTTGGAAAGTATTTTAATAACTAATTTATTTGATAAACACTGATACATTTTTATTTTAAGTTAAAGATTAAGGGAATAACTGTTTTATCTCATGATATTTGTATTTCTTTTTGTGTAGTTTATTATCATCTCAATTATTTGAATATATACTCATGAAAATTCTGTCAAAAATTTTGTCTCCAGTTTCTGATTATAACAACTCATAGCAATATCAATTTTCTGAAAAAAAAAATGTAACAAATTAGGAACAATATCTGCTTCTACAAAATTAAAATGCTTTAGTAAGCACTGAAAGGTAAAAACAAATGTATGTATTATGTAAAATGGTATATATAGATTATCATCTTAATTACAACTGTGTAGAATTTGGAGTATATTCAGAAATGAAAAACACACTAGCTTTTGGTAACAGATACTATTTATATCTTACTTTATATTCTTTTTGACTTTGAGATAGACAAAGAGAAAGAGAGCATATTTGTGTTTGTGTATGTGTGTGTTGGTTATACATATTTGTTATTTGTGATGGAGTGTGTACCTTTGCATGTATTTATCCAAATTTGTCCATTATTTGTTTGTTTGTTTGTTTGTTTTTCTTTTTCAAGATAGTGCTTCTCTGTATTGCTTTGGTGCCTGTCTTGAAACTCACTCTCTAGATCAGGCTGGCCTCAAACTCAGAGATCCACCTGTCTAAAGCTCTGTGCCAACACACAGCATGTTCATTCTCACATAGAAGTGATAGACTAATGTTGGTCGACTTACTGGTCTTTCTGTGACTTGTTTTAGACAGTCTCTCTTTTATTGAACCTGAAACTTATTAATCTAAGTAAAGCAGTTCCTTTTATATGTCTATTTCTGACTCCCATCAATGTGGTCCATGAACAAGAATTCACATTAATGCAGGAACACAAGCTTCTTCATGTTTGCTTAGCAAGGCACGTTGTCATCCAAACTTAGTTTTTATTATTGGTATCTGTTTTTTGTACAATACAATGTAATGATTTCTGTCATATTTTCTTATATTTATACAATGTATTTGTACTTTGGTTATATTTATTCCTCTCTTTTCTCCTACCTTCTCCATAAGCTGTTTATTATTTGCTTAAGAACAAGGAACAAAAAATATTTAGACTTTTATCTGAATGTGGTATTACATGTTCGGAATTATGGTGCTGCATGTGCTGAGGCAAGAAGGTAATGTTTTCAAAGACAATATCAGGTTCCTAAAATGATGTTTCTAAAAATAAAAAGACAAAATAAGCACACACACACACACACACACACACACACACACACACACACACACACACACAACCCCACAAAAAAACAACACAACAAATAATAAGCACTATTTTTAAAATGTTTTATCATTTTAAACTTTTCTAGTGGCATAATGGAATCTCAAACATTTAAACAAAAATCTTATAGAGAATGAAGAGATGGCACATTGGTTGCATGGATTTGCTTTTGCTAATCTTTCTGAAGACCCAGCACCTACATGGTGGATCGTATACTCTGTAACTCTAGGTAAAAGAAATCTGATGACTTCTGACCTCTTTGTGAACTAGGTATGAACATGGCACATCAATACATTGGAGAGTATGTAAAAATAATAAAATAAATAGTTTTGAAAAACATCTCAGTGTTGTTTTCCTTTTGAGACCCAAACTATGTAACCATTAAAACAGAATTGTTCCACTGAACAGAGGACTGCTAAGTTTATCAGTACCTTTCAGACTAATGTGGTTTGATCAAGCAAGACCCCATGAAGCAACAACGTCAATGGGACAATTCAGTCTTGCAGACCACTACAGCCAGGATTTCTGCATCTTCTTAGGATTCCCTCATGACAGCACCCCCTACCAGCTGGAAGCATTTTGGAAAGAATGATGCCCAAATTCCCAAATATTGTTTATAAATGTTTGTTGTCATTTAAGAAAAAATGGCATGTATAATTATGTCCAGCATAAAATAAACAAATGTTTAATAAATAAAAATATCACAAAAGAATTATTCACTCTTCACATAAGAATTATAGAAGATTCACAATGTCTTTCTACAGGTTCTTAAATTTTCTTCATTGACCTAATGTTCCTAATCCTTCCTCCTCTTCCCCTTTTACTGTCATAAAGTTCTACATGACCATCATTTACACTCAGTGAGTTTAAGGAAAGTCTATACACAGGACATAACTTCCTTCTGAGCACAAGCATTGCTGAGATTAAGAATTTCTCTACCCATCCTATTTCCCACGTTTGTGTGACTATGTAGGTATACAACGAGTAGATGAATGTCAAAGACACAAGATGGCTTAGCCAATAAGGTAAATAATTATACAATGATGTGTGCTTTTTATTTCATTCAAGGTAGATGACTCATACAGTGAAATAAATGAAATAATATTATTCTAAGTAGTTTACCTGTATAGTGGGAATGACTCTTCAATTGCAAATGCTACAGTGTTTCCCTTTAGAGTTTTTCACTGTAGAACTTTCATATGAAATTATAACTACTTATCAAATAGCCAATGGAAAACTACTGTATTAAAAGTTTTCATGTGTTCTTATGTGGTGGTTTGTGTTGTCTATTCTATTCTATTCAAACTACATGGCCATTGGCATTACTATGTACTTTTAAAAATATAAATGTGAAAATAATGGTGACATCTACAAAGTCATGAATGTCAACATCTTTATTTTGTTTATTTTGCCATGCTCTACTAACTTAAAGTCCATTTTAAGTGCTACTGTGCCACTTTGTATTTGTTAATTTAGGAAGATACTTCAGTAAATGGCTACTTTCAATTATTGTTTAGACATCTCATTTAGCATCTTTGTATCAAATCCCAAAGCAAATATTATTAAATCTATATGCAAGGCTTTTTTCCCAAGTATTCAATAGTGGGTCAATCATCAGTTTAAAAATGATACTGTGCATGTGTCATAATGAGATACTTGGAAACAAGTAAGAGTGTTCAAAATTAATCATAAGAGACAAGATATGATACCATATGCATACAGGAATTAAAGTGTATATCAGAAACAATTGAAATTAGTGATCCACGGCCTCAGCTGTGTAACTACAAATTGATGAATGTCTTCCATTTTTATTTCTATATTTTATTCATGATGAGGTGATCTCGTCTGATAGTCTTAAAGACACTTAAAATAACCAACTATCTTAATGTAATTTTTAGAATCAGCAAAAATCACCTCCATTACATGAAGCAGGGTTCATTTGACATTTCTGATTTTAGAAGTGATGTCAACCCAACATCAATAATCATACAGAAATAAGAATCTTCAGAATAATGTGTCAGTTATGGAGGGAGAGATTCTTGTTTCAGCCACAGAAATGATTGTGTAGCATTAGCAGCATGAGTGCCCAGGCACCATCTAAATCTGAGGGCCATTTCTTTTGGCTCTAAGGCAAGCCTGAGATGTTGTGATAGTCAAATACAGAGTACTGTTATTTTTCACATTCAGTCTTATCTGTTGTCTCACTCTCACCCCTATTCCTCTAACAACTGAAGTTTTCCTTACTCTTTGCTCATATGAGTGAAAGAGATATTCTGTATGAAAAGGGAAGCTAACATTCTGTTCTGTTTCTTCTCGTGTTGATGTCACAGAGTGCCAAGGACAGGTTTATTTCAAATGAAAGCAATTTATTGGCTCACATTTTGCCTTATGGGGAAGTTGAAGATTGTGGCTTTGTCCTATGATGCTGTTTTCCCTGCTTCTTTCTCAGTGATAAAAACTGAGAACAAGAAGGAGTTATTTAACCCTCTGTGTTGTATTGAGAACTACTGACTTTAATGAATATTAAGTAGAAAAGGAAATATGGCTGAGTATGCAGTAGAATCCAAACTTAAAGGCAGGTATTGAACGCCATTTTTCTTTCATGGGGAACATTTCTCATGGAAATCTTAAATAGCAGCTATTAGATTTTGTCATTTATATTCCAGACTAATTATGGGTGAAGGTATAACTGTTCAAGAAGGAAGACTATTGCCCTAAAACAATTTCCACTCAGAGAATCCATTTTTAATGAAGCCATTATGTTCAGAAGAGATCCCTATATATTTTCTCTATGGGAGATCTTATCACTGCGAGGTTACTATTAGATATAATCAGACAAACTAAAGTGATATTGGAAGGCAAGACAATCTTATGGGGCTGCCATCATATATAGGATCCAATTTTGACCTATATGCCTAGTCAGTATTGAAACCAGTTTCAACCAGAATCCTAATAGTATATATTTGAAACAGTGTGTGTGACAAGAAACTCATATCTTTGTGCCAAAAAAGAGAAGCTTGTCTAAGATCCTAAAGAAACTGCCCCTAGTTTCAGTTGGAGCCTGAAAACAAATGTTGAGAATGCTACAGTTATTCTTCATGGGATGAAAAAAGCAAAACAAAACAAAACAAAAACATCTGGAATATCAAAATGAAGGTTCTATTTACTGAATTGATTATTGATATAGGGTTGACTTCACCTTTGACACATCAGGAATGACATATATACACATGCTCCTTCAAATTATGAAGCTATTTTTCTTTTCTTTTCTTTTTTAAAGGTAACTTAAAGCATTATATATTAATTTTGTCTTCCTATTATGGATTTTCCCATTACATGCTAAAAAGGAAAATTAAATACTAAGCATGAATTCATTACACCAAAAATCATAAATCTCATTTTACCCTAATGAGTAGAAATACAGTGCAATTTTGCAAGTAGTTTCCTAGACCATATTTTACTCAGGGTGGGGTTGGGTAGAGTATGCCATGAGCTTACCCATAACTTTGTGATAATGGATAACTGGAACATTCTAAATATACAGCCAAATTGTCTTGAACTATTTTTAATTTTCTTAATAACAATCTATTGACCAGTTCCATGTCTGACTTAACATCTCTTCAACTATCACATAAGGCCCTGGGCATGTATTAGCATGCCAATATCCTCCCTAAATACAGAAGCTGGGACTGTTAACACACAAAACATTTGAACCTATGACCTATGACCATTTTCATGCTTTGCCAAAAACCTCCAAATGAATTCGTTTGCCTAAGAGTTTAGGAAGCACCTTGACTTATGCCTTGTCACCACCAAAATTTCATTTCAAAGTTTCCAAACTGGAGCATGTATATTTGGATAACAGGAAGTCATATTCTGGGGCCCAAACTGCTTACATAGCCATGTAGATTTATCAACAAAATAAACAAAAACAATAAAACAAACAAACAAAAAAATGTCTGTAATGAATTATAGATATCTGAAGCTTCCAAGTACCATATAATAGTTTTATTTTCTGTTTTTACATATATGTATTACTTTTATTTGGAGAAATCAGAGTGGGTTAAAAATAGAAAGTGTTACAATGAATTTAAAATAAAATTGTAAAAGTAGCAGAAAACTTAAATAGAAATCAAATCAAAAGTCTAAGAACTGAAAAATAACTAGAAACCTCAATAAGAGAAAATAACTATCAGATAGGTCTATTCTGAACAAGGAGAGAATTAATGAACTTATAGATAAATCCAGCATATTAGAATATATAGAGTGCTGAGACAGAAAAGACAGACAACTGAAATTCTGTCATCCAAATTAAAGAAAGTCAGTAGAGGATTACCCTCCAAGAAGCACAAAATAAATAGCGGTAAACAATGTCAGGTCCCAGCAAATTCCAGTAACTCTTTTCAAAGAGGGTCTGGGCACCCTGGGAGTGCTGTAGATTTACTTGGAAGGCCTACACTGGCAACTCTACTTTAAAGGAGTAGAGGCAAAAGCAAAAGGATTACCGAGTGTTCAAGGCCAGCCTGGACCACATACCAAGACCTATCTTAAAGTATCTAAAAAATAAGGGAATTTAGGGGCTGAGAGATGACTCAGAAGCGACAAGCCCTTGTTTCTCTTGCTACCATTTGCTGTCATAATGAGTCTCTCTCTCTCTCTCTCTCTCTCTCTCTCTCTCTCTCTCTCTCTCTCTCTCTCTCTCGCTTGTTTGCTTGTTTGATTTTTGCTGTCTATCTATCTTTCTGACTTTTCAGAAAAGAGTTGTGGAGACTGAACTCAGGGTTGCAAGCATGAACAGCAAGTGCTCTGCTGACTCAACTATTTCCCAGTTCCCATTTTCTTTCTCAAAAGGCAAGGCTCACTTGCTATATTCAGATATAAGTGAAGATTGAACTTGTATGTTAATTTCAAATCCCAGTTGCACTAACTTTACCTGTAGAAATTTTTGTATCTTTGTTTTCTATATTTATCAGGTTGAATGCATTCATTAAATTTACTTAAAAGTTTAGAACAGAGTGAAAGCATGAGACAGCAAATATGACTTTTCTTGGAAAACCCTTTTACCTCCTAAACAGAAGGTGGAAGACTATTTCCAGTTGAGATGTAATTATTCATCACATATTATGATTCTAATTTCTTCTTCAGTATTGACTGTTATATTAGTTTCATTGAAAGCAAACCAAAATATAATACTCAGAGAGTCCTGTCCTTTAATGTTTTCTATCTTTCATATTTGTTCTACAAAGTATTTTTTTCTTTAAATTAGTGCATATTTTGCTTGTTAGATACCTTTTTGACTGACTATCACAGTCATGGTATCCTGTGTGTTAACCACATGGTGTATCACTGTGCTTTGCCCTGACTCCCTTTGTTGTATTTGTTCCTAAAACATGTAAACACCTGGATTCAAACGTAGGGTGTCATATGTGCTGCTGTTCTTGCTCCTTTAGTTTGAATTAACTGAAGATCACACCTTGACAATTGTTTACTGTGTCCTCCACAGTCATTCCTGGCTGTGTGCATAATGGAATATTGTTGAATGCGAACAATGTCAAGATGATTGTGTGCATAACCCCTGAAACCAGGGAATTTTAAAGTCATTAAACTTTGGTCTGACTGGAAGAAGAAAGAATCCCTTTTATGCTAGCATACAGCATTTGTCAAGTGTATGAAGTTAGAAAATTTGTGCTTAAATGAACATCAATAGACATTTTAATCAGTTGATGAAATTATTTCAGTGAATTTGGATTTATTTCCTCATTACCATGATGAAGCACTAAGCTATCAATCAAATCATTGAACTACTATTCCTAATGGGTTATTAAAATGACAAAAACAATCCATTTGTGCCTGGATATTTTGACTGTTTTAATTATTTGCTCTATCAAAACTTTACTGATATAAAAGCCACAGTGATTTCAAAGTAAAACATCACCTTTCATAATTGGTGCATGAAGTATGTTGAGATACTTTTTCTGCATGCTTTTGCCTCTTAGACATAAACAGTACTAAATATATGTAAATATATTTATATATAAATAAATAAATAATATAATCAGGTACCAAGTGTCAACTTTGAGAAAATGGAGGTATTAGTAATTCTCAGGTATCTCTTTTAGTTACTTGCTATCCTAAGGTGTTAGTGAATTTTCATAGACATGATGACTTTCATACAATATGTATTTGTCTGTGTGCGTATTTGTGGGTGTAAAATTTGCTATTTCACCTTGGTTTTCCCTAGTAGTCTTCAAGCATATTTACCTTAAGATCTACACTCCTGTTTACATAACTTATAAGGCAGGCCTGATTCTTTAGGGAAAAAATGACTTAGTTGTAGCACAAACACTCTTTGGTATTTATAATAAAAACCCTAAGTCAGATATTGATAAGGGTGTGGGGAGGAGCACAGAAGCAAAGCAGCCAGCCACAAGCTCTTACCTCTACCTTTTACCTCTTAACTCTATGCCAGATTAAGAGGTTGATCCTGTGATCAGACTGCATCCTCAGACTGCTTCAGACTGACTGCTTCAGACTAAATGCAGCTTAGATTCTTCAGATTGACTGAGTTCCTGCCTTCTTTGGCCTTATAGTCCTATTTTCACTCAGCCATATACCTTCCCCTCTCCACCTACTTAGTGCTGGTATTAAAGGTGTGTCACTCCAAGTGCTGGGATCACCTTTGTGTCTCTCTTTTAGAATAAATCAATTTAATGTAGCCCAGGATGGCCCAGGGTGAACTAAAGAGATCCCTCTGCTCTGTCTTTCAAGTACAGGGATTAAATGTGTGTATTACCATTGCCTGGCCTAAATGGCTAGCTAGTATGACTAACTTTGCACTCTCATCTTAGGCAAGCTTTATCTAATAGATCAAAAACAAAATATCTCCACATTTAATAGTAATGAGAATCACCCATCGAATATCATAAATGCTTTATTATTTTGGTTTGCTCTATTAAGAAATTTACAAGTGGATGGAAAAAGGAACTTTCCTGAGAAGTTATGCAGGGCAGAAATTAATATGTTAATTAAAATTACTTATACCAGGTAAGCCAAAGAAACAAAAATTCTATGTTATTGCAATAAAAATGTATTTCTATATGTATATTTGTGTGTGTGGAGGGGGCGCTGGTAAGAAGACCTAACAAATTATATGTTTATATAAGCAGTAAAAGTTTTGCCAGAATGATGTCTAACATAGCATTTCACCTTTTATTTCTTGAGAGAAAAATAAATGATGTATAAGTATATATATATATATATATATATGTGAACATATATACTGATATAGGGTGATAAAATGCACAATATTCAGCATCAATAAGCAACCTTTTCTTAATTTATATCTGAGTTAAAAATTAATTAGCCATTAATCACTAGAAAACTTTCACTTAATTACAATGAACCAAAAGCCTGAGTAGTTGTATTACAAAGAAATGAGGGCTTCAATTCATGATTAGTTTGAGACTGGGAATAAGTAGATGAAATTATTGTATTAGCCAAGCACCTAGGTGATGAGAGAAATGATTAATCAGTTGGAACCAAGGCTGAGAGTATATCTGTTTATAATTTATTATGATGAATGAATGAAATTAGAGATTCATACTACTATTAATAATTTTTCTTTTGTTTATACTGGTGATACTTTTATACATGCATGTTACCGCAGGTTTTTCCCTCCGGCGCCAGCCTGCTAGCCCACTGCTCGCCTGCCGCCAGTCTGGGCCCACAGCCGTACCAGCCCCAATTAACATTCAGAGACTCTGTATTTGATACAATCCTGTTGGCCAATGACTATCATTGTTAATGGGCTAACTCTGCCTTAATTATTAACCCATTTCTACTTATCTAAGTATTTCCACGTGGTTATTTTATCTGGGAGCTGCAGCCTGCATCTTCTTTCTGTCAGGTCTCTATCTCGACTCCTCCCTCCTATTTCCTCTTTCCTCTTTGTCCCTAGCCCCACCTATCTTGCTATCTCATTGGCCACAGTGCTTTATTAACCAGTACGAGAAACATATATACAGAATAACATCTCCCATCATCTCCTCTTTTCTGTCTAAAATAAAAAGAAGGGTTTAACCTTAACATCACAAAATATATCATACAACAGTTACCAAATAAAAATCACAGTAACAATATTTAGTCCATTAACATTTTGTAAGACTTTAAGAAAATATCATCTATCCTATTTTTGTGAGTCTAAAGTCCTATATGTAACTTATCTTTAATCCTTACTAAGGAAAACTATAACCAAAACTATCTGTCTTCAACTCCTTCAAAGACCACAGAAGGATAATATATAAACTCTAGAAATGACAGAAACAACTCATTGCCTGGTCAGTCACCTGAAGTTCTTCTGTAATGTTCCATCTTCAGCCCATAGGCCATAATGTGTGTCCAGACTCCTCAAAAAGGCAGGAAACTTTAAATTGTCCACCTGTATTGGCAGTTTGTCAGTTATTTTTCTCTGTGTCCTGCAGACTGTCTGGCTGCCTTTTCCATGAAGCAGGAATCCTGTAGCAATGTCCATCTTACACCAGCAGTCACCTTTTAGTGGGCCTTGCATGTCCAATAACTACAACATAAAGTCAAACAGTCTAGACAAGAGAAGTATCTTGCTCAAATGGCTAGTCTTGCCATATTAGAAGCAAACTCCATAACACGTTTCTTCAATGTCCATCTTTCTTTCTGATGTAGGTGGTGTTACCAGGAGCAGTTGTGCCTCACTGTCAAGAACAACCCTAATTCATTTTAAATGCCATATTCTGTAGGTCTTTGAAAGGTTTGAAGAATGCCTATTCATCTCAAATACATCTCTGCACATCTAGAAATACTAACTCATTTAACTCTAAGTTTTAGCTATCATAGGTAACTCTCCATAATCTGTACTAAATTATACATTACATTTTTTCAATGAGCTATATAAACACAATACCTAAACAAGAGGAGAAATATACATATCACAAAATTGACCTTAAATTGTATCAATAAAAGAAAATCCATTCCAAAGCAAAGTATTCATATCTATACCATAAATTCTTCTTTAACCTTCAAAAAGATTGCTTGTGGTTATAGCCATTTATAACCAAGACGATTTAAATGAAAACAAACATTTATAAACAATATTTGGGAATTTGGGCGTCGTTCTTTCCAAACTACTTCCTGCTGGTAGAGGGCGCTGTCATGGGGATCCTAAGAAGACGCAGAAATCTTGGCTGTAATCGTCTGTAAGGTTGCAATGTCCCATTGATGTTGCTTCAGGGGGTCTTGCTTGATCAAACCACATAAGTCTGGAAAGAATCCATAGCTTTTCATTTTCTGTGGAAACAAAAATAGAAATCCTTTTCCCCAGTAACTTGTCCTTAGGCTTAAATTTTTGAGTCAAAGCATTTTTAAAATATATAAATTGAATTAATCTAGCAGCATTTCTTTTATCAGTAGTTGTTATTTCTCAGCAATCAAATAATTTAAAGACAACAGAAGCGTGTGTAGTATCCAAAATTTCTCTGTGCTTTCCATCTTTATATGGCTTTTTTATTACTCTATTTATTCAACTTCCATTTTTACATATTTTGAGACATGGTTTCTCTGTGTAACTTTTATCTGTCCTGGAATTCATTGCATGCCAGGTTTGCTTTGAAATCACAGAGATCTACTTGCCTCTATCTGCCCCATTATACCCATTCATTCTTTCTTTTTTCTTTTTTAAACCATTGTATCCTCTTTCTTTTTCTCTCCCAAGCCAGCGTATTTTTTAAAACACAGTGTAAACCTTCATTGCAGCTCTAGTACATACCAATGAATTGTTAGCAAAGCTTTTTAAAAGCAAGGCGGTTTTTTTGCCACTTATGCTAATTTTGGAAACCTCCCTTAAAGGAGCCGAGCAAATCTCTGTCTACAGCAAAACAAATTCAACCGAGAAAATGCTGCTACCAAGAAGTCTTGCTAGTCTCTGTTCTTTTGTTTCTAAAAACTATTTTTTAAGCTTTTGTTAAGTTTTAAGTGAAAGTTCTCACTTCCACTTCTGACACCATTATGTTACAGCAGGTTTCCCCGCCGGTACCGCAGGTTGTTCCTTCCCGCTGGCTCCATCCTGCCTGCCGCCAGTCTGGGCCCACAGCCGCACCAGCCCCAAATAACACTCAGAGACTCTGTATTTGATACAATCCTGTTGGCCAGTTACCATTATTGTTTATGGGCTAGCTCTGTCTTAATTATTAACCCATTTCTACTTATCTAAGTATTTCCACGTGTTTATCTTATCTGGGAGCTGCAGCCTGCATCTTCTTTCTTTTAGGTCTACATCTCGACTCCTCCCTACTACTTTCTCTTTCCTCCTCCTGGTCTCCTAGCCCCGCCTGTCTTGTTTCCTATTGACCAGGAAACCAGGCTTTATTAACCAGTATGAGAAACATATATACGGAATAACATCTCCCATCACACTCATTTATTTATTTGTGGAGGGGTGAGGAGAGCATATTACAGTGGTCAGAAGGTGACATGTTGGAGCCATTATATTCTTTACCATGAGTTTTCCCAACATCAAGCACTGTTTTCAGACTTAGTGGCAATATTCTTTACCCATCTAGCCATGCCTACTCTTACTATTTGATTTGTTAAATAAAATAAAATTAAGCCATTCTTCCTTTTCATTTCTCACCCAAATGACTTCTATGCCTGGCTCCTTCATTGGTGACTTTTAGTTCGTTATATGTGGGGCTACTTGAGATTTCCCTCTTCTATGTTACCACGCTGTCATCATTCAAATTGCATTTAGGCAATTATGTTGTTTAAGCATTATTGTGTGTCTTTCCTGTCATTTCTTAAGGACAAAAATCTCACAAGACTTCCCAGTCTTCTGACTGTTGCAAACTTTTTGTTCAATCTTCCCTGATAGTCCCTGAACTTTGGGTGTTACAGATATATGCACAGCACACCAAGATCAGGTGATCTCTGTATTTTTACATTTATGCTTTTCTGTGATGCTCTGTTAGCTGCACAGAGATGCTTCTTTAGTGAGAGGTAAATTCTTATCTCTAGGTATAAAGGCATGTTTTAGAATGCAGTTAGAAATACTGCTCTTCTGGTGTATTACTGATAATAGATTGTCCTCTTAACTCCATAACCTCACTAGCTCTAGATACTTGACTAGATTTTTAGTGTCAGGAATGATTTTTCTTGTTGAGTGGGTCTTAAGTGCTATTAGACAGCTGTTGGTTAACACCTAGATTAGTATGTCACTATTGTGTCATTTGGGATATCTTGTTATGCTGGTATATATTGTGATTTATAGGCATCAGAATCGGGTAGAATTACTGATTGCTTCCCTCTCCAGGCAGCATTGATTGATCTTCTTGAACTATGAATGCTATATCCCACAAATGAGGCTTTCAGTTCAAATTCATCACAAATTCTACAGTCCTGTTTCTGAAATTTATGGTGTCTTCAGCCTAAGGAACTTCAACCTCTGAGAGGCAACCATGGGTAACAATAGCCTAAAAAGTTTGGAGAGTCACTTGGGCTACCCTCATCAATTGCTTGAAATGAGGTTTCTTATGCTTCTTACTATGTATTCTGTCAGCTCAAAAGGAATAATTTCAGTGTCTCTCTCTGTGTGTGTGTGTGTGTGTGTGTGTGTGTGTGTGTGTGTGTGTTTGTGTGTGTTTGTGTGTTAGTGTATCCCTGTTGTTTGTACCTCCACACTCTTTCTTCCCTCACCTATTCCCCATTTTGTATTTCATATCACCTATATCCTGGTTTTTTTTTTTTTCTACCATACCACCTATGATCCATTTTTACTTTCTAGATTCCTGAAATTACTTTAGGTTTATACTCACAAGATTGGGAGCTTGGTAATTCAGATGAGAGAAAATGTGTCATTTTTGTCTTTCTGAGTCTGGATATCCTAGTTCAGTTTAATAGTCTCCAGTTTCATCAATTTACCTGTATTTCTTTAACAATACAGTTCAGGAGTATTCCATTTTCATATGTACCAACTTTCACTATCTGTTCATAAGTTAAAAGACATTTGGATCATTTATATTGTGAATTGATTGTCAACAAGCATGGCTGAGCAAGTTTCTATAGAGTTGGGTTCCAAATCCTTAGGTCATATGCCAAGGTGGTATAACTGGTCATATAGTAGAATTATTTCTAGCAACTTAAAAATTCTCAACACTAATGTTCACTATTGGGAATGGAATCTCACGAGCTTATATTCTGCAGGTGTAGGCATCAAATATTCAGATGGAACCCAGACTACCTACAGGTACTCAGTAGTCAGTGAGATATTAGGTTAATATCATAGAACTCTCAGTCATTATGTATTTATTTACTTTGCTTCTAACATTTCAATGCAAAGTCATAACAAAAAACATGAATACCTTATTTAAGAACATAAAATGTGTTTAGGTCAATTTTTCTAGCCAACACTGATATAACTTGTCATGTTTAAGTCACTTTTACTGTTGAGAGTGACAGAATAAAACCATTATCTTCTGGACCTGGAAAACCAAGCACTTCTTTTAAGAATCTGATATTTTGTTATTGAGCTTATATTCCTTTTTTTTATTTTTTAGTATAATTTGAGGATACTACTTTTAAGCCTTGCTCACTGTGCAAGCAGTGCACGAAAACGAAATAGTTTGTGTTAACTTAAATTTAAATACCACAAATAAATGCTTTCTGTTTTTATTTTTTATTTTTATGGAGACTAAATTTCTTAAATTCCTCAATAAGAATTCCTAGGAGTAACGACGGCCAAGTTCCCCTTCAAGTTCATAAGATGAGAGGAATTCTAAGGGAGTAGTGGAATTTCAACTTTGCACAGAGTAAGGGAAAACATTTGAAGCCACATTTCAAGGGTATTGTATTAAGAAATTTTTTGACTGGTAATATTTTCTCAGATGTCTAGATAAATGTCAAATAAAGTATTAAATTCTGCAGTGCATGGTGTGAAAGAAGGGGGAGACTGAGAGAGAGAAACTTCAACAAGTAAAGTTACATCATCTGTGGCCTTTCTAATTACTCTTAAATACTCACACTAGGCTAATCTTAATGTTCTCTGTAGTAACAATTTTCTAGAAGAAATCATTATAATTATATGCAAATAATAAAATTAATTTAATCTATTTTGAAAATATTGATTAAAAATATACACGAAAGGAGACTCTTGCTATTTGTTGTCAAAATATGTGTTTTAACTGCTGTGTAGTATATATTCATATCCTATTTATAAATTTTCAGGAAAATATAGTATTTCAAATCCCTCCATTTTTAGTTTACTAAAGTATAAACCATTGTACAAACTATTTGAGTAATCATGGTATGTTTTAAGGAAATTATTTGAAAACAACTTTTTTAACTTTATAATTATATTAATTACAGTCTTACTATTGCCTTTGCTTTCAAATTCTTATTTAGAATGTTGTGTCCAAATTCTGAACACCCCCAAATCACCAAGAGACCTGTTGCAATGCAAAAGCAAAGTGTCTTTTATTGTTGATGTTTAATGTGCTAACTACTTTAACTCAGGCCCCTTGTCTGTTCACCAGCAGATGGCTGCAGAAGGACCCCGAGAAGGGAGGGAACTTATGGGCAGCTTAAGGCGATTGATTGTCTAAGAGTATGCAACAGTCTCAGTATTGTTGAGATTCTAGGCTTGGACTACCTGTCCTGTATTGATTGGTCAACTGTTTGTTATGTTCTATAGGCCCTCCCAGGGTGGGTGCTATGCGCTGCGCATCACTGTTGTGACACTTTTACCATAAAGCATACCCAGAGCTGTAAAGCACAGCCTAGCCAGCTAACTTCTGATTGATTCCTAGCTGTGAGTAGGGATCTGACTTCCTAGTGACTAGGGCAGGATCAGCAAGGTCAGACATGTGCTGGGTCAAAAGCCTACATGGGTTTTCTGCAGCCTGTCATGGCTGCTAGAGTGGGGGGACTCAGCCCTTCAAGAGTAATTTTTTATCTTTCATATAAACTACATATCATAATATAGGTGAAATTTTTAATTAATAACTAAGTAAAATTAAATATACAAATATTACTATACAAAGTCAAAATCAACTAAAATTTAAAAGAATGATTATAATTTTTTCAGTACCCTGTTAAAATACATGGATTTGAATGATAGCATATTAATTATCACTTGTGTCAGTACAGTCGTACTCTCCAGGGGCCTGGAAAATGAGATGGAAATTTGAAGAGAGTAACCTAATGAAGTAATGTGGATTCATATAGGAGAACAAAATCTATCTCAAGTCTCAAGTTTATGTGGAAATTTATATTTCAAGACTTTAGAGACCACCAAGGATAACAAAGAAAAAAAAAGAAAGAAAGAAAGAAAAGAAAAGAAAAGAAAAGAAAAGAAAAGAAAAGTTGCAAAAAATTGCACCAGCAGGATACCTTGCTCAGCCTTGAAGATTACCATGCTCAGCCTTGGTACAGGAGGGAAGAGTTTGATCCTGACTCAATTTAGTATGCCATACTTTATTGATTCCCAAAGGAAGGCCCTACCCTTTCTGAGAAGTGGGGAGATTAGAGCAGTGGAAGGATAGAGGGGGAACTAGAATTAATATGTAAGATGCGAAGTAAATGTTTTTAAATGAAAAAATTGCACCAGCAAGTAGTTAACATACTCTAAACCTACCATTTTAATATGTAATATAAAATAATATATTTATAATTTTTTCATAATTTTGAGAATGATAAGTTTCAGGTATGAACTTTAAGATATATTTAATATGAAATAATTAAATTTGCTTTAATGACAGTGCATTCAATATCTCCATTCTATAGGATTTCTTCAAAAGGTAGGGCTCAGAATGTAATTATATAAAAGCATTAAATTCGTTCATTAGCCTTCTATTCATTTGTGGAATCAAGAGTATCAGTTAGGAGAAATAAGATGCTACATACTGTAAGACATCTCATGCAAGTAAATTCTGTCAACGTACACATGAAATGACACAGACATTTAAAAGGACTATAATATATATTTCTTTGCCATCATTGATGGAAGAGTTTCCTGTCATCCTCAGTATTTCATTATAGGCTATAAACACCTGCCAGACAATAGCTCTCGATTCACTTCTACAAAAAAAAAAAAAAAAAAAATCAAGGTATATAGATGAGGCTAGATGCTAGATGCTTTATTTGCCAGTTTTTCTTGATAAAGACAATTCATCTATGGCTCTTCAGCACATGCATTAAATAGTAAGAAATATCATCAAGCTTTTATGAGAATTGTATATTAAATCAGTAAGTTTCAAGTATTATGATTCCTATTTCAGAGTCTTATATTTGTCACTACTGCCTGTGAGTGTGGCTGCTGAGTTTTCACACAACTTTCTCTCTGATGACAAATAATGTTTGCTTTCCAGAAAACACATTGAAAACTTGTTCAAGTTATAATATGTTGAGTATATATATGTTGTAAATATTAATACTTTCTGATGTTTGGTATGGTTTTTGAAATGTGTAGATGTTTTACCACATAAAAAGTGGTTTAAAAATACATTTCTTCCTTAAAGAAAATTTCAGACCATTATTTTGTGTCTTAAAATTTGAGCATAATCCTTTGCAACTTTATTATCTGTGAGTTTATAATCAAACCATACAGTTTGATTATAAAATAGAATAAATTTCCTCAGAGTTTCTTAAAGGCTAGTATCCTTACTCGTAGTGTTATTTATTTATGAAGATACTAAGACATAAAATTCAGATGAGGTAGAAAGGCCAATTTAGTACTTTGTTTTGACATACAACCCCCAAACAAATATATGAACAATGAATTAATTCAATGGAGACTAGTTGTTTTAAAAAAGTCTTAGATTACATAGATATAGCAGCTACATTAATTATACTATGTTAGTGATTAAAATGTCTGAGGTTGATTACTCGGTAACAAATATGGCATTTGTTAATACCCAATGACTCAATAAGATTCTTTGTGAAAGTCCGTTAGAATTTTGATTATTTATGGTACCTATAATTACATATTGTTTGGGTGAGACACCGAAGGTGCACTATGTTATGTATTCCAAATGAAGGTCTGATTTAGTTTGTCTGCTCTGCAGCTAATCCATATATGTATATTTAATGGTTATTTTTGCAGATTTTTTTCTTTTTTTTTGTTAATTAATTTTTTAAATTTTTTTTTACATATCGATCCCTGTTCCTTTCCCTCCATTCTTCCCTCTGTATTTCCTCTCTCCCAAACTCTTATGCCCCCTTTCACCTTACCCTCCCACCCCCCTCTACTCCAGGAAGGGTCATGCAAATATGTCAAGTCATTTGGAGTAGGGACTAGGACTTCTCTCCTGTCTCTAAGTTAAGGGAGTATCCCTCCATAGAGAATGTGCCCACAAATTCCTTTTGTGCACCAGGAATACCTCCTGGTTCCACTGTCAAAGGTCCCTTAGACTACTCAGGACATATAACTGAGACCCATGTTCAGGGGGTCTGAGTCAGTCCCATGCTGGATTCCCAGCTATCAGTCAGGGGGGCCCATTAACTCCTCCGTGTTCAAGTCAGCTGTCTCTATGTGTTTCTGCAGCCTGGTCTTGTCCTCTCTCTCTGCATCTGGATTCCAGTTCAGTTCAGTGTTTAGTTGTGGGTTTGCTTCTGTTTCTATCAGCTACTAGATAAGGGCTCAATGATGGTGGATAAGTTAGTCATCGATCTCATTATCAGGGAAGGGCATTTATGGTAGCCTTTCTACTGTTGCTCAAATTGTTAGTTGGTGTCAGTCAGTCTTGTAGGTGTCTGGATATTTCTCTAGATTCACTTTTCTCTTCAAACCTATCATGGCTCCCTCGTTTATGGTCTCTCTCTCTCTCTCTCTCTCTCTCTCTCTCTCTCTCTCTCTCTCTCTCTCTCTCTCTCTCTCTGTTGCTTCCCTCTTGTCTATTCCTCTCCTAACTCAATCTTCCTAGTCCTACATACTTTCATGCTTTTCTCTCCTCCCCTTCTCTTTCTCCTATTTCCCTCTCTACTCACTGCCACCCCCCACTCCCCATATACTCTGAATATCTTGTCCCTTTCCAATTCTGTGACGGACCTTATATAACCTCTTAAAATACTCCTTGTATCCTAGTTTCTCCGGTGGTGTGAATTATAGGCTCGTGATACTTTGCTCTATGTGTAAAATCCATGTATGAGTGAGCACATACCATGTTCCTTTTGTGTGTGTGTGTGACTAGATTACCTCATTCAGGACTGTTTTCTCAAGTTCCATCCACTTGCCTGTGAATTTCAAGTTTCCATTGTTTTTTACACAAGTATTCCATTGTGTAAATGTGCCATATCTTTATTCATTCTACAGTTGAGGCATCTAGGTTGCTTCCAGGTTTCTGCTATTACAAATAATGCTGCTTATAGTTGAGCACATGTCTTTGTTGCATGGATGTGGATCATTTGGGTATATGCCTAAGAGTGAGTTTGCTGGGTCCTGTGGTAGACTGATTTCCATTTTCCTGAGGCACCATCATATTGTAAAAGTTTGTACTCCCACCAGCAGTGGAAGAGTGTTCCCCTTTGTCCACATCTTCTCCAGCATAGGTTGTCATTGGTGTTTTTAATTTTAGCCATTCTGGCAGGAGTAAGATGGTATCTCAAAGTTGTTTTGATTTTCATTTCCCTGATAGCTAAAGATGTTAAGCACTTTTTTCCTAGATATTGTTTTTCTAAAACAAGTTTCGTAAATATTTTTGAAATGTAAAACATCCCTGTATAGTGCGATGCACACAGATTTTATTTACATTCGTGATATATTATGAACATAGTATTTATTCTTATACAGCTGGGTGAATGCTTCATTAAGTATTGATCCATGAGACTCACATAGATCAATGATACTTTAGATAAAATCATGAATGAAAAGCTATTAAAAGGAAGTTGATAGTTCAAAAAGCATTTGGGAAATATATCAAGCACTAATTGAAAATTATTTTATGAAACACAATATTTCATTATTGTGAAAATTCAAACCAAATTCCTTGTACACGATTCAGATATAAATTATTCATCATATTATAGCATCTGTAAATTCAGAGGTTAAACAAGGAATACATCAAGCAGTTTAAACAGCTCCTCTGTGGATATTGTCCTTTTGGCAGTGTATTTACTTGGCTTTTTTTTCAAAAATCCAGCATCCTTTTTGCATGTGGAGTTATACCTAAGTCTTTGTTTCTTTGTTTCTATTCTGTTGACAAATATGTTTGTTTTTACACCCGTACTATGCATGCTGTTTTTTTTTGTTTTTTTTTTTTTTTCTATGTCTCTGCAGTTTTAGGTGAAATCTATAATGGTGCTACCCCCTATAGTTCTTTTATTATTCTGAATTGTTAAGGCTATCTTGGAGGTTTCCTGTTTACATATGAAGTTGGCATTATTTTTTTTTCTTTCAACTCTTGTGAAGAATATGTTGGAATTATGCTGAAGACTGCATATAAATTTTTAGATTGATTTTAGGAATTATTTTACAATATTAATTCCACTGGTCTGAGCATGAGAAACCTTTCCATTTTCTGAAATCTTCTTCAGTTTCTTTCTTCAATGTCTTCAAATTTCTTTTATTCAAATACTTCACGTGGTTGAATGGAATTATCCAAAAATATATTTGAAACGATTTCTTCAACTTTCCCCCATTTTTTAACTTCATTTTATTTTATAAAATACTTTTTATTTATTCATTTTGCATGCCCACCACAGTTGCCCTTCCATCCCTTTCTTTCCCTCCCCCATGCTCCTACAGCCCAACTCCAACTCTTCAGATAGGGTAAGGCCTCTCAGGATTTCTTTTTCAGCTCTTGGTAAGTTATTCAGTATGTTTGCCATTTGTATAGGAAGAAAACTACTTTTTGTTCTTTGTTTTGTTTTTGCTGTGTGTGTGTGTGTGTGTGTGTGTGTGTGTGTGTGTGTGTGTGTGTGTTATTAGCATCCTACTACTTACTGAAAGTGTTTATAAGATGTGGGAGTTTCTTGATGTGATCTTAAGGGCTTTTTGTTTATAAAATCAGATCATTTGCATATGAAGAAACTTTGACCATCCTTTCTATTAGTATCTACTTAATCTCTTTCATTTGTCTTATTGGATCAGGTAAAAAGACATCAAGTGCTATATTAAATAGATATACAAAGAATGACTAGTCCCGATTCAGTGAAAATGTACTGATTTTCTCTCCATGTAGGGTGATGGTAGGTGTGCCCTGACTCTGAACCACCAAGAGACCAGATTCAATGCAAAATCAAAGAGTCTTTTTAATTTACAAGTTAACTTGGGTTCTTGTCTCTCCAACATAGTGGGTGAGTAGGAGGGACCCTGAGCAGCAATGGGACAGGGCATATATTGATGGTAGAGCAAGGGGATGTGTGAGGGTCTGCTAGTTGCATAGTTTAACAATCTTAGGATTTGTGCAACTCCAGGATGGAGGAACCTGTCTTTAGTTGATTGTCAACTGCAGCTGCAGAAAAGTTATGTCTGAAGGCCATCCAGGGATCATTGCTACTTACTGCATTCCACTATTAACAGCAAAGCACTTCCAAAACCCATTAGCTAACTTCTGATTGGTTCATTATCACATGGAGGGTATCTGCTGGTTTTGGCTCAGTAATTAGGGCAAGGTCGGGGTGGTGGGGGTGGGGGGTTCAGCACATGCTGCTGAGTTGGGGATCTTCAACTTGTTGAGCCTTTTCTGCAGCCTGTCATGGCTGCTAAAATGGGGTTGGGTTAGGGCCTGGGTCCTTTAATACCACTATTCAGCATATACCCAAATGAATGTAAATCTTACTAGACAGAAACAGCCAGGATGTATACCACCTGGTAAGTAGATAATGAGAATATTGGTATATTTATACAATTGAATATTATTCACCTGTTATGATATTAAGCTTAAAACTCTGTAGGTAAACGTGTTAAGCTATAAAACCATCCTGAATGAAATAACACAGAACCCAAAGAAAATATTTCAAGTGTTCTATTTTATGTGGTATTAACTGTTAAGGATTAGTTGTGTGTGTATCACTACACATATTTATAGAACATAGGTAGCTAAAAAGAGACAAGGAAAGAAGTAGAATGGCTTCCAATAAAGGGAAAATAGAACATAGTGTTAAACATGAGATACTAGAAAAAGAGGATGGAATGGGGTAAGATGGAGTGTTGGGTAGAGGGGGAATATAGAGAATGACAACTAATGATAAAGTCCCTTTGAAAATCTACATGGAAAGCTACTACTGTATAAGTTTCCCCAAATATCTAAATATAGAAAAGGATGTTAAGTGGAGTCATCATATAGTAGGTCAGACAATACCCCAGCTAGGGTGCATTTTGCTTAGAATTTTGCCAAAGTGCTCTGGTGGACCCCCTAAAATATCACATCTTGTTACCCAGGCTATTAGTTACTCTGCACAACATGAACTGGCAGCTCAATTGCTGACAACAGCCTACTTATGTGATTAAAGTGTGGGAACTGAGCTGGTGCCCAACTGGAAGAAGCTCCACTACTCCTTACTAGTATTTATGGTGCTAGGAGACACTGCATTCTACTGAAGAACAAAAGTAGTTATTATCCCCCAGATATAAAACCTGTGGCCTAATTAATCAACCATCTTGCAAGATATCCCAGGTACTAGTTGTGCAAAGGCTATAGGAACACCAAGTTCCTCTTTGACTATACTTAATATTCATACCATTAGATGGAACCCATCAAAACATGGAAAACACAGCCAAAAGCAGTTACTAGATAAGATAAGAACCCTAAAGGAAATATATTATTATTCTGATATATATATATATATATATATATATATATATATAGAGAGAGAGAGAGAGAGAGAGAGAGAGTCCTAATGACATAGGTAAGAAAATTACTCAACGCTCATCAGAGAAGTATCTTCTTGCAACAGATAGTAGTTATCACAGGGCCCACAATTAGACAATATGCAGAAAGTGACAGACTTTTCAGCAGTATAGAGTCCAGAAAGGGATGTCTTTATCAAAACTGTCCCCCGAAGGACTAGGGGCTGATTGTGGCAGCCATGAATGGTGAAAAACTCAAAAACAACAATGAACAAACAACAAACTGCATTTTATAGATACAAACAAATATATGAATTTACAAAGACTATAACAGCATACTCAAACAGGTTGATAACACACAAAATGCCATCACTGGGAACAGAAAGTATACACAAGATCATAGGACTAACCAAGAAGTTTCCTGCTTGAATGGGAAAATAATTTTTTCCTAGTGGGTTATCATGGGGTATGTATTTTTATTTATTTTTTAGGTTTTGTTGTTATTTTCTTTTTATAAAAAATTTCACTATTGGGGAATTGTTTGTTCCTTTGCATTGATTCTCATGTTGTATATGTGGGAGATACAGAGAGAGAGAGAGAGAGAGAGAGAGAGAGAGAGAGAGAGAGAGAGAGAGAGAGAGAGAGAGAGACTGGTAGAGGGAAAGAGAAACAGAGAAGAAGAGAAAGGGGGAAAAGAAAGAAGCATAAAGGGAAAGAGGGGTGAAGAGTAAAATGGGAAGAAGAGTAAGAAAGAGAAAAGAGCAGCGGAAAGAAAAAGAGTGAGTAGATAGAGTGAGAAACAGAAAGGGAGAAAGAAACTAAATGAAGTTGGATAGGTAGAAAGGTGCAGAGCAACTACAAAAGATTGGCGGGTAATTATCAAATTACGGTACATAACATTTGTAAATAATGTTTAAACGTTTTAAAACATGAAGAATGATCAATTTACAATAACAAATTCAGGACATATATAGTTGTGCATTTTCTGTCCACACACACACACACACACACACACACACACACACACATACAACATAAAACACTAAGCCATAATTTCATTGACAGAAGGAAATGATTTAGCCATTAAATGCTCTTTTCAACATGTTTGAAGAAATACTGGACATTGAAATGCGTGGTGTATTTAAATTTGGTATTAAATTTTTCTAATAGAATATAAACTTGGAAAGGTATTTTGACCTGTCTCCTTTTTGGGAATGGTTTCAAGTTATTAAAAAAAATTTCATTCATTAAGTATACAATCAGATTAATGCCCTTTTCATTAGTTTACAAGACATATTATAAAGAAATTTTCTTGAGCTGATAATTTTACACGATAAGACATAACAAATTAGCCTGACATAAATGACAGAATAGATTGCTATTACTCTATTTCTTGTGACATTTTTCTGCTTCCCTCCTAGGGGAAGCAAGCAAGGTACTGTTATATTTTGGATGGGTAGTTATAAGAAATTAGGACAATTGTTTATTTGAGTTTAGATTATGGTTCTGTCTTTTCAACTGTGGTGCTAGAATATTATAATGTCTATTCATGCTTCAGTTTTCTCATATATAAAACAGGAAAAACATTAGTGTCATCCTATCCAAGTTCTGAGTAAGTAAGCAGGAATACATTTGGAATAGTAACTGAAATTCATAGCAGTATAGAAGGATGTACAGCAATATTGCTTATTTGCCTAGTCAACGTCATATTCATAGCACACCTCTCAATGGTTTTCTGAAGCTCATAGTAAATGCAGTCAAAGCATGACAGTACGTTGCTTTTGATAGTGTTTAGTCATGAAATGAGTATTTAAAAATGACTTTTTTGGTGTCCATTAACCATCAACTGCTATAAATAATGAACTAACTACCTCCAGCTAGTAACTGATACCCTGAAAGTGAATGGAAAACAAAAGAAGTGTACTTTACCTTACAGGCACAAGAAAGGGCTTTCTGAATAACATCTCAATAGCCCATAGAATAGGACTAGAAATTGTCAAATGAGATCTCCTGAAACTAAAAACTTATTGCACAGCAGTGAAAATGTCAGTCAAATAAATAGACAACCTACAGAACATGGCAAATGTTTGTTAGCTATTTTCCAGAGAGAGAATTAATGTTAAAATATGTAAATAATGGAAAAAGAATAACTTAAATATCAAGAGGAAATGAATATTTGGAGAGTGACTAATGAATGCAATGAGAAGAAACACAAAAGCTTAGAAAAACACTTTTAAAATTTCTAGCATGGGTGTAGGGAAAGACTAAACTTTACATCTTATTTCTGGGAAGGTAAACTAATATACACAATACCATAATGACCCTGGAGTTTCCTAAAACACACACACACACACACACACACACACACACACACACACACACACACACACAGAATTCTCATGTGTTGTATTCATACCACTCCTTAAAAACACCCTGAAAACTGTTTGTCCTACTGCAGAGACACTTGTACAACCATATCCACTGCTGCTCTACTCACAGTAGCTACAAAATAGAGTACACCAAATGTCCATCAAATGACAAAAGGGCAAGGGATATATGTATATATGCAATAGAAAATTCTTTAACCATAACAAGAACAGAAATAATAAAATTTATGGGTAGGCAGACAGAACTGGAGAAACATGATGAGTTATGTTGTGAAAGTCCCCCCAAAAAACTGCAATATCTTATCTCTCATATGTGAATGTTAGCTTCAAAACTTGTTTTGTTTAGTGGGAAACCACTTGGAAACCTGGAAACTAGGAATGAACCATTGCTGATGGGATGAATATAGGGAGGGTAGATAAAAGAACACAAATGAAATGAAGCAAGAAAGGGCAAAATGCTGCACAGAAATGTTCAAGCAGATGTTGGGCAATGGAGATGGAGAAAGGAGGAGGGTTCAAGGGGAAGCTTTACAAAATTATGTATGCATTCATGAAGAAGATATGTGAGAAACCTATGAACTTGAAGCACAAGTGAATATAACTGTAAGATAATGGGAGAAATGGAGCATATGTGATATTAAAAAGGGGTAGGATGCTGGAAGCTGTTATTTGAAGTGTTCATGAAGAATTGTCAGTTGAGAAAAAAAAGAAGGGTGGGAGGTGGGTCAAACAAAACTAAGGCGGAGGTAAACCCGGCCAAATTCTGTTCCATGGAAAATGGCCTCTCTTGTGATCCTAAGAGGTAAGTCCTACAAAAATGAGTCTCACACAGCACCAAATCATATTTATTAACAGAATCACAAGTGTACCAACTCTATATGATGAAATAAATAAACCAGAAAAGTAAATGAAGTGAAGTAATAAATTAATGCTGCAGATTTTGACTCATGTAATTTGGAATTGAGTGAAGAGCTCATATAGTTCTTTGAACAGTTTTAATAAAACAAACAACAACATGACCAAGATACTGAGGTGGAAGAATAATAACATTTAGTGTACCTCTAAATATTTTCCTGTAAGTATATTTTACTACTTAAGCATCGAAGGATGCAGACCCTCACCAAGTCCCCCAAAATTGTCCTCCTTTAAATGAATTTATTCATAAATATTAACTTAATACAAAGAAATATTTACAATAACTTGGTAGAATCATTGCTTGATACTTAATTTTGAATAGCTCTACAAAGAACATTGTGTAATGTTAAGTTGAAAATTTTTCTTATAGCAATAGAACAGTTATGATGTTTGTTTAATTATTCATGTTAATTATTTAGTATTTCACCTTGAACTGTACTAGTTTTTAAGTTTAATAATTAATATAGGATTGCTTCCATAGTTGCCTTCAAACAAGCCCATCTATTGAGGTACATGTGCCAGGAAATTTCATTGAAGCTGTTATGAGGAAGCACTGATCCACATAGTAATTATCACACCAGAGATCCTAGATATAGGAGGTCTTATACAAAACATGTCAGAATTGTTTTTATAAGTTTTGAATCTATTACAAATATGATCTCTTTTTATATTTCAAAGCAACTTTTTTTACATTGCAGTTTTATAACAAAATTAACTTTATAATTAAAGTTATAACTCACTCACACAAAAAAGAAGCACAAATCTTTAAAATACTGAGCTGTTTTCTTTCAGAACCAGTTGTCACACGTTTCAAATAAGCACTGAGTAAATCTTGGATTGCTTGTTGTAAAGAGAACTGAACAAACTAAATGCCATTCTCTGAGTGATTCATATTTAATTAATGCAGATTAACATGCTTTTTTCTTTATATCCAAAAGATACCTTTTTCCTTAGAGGTATGCTGTTTCCATTTTTAAACAATTTCATTTTAATACATGATGACATTTATCTCATGAATATTCATATTTTCATCATTTCACATGCCAGATTGGTGCATGTAGGTAGTTAAATAAAAACTGGTGTCATTATTTATATAATTTTATGTATGATTTTCATATCTTGAGTCATAGTCAACTTAGTAGTCACTGCATCCATAAGAGTTGTTTCAGGCCATGCTAGTAAGTGGAAATGAAAGCAAACTATGTGTTCTTCATTTAATGTAAATAGTAGTGACATACTGGTAGAAACTTGCAAAATTAAAGACTCCAAGTCCTTAGTACTTCCATACTTCAGATTTATTTTTCATTTTCTTTTAATATATACTTCATAGCTGTGTGTTAATTTTTCTCTTAATATTTATCTAATGGATTCTTGGCTGAACTATACAATTTGAACACACTACTAGAGAATTCATTCATTTTAAACATGTATGCATGTGTGAATTCTCAAACATATATATATATATATATATATATATATATATATATATATATATACATATTTACATATGTATATATATACTACCAAAAAGATTTAAATGCAATGCAAGATTTGAAAAGCAGCATTGATATTAAAACATTATCACTTAATAATTATATCTTAAATATGAATTATTTTTAGAGACAAGGTTTCTCTGTGTAGCTTTGGAGCCTGTCCTAGCACTCACTCTGTAGACCAGGCTGGCCTCAAACTCACAAAGACACACCTGCCTCTGCCTCCCAAGTGCTGGGATTATATGCATATGCCACCAACACCTGATGTAAATATGCACTTTTTAAAGCAAAATGTTTGTTTAGACCAAAATGTTTTAAAAATGCCTTTCATGTTGTCTTAACTTATCACATTAATAATGGAGGAAAAAAATAGTTTTCTCTTCTCACCAGGACGGTGATCCATTAGTAAGTTGGAGTTTCATGACCTCATAATGTGGTCAATGTCACAACTCCAATGAGTACAGTGTTTTCAAGGACTCACTATGTCATTCAGAACTCAATGGCAAAAGTGTTACAGAGCATATCTTTGTCAATTCCCATTGAAAGTTATATTTTAACTGAGTAGCCAAATCTACAGATGCTATTATTCTTCAAAGATTTGTGCGCTTTGTGGTTGAAATAATGTCTAAGTAATACTGAACAATCATAAAAGATTTGTTAAATGAACCAATAGGAAAATTGGCTAAGTTTGTAAACTATGTGGAACCCATTTTTCTTACATTGGTTAATTACTTTTAAACAATAAGATGAAGGTGAAATGTGTCTGAAAGATATTTATGTGTATTATTTTGTACAGAAATTACAAATTTAATATAGAAGCAAGTGGCTTCTATATGGGTATTTACAAAGTTTGAAATGGATTTTTTTTTCTTTTTTAAGTTCTTAAGATTTTGTAGCAATCAAATATTTATGACAGGGACAGTTCAAAGACACACGATTAAATAATACTTTACATATTCAGCAAATTTTAATGCTGCTGTTATCAGTGAACCCTTTATGAACGCTTGGGTTAGAGTATTTAAGAACACATGTTCCATGTTACCTCTCATTAAGGAGTAAAGAAAATATTTGACAAATATACCTACCTTTCCATTTGCTTTAAAAATACATAATTCACCAATTCTTTCCCCTGTCCTAATTAGTCTCAGCAGTTTTTGATGGAAGAACTTTTCCTTGCTTTCTTCAAATAGGAGTAAGGATAACTTGATAAAAGTACTTAGAATCTGATGCCTCTTTTACATAGACAAAATGATCTTGAACACATATCTGTCCATTTGAAAATTTGTATTAAAGGCTGAGAACTTATTTTCCAAATAAATATCTTGTTCATTCTTACATATGAAAGTGCCCTTTGTAAGTTTAAAACATATCATATGTTTTAGACTCTAGTTTAGGAATGAAAGAAAACCTTCAAGGCACAGTCCCTATTTAATGTCGAGTGGGGAAAGCCAATCCCTTTCTTCCCTAGACAGCAACAGCAGTTTCCCACACTGATCTCAGGAGCAGGTGCTTATGTATTCATGTCATCTTTATAAAGGACCTTCCATTTCAGGCCCAGTGACAAACATGAAAGTGTAAATGTCTACTTCAATGCCTCTCGCATGCTTCAAAATGAAGAACCTGTGTTTTAACTCAGTAGGGTGTGCATCTCTCCAACACTTCATCTCCTTCGTTCACCAGAAGCACCTCTCAGAAGCAACAGCTGCTGAGAGAAAGCAGGCTCTCTTGAAAACCGATTGTGGGCTCAGTTTATTTACTTACTTTATAAATCCTCGTTTGGTCTGGCTTTCTGAGAATGGGAGCAGAATACAAATACAGCAGCTAAATTTACCACATGCTTTTCTGCAGTGGACACATTCCAAATGTCTTTGAAGAACTTATCTCATTGGCATATGAACAGCAACAAGAAAAAGCATCCTTCCTAGACACATGGTCTACTTGGCTTACTGATATAAGATGACTCTACAATTTAAAAATATGTATCCAACTGAAAGAAAAGGTGTTTAGAATTCAGGAATTGAGAACTGAGATCTTGGCTTGTTTGGCTGCCAAATTTGAAAATGAGAACACTTCACAACTAAAGAGGCTTATTTTTTTTTTCAATGGCCTAAAACTAACCGTGGAAGGAATTATATAATCCCATCCACTAATATTAAATCAGATGTAATTCTTAGTGGTGATCAGAAATGATTTTTCCTAACATGTTTTTCATAATTGAAAATATAATGAAAACATAATTTTGTTAATATTCCCAGGAGCAACAAGGCACATTGATTTTTCTATTGCTGGCTGCCATTCACAGAAGCAAGAAGAGTTGTGGTGCATGGGAAGACATCTTTATACATTGCTGCCGCCAGGACTTCTGCAGCTACAGCCTTTCATCAGGGACTCTAACTCCACCTTGTGCTATGACTGAGACTACAATACACAAAGTCACAGTCAAACATGTATAAGGAGTCATTTCCACCTGAAAGTAGTTTAAGGGAGGGGACTGTGCCTGTAGGATGACTAATAACATATCGATACATAAGAATGGACATAGTTTTTCCCTAAATGGTATGAGTAACTTGGAAATCTGAAGGCTACCTAGCATTCCTACACACCAGCTGTTGTTTCTCAGGGGAGCCATAGAGCTCTGATCCATTGTAAGATAACATAGAGTTAGATAAATGTGAGGAATTGTGGGAATAAAGCATGGGTCAGTGAAGAGAGTGATAAAAAAAGCAAGAGAAGGAACAATCAAATTGAAGTAGGACAAAACTAATTTCAGAGATCTACAAAGTATAAGGCTGAAAATTACTCATAGAGTAATGGAATTTCTTCAGATATCAGGAAGCTCCACACTGTACAGCCTTCTTTGGCATCTCCCTGATTGTCATGTTTTTAGTGTAAATAAGCACTAAAAGTTATAGGGAAAACATAGTGCTATTTTACTACTGTTCTATTCACTGTCATATTAGTTGAATACCTACAACTTTACTTAGCACAATTCTTGGGGCAAACAAGTTCATCCTTCCCTTTGTCACACATTTCATGAATTCTCATGTCACATAACAGTTTTTAAGCACCTACTATGCACTGCATATTTTGTAATGTAATATTTCACCTTTATAAAATACACTTGTAAGGGAAAGGAATATCAATAAGAAATATAGTAGGAGAGTATTTATTTTGAGTTACATTTTCAGTGAAAATGACAGTACGAAAAAGTCATTATGTTGCAATAAGGGAATTAGCAATTTTGCTATAATAGTTGTTTTAGTTATGTTTTAAATGTAATGTTGATAATTCAGTACAAGTATACATAGCATAATAGTTATATTTATACATCTTCTTCTGCATACCCACATATACCCTTCTTACCCACCCCCACCTCTGCTAACACCCATCCCACTCTGAGAAAATCAGCACATTTCCCTCTCACTTTCACATAGTTGTTTTAGTTTTGTTTATTTTTCTATTTCCTAATGAGTGTTACCAATGTTGCCAACATAACCATCAGTGTGCAACTGTCTGCTGAAGCTTGGGAGAACTCATGAAAGATACACTACTGAAAACAGTGACTCTACCTTTTGAAGAAGCCATCAACTACTAATGTGTGTTGCAATTTTATTGCAAGACTCCAACAAATAGGGTATGCAATGTCCCCTATGTCATGGTGCAAGATTATTAGCTTTTGTCATGTGACCAACTCATAAAACTTGTACATCATTAAACAAGAGAGATTATCACAAATATGAGCATCATCAGCTTAAAACTATCCCAGTGAGGTCTTAGAAAATGAGTATAAGCACCCGAGCTCCAAGAGCTGGAAAGAGGAATCTTACAGCCAGACATGGATGCTCTTCTGTGTCATATGCCATGTTACATTATATGTAAAATAGAAAATTTGTGTGAGGGCAAATGCACTATTAAGAGACTGTTTGGAATCTACCTCCAGAAAACAGAAGACATGATATTTATACCAAGAGTTGAAGGGTAGCATTAGGTGGATAGCTGATGGATGGTCTCAGGTGAAGAGAAACCCAAAGAAAAGACATCTCCAGATTGTTTGGCTGATGATAAACCAAATTTGGCTGAAGCAGATCTATATAATGATGAATAGTAGAAATGAGAGACCCTGATCTTTGCAGATCTTATATATTTTAGCTTTAAATTAAAATCAAGATTGAATTTGGATTGCTGAATGCTTTCAGCAAGACACTGACAAAGTTGGACATATCATTTTCATCCTAGAAAATGTATGGGTGAACTGAGGAAGCTGAAAGAAAAGAATAGAAATAAAATTTCTAAGCACACAAGAAAATGCTTTAAAAGAAATATAAAATTTCTGAAAATGAGGATATTTTCTGAGTTGGTCAGAATCATGTGGCACCCAAAAATTGTCACTTGTGGTTTTCTTGTGCATTTCTTTGGAATTTGTCAGTGGTCCTTAAACTCTGTCATTATTTGTGAAGTAATGCTTTACTAAAATAATATTTTCAATGTGTATACAGAAAAAATATAGGAAGTTCTTAACTCTGGTGATTAACTAGGGAAATGGCCTCAGCTTTAGCATCATTGGGAAGGACTGTGAGAATCTTGCAGATGACTTTCTAGTCATTAAAATTGGTGAAATCACCAAGAACATGAAACAATGGGGATAAGAAGATGCTTCAGGATGTGCTGAAGAGCTGTCTCAGTGTTTAATAACTCTGTTTCCTCTTCTTAATGACTGTGGTTCAATTCCTAACTCCTACCTAGCAGTTGACAGCTGTCTGTAAGTTAATTTCGAGGGGACCCATGGTACCCTATCCTGGCCTCTGTAGGCACTAAGTGCACATGGCTCAATGAAATACAGTCAGCTAAAAACAACCCTGTATATAAAATTAAAAAAAAAACATATATATATATATATAAATATATATATATATATATATATATACATATACATATGTGTGTGTGTGTGTGTGTGTGTGTGTGTGTGTGTGTGTGTGTGTTCTCAGGGTTGCCTATCTGGTATTGTACAATTACATATAGTAAAATTTATGGGAGGCAGTAGCCTACAGAGGATGTATTTTCTAAAGTGGGTGATTTCTAGACGGACAGTCTTTCCTATTCCCATAGCATTTCCTGCATAAAAAGAAAAAAGAGTTTCTCAGAGATTAATGGCATGTTATATCCTGCTGTTTGCAAGTTAAAGAGGACTTGATTAAGATCAGTGATTATCTCGTATTACTTTGGTTAGTAAGGACTTAACATTGGGTATTTCAAACACATCCTAGTATTTCTTTTCCTATTGACTATATAAAAAATAATACAAACTTTACTATGTTCCAGTACTTCACTATATATATATATATATATATATATATATATATATATATATATATATATATATATATGTGTGTGTGTGTGTGTGTGTGTGTGTGTGTGTGTGTGTGTGTGTGTATAGCTTGTATGTTTTCCGCCAGCCCGCCCACCTCCAGTCTGGCATACCGGCCCAAAATAATACTCAGAGACTCTGTATTTGATACAATCCTGTTGGCCAGTTACCATTATTGTTTATGGGATAGCTCTGTCTTAATTATTAACCCATTTCTACTATTTTAAGTATTTCCACGTGGCTCATCTTACCGGAGACCGGCGGCCCCAACATCATTAGTCCTCTAGGCTCTATATCCTGACTCCTCCTAACTACTTCCTCTTTCCTCCTTGTCTCCTAGCCCCGCCTGTCTTTTTTCCCCCCCATTGGCCACAGTGCTTTATTTATTAACCAGTATGAGAAACATATTTACAGAATAACATCTCTCATCATCTCCTCTTTTCTGTCTAAAATAAAATGAAGGGTTTTAACCTTGACATAGCAAAATATATCATACAATAGTTTTCAAATAAGAATCACAGTTAACAATATTTAGTTCATTAACATTTTGTAAGACTTAAAGAAAATATCATCTATCCTATCTTTGTGAGTCTAAAGTCCTATATGTAACTTATCTTTAATCCTAACAAAGGAAAACTATAACCATAACTATCTGTCTTCAACTCCATCAAAGACCACAGAAAGATAATATATAAATCTAGAAATGACAGAGACAACTCATAGCCTGGTCAGTCACCCGAAGTTCTTCTGTAATGTTCTATCTTCAGCCCATAGGCCATAGTGTGTCTCCAGACTCCTCACAAAGCAGGAAACTTTAAACTGTCCACCTGTATTGGCAGTTTGTCAGTCACTTTTCTCTGTGTCCTGTAGAATGTCTGGCAGGCAGCCTCTTCCATGAAGCAGGAACCCTGTAGTGAAGGGAGATGTTATTCTGTATATATGTTTCTCATACTTGTTAATAAAGCACTGTTGGGCCAATGAGATAGCAAGATAGGTGGGGCTAGGAGACAAGGAGGAAAGAGGAAGTAGGGGGGAGGAGTCAAGATGCAGCCCAGGGAAGAAGCAGGATGCCTGCTGCACGGCTCCCCAATAAGACGACCACATGGAAATACTTAGAAAAGTAGAAATGGGTTAATGATTAAGGCAGAGCTAGTCCATTAACAATAATGGTAACTGGCCAACAGGATTGTATCAAATACAGAGTCTCTGAGTGTTATTTGGGGCTGGCGCGGCAGAGGGCCCACGTGGCGGCAGGACCAGGAGGCCGGCGGGGAGACCTGCGGTAACACTGTAGCAATGTCCATCTTGCATCAGCAGTCACCTTTTTGTGGTTCCTGTATGTCCAGTTTTTGCAGCATAAAGTCACAGTCCAGAAGAGAAGTACCTTGCCCAAATGGCTAGTCTTGCCACATTAGAAGCAACCTCATAATGTGTTTCTTCGATGTCCATCTTCCATTCTGATATAGGTGGTGTTACCTGGAGCAGTTGTGCCTCACTGTCAAGGAAAACCCTAAACCATTTTAAATGCCATATTCTATATGTATTTGAAAGGTTTGAAGAATGTCTATCCATCTCAAATACATCTATGCATATTTAGAAATCCTAACTAACTTAACTCCAAGTTTTGACTATCATAGGTAACTCTCTAATCTGTACTAAATTGTACATTACATTTTCCAATGAGCTATATAAACACAATACCTAAGCAAGAGGAGACAAATACATATCACAAAATTGGCCTTAAATTGTATCAATTAAAGAAAATCCATTCCAAAGCAAAGTATTCATATCTATACCATAATTTCCTTTTTACCTCTAAAAAGATTGGTTGTGGTCATTAACCATTTATAACCAAGCCCAATTAAATGAAAACAAGCATTTATAAATAATATTTGGGAATTTGGGCATCATTCTTTCCAAACTACTTCCTGTTGATTTCTGAATTTAGCTGTATTTCAATATTTAAGCTATTACAAATTTATTAATGTGTATAAACATTTGTTGAGAGTTTTGCAAGTAACAATTTGCATAACAATTAAAATGAGTGAAGACATGGATAAGTCATGGAGCTTTCAATCTCCATAGCAGAGTGATTGCGGATATCTGAAATTTCAGGGAACACCAATAATAGGAAGCAACTGCCACTGATGGTCAGTCTTTCTTTTTTGGTATCCATGTTCTTGTAGTTAAAATTGAAATAAGTCTCATATTTATTTAACTTTAGCATACCTGAAAACATCAGAGCTGCAAAAGAGAATAGTTGACAGGCTTTTAAAACAAAACTCATCTGTGTTCAATAGAGAATAGTAAAATCTCCTTTGAAAAAAGATTATTTAGCTCAACTTGTTTAAAGACAAAATTTCCATGATTATGTTTTTCTACATTGTGATTGGAGGAAGGTAAATTCTAATCTATAATAACAGATTATAGGCACTTTAAAAGTGTTGTATTCATCTGTTTAGTAATTTTACATGTTCCAACATCTGTATGTCTGCACCACATGTGCACAGGATCAAGCAGAAGTGAGAAAAGGTTGTTGGAAACCCCAGATCTACAGTTACAAGTGATTGTGACATTGTGCTATAAACTGAACAGGATCCTTTACAAAAGCAGCAAATATGCTCGTCTCTGATCTCCTTTTTATCCCTCTGTAGCACCCTTAAAAGAATTTTCCTCATTATTTGTTAGATTTCTACTTTGGAAATGTGAATTTAGCATTTAATCTCATCTTAATTATCCTTAAATCATTTTCAATCAAAATCTTTACCTCTTATCTTTCATATTACACTTCCAACTCTAGCAAGCCCAATTGAGATTTTCTTAATTTTAGTTTGTTGAATCTTTCCATATGTTCCTCTTGTAATTTGAGTATGTCAATACTTATAGCATACTGTAGGAAATGCTTGTCTGCTAATTTTCAGTAATCTTGCAAGATATGCTTTCCTTTTCAAGGTAGATTCCTCAGCTAAGGTATCATGCTTGCATTATAGATGTATAAATAAAATCCATGACAGTCCTTTCATGAATCTGAGAATATCATTGTATTGCAAAAGTATTTGCTTAAAATATATGTGTTTATATACTATATATATGCATATATATATATAATATCTACAGGTATGCCGGCAAATAGCCATTGAAGAATAAAGAGACCATGAATATAAAATACAGAAAGAAGGAGGGGTGTATGGGAGGATTTGGAGGAAGTGAAGGGAGGGATGGTTATGTGAGATTATTATATTAAAACTAAAGAAAATTAATAATGGTAGATTTATGTTCAACATGGTCTATATTATTCTATATTTTAAATTTTAGCTTTCTTATCACATGTTCATAGTATTTCTTGTGTATAAAGCATTTATCTGAGTGCATACTTCTTATGTTCCTTAGAGAATCTTGTAATCTTTATTGAATTATTGTAATTCTGTACCAGTTTAAATATTCATTAGTTCTCTACTTCTTTTCCATCCACTGTCTTTGTAAATTGCTTTAAATGCATCTATTATTTCATTTTGTTTTATAAATAAAATAAAGTATCAATCTCCTTCTCACCCTCTACTTGTTGCCCCAGATACATGTACCAGTGAATCATTATTAGCTCACATTGCTCAGAACAATACAATAAATATTTTGAGAAACACTGTATATCATACCTTAGAAGAAATGAAACTATTTGCATTATATATTCTTTAAAAAATACAAATTTGCCTCTTTGAGAAAAGGTACATTTATATAAAACATTACTGTAAAGCCAATTCAACTATAAACTGTTCTGTTGTCATCAATATTATGTTTAAAAGAAGTTAGTAATAGAGGAATCAAAATGTATAAAATCATAATATAATAATGTTCCAGATAGAAAAAGCCTATATGTATAAAAGAGTTACTAAGCATTTATTGATAGGTTGGAATTGTTTAATTTGTACAGGCCAAACTAAAAGTCTGGTGAATTTTATAAATGTGTATATTCATCGTAGAAAATTTTCCATGGAACTGCCAAATTAAATGAGAGTATAGGGTTTAAAAATCAATAGAAAGGTCATTCTTGCAAATTTACTTATATAACTTTCTGAGACTTAAATTTTGTTCCTTACAAGGGAGTAGAAATATCTATCTCCTTTGTTTAAAATCTTCATAGGCCATTGGTGTATACAATCTTGAAGAAGGGACACACTAGCAATTCAACCTGTGTAAGGGATAGAGCTGAAAGTGTTGATCTTAATATTGATCGTATCTTTTTTCAATCAATTACTTTTTATAAAGCTGTATTTCACTGGGTAGTTTTGTAATACATGAAGGCATTAGAAGGTCCAAGGAGGACATTAGGAAGGTAGCACTAATTAACTTGATTGTCTATTCTTTGCAAGCGATGGAGTCAGAGTCCAGTACAACTACTAATAAACAATGATGTAATAGGCATTCATTGGTGCTAAGTTTTTTTCATATCCAGCTTCTTCACTCATATTAAAAAAAAACAAGGAAAATGTTTAATAAAATTAAGGTTAGGGTTGATCAGTAATGACAAGGATAACAATGAGATGCTGGAGCAAATAGAGTCATGCAAGTCTAAAACAAAAGCATCCAAGTTTTGGTAATGGTTCTAAAACAATACTTTGAAACCATTTAGTATTTGAAAAGGCACCCAAGAAACTCACACACACACACCTACACACACACACACACACACACACACACACACACACACACAGTTCTTGGTTAATTTTAGACAATTACTGTACTCCAAAGTGTTAATGGTTTTTAATGTTTAAGAAGATAATGGGATGTTACTGTTTGTTAAGAGACAATCCAAGAATTACTAGAACACCTAGGAAGCAGTTTAAATCCAATTAGAACTATATATAGGAATGGAACTTCTCACATCTCTAAGGCGGACAGTAAATATTTATTTCTGAGTGATACTTGCTAATACTCAGCTTCCTAATTATTTTCCTGTGCTGAGGAACAGCCTCAGAATCAATTTGATGTGAATGCACTTACCAAACCTTAACAATGGACACACTGAGAGTGAAGATTTGTTCCGTTAAAGGCTCTGTCTCTTGTAAATTGCTTTGAATTTTGGTTAGTAAGACTGCAAGTCTTGGCTTCTAGTTAACACCATAGAAACTGGTCCCAACATGGTTCTCCCTTTCCTTACATATCAACCACTTTACATCACTACTTCAGATCTAGACCCTGCTTGTTTTTTTTCTGAGTCCTATGTTGCTTTATCTCTATTGTTTTCTTATTTAAATTAGAAACAATCTTATTTTACACATCAATCCCAGTTCCCTCTCCCAGCTATCCTCCCATGCCTCCCACTGACCCCCCCATCCCATCTGCCTTCTGTTCCCCATGGTGAATGAGGCCTTCCATGAGGGATCATCCCATAGGCCCTGTTTTTTATGAGAACAAGGTGTCTTGAACATCTTTGTCCTAATTTATATGTGGAATCTTCAGCATTTAATAAAGAAGGTGGTAGTTTGTCTCAGAGATTATGTATCATTACTCTTCCTTCTCTTTTCTGGTCTCTGTAATAAAACCCATAACTCATGGGAAGGGACATGACAAGACATCAATGATGAGTGCTGAACTACTAAAGAATCATGACTAGATATTCTATAACATTGATTCTCAAAATGAACTTTACCCATAACATTATTTCATTGCTATTTTGTAACTATAATTTTGCTACTGTTATGAATTGAAATGCAAATATATGATTATCAGGATGTGTAGTATGTAACATCAAAATGGTTGTAACACACGGGTTGAAAACCACTGTTATATGAAAATTGTAGTGCTTAGACTTTACAGCAAAAATATCCCAAATCCCTTGAGTTTCAGAAAGAAACTATTTTAAGTCCTTCTTAAAACACATGAACACTAATTAACTAGCCACAGTATCATATTACAAAAGGATGGGGAAATATTTATTTCAGGTTAGATAGGTAATTCTGTTAGATAAAATAGACAGTCCTCACTACAGAGATCTGTGGCAAATGCTAAGATTTATGCCACAATGCTTGGATTAAAATACACTTTGTTTAAGATAAAGAACAATTGTTCACATTTTATTTGGGTATATAGAATATAGATAATAAGAAGAATACAGGCCATTAGTATTGATACATGTCCTGGATGAGTAATGAAGAGAAGGGGAAAGAAAAGTTAGGAGAGCTGAAGATTAAAGTGTTACATGGATCCCAGAATGACATTGTTGGCTTCATGTGTGGTTCTGTTTCTTAGCTTCTCAAAGTGTTTCTGTTTTCAAAAAAAATTCTTTTCTCTTAAGCAGATGTTCCAGATAGTGATGGCATGTCTTTATGTTAAAGGCAGAGGCAGGCCTCTGAGTTTGAGGCCAGGCTGGTTACAGAGAGATGCAGGATATCTAGTGCGATACACTGAAACCCTGTATTGAAAAACAAAGAAACAAAAAGTGTGTATGATAATCCTTTCCATTTGTAATTGTAACATATAAAAATTACCAAATATTAATGATGGCAGAAGAAAAGGTTGAAGCAATTTGAGAAGGACTATGTGTCATTGTTGTATAGGACCTGATAAGACACATCACCATTTATCTTTTAAGCAAAGACTGATTTAGTTGTGTTGAAAGATGAAGGATTTAAGACCTGATATATATCACAGAAAGTGTACATTTGGCATGTACTGTCCACAGGTGTTCTTCAAGAGATTAATAATTTAAAGACTCTATTTTGGATAAACATCTGAGTTAATACCACAGACATTCTTAGATAAGCCAGGGCTTGCCCTATCACTTATTAGCTTCCTCTCTTTATGGCAGTCTTCACTTCCTTAAGACATCAATAAGTCCTAAAATTTGAGATACTTTCTAGTACCCATATTTTTACTTTATAAAAAAAAAATAACGAGATAAGTGCTTACATTAATTATGGTGTTGCCCCTGTATAACAATCTATAAAATCAATTGAAGTAACATTCCCACATTAAAATGGTCTGGTGTTCTTGTATGACAGGACCAGGTACATTTCCAGATTGTGGCTTCTGATGATGGGCCAAATCAAAGCAATGGGCCAATAACAATTGTATGCATTCTTGCTCTCATTTCTGCAAGAGTAGTTTATCTCAGGGCTGTGGTTAGTGTTAAGAGAATGCAAAAAAATATATGACCCATGTTTTTGAGATTAATATATATCAAAAAGAAAAGTAGGAGGCAAAAAATACTTCGAAAATGAAAAAAATGAAAAACAAATGAAAAAAGGAAGGAAAGGAGAGATAATCTCCACATAAATCTTTCAGAAGCTGAGGAAAAACTCATGCAATCTCACAGTCTTCACCATGTACCTCATTTTCTAACGAATATAAAGCTTGCAACAAAAATGGCATTTGGGTAAACAAAATAGGGTGATTTATGAGTTAAAACTGTTCCTGAATTTTTGAGAGAATAATATCTTTAATGCTACTACAATTACCTTTGCGCAAAATGTGTTGAAAGAAGAGAGGGACATTAACATTTTCCCTAAGTTTCTGTCATGCATCTGTAACACTGAACACAGTATTTTCTTTACCCAATTGTAAGACCTTCCAACAAAATTGTAATAGTATATCTTCACCACAGTAATTCTAAAAATTATGCTTTATGTAAGTAGTTGACATATAAATGTAACACCTACTTTATTTCTTTTTCATTAGAATAATCTCCTCAGTACATTTGTGGAACTATTAGCATAGAAGTAAATACATGAGAGAATAGAAATAATGAAAGTAAGCATACCTTTAGGAGATAAAAAAAAATATACATAGTTACTAATGTTTCTTACACTAATTATCAGGGTGCAACATGAGAAGTTGACCCAATAACCTTACCTTACTGCTATAGTTATTTCTGTCAATATCTCCTTCAATTTCAAATTTATTTTCCTCAAGACTTGAAATATATCTCTTATAACACGTGGTTTTAGAATAGCTGAGTGATTGACATGTTTTGAAAAGATGTTTAGTATTTGCTTCTTAAAATCAAAAGTATACAGGTGAATTTGAGGATTACAGATATTACCTATAAAGAAAATGATGATGAAAAGATGCACTAATAAACATTTACTTATTATTGTATTTGGTAAAGAGTTTAGGCAGTGACTGTGTTTTTTTTCTACTAGAAATTTATCTAATTTAGCATTTCCCAAGGAAAACTTATTTTCATATGTTAAAAGTGAATATGAAATAATTTACCTGTGTGTACTTGTGTGTGTGTGTGTGTGTGTGTGTGTGTGTGTGTGTATGCAGGTATGTATGTGTTTCATGTACTTATTAACCAAAATATTCTTATATTTGTGCACCAGTGCCAGAAGTAGACATTTGGTATTATTCCTCTAAGCTCATTACCTTTTTCCTTTGACACAAAGAGCTCAGTTACTCAGAAGATCATTATTTTGGATAAGCTAACTGGCCAATAAGCTTGTGATACTGCCTCTCCATAACAGTTTTCTACAGTGCTTGATATAGGGGCACATGTATGGGGATGTTTAATTGATTTCAGGGGATCTGAACTCAAGTATTCACGCTTTTAACAGAGATTGTGCCGACTGAAATATCTCCCCATCCCCGGTCATGTAATTTAGAAGTAGCTGTATAGTAGTGTTGGGGATTAAACATAAGGTAAAAATGTATAAGCTGAAACACTTTGGCTTAATTTGCCAAAGGGTACAAAAGTAAAAGTTGTAAATAAATAAATAAATAAATAAATAAATAAATAAATAAATAAATAACACAGGCAACTACAAAAGTAAAAGTTGTAAATAAATAAATAAATAAATAAATAAATAAATTACACAGGCAACTATTTTATCCTTTCCTTTAAAGCACGACTTCTATTACCAGGCTTCAAAGCCCAATAGATAACCATTACAGACTTCAACTGATTAATAGGTCAATGGGCTTTTGAAGACTAGTCTGGGAATACTCCCTATTATCAGGTCACTATGGATACATTAATTTCAAATTACAAGACATCCAATTACTCAGGGCAGATCTCAATATTATGGAGAGAACACCTTAGAAGGCATGATAGCTCTTGAACTTCTAAAGGGTGATTTGAACAGGGATGATCTATGGAACATAGCCAGTTGCTACTCCAATTCTCTTCATTTATACAGTGCAATAAGGATATATCAGCAAAAGGCAGAGGAGTTAACCTTTAAAAGCATGAATGGTGAACCACATTTAGCAATATCAACAAAGGCAGGTGTTAAACATATAACCGAGGCAAAGGTTTGATTAGGGAATGCTTGCAGAAATGTAGTCAGAAGACAATACTGTCAAGAGAAGGGCAGATGAATAAGTACAGTGGTTAAAGATTGACAAAAAAGAAGGAAGACTATATGACAAATGTTCCCACTAAAGTCAAAGATGCCTGCCTCTGAGTTTATTCCCTGATAGTTTCCTAATGTAGACACTTTTTCTAATTATTAAACAAACTAAAAGGTAAATATATTTTTGCAAAATATAGAAATTCTATATCCCACGAATTTCTCCTATTCTAATTTTCTTTTCATTTTTCAAAACTTAGGATATTGTTCGATTTTAATTAGAATCACATCCTGAAACCTAAAGGTAAAATTAGGGAAACCAAGAGAGGACCATGTGCAGAGTTCCAGCTGTTTGCTCTTTTTTTTTTTTTTTTTCATTTTGTTGTGTATTTCACTTATTGACACATGGCCTTCAAAGCCCAGGCAGGCCTTGAAATTGCCATCATTCTTCCTTACATTTTGAGTGTTATGAATACAAATAAGTGCCTGCATCCAGTTTAAAACCTCAATTATTTATCTAAAATAACCACTGAAAGATTTTTGTGGAGAATAAGCTTACCTGTTTCAGTTTCATCCCATATTTTATTTATCTATACTATAAGTATATTTCTTTCTCACCATCATTGATCAAAAATGATAAGATTATTTTGAGAAAGGACACTTAATTCTAGGACCAGGAGATTTGAGAACTCTCATGCCTCTAGCTACGATCCATATGACTCATATTTCTGGTCACATGGTAAAGAAGATAGTGTATTTATATGTATTGATATTACATATAAATGGTCTGAGTCATCTTTTGACAAAGTGATGTTGCTTACTTAGTTCTATTCAACATTACAGTTATCCTGTATTTCTTTTTAAAGTAATGTTTAAGGTTCTGTTGTTACAAATGCTGACTCATCAGAGGAACAAGAGTGCATTATGAGAGCATAAAAAAAATCTTCTTTAAAACATTGGATTTCTTATATTTAGACAGAAGAAAAATCTAAGAAGATAATTTCTGGAGCTGCTTAGTCATCAACTCTTACTATTGTATTATTCTTTTCTGTGTAACCATTGTCTACACTGTTTCATCACACAGGCCGATAGATTAAAATTTCTGTGGAAAAAGAAAGAAAGGCATGCAATGAATTGGGTAGTCATTTCTAAACTTAAATTCTGTATTACTGCCTCATCTCACTGGCAGATATCATGAGAGGTTTGCAATCTGCTAGTGACAACATTTAAATGGAAGTATTCTAAGCTCTGTTTGGTTTGTAAATCAAAGTTTTATCTTCATCTCAGAAAGCAATAAAAATTGCCCTAAGCCAATCTCACTTGATTTTTATGGCCTGATGATATTTCATTTACAATAATTCAATAAAATGTAACTATCTTATTTTGATACTGAGCAGCCCAGATATTGTATGGAAAACCTAAAAGATTATGGTTTTATACTAAATGGGAACATAACTGAGAATCCCAATCCTAGAATCAATTTGTTAGCATTCCTGCAACATCTTTACCATTTTTGTTTAATGTAACAATTGACATACTATTTAACTTATTCTTAATTACATAAAACAACACAGTTTCTTTCTTGTCACTCAAGGAATTGATCAATATATAATCTCATTCAGAGAACTTTGGATATGATACAAAATATTTACATACTTGATAGAATTATGAGTAGATTAAAATGGAGATGTGATGGGAGGTGTTATTCTGTAAATATGTTTCTCATATTGGTTAATGAATAAAGCACTGGTGGCCAATACGAAAACAAAATAGGAGGGGCTAGGAGACTAGGAGGACAGAGAAAGTAGTTAGGAGAAGTCAGCATGGAGAGCCTGGAGAGAGCAGCACACATGGCCTGCTCTCTGGTAAGATGAGGCACGTGGAAATACTTAGAATAGTAGAAATAGGTTAATCATTAAGAAAGAGCTAGCCTATGAGAAACAAGTAACAGGCCAACAGCATTATATCAAATGCAGAGTCTCAGTTTGTTATTGGGGGCTGGCGTGGTGGCGGGACCAGGCAGCCGGCGGGAAAACATACTAGTTACATAATGGCGCCAAACGTGGCTAATAATAACTTCCACTTATAACTAAGAAAAGCTTAAGAAATGTTTACAAACAAAGGAACAAAGACAAGCAAAACTTCTTGGTAGCAGCATTTTTCTCGGTTGGACTTTGTTGTGCTAGAGACAGATTTCTGTGGCTCCTTTAATAGAGGTTTCCAAAATTAACATAAACTGCAAAAAAACGCATTGCTTTTAAAGAACTCTGCTAACAATTCATTGGTGTGCATGAGAGCTGCAATGAAGGTTTACAGTGTGTTTTAAAATATATGTTAGCTTGGGAGAGAAAAAGAAACAGGATACAATGATTTAAAAAAAGAAAAAAGAAAGTAGAGTAATTGGGTGTGGTGGCACATGCCTTTAATCCCAGCACTCAGGAGACAGAGGCAAGCAGATCTCTGTGATTTCAAAGTAACCCTGGTATATAGAATGAATTCCAGGACAGATAAAAGTTACACAGAAAAATCCTGTCTCAAAATATGTAAAAATAGAGGTAAAAAAAATAGAGTAATAAAAAAAGCCACATAAACATGGAAAGCACCGAGAAACATTGGATATTGTAGGCTGTTCTGTTATCTTTAAATTGTTTGACTGCTGAAGAAATAACAACAATGATAAAAGAAATGCTGTTGGATTAATTCAATTTATGTATTTTAAAAATGCTTTGACTCCCAAATTTCAGTTCAAGGACAGGTTACTGGGGAAAAGGATTTCTAATTTTGTTTCCACAGAAAATGAAAAGCTGTGGATTCCTTCTAGACAAATGTGGTTTGAATCAAGCAAGACCCCTTGAAGTAATGTTAATGGGACAATGAAGCCTTGCAGACCACTACAGCCAGGATTTCTGTGTCTTCTTAGGATTCCCCATGACAGTGACCCCTACCAACAGGAAGTAGTTTGGAAAGACCAATGCCAAAATTCCCAAATATTGTTTATAAATGTTTGTTTTCATTTCAAAGGATTTGGTTATAAATGGTTAATGACCACAAGTAATCTCCCTTTAAAGGTAAAAAAGGGATTATGGTATAGATATGAATACTTTTTTTTGGAATGGACTTTCATTTATTGATACAAATATAAGGTCAATTGTGTGATAAGTATATTTCTCCTCTTGTTTAGGTATTGTGTTTATATAGCTCATTGAAAAATATAATGTATAATTTAGTACAGATTATAAAGAGTTACCTATGATAGTCATAACTTGGAGTTAAGTTAGTTAGGATTTCTAGATATGCAGAAATATATTTGAGATGAATAGGCATTCTTTAAACTTTTTAAAGGCCTACAGAATATGGCATTTAAAATGGTCTAAGGTTTTTCTTGACAGTGAGGCACAACTGCTCCTGGTAACACAACCTATGTCAGAAAGTAAGATGGACATTGAAGAAACACATTATGGAGTTTGCTTCTAATATGGCAGGACTAAATATTTGGACAAGATACTGCACTTGTCTAGACTGCTTGACTATATGCTGTATAAAGTGGACATGCAAGACCCACAGAAAAGTGACTGCTGAAACAATATGGACATTGCTACAGGATTCCTGCTTCATGGAAGAGTCTGCCAGATAGTCTGCAGGACACAGAGAAAAGTGAGTAACCACTTTTCTCTGTGAATTACCAATACAAGAAGACATTTTAAAGTTTCCTGCTTTGCTGAGGAGTATGTCAGACACACTATGGCCTATGGGCTGAAGATGGAACATTACAGAAGAACTTTGGGTGACTGACCAGGCAAGTTGTCTCTGTCATTTCCAGAGTTTATATAATATCCTTCTGTGGTCTTTGAAAAAGTTGAAGACAGATAGTTATGGTTATAGTTTTCCTTATTTAGGATTAAAGATAAGTTACATATAAGAATTTAGACTCACAAAGATAGGATAGATAATGAAATATTTTCTTTAATTCTTGCTTAATGTTATGGACTAAATATTGCTAAGTGTGATTCTTATTTGAAAACTCTGTGTGATATATTTTGCTATGTCAAGGTTAAAACCCTTCTTTTTATTTTAGACAGAAAAGAGGAGATGATGGGAGATGTTATTCTGTAAATATGTTTCTCATACTGGTTAATGACTAAAGCACTGTTGGCCAACAGGAAAGCAAGATAGGCGGGGCTAGGAAACTAGGAGAAAAGAGGAAGTAGTTAGGAGGAGTCAGCATGGAGAGCCTGGAGAGAGCAGCACACATGGCCTGCTCTCTGGTAAGATAAGCCATGTGGAAAATCTTAGAATAGCAGAAATGTGTTAATCATTAAGAAAGAGCTAGCTGATGAGAAACAAGTAACAGGCCAACAGCATTATATCAAATGCAGAGTCTCAGTGTGTTATTGGGGGCTGATGTGGTGGCAGGACCAGGTGGCCAGTGGGAAAACATACTTTTTACAGTGATGTTTATCGTATTTCATGCTTTGAAGTAAGTGATCTTAAAACACACATTTCTGATAAGTAACATTTACTTCTTTGCCACACTTTGGGTGTGGCAAAAGGACTGAAGAGTTATTTGAATTGACATCTGTGAGGAAGGTTTTACTGCAAGGATGTATTCTTCCAGGGGGAATTTCAGAGACTCTAATTAGAGAATGCTGACAGCTAAGTTGTGTTTTCTGGGAGTAGGACCCTTGTTATTCTCCAGCATTTATGGCTGGTAATGCATTCTACAAAAATCTTTTCTATAGTTTTTTTTTCTTTAGATGAACAATGAACACTGATCCATGAAGAGTTTTTGCTTGTTGAATATCTGAGCAGAATCTTACTCATGATGGTGCTTGCAAACAGAATCCCATGTTCATGCCCAACCAGCAGCTTCCCTTTTCGATGTACTAAAACATCTCTGCCTCATATCCACTTCACTAGATTTCTAGAAACATCAAATGTTGGCTTGTTTCCAGCTCAAAGCTCTCTTCAAGTCTTGCTCATTTCCAAATTTTGCAAAAGAAAATATTGCTTATAAACATATTTATATATCATCCAAAAATAAAGTTTTAGTTCTTATTTAGTCTTTTAATAATGCTTGGATAATGATAACGTCCAAAGGCACACCTCAGACCTACAACTAATATTTATCTTTGTTCTTTCTTGTTATCTTTGTGTCTTTATATGATGTCATACATATTTTCTCTTCTCTATAATTCAACATCTCTCTTTTTGTCAACCACACATTGTTTGTTTTTCTGAATAATATAACTCTGATATTTTAATGAGTATCAGTAGGCATGACATTCATAATTTATGTGTTGTAAATAAGGCAACTGGTGAACTGAGATGTGGTCAATATGACTTGTCCCAACCTACCTCCCGGACACTAAAGCTGGTAAACCTCCTGGCATAGAATGGTGGGTAAAACACCCTTGGGTGTGCCTTTTGTAAATTATTAATACTCCCTTTTTAATATTTTGGTACATTTTCCTTACTAAATTTGAAATGATTTTATGAATAACTATCAATAGCATGTATGTATTTTCTAATGTGATGTCCAGAGGAACAAATATTGTTTGCCCTTTAAACTTTAAAAAACCTGAAATTTCAACAATAAAAAATAAAATGATATAAAACCATTAACCACTATTATATAAAATGGAATCATAAGATAAAATCAGGGTAAAAAGTAAAATCACCAACTATTATTAATAGGAAAATTATAAGGCATTAGAATGACTCTTTGGCTTCTTGCGTCAGGAGGTTTCTCAATGTCTGAGACATGTTTTCTATTTTAATCTGTGTGTTTTAATATCTGAAACATTTCTAAAAAGGGAATGTCTGGATCATTACTATTCTAATAAACAATCGTAAAGACCAGGATACACTATAATGTAAAAAAATTCCCTGAATGTCACAAGTTCATGGCTAACTAATATGAATGCTTTGTAATTCAAGAGACTACTGGTTACAAACACTAGTTTCTAGGATGGTAGAGGTTCTTCTTACAGATTCAGTAATGCTTCATTAGAAACAAAAGCAGGGCACATGTTTAATTACAAAATGGACTTTTATAATTTTATGCCTAATCAGTCAGCATGTGATAATGAGTGTCTGGATCATTCAAGTTTACATTGTTTAGCACAAAGTTCTCTGAAAGAACACATGGAAGTTTATTATATGGTGCATTACCCTTGGTTTTCCAGAATTGAAGCAACTGAGAGAGAGATACTCTGTGTGTGTGTGTGTGTGTGTGTGTGTGTGTGTGTGTGTGTGTATGTGTGTGTGTGTGCCTTTGTGTGTGTGTATATATATATATATATATATATATATATATAGAGAGAGAGAGAGAGAGAGAGAGAGAGAGAGAAAGACGGAGAGAGAGAAGAGAGAGGGAGAGAGAGAGATATAAGGAGTTTTATTATTGGCATGTGGTTCACACAGCTGTGAAGATTAGAGAGTGAGACCCAGGAAACCAGAAGAAGCAGATGTTATACTTTCAATTAGAAACTAAATCCAAAAGAACAAGTAATCAGATTAAACAGTTTAAGATACAGGATGAGTCTCAGAGAAAATTTATAATGACGCAAACCAGTGAAAATCAAATAGTGAAGGAGAATTATTTTTTAAAAAACATTATTAGTTGTTATTTTTTATTAAAAATAAATTCTTCTCTCATACAATATATTCCAACCACAGCTTCTCATTCTTTCAGGAAAGAGTGGCGGTTCCACACAGGCCCCAGCTGGACCTCTTTCTGTTCAATGAGATGTGTGGATTTAGTTCTCAGAATTTGGGCTTCACTGTCAGTTTCCTGACATGCACTCTCTGTCCTAGCATCAGTCTAAATGATTATTGGATCTCCATGATACCCCTTCAGCCAAGAACACAACTGAATATAATCAAGTTCCAGCACTGGAAGCCTTGCCTTGCTATAAATGGTAGCCAGTTCAGATCCTGTAACATCTGTTACTGTGTAGAAGCGAGTGCTCACGAGGATCACCCTCATAGATTCCAGGAAGTTTCCACAGCACAAGGCTTACACACCACACTTAAATGCCCCTAAACAACAGCTGTCTCTTCCCATACTCTCTTCCTCCATCTCTTCCCTCCACCTCATCCCTCCTTAACCTGTCCCCACAGGGCCCAGTCAACACACCAATTCTATTCTATTTCAATTTCCCAGGGAGACCTTTGTGTCCCCCCCAAACCCTACTTCTTACTTAGCCTCTCCAGCTCTGTGGATCATACATAAGTATCTTTAATTTAAATCTATAATCCACTCTGAGTACAGAGCATGTTTGTCTTTCTGGGTCTGGGTTATCTCTTTCAGAATGATTTTTTTCTATTTTCATCCATGTGCTTGCAAATTTCATGATCTCACATATTTTAACTCATGTAATAGTTACATTATGGACGGTAATAGTCCATAATGTTAATATACCACATGTTCTTTAGCCATTCTTCAGTTGAAGGGCATCTAGGTTGTGTCCAGATTCTGGATATTATGAATAAAGCCACCAAACAAGTGTTTTAAGGGTAAGATAAAGTGTATCCTGGGTCCACATTTTTGCCAGGATGAGCTGTCACTTGAAGTGTTGACCTTAGCCATTCTGTCAAATGTTTTATAAGTAGTTGATGGTGGAGCTTGAACACAACTATGAATGGTAGGTACCAAGAAGTCTGCACTGTCGAAGTAACTGCTGAGTTAAAGCCAGCCAGTCAGCCATTCTGTAAAATGTAAGATTAAATACCAAAGTAGGTTTGATTTCTGTTTCCCTGATGTCTAAGAACATTGAACATTTCTTCAAGCATTCCTCAGCCATTTGAGATTGTTTTCTGGAGAATTCAGTCAAGATTTATCCCTAAATTTTTAACTGGGTTATTTTATTTTTTTGCAATCTAGTTCTTAAATTCTTGATATTAGTCCACTATGTTTCAGATATCAGTCCTCTATGTGATGTGGCTTTACTAAAAATCTTTTCCCATTTTGTAGGCTGGTGCTTTGTCTGATTGATAATGTTCTTTGTCTACAAAAGTTTTTCATTTTCTGAAACCCATTTATTAATAGTTGATCTTAGAGTCCGTACCATTAGTAGTGTACTCATAAAGGTGTCTCCTATGCCTATGCACTCAAGGCTATGCCCCACTTTCTTTCTATCGGGTTAAAGGATGAAGTCAAATTATCATTATTTGCAGATAATAAGACAGCATACATTAGAGACTCTAAAAATTCCAACAGGGAACTCCTACAGCTAATTAATACATTCTGCAAAGTGGCTTGATACAATATTAACAACAATGACAACAAAATATCATTAGCCCTCTTATAAACATTGACAAAGGGGATTGAGAAAGAAATCAGGAAACCACCCTGCATTACCAATAACCTAACTAAGCAAGTCATAAATTGTATGATAAAAACTCTAGTCTTTGAATAAAAATATCTGAAGGAAGAAATATCACCCATGCTTATGGATCTGTAGCATTTATGTAGTAAAATAATGTCCATCCTAACAAAGCAATCTACAGATTTAATGAAATCCCCTCCAAATTCCAAAATAACTATTTACAGTCCTTGAAAGAACAACCTCACCTTCTTATGGAAAATGAATAGATGAATTGTACATCCTTCAGATAGCTAACACAAACATGTGCAATAGAACATCCAGAGGTATCACTGTCTCTGACTTTAAACTGTACTATAGAGATAAAGCAATAACTACTAAATGGAATTGGCATAAAAACAGACACATTGATCAATGGAAGAGAACTGAAAACGCAGATATCACCACACACGTTTATGTACTTTATTTCTCTTCATAAAGAATCCAGAAACACACATTGGAAAGAAAGACATCTTCAACAAATAAAGTTCTCAAACTGGATATCTTCATATAGAAGAATATAAATAGATCCATATTCATTATCCACCACAAAACACAAATCTAAATGGATCAAAGACCTCTGGATAAAACCAGCCAGTTGAACCTGATAGACGAGAAGTTAAGAACCTAGAACACATAGGTTTGGCACAGGAGACAACTTTCTGATCAGAACATTTATAGTGTAGGCACTAAGAAATTTATTTTTTCATTTTTCAAACTTTTATTGTCTTAATGTATCCAATGGATATGATGTTGTCTGCTATCTCCAGAAAACTCTGCCTACTTCTAATTCCAATAATATTTTCTTAGTATCCCAGAACAATGCTTATACATGAATATGACATATAACATTATCAAATATTAATTAAATTATACATACACAATCTTGTAGTATATTCAAGTTTACAAATATCATCTCAAAACATTGACTCTAAAATTTTATAAATTTTGTGATTTGGTAGAAAATTAGCCTAGGTATAAAATGATGTATAATGAGATTAAAAAAAAAATAGTAAAGTGGAATCTTTCCTTCTGTCTTTATACCACAGTTCCTTCATTAGATAGATGGGAAAGTACCTGAAAGTGCCTATCTGTCCTTTATGTTTAGCTTCATGCTCCAAAACTGAAACTCTATCAGTTTCTCATTTTTATGTATAATCAGAGTTTCTCTGCCTTCCACACTCCATTTTTCCATGCACATATGTCTATGTGCTTCAGAAGAGATGGCGTGCAGCTGTTCCCAATGCCATCTGTTTTGTGTTTTTTGTAAGTCAATTCTGTTTCAGTTTCTCTGTGATTTCTTAATTTCTAAGAACTGTTCAATTCATGTATGATGTACTTCTTCTCTATGTACTGAGCTGTGTCAGGATCTGTGAAATTCATAAAGATACAAATTTAAAGTATAGTAAATCTCCATATTTTATTTTCATTACTATAATATTTAGTCATCCAGGAGAGCTAGGAATTACATTAAAATTCATTGATATAAATGTATAAAATATAAACTAGGACAACACACATGACTGTACTTCAATGTATAATCATTTTAATGTGAATGGGATATACTACTTTATACATTAAAGAGTACTTGTGTACCTTGAATGCTAAAAGCACAACAGAATATAAAGGAAATAGTTGCCAAGGGAAAGAGACAGATCACTTTATGATGTAATATTTTCCCCCACAATTCAAAAATAAAGACTTTATGTTTCAAAACTGGCCAGAGAGAAGAAAGATTACAATCTCGTTAAGCATACTGAAGTCTCGCACCTTAGTTTTATGGTCTTACATGTTCAGAAGAGTGTAACACAGACTCCAGCTTCCAAATGTTCTGTCCCTTCTGGTGAGCTATTAATAACATTTAATGTGCTATTACTACATATGTGTATAGCAATCTGAGTGGTTTCATGTAGCAGCACACAAAAGCTATGTACCAGTCTGTCTGATAAGAGGCATGCCTTAGTTTCAATATTCTATGATATTTTGTGGTCCAGAATACCAGGGTCTTGTTTTGTTTGTTTGTTTGTTTGTTTTAATACTTAGGGATTATCTACATAAGCCTTGTCATTTTGTAGAGGAGGATTTTTCTTTCAAGAACAGATAAGGTCCAATCTCATTCTTTCTAATAATACACTTTGAGATGAGGTGAGATGCTGTATACTTTATTGTGATTTTGATAGTTCACTTTTTTAATGGCTAATGATACAGAGAGAGTGTCTGTGCACATTTGTGTTACATTTAACTAACCCTTTGTATGTTTATTCCTTCCTTCCTTTCTTTATCATTCTTTCCTTTTTTTTTTTTGAAAAATGTCTTGCCATATAATGACGCCCCTTGTAATTAGATTATTTATTGTGTTTTCATAGCTATCTGGGTATTAAGGAAGAAGGAGCTCTTGGTTAGTGTTGACAAGAATATAAATTAGTAGAGGCATTATAGAAAACAGCATGGAAACTCCTCAATTAAACTAAAATTAGATCAATCATATTATCCAAGGATCCCAATTCTGGGATTTATATTGAAAGGGCATGAAATTAGCATATCAAAGAGATGAATAAATCCCTGTATTTCTTTCAGTAATATTTATTCTCATTGTCTGAGATATGCAATCAAGATGCCCATAAATGAATAAAAAGATAAAGAAAATACAATATAGTTACATGACAGAATATCATTTAATCTAAAATTGATTTAATCTACATTACATACAACAAAATTGATGGAATTAGAGACATTTTGTTAAAGATTAAAAAACATAAAGAAACAAGTCATGAGATCTCTGTCAGATGTGCAAGAGAGTGAAAAGTAGCTGGTGCACATATAGTGGTGTTACTATTAGAGCATGATAGAATAGGGCTATTAGGATAGAAAAAGATTCGTTTCCATGATGGTAGATAATTTAGTTGATGATCTCACTATCAGGGAAGGACATTTATGGTAGCCTTTCCATGGTTTCTCAAAATGTTAGTTGGAGTCAGTCTTGTTGGTCTCTAGACTTTTCTTTAGGTTCAGTTTTCTCTTCAAACCAATAATGGCTTCCTCTTTTATGTTCTCTCTCTCTCTCTCTCTCTCTCTCTCTCTCTCTCTCTCTCTCTCTCTCTCTCTTTCTCTCTTCTCTTCTATTATTACCCTGAATTAATCTTCTAAGTCGCACCTGCTTTCCTCTTCTCCCCTTCTTTTCTCCTAGTTTTCTATCCATTCAATGTCCCCCATCACTTCCCATGTGCTCTGGGGGACTTGCTCCTTCCCCCTTTTTTGAGGGACCATATATGAATCTCTTAGAATACACCTTGTATCCTAGTTCCTCTGGTAGTGTGAATTATAGACTGGTGATCCTTTGCTCTAGGTCTACAATCCATATATGAGTGAGTATATACCATGTTCTTCTTTTTGTGACTGATAGCTGGGAATCCAGCATGGGACTGACTCAGACCCCCTAAATATGGGTTTCAGCTAGAAGGACTAAGCAGTCTAAGGGACCTAAGATAGTAGAACCATAATGTATTCCTGGTGCACAAAAGGACCCTGTGGACACATCCCCCATGGAGGAATACTCCCTTAACCTAAAGACAGGAGAGTAGTCCTAGTCCCTGCTTCAAATGACTTGACAGAATTACATGACCCCACCTGGATGGCAGAGCCCCACATGTAGAATGGAGGTGGGGGATGGGAGGGGATGGTGGTCAGGGTGCATGTGAGGGGAGAAAGTGTGTAAGACAGATGGAGGGAGGGAGAGAGGGAGAGGAAACTGGTGTCGACATGTAAAATTTTTAAATTATATTATAAATAAATAAATAAATTTACAAACAAAAAAGAAAAGAAAATGATTCAGTAACTCTCTTAGATAAAGCACAATAAACATAGCAAGTTGTGGAGGAAAGGATTTATTTGGTTTCCACTTCCTCATTGCATCCCATCAGTGAAGGAAGAAAGGCAAGAACCTCAAAGAGGTCAGGAACTGGAGGCAGGAGCTGATGCAGAGGCCATGGATGATTGGCTTGTTCTATGTGTATTAGTCTCAGCTGCTTTCTTTTAGAACCTACAATCACCAACCCAGAGTGAATCCCATTCACAATGGTCTGGCGCCTTGCATATCAATCACAAAGGGAGTATCCTATAGGCCTGTTTATAACCGGGCCCTATGGAGGCATATTCTGAGTTGTAGCTTCCTCCTCCTCTTCAGTGACTCCAGCAAGCATGAAGTTGGCAAAAATCTAACCAGCACAGTCTCAAAAAAAAAACAACAAAAACAAAAACAAAAAACTTAGTATCATGGTACTAATATTCTGTCCATAGATTAGAGTTCAAAATATCATGCCTCAAATATAAGTTCAAAAAAGTGATATAAATGTCTCCAAATATATATGAATGATAAGAAGAGAGAAACATGAATTACCCAGTTTTACCTGCCCTTATTGTATTCATGTATTGAGAACTATGATGTACCTCATGAATATGTACAATTATTACAGGTTGGCCACAACTTTTAAGATATTTAAGCCGAAGGCATTAAAAGTACATTGACTTGGTCATTCTGTATCTTATTCATATTGAAATACTCCAAACTTTGGCACATGTTTCTCTAAAGTAAACAATAATGAGAGTCAGGTGACTGCATAGTGAGTAAGGTGTTTGTAGTGCAAGTGTGAGGATGCTCACTTCCTACAATCCATGTAAATCTGGATGTGGTGAAATGTGTCTGTGATCCCAGTATAGCCGCTCTAAGAAAAGAGGCAGGGTCAGGAGACTCTCTGGAAGCTGAGAGTCCAAACTGCTGGTGTGCCCTTCAGAAAACAGCAGTGACCCCATTCTCAAACAATGTGGACAACAACAAACAACATTCGAATTTATTCTGGCTGCCACACATGGTACCATGGCCTGTGTGCACATTCAAACATGCACATATACAAAAACACTTCAGAGACCACGACACTGGTTAATGAGATAATAGTGGGCTTTTAAAAGAAAAAAGAATATTACCTCCTGTCACTCTAGAAAAGTGTTCATTCTTTCTCTTTCTGGTCTCCTTGAACATGTGTTATTCGCTCCATGAAGTTATTGTAGAGTTTCAGTGGAAAATTTGTTCTCTAGAATAAGTAAAGACAAACCCTGAGGGAGTACTCCACAATCTTCACAATCTATCCAAGAACTCTCCATTACTCACCCCAAGGAACTAAGGGACAACCAAAGAACGCTTTAGGGTATTCTGGATTCCAGATATATGGCCTAGGGCAGGAGTTCTTCAGCTATGGGTCATGACCTCCTGACAAACTTCCTTTTCCAAAGATTTACATTGTAATTCACAGGAGTAGCAAACTTAGTAAAGAAATTGATTTTATGGTGGATGGTCACCCACAACCTGGGGAAACTGTATTAAATGGTAACAGCATTGTGCAGTTCAAAGTAACACGTAGCTGAGCATCCAGGCTTCCCTTAGTGTGGGCTTGTAATTCCAGAGAGCACTAGGAACCTGTGTAATGCTTTTCTTGCACCTCATATTGAGAATTTAATTTCTCTCTTATGGTGTCCATGCACCTGTTTATTTTTTAAGAGGAAAATTGAATAGTGATATTGATTGTTGACAGAGGAAAACTGGATAGAGACATTATTGCTGATATAATTTGAGACACTTGTAACTAAACTACTCAGTTAAAACAAACACATAAATAAATAGCTTAAAGGGAAATTCTATAGCATCCTTTGATCCTTACCTTATACATTTATAGAAGATTGAGGTTTTGAAAGCCAAAAATTATCTCAGATACCTGCACATCTGTGCACAGAGGCAAACATCAATTTTGAGAATGCAGTTTCAGATAATTTCAGTGGGAAATGGAATGACACTTTAGTAAATTTTAGATGTCTGAGATTGTCATGTGATGAAGACTATGCAGTGCCCAGTGTGTGGGGGAAAAGCGGGTGACACCTGGAGGGTCTGGCTTCAGAGACAGGGAGCCAGAGCAGAGGGTGGGTAAATCTGGCTTCCTGATCGCACTTCCCAAGGCATTTCCATAAATGAGAACTGAGAAATACACATTAAAGTTTACATGATTATCTGTATTTTATCTTCTATATGTATTTTTGAAAAGTATGAAAACTTACGTAGTCTTTAACGAGTCACACTGGAGCCATGTCCTTAAAAGAACATCTCATTTATTTCCAGTTTGCTATTTCTTTACTTATTTTTATTTCTTATAATATATTATGATCATGACTTCCTCTTCCTATCTCCCCACCTCTGCACACCTGCCATCTCCTCATGCTCCTCCCCTTCCCATCTATCTCATCCTCCCCACTTCCTCCACCACCCAAATTCATACTTGTTCTTTCTTTCTCTCCCATTAGAACACTAACAGATATTTAAAAACTTACATAAACATTTTATAGATTCTAAAATGTAATGGTGTGGGCCAATATTCTCAGCTGGCCTTTTCAGGTCTCCATCATACAGAATACCTGACAGTGTACAGATTGGGGTGTTTACTCCAATGGGTTACTTAAATTATGACTTTTCAGGGGTGCTTTATCAGATCAAGAAAAATAATGTCATTTAAATTTATTTGCATATTTGTATATGCAAATATATATGAGTGTGTGCAGTGTGTTTAAGTAGCATAAAATAACATCTCCTTATGGCTTATGATTAACATTTGTTGTCTGTGTTCTCCATGCCTCTCTCCAGCATTGTGTTTCCTCTTCCAACACCATATTTTTCCCATTTTCTCCTTCACAGTTCCTGCATCCTATTCCATCCATTTATTTCCAAATTTTAGGATTTGTCTATTAGACTGAATACTATTCAACCATTTATATGCACCATACATCTTTGTTACCAGTTCATTGTTTGAAGGTCATTTAGGTTCAAAATTTGCTTTTCAAAGTACTTTGAAGTGTTCAGTTTGTTATTGTCATTCAGCTAACTTGAGTGGAGCAGAACTATCAAAGCTTTTTCACATCCAAGCAGTACTTGATATGTGTTGGGCAATGAGTCCCTGTGCCTCATTATTACTCTTTTGGCCAGCTTCTGATAACCAACTGTCTACATTCTGTTTCTAGACAATAGATAGCAAATGAGCAATGACATTTGGCATTTGGAACTTGTCCTAAAACTACTTCTGTAGAACAGGCTTGCCTCGAACTCACAGACATCCACCAATACCCAGCCAGAGTATTTTATGAACATCCATAATATAACTAACAACAAGGTCCACGTGCGATTAATATTCCATTATTTAAACACACTACATTTCATTACACTTTTTATAGCTGCTTGATACTTGATACTTGAGATTGATTCTGTGTTTGGCTACTGTGAACATTGCCACAATAAATACAGGATTATGGAAATCAGAGGGAAGACAGAATAGAGCTGACAACAAACTTTTCCCCAAGCATTCATATAAGAACCTAAAATAACAGGCACTTCACATTCTGAGACAACTCAGGTGCCTTAACTGTTTTATTACATTGATGCAGTGACATACTCATGATTGTGTACTTTGTTACACAGCAATATAAACTAATGTTGTTAAAATCATTCATGTCTAGAAATAATATGATTACCAAAAAACACCCATCTTGAAAGTCCCAATAGTAGTTTAAATTCACTACTGTATTTCATACAAAACTCATTTTAAAAAATTAGTCATTAATCATTTTCCAATAAATAATGCTTGCAGATAATTTCATTAAAAGCAAGGAAATCTTTTTAAGGTAAGCAACAAATAAAATTTTAATAATTTCATAATAAATGCAAAGCTTTAAAAGTTGATCATACCTTAAAGACAAGATTTACAAATAGAGTAACTCTGCTAAGAAAGCCAGGCATTTTATTTGGCTTAATGAGAGGATGATGAAGAAAGGATATTTGTTTGTTGAGTTATAAAACATACTTCAATATTAAACCTATCCTGTGATACATTATAGCAGCTTTGGTCCGGTTCGTTCTGACCCTCCATATGAAGCAGATCCTTCAGGATCCTACTATGTGTTCTGAACAGTACAATTACACACTGACAGTGCTGACAAATATATATATATATATATATATATATATATATATATATATATATATATGTTTGTTTGTGTGTAAGTGTATTGGGGAGAGGCATTTTCCATAGACATCACACATTATAGTAACAATATCTTTTAAAATATTTAAAATTGAAGTTAAGAGAGTTGGAATTTCAACTTTAAAAATAGTATGATACTAACACAAAAGTTGCTTTGGTTTAAAAAATGGTATTTGATGGGATGTAACAGAAATCAGAAGTTCACTTTATTTTGACTTTATAACATTGCCTCACTTTCAGATTCAAAGGAACTAACATTTGCTCCACTAAAATGGCCATTGAGTGATTAAATGTAAATGTGTTGGATTTTCCCAAGTTGTTTAGCTGGCACTAGATATGTATTTCACCCAGCTGTAGTGGGATACAGGGTTACATACATATGCATATATTCTCCAAGCTCATATAATTTAGAAACAAGCTAACATACTATTTTGACAGGCAGAAGGGAGTTAATGCCTCTAATTAAAAGACTAAATATACATTAGGTTTTAAATTTATTAATATTGAGAATTTATACAATTTATGTTTAACAAGTATTGGAATATATCTAAATATGTCTGTAATCATACATGGTTATACTGGATATTCATTAATTATGTATGTATTTAATATAATATATTTCATAAATTATGATTAAAAAACATGAGTCAAATCTTCAAGAAATACAAATAATCAGTTAATTATACTAATATACCTAATTGGCAATTTTCAAAATCACATTGTAAAAGGTACAAGGTAATTTTTTAAGATATGAATAAAAGGCCTCATATGTACCTCAGAAATAAATGAATTGCATGATGAGTCAGGATAGACAATTATTACTAAGCATACACATTTGCAGAGATAAATCCCAATATGCAGATGTACTTTTCTCTCATATATATAGTCAAGTATTGCTACCTCACTTGTGCTGTAAGGATTAAATATATTGGTGTGGATGAAACACCATAAATAGCATTTTGTGTCTTACAGTTCAAGTCCAATAACATCCCTCCTCCTTGCCTCACTATAAATTAACCCTTATCATCATAAGTGTATTAATAATCATTTATCCAATTGGAAAAATACTCTTTAATATGTTTGCTATATTTCATGTAAGCTTATAAATATGCACCATCTCTCACTAGTCTAAATGTCACACATATATGTTAGTTAATCTTGCTATAATAGTGCTTATATACTTTAATGCTTCAATTACACATAAAAAATGGAACAATTTATTAAACCTATTTGAAATTAGTAGCATTGTTTTATAGAAGAAACTTTATTTAAAGTATTCTATCAGTAAGGTGCAACTGGTAAATTTTACTTCTTTTCAACAGTTTGTATTATTACTTATAGTTTTGAAGTTCTATGTTACATTGCCAAATCATTTTAATCATGCACAATATGGATTCATATCAGAAGTGTTCCAAGCTTTAAAGTTAATATTTTTGTATTTTTCAATGTGTTAGAAAATTAATACTATTACACTTTAAATTCCATAGATATATACAATATGTGTGATCTATGTTTCGTGTCCAATCAATAACCTCAGGCTAAATAAAGATTGTAGACTTGTCATATTTGTTACCTAACTTTACAGATATTCAATGGGAATCATATTATCAATTTTTCTTCATTTCAGAAATTATAAAAGGCAGAGGATGTAGAATAATTCTCAAAATAACAACAAATTCATGAATGCACTGCACACACAATCTGCCCAAACACAAACTCCTCACATGTTCTCATCCAACAGTTCATTTATTATTTTCTTCATAGAAAGAAAAGCAAGCTGTTCTTACTGTGTTTTTTTCCTAAGAAATTCTCAGATCAATTTTCTTTTTTCAAATTTAAATAATACTGATGAAAAAACAATATCCTCTATATTTATCTAAAAGTCTATAAGAGCTAAACTGTTATATTTGAGATTTGCAGACATTTTAAGAGATATGCATATTCAATAAAACATATACAATCTTAAATTTATGACCAAAGAAAGAAATCATGTGACATGTGTAGTGACAAAATGAGTTGTTGAAAGTAGTTGTATAAAGAACCTGCTGGGTGACTAGCCTAGGATACAGACATGAACATTGTCATTTTCAATTGATCCTAACAATGGGGAAAGTCTGAATTGATTAGTAGGGAATGAGGCTGTAGACAAGAGCTCTGATTATGAGAAAATGACAGCAGTTAAATGTGACCCAGGACTTCACCACACATTATTTTATTGAAAGGAAAGAAAAACATAATTTTGCACCTCTAACTGTTAAAATTGGGAAAAAGAAAGATTTAAATAAAAACACTGATTTCCATTTGCTAAATGATCAAATGATAGAACTGTGGATATTTTATTTAATTAAAATTAAAACACAGTTTTTATTTTATATATCAATCCCAGTTCCCTCTCCCTCTCATCCCCTAGCCCAATCTCATCCCTTTTCTTCTCTATAGAAAGTATAAGGGCTGTCACATCATTTGGGGCAGGGCCGAGGCCCTCCTCTGTGTGTCTAGGCTAAGAGAGTGTCCCTCTATATGGAATGGACCCCCAATGTCCATTCGCACACTAGTGGTAAATGCTTTTCCATTACCAGAAGCCACATAGACTGCCCAGGTCTCTCAACAGACACCCACGTTAAGAGGTCCTGGTTCTGTTCTATGATGGTTTCTGAGCTATCAGTCTGGGACCCATGAGCTCTCCCTTGTTCAGGTCAGCTGTTTCTGTGGCTTTTCCCAGCCTTGTCTTGACCTGTTTGGTCATTACTCCTCCCTCTCAATAACTGGATTCCAGGAATTTGGCTCAGTGTTTAGCTGTGGGTCTCTGCTTCTGCTTCCATCAGCTAATGGATGAAGGCTGTAGGGTAGCTTATAAGGTAGCCATTAAAGATTTAAAGAGAAATATGGCACTAGGGAAATGTTCAGAGATACACAAGGATGAACTGACCAGTGGATATTTTCACACCAGCTACTGTAAAAATTTACCAATCCATTCTGTGTGTTTTCTATCAATGTTAATTAGACAGAAATGTGATCACATGTCTATAGGCCAATATATTTTCATGATGAATACAATTTACTTTTAAATACCATGCATAAACTAAAAACCAATTTTGAAGAAGAAATGGATGAAAACATATCAATAACACACACACACACACTCACATATATATGTAAGGAATATATATATAAATATATATATATATTCCTTACAATTAGGGAATTGAAAAACTTGAGAATGTTCTAACATAATCTCAGGTTTTGAAGTCTCTCTTGAATCCTAGTAAAGGCTTATGGTTCTATACAAATTCATATGGCTTTTATACATATTTCAGAAGTAAAGATAAAGTCTCCATAGCTGATCAAATCATAGTGAAGCATGAAACAAAATTTTACCATGCAAAAAGGTGTATATTTTTCTTAGAAGAGGAGGAATGGTTCACATATTAAGTGAGGTTGTCTATCTCTGCTTCAGAGAGGGAAGCATTATAAAGCAAAGGGCTTTCTGGTACATTTTGGAAGATAAATTAAGAGGAAACCAAGTGTAAGTATCATTGCTAGACAGAACAAAAACTACAAAGTCAGGAGGCAAACAAAATGACCAAAGTGAATAGACTAACTCAGTCACTAATCCATACTGGGAGACATTGCTGAAGAGTCAGGCTGTTCATCAAAGACCATGCAGTCACAGAGGAACACAGCTATGTCTTCATCTACTTACAGCTCATTATCTCCTCTCAAAGCTTGCATCCAACTCCAGAAGTGAGATCTGATGGTAGGGCAGTTGTTTCTAAGATTTTTTTGTGTGTGTGTCTGTGACATTAGAGCCATTTTTATCTTTATTCAATGTTCTTTAATAATTCTTAACTATTTGTGGACTTGATGCGGACTCTTAATAAAACAAATGAGAATTTTATTATCCACAAATTATTTTTTCTTTTTAATGATTAAAAAAGTTTAAACATCAGCTGTTGCTTAATTAATTATTTAATTAATTAATTATCTTATTTTACATATTGATCCCAGTTCCCTCTCCCTTCTGTCTTTCCATGCACCCCGCTCCCACCCCATCTCATTCCCCATCCATTCCCCAGGGAGGATAAGGCCTTCCATGAGGGATCATAAAATCTGTCATTTAGTGTAGGAACTAGTACCTCCCTCATATTCAGAACTAAGGGAGTATTCTTCCATGGGCAATGTGCCCCCCAAGTTTTTTTGTGCACCAGGGATACAGCCTGGTTCCACTGTCAGAAGTTCCATAGGCTGTGCAGGCCTTATAACTGAGACCCACATTAAGCAGGACTGGGTGTGTTCTAGGCTGGGTTCCCAGCTACCATTTGGGGGTCCATTAGCTCCCCATTGTTTAGGTCAGCTGTCTCTATGGGTTTCTGTAGCCCGGTTTGCCTCAATTTTCTTTTCTTCTCACTATTCCCTCTCTGCACCTGGATTCCAGGAGTTTGGCCCAGCTATGGGTGTCTGATTCTATTTTCATCAGCTACTAGATGAGGGCTCTATGATGACATATAAGTTAGATATTAATCTCATTATCAGGAAAGGGAATTTAAGGTAGACTCTCCAGTATTGCTCAGATTGTTAGTTGCGGGTCATCCTTGTTGGTCTGGAAATTTACCTAGTGCCAGTTTTCTCTTCAAAGCAAAATGACTCCCTCTATTATGGTATTTATTTCATTGTTCTCTTCTATTCCTCCCCCTTCTCTATCTTCCTGCTCCCCCATATTCTCCTCTCCCCTCCTCTGTTCCCCTTCTCTTCTCCTAACTCCGTCTTCACTCATTGCCTTCCCCCAGCTCCCAATATGCTCAGGAGATCTTGTCCCCTTCCCCTTCTGTGAGGCACCTTGTATGTCTCCTTTAATCCTCATTGTTTACTAGCTTCTCTGATGTTATAAGTTGTGGGCTGGTGGCACTTTGTTCTATGTCTAAAATCTATACCATGTTCATCTTTTTGTGACTGGGTTATCTCACTCAGGATGCTTTTTCTGCTGTGAACTATTCCATTTTGTAAATTTACCACATCTTCTTTATCCATTTTTCAGTTGAGGGTCATTTAGGTTGTTTCCAGGTTCAAGGTATTACAAATAATGCTGCTATGAATATAGATGACCAAATGTCTTTGTTGCATGGATGTGCATCTGTTGAGACTATGCCTAAGACTGGGATTACAGGGTCCTGTGTTAAACTGACTCCATTTTCCTGAGGAACCACCATATTGATCTCCAAAATGTCTGCAAAGTTTGCACCCCCACAAGTAATAGATGAGTGTTCCCTTTTCTTCATATCCTCTCCAACATATATTGTCATTGGTGTTTCTGATTTTAGCCATTCTGACAGGAGTAAGATGGTATCTCAGTGTTGCCATGATTTTCATTTCCCTGATGGCTAAGGATGTTGAGGACTTTTTAAGTGTCTTTCAGACATTTTGGATTGATTCCTCTATTAAGAATTCTCTCTTCAGTTCTGTACAACACATTTGAAATGGATTATTTGGTGTTTTGGTGACTAGCTTCATTAGTTTTTGTAAATTTTGTAGATCAGCCCTCTGCAGATGTGGGGTTGGTCAAGATCTTTTCCTATGCTGTGGGCTACGTTTTGTCTTGTTGACTGTGTCCTTTTATTTACAGTAGGTTCTCAGTTTCAGGAGGTCATATTTATTAATTGTTGATCTCAGTGTCTGTGCTACTGGTGTTATGTACAGGAAGCGGTCTCCTGTACCAATTTGTTCAAGGGTACCTGCCACTTTCTCTTCTAAGAGGTGCAGTATGGCTAGATTTTTTTTGAGGTCTTTGATCCATTTGGAATTAAGTTTTGTGCATCGCCATAGACATGGATCCATCTGCATAATTCTACACACCAACATCCCATTATGCCAGCACCAATTATTGAAGTTGCCTTCCTCTTTCCACTGTATAATTTTAGCTGTTTTGTCGAAAATCAGGTACTCATAGGTGTGTTGGTTAATATCAGGTTTTTCAATTCAATTGCATTGGTATACTGATCTATTTTTTGTGCCAATACCAAGCTGTTTTCAGGACTATAGAGCTATAATGGGGCTTGAAGTCAGGGATGGTGACACTTTAGAAGTTCCTTGGTGGTTTTTGCTATCCTGGGTCTTTTATTTTTCCACATAAAGTTGAATATTATCCATTCAAAGTTTGGGAAGAATTGTGCTGGGATTTTGATGGGGATTGTATTGAATCTGTAGATTGCTATTGGCAAGATTGCCATTTTTAATATGTTCATCGTACCTATCAATGACCATAGGAGATCTTTCCTTTTTCTGGTATTTTCTTGATTTTTTTTTTCTTTAAAGACACAAAGTTTTTGCTACATAGGTCTTTCACTTGTTTGGTTAGCATTACCCCAAATATTTTATGTTGATTGTGGTTATTGTAAAGAGTGATGTTTCTTTGATTTCTTTCTCAGCCTCTCTATCATTTGTATATCATACGGCAACTGAATTTTTTGAGTTAATCTTGTATCCTGCCACTTTGCTGAAGGTGTTTATCAAATGTAAGAATTCCCTGGTAGAGTTTTATGGGTAACTTATGTAAATTATCATATTATCTGCAAACTGTGAAAGTTTGACATCTTCCCTTCCAATTTGTTTCCCCTATTTTCATTTTGATTTCTTCTAGCTGTAGCTAGTAATTCAAGTACAATATTGATGAGATATGGAGAGAACAGCCTTGTCTTTTTCCTGATTTTAGAGGAATCACATTATGTTTTTCTCCATTTAGTTTGACATTGGCTATTCATTTACTGTATGTTGTTTTTATTGTTTGGGTTCCTGTTATCCCTGACCTCTCCAAGACTTTTATTATATAATGGTATTGTATTTTGTCAAAGGTTTTTTCAGCATCTAATGAGAAGTCCATATGATTTTTCTTTTTCAGGCTGTTTATGGTGGATTACATTGATAGATTTTCATATATTGAACCATAACTACATCCCTGGCATGAAGCCTACTTGGTCATGGTGGCTGGTTTCTCTGATGTGTTCTTGGATTCAACTTGCCAGTATTTTATTCAATATTTTTGCATCAGTGTTCATGAGAGATATAGGTCTGTAGATCTCTTTCTTAGTTGTGTCTTTGTGTGTCCTGGGTACCAAGGTAATTATAGCCTCTTAAAAGGGTTTTACAATGGACCTTCTGCTTTGAAGAGGGTTGGTATTAGCTCTTCTTTGTATTTCTTATAGAATTCTGCACTGAAGCCATCTGGACCTGGGGTTTTTATTTTTGGAGATTTTTAATGACTTCTTCTATTAAATTAGGTGTAATAGATCTATTTAAATTGCCTATCATTTCATGGTTTAATTTTGGTAAGTGATTCCTATCCAGAAATGTGTCTATTTCCTTTGAATTTTTTGAATTTTGTGGAGTACAGGTCTTTAAATTATGACCTGAAGAATCTCTGAATTTCCTCGGTATCAGTTACTATTCATTTCTGAATTTGTTAATTTTCATGTTCTCTCTCCGATTTTTGATTAGTTTGGATAAAGATGTTTCTATCTTGTTGATTTTCTTGAAGTTCAACTTTTTGTTACATTGATTCTTTTTGTTTTCCTAGTTTATACTTTATAGATTTCAGCCCATAAATTGATTATTTCCTGGTGTCTACTCCTCTGGGGTAGGTTTGCTGATGTTTGCTCTAAGGTTTTCAGTTGTGCTGTTAATTATCTAAATGAGACTATTCACCATTTTCTTCATATGGGCACTTAGTGTAATTAACTTACCTCTTAGCATTGTTTTCAAAGTGTCCCATCAGTTTGGCCATATTATGTCTTCATTCTCGTTGCATTCTCGGAAGTCTTTAATTTCTTTCTTTATTTCTTCCTTCACCTAGGAATGGCGCAATTTCATATTGTTCAGTTTCCACGAGTTTGTAGGTTTTCTGCAATTTGTTCTGTTGTTAAATTCAAACTTTAAAGCATACTGGTGTGATAAAATACATGGGGATATTCAGAGTATTTGTTTCTGTTGAGGTTTGCTTTTTGCTGATAATGTGGTTGATTTTAGAGAAGGTTCCATATGGTGCTAAGAAAAAGTTATATACTTTTGTATTTGGAGAGAATATTCTATAGATGTCTTATATAACAAATATGGACATAACTTCTGTTACTTCTTTTGTTTCTTTGTTAAGTTTCTGTCTGGTGATCTTGTCTACTTCTGAGATTGGGGTGTTGAAGTTCTCACTATGAAGTGTGCGAGGTTTTATGTAAGATTTATGATTTAGAAATGTTTCTTTAATGAATGTGGGTGCCTTTGTATTTGGGGCATAGATGTTCAGAATTGAGACTTTGTACTGATTGATTTTCCTGTGATAAATATGAAATGACCTTCTTCATCAATTTTGATTGATTTTGGTTTGAAGTCGAATTTGTTAGATGTTAGGATAGCTAACCTGCTTGCTTCTTGGGTCCATTTGAATGGCAGATCCTTTCCCAACCCTTAACCCTGGGTAGTGTCTGTCTTTTAAGCTGAGGTGTGTTTCTTTTATGCAACAGAAAGATGGTTCTGTCTTTGTATCAATTCTGTTAGCCTGTATCTTATTATGGGCAAGTTAAAACCATTAATATTGAGGGAAAGTAAGGACCATTGACTGTTAATTCTTGTTTGTTTTTGATTTGTTGTTGGCGGTGGTATTGTGAGTAAATCATTTGGGCTCTGGTAAAGTGGGATTATCTATTGCCTATGTCTTTGTGAATTTTGTTAACTTCCTTAGGTTAGGGTTTTCCTTCCAGAACTTTCTGTAGGGCTGGATTTGTGAACAAGTATTATTTAAATCTGGTTTTGAAATTTTATATCTTGTTTTCTCCATCTATTGTGATTGAGAGTTATGCCGGATATAGCAGTCTGGGCTGGCATCTCTGGGCTTTTAGTGTTTGTATCATATCTATCCAGGCCTTTCTGGCTTTCAGAGTTTCCTATGGAGACGTCACGTATAATTTTATTGGTCTGTCTTTATATGTTAATATGTTACCTGGCCTTTTTCCTCTGCTGCTCTTAATATTCTTTCTTTATTCTGTATGTTAGGTGTTTTGTAGTTGTTTTGATTATTATGTGGTGAGTGTGAAGTGTGAAGGTGTGAGGGGACTTTTTTTTTTGGTTTAGTCTAGTCTGTTTGGTGTTCAGTATGCTTGTTGTACTTTCAAAAGGACATTGTTCTTCAGGTTGGGAAAGTTTTCTTCAATGATTTTCTTAAATATGTTTTCTGTTCCTTTGAGCTGGGCTTCTTCACATTCTTTGTACCTATTTTTCTTAAGTTTGGTCTTTTCATGGTGTCCCAAATTTCCTGGATATTTGTGTTAAGTATTTGTTGGATTTAAAATTGTCCTTGTTTAATAAATTTTTTCCATCTAGTTTATCTTCAGTAACTGAGATTCTCTCCTCCATCTCTTGTATTCTGTTGGTTATGCTTGCACCTGTAGTTCCGGATAGTTTACCCAGTTTTTCTATTTCCAGCATTCACTCAGTTTGTGTTTCATTTATTTTCTCTATTTCAGTTTTCAGGTCTTGAACTGTTTGAATGTTTCATTCATCAGTTTGATTGTTTTTTCTTGGCTTTCCTTGCTGGCTCTCTTTAAGAGATTTGTTCATTTCTTGCATTTTTTGGGGGTGGGAGCTTTGTCTTTTCCTCTATTTTTTTCCAATTTTTTGTTTGTTTGTTTGTTTGTTTTCTTCCCTTTCTTTAAGGGATTTTTCATATCTTTGAAGGCCTCTATCATTTTCGTGAAGTTGTTTTTTTTTTTTTTTTTTTTTTTAAGCTATTCTCTTCTGCTTCATCTGTTTTGGTGTGTTCTGTTCAGGTCTAGTTGGTGTAGAGTGCCTAGACACTGGTGTTATCATATTGGTCTTTCTTGTGTTGAATGTTTCTTGTACTGCATCCCTTCCCATCCATTGTTCAAGTGGGTGATGATGGGGGTCTCTCTCTTTCTAGTCTCCCTCATAGCTGGTGTATGAGGGTCAGGACTTTGATGTCAATAACTCTGGATGATCCCAGCTATCATGGAAGTCTCTCAAGCAAAGACTGCAACAGAGCCATGATTGTGGGGTGAGCAGACTTGGATGGTCAGTTGTGCAAGGGTGGGACCATCCACAAAGAGGGCATGGGGGGATGTTAAGATGCAGAGCTGATTCAGGAAGTTCCAAGAAAACATTGGAGGAGGGTTGAGTGTTTGACCTGGGTTGGTCCCATCCTCACATTAAGCAGAGGGCAAAAGGCCCCAAGGGCCAGGTGAGGGCCAGCTCCAGATGGGCCTATGTGGATTGGTGGGTGCTGTATGCACAGACCCAACCCTGGAAGTTCCAAGTAGAGAATGGTTGTATTGGATCTGAGCTGGCAACACACTTCAAACAGGGGCCTCAGCAGGGCCAAGGATGAGGGGAGGGCAGGCTCCAGATGGTCCCTATTCCACAATTATTAATGAAATGAACATCAAGCAAGTAAACTTTTCAAATGACTTACTATTTAATTACAAACAGATTCATGCTTATCTATGATTACACAGAATATAGACCAATAAATTTTCATGATAACATACAATTTATTTTTTTATACCATGCATAAACTACTGACCATGTTTGAAGAAACAAAGGCTACACTCATATCAATGGGAGATTTTGCCCCTCTACAATGATTAAGATATTTTGACAGAAAAATAATTGTTTTATTTTTTTATAAATATGATTCTAGTCACAATATGTGATACATGTTGTGAAATTATTTATGCAATGCTCACTCTAACAAAGTAACTTTCTTGATTGCCTTGGCTGGAAACATAAATAGTGTATTACCGGGACTCAACAAAAACATGAATTATAGATAGAATTTAAGTTTTCTAATCAATGCACAGAGTGTGAACAACTGGGTTTGTTTTGTTGATGTTTTGTTTGTAATAGTTCACACACAACTTGATTTCAGAACAACACTTGTGATTGGTATTGAAGTTCTCATTTAGTGATCTCAGTTCTCTAGTATGAATTCCTTTAATGTGTTGGTTCCACTGAAAAATCTGTTAGATACATATGCAATGAAATAATTTTTTTCTTAACTACTCCAACTGGATGTATTTATTCTGCAAATGAGATATCTACCTAGCCAAAGCAAAGCATAACAGTGAAATTCTAGTAGAAATGATAGGAGACACCAGTTACACATGCAAATTTGACACATGATGATGTCTTAACATAGGTTTCCTAGTTTGCTTTCTTTTGTTGTGGTAAACCTCAGGACTGAAATAACTTGAGAGGAAAGGGTTTATTTCATTTCTTACTGCTTACTCATAATCATTCTGGAAAGAGTTCAGGACAGGAATTTAAGGCAGAAACAACAGAAGAATTCTTGTTGGCTGAGTTGCCTGTCTCATATTTAGTTATCTTTTTTGTACATACAATGTCCATCTGCTTTATAAGGTGCCATCCACAGTGGGCTGAGACATCACACACCACCCATCAATCAATATTTTTGACAAGATATAAACACTGAACAACTTAATAGACAATATTTTTCAGTTGTATTTCATTCTTCCCAAGTGAATTTAGTCTGTGTCAAGCTGGCATTAAAACTAACAAGTATAATAAGAGAATCTGAGAAGTGGATAAAATCTAGCATGGACATTGATTTGAAAGGTAGAATATGAACAATGGCATAGTTTGAATTTTAATGTGAAAGAGGCCAAGTACAAATTTAATATTAAAAAATATCAATTTAGGCAAATGGCACACAATTCAGCCTTTTGTTTTTCAACATAATAAATTCCTAGAATCATCAAAGAAATGCCATGAAAATGTTAAAGTAGATTTTGTGGAAAATATATGCATTAATACAGAGGTTGAAATGCATTATTTATCTATCAGCTACATATTTAGCAAATACAAATTTTATAGTCATGTGTTTGATAGGAAAGTTGAGGGTGAACTGAGCTACAATAATGTGTAAAAGGCTACTAATTCATTTAGTACATAAATTTCAATAGATAGGCTTAGGTGAAAGGAGACTGAACCCAGGTCATAATCATGGCAGAGATTGAAAACCCTGATCAATGTGGCTACTATAAAAAGTTTAATGTCTTGGCATCTATGTTCAATATTCATAAATACTTCAGATGAAACTCAATTCTTTTCTTATCTTAGCTCCCAAAAAAAGATGAGACCACAAGCTTCACCATGCAGTATCCACTAACTAAATATGAAGTTACTCTATGCAATAAAGTAATTTTTATCTAATGAATAATTTATTTATTTTATTATGTGGCATTTTTCCAATTCTTTGGGGGTATTTTTTATGACTTTTTCCTTCTAATCAATGAAGTTTTAATGACTTGGTAAGTGATTTACTCAGACTAGGGTACAATGTTATCCATGAAAATAGCATTTCTCTTCTCAATAGAAAAGGACCTAAGAGAGTTGATCCATCCAAAAATAATGAACCTGACATTTCTGTTGGAAGAGAAAAGTCATTAGAAGTTGAATTTGGAGAAATTTTTGTATTTTCCCATCTATTGCCAACAGATGGAATTGACTTAAGAAAATGAAAACTCTCTTATTTATCCCAAGCCAAATTTCTAAGGCAAGTACTTTTTAAATATTTGACACATTCTCAATATGTATTTAGTTGTTTACAACTAAAGCTATTGTTAGCAACATACATTGAATGTTTTGAAATAATTTTACATTATAAACATAAGTATATCAATTTATCTGAGATATTTTAAAATATATATTTTAAATTTCTAATTTAATACAATCTTACATTGATAATACTTACTTGAACTTTAGAAGAACTATAACAAATGCAAGAAACAATTATATTGTGTTGAAGTATTATTAAAATGTATGTTTATAAACAATTATTTCAATTAATCATTGATTTCTTTATTATTTGGCAATACTAATGATGTATAAGCTTCAAATAATTTACTTGTAAGCCAATGTATTTGGGGAAAACCACACTGAGTTAACATGATACGTTTTAAGTTAAAATTGAAGCCAGACACTAATGCTAAATGATGCTTTCAATGCTGAAAGTAAGAACAATTTCAAAATCTTTATAAAACAAACAAAAAAATACATGAACCACAATACAAAACACAGATTGTTATCATGCCCCATTGCACATGCTTATATTCATTGATACTCAGAAGCTCATTTTCTTCTTCTCTCTCATAGGCATATGCCACCCCACACACACATATATACAACTCACCCTGTGGCTTCCTTCACAATTGCACAGTTCCAAATCTGCTCTAGTGTTTCCTAATTTGTATGTGCTCATATCACCCACTCTATGTCAATATCATGCTGAACCATTGTTGAGGAGATGAAACATGTCTTCCTGACAATAGCTGCTAGAATAACAACTTTCCTTATCTATGTCTCCCTCTAACACTATTCACCTTACCATTTTACTTTTTCTTCTCACAAGTGTAAATGACTTGATTAAAATATTTTATCTAAACTCCATTTCTATAAAGACTTCAATCTATTTTTCTCTTTTCCAGGTCAACTTATCTTTGCTGAATTTTACATATTCAAAATAATAATAATAATAATAATAATAATAATAATAATAATAACGATAACAACAACAACAAATAAAGCCAAACAAACACCTTGGAAAGTAACTGTGCTTTTTATTCATACTTTACATAATTATTTCTAGTATGAATACAAGTACCTTATCAACCATCCATTCTAAAAATAACCAGTAATCTCTAGGAATCATTAGTGATTACAGCATTCAATTGTCACATCACCATATTTTCTTTACCCTGTTTAGTATAACTAAGAATTTGCTAGTGTGCTACTATCCTCAAATTTAATTGTACAAGAATTATTATTTACCTATTAGTTAAAAATGAATGATTTTTAAAAATCAAAGTAATATCTTTACGCTAAAACCCCATTTTTTCTTATTCATGACTTTGATATTTACCTCTTGTCTTTCATTCAATGTCATAAATCAAGCCTCCTCTCTTGATTTTGTAATGCTCCAAAATAGTGATGGTCTATATTTACTTCATATCTGTCAGACTTTTGATGTGTAGTCTGTACTGAGTTACTCAGAGATGGAAAATATTCCAGACCTATTTCTCTTCTTTGTCTTGATATAGGTACATAATAAATATTGTATCACTTTCAAAGAAATTTTGACCTATAAGAAACTTGAGCTGGATTCACTCCAATTTTTCCACAGCTAAAATTGTCCCATCTCTATTTATGAACAAGAATTTGTATTACAATGTCATGTAAATCAATCTTGCTCAAAGATACATGGTAGTTCCATTATAACTTCATTCTTTCCACTGCTATTTCTGCTTTCCAAAGATGTGTCAGTAATCGTTATTCTCGTGGTTATCTTTTTTGTGTTGACTCTGTTCAAGGTAGATCTTTCCTTTCTGAAACAGGGTTAAAATTCCAAAATATCCTTATTTCATTCTCAATATGCTGATGCCACAACCCATTAATACTCTTCTTCATATTGTGGTACCCCAACCAAAAAATTATTTTTGTTACTACATTATGACTATAATTTTGTTATTTTTATGTATTACAATATTAGTATCTATGTGTTCTAATGGTCTTAAGTGACCACTGTGACAAAGGGCCTTCAATAAACTCCAAGAGTAATGACCCACAGGTTGAGAACCACTGTTCTGGAAGTTCCTTTATGTTTTGTGTTGTTTAGGTAGAGATTCTAGATAAAGAGACACCACCAATATTTGAGAGATAATTTGTACTTCAACCAAATAATAAATTAACACATCAGAGTTGAACAAATATTTCTCCAGTTGGAGCTAAGAAAATGTAACTGCTTAAATCTTTCCTCCTGGTTCCTTAAAACAGTGCTTTCTTTAACAATCTCAAACTTTTGATTTATAATATTTCTAGTCTATACCTCTGTTAAAAATACTTTGATACTACTGGTATAAGATGAAACAATTCCATAAGGTGATGTCTGAATCTAATGATATATATATATATATATATATATATATATATATATATATATATGTATATATCATACATTCACATATATTGCACATGCATATATTTATATATATATGTGTATATACTTATATTACACATGTATATACACATATACAAATTTTTTCATTACAGAGACGGAAACTTGAATATGTTAACTTGTATCAGACACTCCTGGCCTTCCATTCATCCCTTAGTCATCATAGTTATACATTTTCCTTGAAGAATTTCAGCTTCTTCTTTGATTGGATTACATAGAAACTTCAGGAAAATTTTTATCTGTACATTAGTTGATCATAACAGTGTTCATCACAGTATAGATATAAAATGCTTGTTTTCCTCTCTTATCTATTAAAATCTCATTCTACTTACTATTGTATTACTGTGAAGAGACATTAACAAAAGGGCATCATATGAAATAAAGCACTTAATTGTCAGGTTGCTTGCAATTTCAGAGGTTGCGTCCATGGTCATCATGGTGGACATCATTTTGCAGACATGTAGATATATCACTGTAGAATATGTCTAAATCTTTTCCCCAAGATGGAGTCAGAAAATGTGAACTTGTGCCTGGTGTTGGATTTTGAAACTTCTAACCCAACCCCACTGATTCAACTTCTCTAAGGCCATATATCATAATCATTCCTAAACCACCAACAACTGGGAACCAGCCATTCAGATACAAGTGCCTATGGGGCCTGCCTTATTCAACCCACCACAATAATGCATATTATGCAAGCAGTGAATGAAATGGTTTCCTTGGATCCTAAAAGTTTGAACTGTACCCAGCATAAAATGATCTATTGTGAAGTGCTTTGAAATGTATATATGTTTTCTCCTGGACTTGACTGGCATAGCATCTTCACGACAGTACTTACATGCTGCTGTGGCATACCTTGGGAACCCCTGCATCACTATGTATAAATGCAGAAAATGTGAATATTGTGTCCTTGCCAATTTTTTATAACCACAGTGGTATACATTCTATAAAAATGGTATATAAAGCTGCAGGATATCTATTGGCTTACATAAGCAATCTAAAAATGTTTTCTATCTCACCATAAATATTTCCTTTGCTGTTAACAGTATTTGGAAAAGCATATCAAAAAAACAGTTGACTGTGTAAAACAAAGTGGTATTCTAATTTTGGTTCTTTAAAAACAGTTAAAATAGTGCATTTACAAAGGTTTTATTTTTCTCTCCTGAGGTTTTTCACCTAAAAAAATATTTGGGAGATTTGAATTGAGATTTTTATTTTATTTTATATATATATGAGTGTTTTCCTGTAAGTACTTATGTGTATTACGTGCTTGACTGGTACCTGTAGAGTGAGAAGAGGGAGTTGTGTATTCCTGGAATAAAAGTTACAGATGAATACAGATGAGCTGTTAGGTAGGTGTTTAGAGATGAATCCGGGTCCTATACAAGAGAAACAAATATTCATAACCACAGAGCCATCTCTTTAGCCTTAGCACCTGCAAATTTAAATGCCTACATTCCTGCATTAGCCTGTTTGCAATGTGTAGCTCTATATGAAGAAACTGGTGACATTGAACTCTTAACTGCTTTTGAGATTGATAGCACCTCTAAATAAAATCCATCACTGCATTAAAATATCAATAAACTCATACATTAACATAATGAGATATAAAGGTATATTCAAACTAATCTTAGTCTTTGCCCCTGTCTTAAAAAAAAAGAGAGATTCAAATGGATCCTAAATTGGTCATCTGTCTAATGAGTTTAACACATTTTGTATCAATGATGATGAATTCACAAAGGTGATTATGCTGAGAATAAACTACCATAATAGCTATGGAAAAGAGACATCATGAAAGGTCTTTGTTGAGAGAAATGTGGACACAGTAAAATATTGGCATGATGTGTCAGGTGCTATACTGGCAATATTGTTATACATGTAATCTATGCAGAGTCTTCAAACCCCACTGATAATGTCATTGGGAGACAAATAGTACTAGAACTTTGCAATGTAAAAGAAAGTTCACCTGTGAATATTGTGTTCAGACATGGATGAGGAGGAGGACAGCAAAATCAATTTTATAAAAGGGGGCTATTTTTCCACTGATTTAAATTTTGTATAAATCCATAAAACATAGGTAATTATAGGTAGCAAGATTGACTGCTCATTTTGTATGGCACTTAATGCTCCAGCATGACAATTGGGATTTGATCCATATAACCTACATGAGAACAATGTCACAGCCATTTCTTCCAATCTGAACTCGTGAGCCACAACATGTTCATATGCACAGGCACACCCATGCATATATGCACATGTACACATAATTATAATAAGGATTAAATATGTGTGTAATTACTTTTATGTTGTAGCAAATGTTTGTAAAATTTTAACTTTATTGTAAACTCTTAAAGTAATGCCTTTTTAAAATTTAAAAGCTTAGATGTCTTCTGTAATTCTGTGTTTTAGAAGTATGTAAACTATAGAAGCAACTCCAAATTATTAGTTTACTAATTATGGAAAATATATTTAAAGTATGAAGTGTCTGAATGTGAAGCAAATGAGTTGAATGTTACTTTGTTAAAAAAAAAAGAATTTTTTTTTTCATTTGACATAATGGAACATAGTTGAAATAATCTTTTGGGTCTGCTTCCAAATCTTGGGCTTTGATAAATAAAATATATCAAGTATGTAAAACCTTTTCACCAAAAACATAAAAGTGAGAAATAGAGTATATCTCTGTTGAGGCCCGTTGTGGATTTGTTTCTAAGGAATTTTAGTTTATATGACTTTATGCTAAATTTGTGTTATGGTCAGTCATTCTGATTTGTTGCTTTAACACTGCAATAAAAATAACTCAAGAAAGCAACTTGGAGCAGGAAAGAGTTTATTTGGCTTACCAGTTACAACAACAAAGATAGACATGTCAGGAACAGAAGCAAAGATAAGAGAGAACGGCAGTTGTTGGATGAATACCAGACTTATGGTCAGCTGCTTATCTTATAAAGCTCAGGATCACTTTCTCATGGATGGCACCACCTACATAACCTCTGCCTGAAGGGTTGGTTTAAAAAATCCATCAGACATGGTCAAATAACAATCTAAATGGAGAAAATCCTCAGTTTTGTTTCTTTCTTCTTAGGAGTGTTGGTTTTGGACAAAACTAACCACGGCATTAGGCAGGTCAGTAACTGAAAACCAAAACAAATAAATACTAGACACTATACTTAATTAGGGGAGCCACACCTTAGCCTCTCAAAACAAACCAAAAAAAATCATAACTTGAGAGAAAATCTATGTTGAAACTTATCAATTGTGACTATGGCTCAAAAATAAAAATAAAATGAAGATACTTATAAACACTTTCAAACCTCCCAGAACATTAGAGGTAACAGTTTATAACTGATATAAGATGTTATTTCTTCTTTGGTGTTGGTAATTTGTATATAGTGGTGTTTGATAAAATATGTTCTATTAATAGGAGATTATTTCTTATACTTATTCAAAACTTCAGGCAGTTTTGACACTCTTTGCAGCATTTATACTAGCACCTCATCCATTTTAATGGCAACGGTAGATATTCTTACATGTTCACACATGTATTGGAAGTTCAAAATCAATTTTATTCTCAGCAGGAAGCCACTTGATATGTTTTCCAAGAAAGAAAGTAAACTAAACTCTCTTTTCTTTTTTCCCAATCCTTGGGGATCTAAATCGACGGCCTCAGAGGTGTTTTGTAATATCATTATAGTATAGTAAGAAAATTGTTCTGAGAAAATACTATTGGCAAGCACAAATATTACAAATGTAACTCTTCCAATTTCGTACTCATTGCTGTCCTTTCTCATACGCCACATAAAATCATGCCATAGTATAACTGTGCATTCTCTTCATGCTTCTCTTTCCTTGGAGAAGAATATTCTTCTATTTCTCTTCATGATAACCCCTCATTTATCTAATCTGCATCAACTGTTGCTTGAAATAATTTTGGATTCCAAACTCTGCACTAATATTTTCCTTGTAACAACAGAGATACTGCTAAAGACTTCATTTCACCCAGACATATATAATGTCCACCTAGCAACAATAAATATTTATGAAACTATTAACTGTCTTTATCCCAGGCTAGATATTTGGAAAACAATAACTAAATACAGGCATATCCCTTGTGTATCAAAATAACAAGTCACCTTTTTCCTGTAAAAGCATCATTTTCACAATGCTAATGAGGCTACAAGAAAGGAACCATTCTGTGTTTAAAGGTAGCTCTGATGTAATGTGTGGAATGAATGGCAAGAGATAGCCTTGTACATAGGGAGATTTATTAAAATATGAGTTATGTATGTTATGTGGAAGATGATAATAAGTTGGATAAGTATATGAAAGTTGACACAGGAGGGAGTAGATGGAATTGAAACACTATTTACATGGACAGTTGACAGTGAATTGAACATGAGATGAGTACGTGTGAGGTGTAAGATGTGATAGTTCCATGATTCCTGAAATGGGTGACTGCATTGGTAATTGTACTGCTGATTAAAACAGAAATAATGGTTAAAAATCTGGTTTGGGGGAATGTAAAATTATTATTTCTATTTTTCAATGCTAGATTAGTGATGTGGAAAAACATGCATATTTAAATAAGCACTTATGTATAGGACAGTTATTGATGTATGATGCAGATGTGGGAGACAGGAGTGCACAAGGAATTCTTGAAGATATAGTGTCTGAAAATATTGCCTGTGTTTGACTGGTATAATAGATACTGTAATGATGGGGATGGAATTGGAAGGGCATAACCAGAGAAATGGGGATAAAAATAGAACTGTTCCATGTCTCTAAACTTAAAATAGGCCTAAGATGGAGTGGTGAAGGAAGTTTAATAAAACCCCCTGTTAGAATGAAAGAGATAAAAGCAAATTAGAAAGAAATATTTTGCAATGTAAATGAAGAGAACTAAACTGTTCTATTTCTTATTTATGCAAACACTAAAGGTCTCTTCTAGCATACATCATCATCATAAGAAGAGGGCATGTCCTATCTACATAATAAAAATTAATAAATGCATCTAAGATTTAAGAAAGAGTAAATATAAAAATTTTATAAAACAAAATATAATTTTAAGAATATTACATTTATTAAAGACCTACCTTTAATGTTTTTAAATATGTATGTGCATATGTGAGTGTGCGTGTGTGTGTGTGTGTGTGTTTGTGTGTGTGTGTGTGTGTGTGTGTGTATGTGTGTGTGTAAGATAACTTCACCAGATTGCAGTGCTTTTTAAACAAAAAACACCTGAATTCCCTAGAGCTGAAGTTTCAGGGAGTTGAGAGCTTCTTTCTGTGGGTGCTGAAAACCAAAGTGAGAATTTTTCTGGTATGATTCACTGGTAAATTACTATTGAATCCCACCTTCCCAAAGGGAAGAGTTGGAAGACTGATTGTATCAAACAAGAAGTATTAGACATTTTATTCCTCAATGAGTTGGCCTTGAACATGTTATTAATAAATGCTCAGGGAAAAGAATTACATTTTCTTAGCCTGATAGCATAATTTCCTGTCAGTTTTCACCACACTTTGTCAATAGAGTGATAGTGTGTTTTTTGTTTATATAAAGAGAGCTTGTTAGTTTTGTCTACTTAATGTTATATTCCCCAATCTGTATTAACATCTTACCCTATTGGTTTAATGCATCAGTCATATAATCGTTATAAATATATATTTACATTTGTTCTTAAGAGACAGGATGATTTCTGATCAATAAGTGATTCTGATTTTTGAACAGTCACAGCAAAGAAATCCAGAATCCTAAAAAATTTACATAAACATGACCCATTAGAAAATCTGATAGGAGGGAAAAGTAAATAAAACAGGATATTCCGTGTGTCCATGTAGAGCATTATTCTTTGTTTTTATTGCCTATTCACACTTATAAGCCTTCCTTCATGCATCGCTATAATCACTTTGTGTGCTGATAACATTTAGTTTTCAAAGTGCCTAGAAAATTGCTGTAGACATATTGGCCCTGAGAATGCAATAAAACAATTTAAGTGCTCATATAATTTTATTGATATAAATTTGAACATTGGAAGTGCATATTCTGCCTCACAGAAAACTTGTACTTGATATACACAGTATTTCCACTTACTTAGGTCTCTTGTGCTGAAAATTAAAGCCCTGAGGGGCAAAGGTAAGATTGTAAATACGGCATGTACTTTCAAGAGATGGCTTCAACTGGAAGATATTAACCAAGAATATAAACATTCTATACCATAGTTGAATACTCCAGCAAAATTAACATTCATGGGAAACAAAGCAGCAATGTACCCACCAAGAACAGATTGCCCATAACATGCTCTGTTTGTGATGGGATATTAAAGACTAGCTCTCATAATTTTTCACTCCACATTCATAGATTTGTTTCTGCTGACAGCGTAGTGGAAATGTAATTAAATGTTTAGTTTAATTAAAATGGAAAATAAACGCTTGTTCTCAGAAATTCACTCCAGTCCCCCAAATAGAAAACATAAGAGATTATGTGTCTCAGAAGCACATACCATTGGTTCTCTGTATGTATTCATTTTTATAACACTCAGATATAATTACACACATATATTACACAATTCTTAAAACCTTCATTATCACTATATCCTTGCTGAAGATATATGTTCTTCCTCTATATGAAGCTTAGAAGCACATTCAGAAAATTGATGTGGTGCTGTAATTATTGGGAAGGTTCACTCTTGCCTGTAAACAGTGATATTCTTTCATAGTGAGCAGTGTGGTGCTGTGAAAACTCTTCAACCCATTTACTGTAGTATTGACTCACCAAAGCTTTAACACAATGAATAGGATTGTGCTCAAATTAATCATTTGTACATTTGTATATAATTCAATTTAAATATTATACAACCTTTATAATCCACTACAGATGTATATATACACAGACAAATACACACACAACACATACTCCCTTTGCAAGATGTGGAACATTTCATACTTTCTAATAAGCATCCCAGACCTGAGACCTGAGTTTGTGGTATTTTCGTCCTTACTTGTGCTAATCTATTCTCCAGTGGTTTTTTCGTTTTTTTTTTTTTTTGCTTTATATGAACATTTGCTTCATTTCTCCTCTTTGATTAGTCATGCTCCAGTATCTCATCCACATTTAACAATTTTATGGGTATTTAACTCATATTTTTCAAAGCACACTAATGTATTCATTTTCACTAAAATCATCTTAGGAGTTTACCAACCACACATCTCAGGATTTGGCTTTCATATTTTTTTTTCATTTTCAGACAAGTCTTCTACTTTAAGTAGTTATTCTTTAGATTTAATTGATTACAATTCTACCAGATTCTTGTCTTTCCCACCCACATTGTTAGCCAAATAACTTTAGATAATTAATTAAATAAATAAACAAATATTTTATAAGTTGAAATGGAATATTTCTAAGTATTAAATATTTGTTTATATTTGTAGTTTTAACTATTTTGGTTGTACTGGATACTTATATATAGTCTGCACTTTTTTTCAATTATTTTTTTTTGTTATTTCTTGACATAGTGTCAAATGAAATGTCCATTATGGCCAACTTAAAAACTTTCCTTTGCAACTGTTTATGTTAAAATTCATAAGAGAATGCCTAAAAACTGGTGTATTTGCTTTTCACATTTTAAATGAATGTATATTTCCTTTTTAGATATTTTATTTTTTTCTCATTAATGAAGCAAGTTTACTTTTAAGATAATTCTAAGCCCAAAATTTTCTGGTGATTTTTAAATAGACATTTACTGTGTTTTCCATTTTGTTAAATTTCACAGAATTACTAATTTACCGAACAAATTTATTGTGCACAAAGCTGATCAATATTTATGTATTTACATAAGCTTCTTTCTTGCCAAGCAATGGTGACACACACCTTTAATCTTAACAATCTGGAGAAAGAGGCAGGCAGATCTCTGTGAGTTTGAGACTAACTTGGTAGTGTGGTTTACAAATCAAGTTTTGGAACAGCCAGAACTATGCTACACAGAGAAACCCTTTCTCAAAACACACTGCCCCTCTAAAACCAACAAAAATACTTTCTCAAAGTTATATTCCTTAGTATTTTGTTGTTTTAAAATTATTCTATTGGGTGTATTTGTTTAAAAATATTTCTATTGGCGTATCTTTAAAATATTTTGTATACATTTTCCTAGTAACTATATATAAATGTGGTTTGAGATTTAAGATGATTTGAAATGATTCAATCATTATTTTTTTAACTAGTGATCACTCCCCCTAACACATTAATGTCTACTAGATTTTACTTCTGTGATTATAAATACTCAAATCCTCTGTTGCAAATTTTTCTCTCTCCAGCTGCTCTTAAATAATGCTCAACAATATGTACCATGCAAATCTGCCTCCATCTGCCTACATTTCTTCATCTTAATACTGTGCATCATTAATTACTTTTTTGTGTTTTCTAGAATCCCTAATTGTTTTCCTACCTAGTGAAGAGATCACCACATAAAAACCAAACAAAAGAATACACTGGTTTCAGTCATAGGAGTTCAATAGACTCTCTTTGAATCTAGGAGACAAAGGCAACCTGTTGGTGTCATCTTAAAAACTTAGCAAACAAGTCAGTCAATAAAGGTCATTAAAGGTTCAAATTCTTTAATACATATCTTAGAAAATATAATTTGGTTTTCAGAGAGAGCTAAATTAAAAAATTGTATGAAATTACATAAATTTTATTAATTGCATAATCAGCAAAAATTGACCTAACCAATATTTATAAACTCTTTAGTAACAATTATTTACTTTTATTATCAGTTGTCATTTATGTTTTTTATTCCACATTAACAAATAATAGAACCAACTCTGATGGTATGTGTATCTATTTATGTGTGCATATTTACATATATACACATAACTTCAATATGACTTATTCACAAAGGACACTGATTGCAGTATGTCCAGAAGTCATCGCAAAAACTTTTTTCACAAGAATTTTTAAAGTGTGAGTTACAAATTACCCACCTATATCTATTCAAGTCAGACCCTTAACTTCCATTACTTCTCTTATCCAGCTATATTCCTTTAAAGCTTGCTAAATTTAGTATCTTACAGATGAAGTTTCCTCCCCAATATTTTACAGTTATCCACTGCTTATGGTGAGAACAGCCACTCAAGTATTCATTCATTGGTAGAAAATCCACTTCATTATTCTCACTGACCTCCTTTATCATTTTTGTTTTGTTGTAACAAAAATCTATTCAGTAGCATGGCCATCCTGTTATCCAGCCTATCAAAGTTTCTCACATTATTTATTGTAAATTCATAATGAAGAGTTTTTTGAGTCCATTTCTGTGTTAGTTCTACTTTGGTTGTGATAAAACATCACGGTGAGAGCAACTTATAGTGGAAAAAGTTTATTTTGTCTCACATTTTCAGTGGAATGTATATCTATGATGGCGAAGCAGAGAAATTGCAGCATACATCACACATGTTGGCAGAGACATGAACCTAAGCACTCAAATTTTGAACTCCAAGCAACAAGTGGAAGTAGCTAGGGGATTATATTGCTGAACTCCTGCCTGCAAGGACATACTTCATCATCAAGGGCATATGTTAGTATTCAGGCATCTATACAGGCCTGTCCTTGGGGTTCTGATAGGATACGTCCTCAACTGCAGCCACTAAGAGCAACCCTGTGGACATTAACTAGGTTCCCTTTTAAAAGGACACTTCCCACCTCCCATCTTTCTATCTTTTTCTCCCTGTCTCTTTCTCTCTCTCTCTTTCTTCTTTCCTATCTTCTACTGCTCCTGTCCCCTTTCTATCATCCCTGTCATTAATAAAGACCCCTCTGCTTGAACCCTGTTGCATGGTGTCTGTCTTTTTCCTACTACTTTTCTTAAATTACAACACTATACCTCCTAAACTGCTCCAAATAGCATCAACAACTTGGGACCAAGTACTCAAACATGAGAGTTTACATGGGGCTTTGTGATACAAACCACCACAGTTTCCCAATATATTAATTATTTTATATTAAACATCTTCACTTTACCTAATTATTTATAGCTCTAAAATATAACTATTTAATAAATTCATAAAATTCTAGGCTGCCTTAAAATAAAATAAAGTCTGTCTGTCATCTAGCTTTCCCTTTAGAGGAGGAAGGACATCTTTGACTGGATGATTTGAGGAGAAGTTATATAGAACTCGTGTTGATTTTGATGCTAGGTAAGCAATGCTGGTTGTGGGAGTACACCCTGGCTAAAGTAATGAGGACTTTACTTTGGTATGAAAATCACTCTTACTATGAGAAAGAGGAATAGAGCTTAGTGTATCAATGAGTAATGGAATATGATCCACTAATCTGGTATTGATTATGAGAAGAAAAGCCAAATGTCAACGTTAATGGATAGTAGACTAACTGCAATGGAAAAGTAAAGATGTTGGTTTTTGACAAAAACATGCTTATCACAATACCTCAAACAAACAGTATGTTATGATTTTTAACTTATGGTAGACCAACACACAATTCTGCACTCTAAAATAATATAAAAACCAATACATACTTGGTTGAAACTGAACTTTGAATTTTGATCTTTTTCAAACTGCATGTGAGCCATAAGAACAACACAGAAAAGATTAAGGCTCTACAATGTACTATCCTGCCCAGATTATAATCCAACCATTTCCAATTTATGATGATCTTAATTGAGAAGTATGACCTTGTCATTACTGGAAAATTATCTACCTAAAAGCTTAATGAAAGTATTTTGCTAGAATTTGTTTCTTGTTTTGTTACATTAGCTCTGTTTTATAAATTAAGTTAATATAAATTCAATCATGTACAGTCAAAAGAGAGAAAATAGTTTGCTGAGTAAATAGATTTTGTAATCTTTCAAAAGAAGTACAAATGCTGAAAAATGTAGTTCAATTACTAAGAAAAGTAATTTGTCAACTTGAGATCCCTTATATCAAAGTCATACGAATGTAAGAAATAGTATATCCCCAAGTCACTTCAACTATGATAGAACAGTACTAAATTAGACTTCAACCTACAACCTTCCAAAATTCATGCTCACACATTCTCACTCTTAATGCACAGTGAAAAAAGCAAAAAAAAAAAAAAAAACCCACCAATTTGCATAAACATGATCTGTGCTATGTCTTTCAACATTTGTTTTTTATTTTAGTGTAGGAAGCATTGCTTCAGTTTTCTAAACTGATTACATTTCACACTTCTTTCATTGTCCATCCGCACATTTTTAGTCTAACAGACTTTAAGACTCAGTTACATTTGGCACAGGCTGTTCAGATAATGGTTCAAAAAGATTGAATGAGTTCATATTATAACTAATTAATATGTCAGTTGTAGCTAATTACTAGGAAACACACACAAAATGGAAATTGCTCTTTTTGCTGTTTAATTTTTCCCTTTTTCTGTTTCTCATACTCACTGCTGTAGTCTACAGGTTCTGTGATGACAAGCGAAGCCTTTATAACTCTGGGTTCTTAAGTGTTTGCTTTGGAACTAACACATATAGAAAAAAATCTGTATCTTCCTTGAGAAGATTGTGAATGGAAGCCTATACCTCTTTAATCTTGGTTTTCACTATTCATAGGAGCAGGTGTTCTCCATAGCACGCTATCATAATAATGGATCACATTGCTATGAACACAAAAAAATCATTTTGTTTTGATTTTTCAATCTCTTCTTTAATGCATCATTCACAACTTAGATGTGTCTAGCAGATGCTTCTTACACACATACACACACACACACACACATATATATGCACATGATCACTATTATTAACTTATTTTCATGTATATGTATATGAAAATAAGTTATTAAGAGTTATCATGACTTTGTAATAGTTACTTCCTCTATGTTTATTAGTACTAGGTATGTAATAAGTAAATTACACCATATATGTCATTCAATGTTATCACTATGAGTTTTCTGGAAGAAATGAACTACTATAATTTTTTAAAAAGGCAAATTGAGAGCAAGAAGGGAAACATAAAGTATATGGCTAAGTGTAAATTTGAACAAATTCTTAACATGATTAAAAGTTCATGCAATTTTCTTTGAGTAATGTTTCCCAGGTTTTTTTAAAAATGTCTGAATAAAGATCTACTTAACATTAAAGAAAACAACACATTTTACTATATATTCCACATTTTCCAATGAAATGGTCATAATGGGTTAATAAAATGAGAACAATACAAATGTTATAGCAATGGGAGTGCTGCAATGATTGGAGTAATATTGAAAGCATGGTGAACATGGTCCTGATAGATGTAGAAGGTTTTGGAAGAAAGTATTCTGTCTTGAAGGATGTGATGAGGAAATAATCCATGCCAGTAATTACTAGTTAGTAGTAATGGGATGAACATATGGCTAGGGACAATATGTTTGAAGCTGCCAGCTCTAACAAATGAATATTGGTGGCTTGAGGAAACTTTAGATCAGCCCTGAATTATAATGATAATTTCTCTTAGACAGTGAGTTAAAACCTAAATAAATATAGGTTTCAGAATGACTGTAGCATTATGGGAATAAATCAATTCTGTCTTTATTTGGATATGGACACTTAGAAGGCCAAATGTAGAGTAGACCATATTCATTGCCTGTATTTTCAACATTCTCCTGATTCGTCCACGTAATTTTTAATGATTTAATGATCTAAGAGGATATAAATAAGTTGATCTAGTAATTACTGGACTCAGTGGATTAATTCTTTCACCATTGTAAATACACTTGAAGTATGAGATGGAAAAAATAATAAATGCTAGTAATACTAAGGAGAAGCAAAAATAGTCCTTTTTTTCTAAACAATTTTCCTGGAATCTCAAGTTAACATGAGGATTATGCAACTCATATAAACAGAATTTCTGGTTAATGTCTCAAATACTGTTTCCCTTCAACTTATTCTGTTCTTTATAAGGTTTCTCTAAATCAAAAATAATCAGACTTGATGACATTCTCCAACATTTCTTTTAAGGTGTGCATACATTTCTTCTCATGTTTTATTTCTAGTGATAAAACTGTCTTTTAACATACATCAGCAACTATTTCATTGTGAGTTTTGGCCACATGTATATCTTTTATATTAAAGTTAGGCAGTGTGACACAGGTCACATTTCAACTTCTTGCTTTCCATACAACTTTACTTCCCTCTGTGAATAATTTCACATGTTCACTCCCTGGCAATTCTTTTATAAAGCAGCATTGAATGAGGAAGGAAATGGTAATGTGCAGCTAATCATATTCTCCTCCGTGTAGATCAAGCTTCTTATGCATTAAAATAAAAAGAAATTATAAGACTTCATTTGACAATTTTGCATGCTGTAGAGTATGCAAATTCTTCTTACACCAAGAACTAATTTGTTCTATTTTTAGCTAACCACCCCTCCCCAGTAGTGACCAAACCTTCCCAAGGAGTTTGAACATTTGTGCTATGCCCAGCCTGTGAAGCATGAGTAATCTGTTTACTAATCAGTAATGCATGTGGTTTTAAATGACTAAAATGACCTGTAAAATTCTATCCGAGTCGGAGAAAGTGTTTTTTACTGGTCATATTATCTAGCTTATCATTATTATTCATTGCCTTTAATGCCAAAACTTCGTAATACAATATAAAATTTGGACGTCCATTCAAAGTTGTTTCCAAAGTGTCAGTCTTTACTTTCACCTGATTCTGAGGTGTCCCTAGAGGATGCACTTAATGCAACAACATCCACATATTTCAAGCTAACCCCACTATACTCACTCATGGTGATTGAAATTTTATTCCTTCCACTCTGAAGATTTTATCACCTGCTCCCTTTCATTCCAGTAGCAAACAGACTTTGTAAATGCTGTATTATGCAGTTTTTATTTTTTTAAAATTACAATGTAATGAAATCATTTGGTACTTGTACATTTTTGCTTTTCAGTTCCTTCTGTGTAAGCCACCCTCTTTAAACTTATACAATTCACAGCTTCGTCTTTAAAGACAGATCAATTCCTAAATACATGAAAACATTTCTTTTTTCAATTTGTAAAGCATGGCCTGTATGCTTATTAACTTAATACTAACCACTTGGTATTGGATAACTAAGTGTGGACCATTCCTTATGATCCATTCTTTTGGAGTTTGTCTCATATTTTCAGTTTATATTTATATATTATATAGAAGTTATGTGTTAATCTTGTTTCACATCACATCTCTAATTCACCACTGAATTTTTTATTCCATGATTCATAAGAGTAATTCAACTGCTTAATACAAAGCAATAACAAACCACCATGTATTCAGTCAAAGTAAGTAGAAGGCATTCTCCTCTAAGGTATAGACAGACAGGTCTCATGTTCCTATGTTCATCCTTCCCACCAGACTTGAAGGGTTTTATTAGCAAACAGAAAAATGATTGTTTTTCATTTAAGTTTTCTATGCAATATATTTGTTCATATTTTCTCAATTTCTCTGAGATTCTACTCCTACCCACATCAAGACCCACGTAACTTCCAGTTCTCTCTATATATATATCTCTCTGTCTCTCTGTCTCTGTCTCTGTCTCTGTTTCTCTCTCTCTCTCTCTCTCTCTCTCTCTCTCTCTCTCTCTCTCGGTACATACAAACAAAAGATAATTTAAAAAAGCCAATAAGGCTAAAAATACCAGAAAAAAAACAAGAAGCAAATAAAAACACAGAGCCTTTTGTTTTAATTCCATACAAACTTCCCTGGAATATTGTTGATAGAAGCAGTGAAGAAAACTGATTTTCCTTTCATAGCAGATTCCAACTAATTTTATACCATATGACTTTATTTTTTAGTACAGACAAATATTTAATATCTTATTCCAATTACTTCATTACCTCTCCAAATTTATGTTCTCTTATATTTAAATTTAATGAATAGACTTAGAGTAGCCTGTGTAGTCATGCCTGTTAAGACAATTCAATGAAGCATGGGGATTTGTACCTCTGAAGAAAACTGAATCACCAATCTCAGTGACCATGAATTGGCAAAATAGTATCCAGTAAGTATGAGCATCTTCAAATCCTCACCCTTATCTATGTTGTAATTTTGGACAGCTAGATCTTATGCATGTCCTGTTATGTGTTACATATTCTGTGAGATAATGCTTTTCTGCAAGTTTCCTCTGCCTCTGGCTCTTTTAGCCTTTCTGCCTTTTTTTTTCCCAAGAAGATTCCAGAGTCATGGGGTGAGGGGATTTTGTTTAAGTATCCCATTTAAAGCAAAATTGTCAACAGTCTCATATTCTCTATAAACTGACCATCTGTTATTGTCTCTATTAATTATCAACAACTGAAAATTAAAAGCTCTTTTAAATTTGGAACACATTATTTTATCTCCTTTGCAGCATAATAGTCAATTCTTTCTTCAGGATTATGAAATCAATTGTCATGAGTTTTGAGCCTAGTTAGCAACACCAAGGATGGGTTGTTAAGTGCATGTTTTCCCTGCTGTTCTGGTCCCGCTGCCCCGCTATCACACCAGCCCCCAATAACACTCAGAGACTCTGTATTTGATACAATCCTGTTGGCCAGTTACTATTATTGTTTATGGGCTACCTCTGTCTTAATTATTAACCTATTTCTACTTATCTAAGTATTTTCCCGTGGTCATCTTATCTGAGCGTGACAGACAGGCATCATGCTTCCTCTAGCTCTACAAGCTGACTCCTCCTTACTACTTTCTCTTTCCTCCTCCTAGTCTCCTAGCCCGCCTTTCTTGCTTTGCCATTGGCCACAGTGATTTATTAATTAACCAGTATGAGAAACATATTTAAAGAATAACATCTCCCATCATCTTACAGAATAACATCTCCCATCAATGGGTCCCAAGTTAAGTCCAAAAGGCAAATGTTTGGAAACCCCAATAACAATAATAGCACTATTGTACCAGTGAGAATATCTTCAAAGCAGCAGTAATTGCTGTATATCAGTATTTTCCTCTGCATAAGACCACTGATTACTATTCTCTCCCATCAGTGAGCATAGAACTTTCAGCAATATCAAAAATTGTCAGAACCTTCAATTCTGTACCAGGTTTATTTATCTGTGCTCCATATCACACAATTGTGGTATTTTCAGAAGTACAGCCATCACATTGAGTTCATGTGGGTACTCAGAGAAAGGACAACAGTCTATAAAGTCTCAGAGGTCTAGGATACCCCACTGACAACTTGAAAAACAGGGTAATAATAGCCTGTTCTATAATTATTCTTTTATTGATAATTGATGATGTCTAGAGAAAGAGATTGACCACCTGTTATAGTATAACATCATTGAAATTTCTTTTATATGTGCATATGTATATATTCTAGGAAGTATCTTCAGTATAATTATTCATATGTCTTTAAATGTCTTTATTTACCTATTCCTGCCTATACTTTCTCTTCTCTCTTTAATACTTCGCCCATTTAATCTTTGTATTACCATATTAAGCATTTTTGGGTTAATTTACCTTTGTTTTATTCCTCTTCCTGATTAATATCATTATGGCCACATACTACTTGCCTGAACTTTATGAAACTACAGTTCAACACCAGTATTTTAAAAATTCAAGGAAAGCATCCACATGTGAAACAGAACATGTTTGTGTGCAATCTCCATCAAAATTGAAATGCAGTTCACAGAAATTGAAAAGCTGATATCAAAATTGAAATAGAAACATGACTGAGATAGCTAAAATATACTTTAGTAGTAAAAATCTGTGGATGGCAATTCTGAGTTTTCAACTTGACATGCCAGGGAAGGGATGAAGACAATCATAAAATATTCTGATTCATACTGGCTCATGGCCATATCCGCTGAGTGTTTTACAGATAAATGGATTATGGATTATTCCAGTGATGACAATGGCACCTTAGAAAGGTGTCCCTACATTGTTTAAGGCAACAGGCTGTGAAGAGCAACAAGCAATCCACTAAGTATCGCTCCTCTATATTCTCATCTTCAGTTCCTTAATCCAGGTTCCCATCTTGAGTTCCCTCAGTAATAGACTGTGACTTGTAGACCAAATCTAATAAACATTTCCTAATTTCTTTTGTGCAGTGTTGTATTTAAGAAAATGCAAATGAATGAGTGAATGAATGAAGCAGAGATAAGGACAGTTAGCATCTTCAAAAATATAAACAAACAAACAATGCTTAACAGCATGGATAGGACATAAAAAGAATGAAATTACATCCTCATCTGTTAAGTTGTACAAAACTAAACACCACATAAATGAAGAACGTAATCTAAGATCTCATATATTGAATCTCCTCTAAACATAAAGGCACATGAAAGGATTTTGTGTACAGGACAACATTGGCCAAGAATTAAGACAAACAATTGATGAATAGGATCTCGGGGAAATCAAAAGCTTCTGTACAGCACAGAAAACCATCATAAATTAAGAGGTAACTTATAGAATTAGAAATGATCCTTACCTCCTACATATATGACAGAATGTTGATGTGTAGAATATACAAATAATTAGAAATACCTGAGGATTAATTAAATTAACCCATTTAAAATGAGGTAAGAAACTGACACAGAGTCATCAATGGCAGAAATAAAAGTGGTGGATAATGCTTCTCTAAAATGTTTAAAAGATTTTATTTTTTATTTATAAAATAACAATATCATTCCCACATTGCACTTTCTCCTGCCAACTGTTTCAATGTACCCCACTTGCACTCTTTCAAATTCATGAAGTGTATCTGTGTATCCTCTCTCTCTCTCTCTCTCTCTCTCTCTCTCTCTCTCTCTCTCTCTCTCTCTCTCTCTCTCTCTCTCTCTCGGTGTGTGTGTGTGTGTGTGTGTGTGTGTGTTTGGATGAATGGATAATTGGATTTACCCTGTAAAAGACTTTTTTCCCCATTCTTAATATTCCTGAATTGCCTCTAGTTTAATTTTACTTACGTTTTCTAGTTGTGATCTCATGAGCTTTTTTCCTTCTTTATAAGCATATTAGTTGATACCGTCATTGTTCAGGTTATATTTTTATAGCCAGAGAGATATTCTTTAATGTTCAGAATCCTTCAACATCATCAAATGCAAATTAAAATTTTTGAGTTTTTGGCCTGTAATCAAGATGTTTACAATTTAAAACAGTTACAATCTATGTTCGTGTAAATATGAGGAAAAAGAAGGGCCAGCTTGGACAGTTGTGATGGAAATCAGTGTGAAAGTGTCAAAAACAGAAGTAGATATTTTATGTGATCCAGCTGTACAACTCCTGACATATTCCCAGAAGTTTCTGAATCCTTTTATAGATATACTTGATTATCTATGTTCATTGTTGTTCTATGCACAATATCCAGGACTTTCTCTTCTTATTATTCCTGAACTATTCTTTACTAGGTTTCTGTTGGCTCACCCTACTTCCCGTTCTTCTTAGAATTTCTGGGTAATTTAATTCCATGATCCATCTCAGACTTCCCAAAAAGCTGTCCCCACATGCTCAGGATAAATTAAATGTGGTTTTATAGCACTCTGCCTTTGCCTCTGTTTTAGTATCACATTATGATGAAATGATGGTTTTCAAGATTCCTCTTTCTTGTGATATGATTATGCTGTGAATAATACTTTTCCATGGTTGTGTTTGATAGATGTCTACTATACTGACCTGTGGTAAACTGAACTAGAAACCTTACCTATATTACTTCAGTTGATTGTCATATATTTTAGATTTTTATTTGCATTATTACATGGTGATAAATACATCACACTGTTAACTATTAAACATGTTAGTGCAAGTATAAAACTGGGTGATGACAGAAGTCTAGAAATAAGAGCAATAAATACTATTTAATGAGATAATTCTGAAAATAGTCTTTAGATTTTGCTCATTCCTCATAAATGTCAGAATTCTGTGGTTAATCTTGCCCTTTGGGAATATACACACAAACCACCACAAATATGATACATTCTATAGCAGTGTCTGCCTATTCCTTGGAAGCATTTTAAAATTCACTCAACAGGGTTACAAGAATTTTATGTTTTTATATTTTAGATCTCTAAAGGAACATTTACTTGATATATATATATATATATATATATTCTGTTTAAAGTTTTTTTCTATTAATCAATATGTATTTTATGACCACTTTCAAATATAACCTTTATAATGTGCCTGATTACCACAACATTGGAAGTAATTTATGTTTATTTAATTTCATGGAGGTCTTTGCAAATATTTAGCTCATGGAAATTAAGATAAGATGCAATTTATTGATTTTCAATTGTTAATTTAGAGCAATACAATTTATTGCTTGTCTTGGTCTCCCTCATTGTACCTCCATCAACACTTTCTAATTGGATGTTACAGGCATTTCAAGAACAAGCAAATCTGTATGCACATTTTTGCTTACACATTCCCATGCTCACTCACACACATAACATTAAAGCTGCAGAAATTTTTGCTGAATTTCTAATGTTCCTATTTGAAAGAGTACTAAGATAATTTAAGTCCATTATAGTTCTCAATTAACAATAATATGATAGGAAATGGATGTGAAGAGAAATTTTGAGTAAAAACAAGATGTGGTCAATAATTATTATACTAATCACATTAATAGAAATGGAAACAATGAAATATTAATTTTCAGCTATTACACAAGCAAATTGAGAAATACTTATTGCTCAGGCATAGCAAAGAAATAATTAATATATTACTTAGTCCTCCTTAATGGCATTTGGATGTAAGAGAGTAGTCATCATTCTAAGAAATATTCATAGATTTTAACTGTAGTTATAATTCTACATAATCTATACAAGTATATTAGACAGAGATCTGGTTATGGAATTATAAACAACTGCTTTGTTGTATTTGATTGTTCATTTGTTTGTTATTTATTTTTCTCTCATTCAATATATCCTGAACTCAGCCCCCCGCCTCCCCCATCTCTGTTTCTCTTCTGCACCTCCTTCCTCTCCCAGGTCTTCTTCTCTGTTTCCCTTTAGAAAAGAGGAGATATCCCAGGGATATCAAGGCTGGATGGCATAACCCTGAAGGAGGTAAGGGGTTCCAAGATATGGCAAAAGAGCCAGAGACAGTACCCAACTCCCAATATTAGGTATCCCACAAAAACAATATGCTACAAAAACTAACATATACTTAGAAGAAATAGTTCAAATTTATAATTGTCACTTCAGTCTATATAAGCCCCTATGAACTGTGCTTAGTTGATTCTGTAGGCTCGTTTTTGTGGTGTTCCCAAACCTTTTGGCTCCTACAATCCTTCCTCCCCCTCTTCCTTGGGGTTCCTTGAACTCTGTCTAATGTTTGGCCATGGAGCTCTTTATCTGCAAAGTTGTCCATTAAAGCATATAATATCAAAACCTTGTTAGTAACATTAGGATTCAGTTATATAGAAAGGATTAGATTAATTGCATCACATATACATTACAGGAAACAATGCTCAAAATTGGAAACATTGAAAATATTTATTTACATAGAATCCTGAAAACAAAATCCTTAAAGTCAAAGGATATGGATAGTTCATCCAAGTTCTTGTAGAAGACAATTATAAATAAAAGAGTTTATTAATCACAATCTCACAATAACTATTTTAATGTGTTTCCTGAAATGTCAATGACTTAGTTATCTATAAGTTATAATTAATTAAATATTAATAAAATAAACCTAGCACTTTATAAAGTGAGGATATCAAATTGATTTTAAGTATTTCTATTGTTTTATAAATATTTTATCATGAACTCAATATACTATTTCCCAGATGGTTAAGCATTTACAGTGCCTCAGGGTCACCTAAACATCAATTTTCATTTTATCACATCAAAAAGGTAAATACAGAAATAGAATGATGATCTGAGTGAATACTGTTCACAGAATATTCCACAGAAACTATAGTTTCTCTTTTAGTAATAAAATCTCTGCTAAGAATTTGTTGGGTTGTGATTGGCTCCTTTTTTCCTAGCAGATGAGCATAGAAAGCAAATGTAACATAATTTTACTAATCAACTTCCCCATGGGCATCCTGTAGAATCTCCTATGTGTTGAGAACTATGTCACAGCCATTGGCCTGTAAAAAGTTGTGTAAGACTTGATAATGCTTACCTGAGTGAGGGAATACCCTAATCAATGTAAAGTAAGATATTGAGTCCAAAGTTCCATGCTTATACCACTCTGTAAGTAAAAAGTGATTAAAATATGATGAGATCTATATCTTTCCATTCCAACCAAAAACTTCGCAAATCACACTAGTGCTTCATAAACACCTACCTTACATCATATTGACATTAGCATTGTACATTCAGATTACACATACATAGCAACAAAATCAATACATTTAGCTTATTATATACCATCTAAGCATTGCTACATGCCTATTATGTTTCTAAAGCATACTTTTATGTCCTAGGATATTTCAAAGTATGCATTTTGTCTTAGCCAAAATATTAGAAGCAGAGAAAATCATAAAGGATAAACATTGTTATTTATAAATAAATGGACCAGATTAAGTCATGTACAAAGAGTAGGCAACGCATCACTTCACGTGTGTCTTTGAAAGTACCTATGAAAGCAATCCAACAGCCTTTCCAATCATGTAGTGAGTAAAGCAAATAATTATCATCATAAATAATGGACATATATATATATATATGTATATATATATATATATATATATATATATATAGAGAGAGAGAGAGAGAGATACATGCATCTCTCCATCCACCCATCCATTCATCCATCTATCCATTCAACTATCTATTCCATTCCATTTTATCTCTCCCTGCATAACCCAACTAATATAATTGATAATACTGTGACATCCGTTTTCCTGCTAAAGAAATCTAAAATGAAAGGCTGTAATATTTTGGCATGTTGATTTGTTACTAGATTTTGTGTTTCATACTAATGTACAATATATTCTCTAATTATCAATCATTTTTAAATTGGTACATGAACATGCTTTAAAGTTATTTTATTTAATCCCAAAGATATGTACTGATAAGTAACCTCTGATAAAGCTCTGATAAGTAACCATGAGTATGTTTTGTATTGATAAGATACACATAAGACAGATTTAGTTACCAAAAACAAAAATGAAAGGCAGTGATCTAGTGTCCTTCCAGAATTCAACATACAGAGACTTACAGGACTTATATTTGTTTTGTTTCTTGTTTTTTATATTTAAAGAAATAGAATATTGTGGTGTTAACAAATATTTATTTAGGTTAAAAAGACAAGCAGGGTGACTATTTATACAATGAAATTTTGTAGTTAAACTATCATATCTTAGGTCTAGAATTCTTTGTGATGGCTGGGAACTTTTAGTTTACTAAGGTTGTATAAGCTGTTATTTGTGTTTTGAAAATTTAGTGCAATGGAGTTTGATCATGTTCACTTTTCCTAAACTCTTCCAAGATCAACTCTTGGAAAAAAAATATATATATATGTATATATATATATATATTAAATATATATTCTCATTTAAATACCAATTGATTAATTTTACAGCTACTGTTGTAATATAAATATATGAATTTGCTGATAAATATGAACTAAGAACTTTCTTCAATACCATATACTTTACCCATTCTACATTTTAATCTTGCTATGTGATTATTGCTGCATTGACATTTGATTTAAAGTTTCAAAACACATCACAGATGACATAAAGATGACTACCTCTCTTGTTTGCTTTTTCACATTTGTCATGTCTATAATGTAAAGACGCAGCTCATTCTCACATGGTTGATTTCATTAGATGATTGATTGGACTCAGGTGGTCCCACTCTTTCTTTGTCTAAGTTTTCACACATATCTTTGATAAATTACTTCAAAATTTTGCCAAAACCTCTTTGGATTAACAATTTTAAATTTATAGTATCCATACTCACTCTGCTATTCAAAGCTGGAAATCATTTGCTTGCCCTTACTCTTTACATATAACTTTATTTTTAGCATGTCATGTAAATTATTACATGTATGTATAGGTAAAAACACATTTTTAGGGATTAAATCTCTAATATTTTAAGAAATCAATGTTCTCCTTCTGCCTTTCACACTGAAATAATTATTGATTTTTCAGGAATAAAATGCTATCTAGAAATAATAGCTAGATATACATGACAGATAGAGAGATGGATGATAGATATCAATAGAAACTGTATTATGGCCTTTTGCTTTATAAATTATCAATACTATGGCATTCTATTAAAAAACTCCTCTTGGGTGTATGTGTGTGTGTGTGTATGTGTGTGTGTGTGTATGTATGTATGTATGTATGTATGTCTGTATATGCTTATTAATTTCAAATATTATGAGTTTATTGATTAGTACTTTTGTGTGGAAAGGAAATACTGTGTTTTAGGCATAATTAGTATATTTACACTTGTAAGGTTCTTCATAGATATCTTTGTCCCTTTCATTATTATTTACCTATTATCCCATATTTTTATCTGAAGGGCCATAATGGGTCAAGATTAACTTTATTAAGTAAATTGTAATAATAAATGTGAAAGTCTTATTTTATCTAATCTTTGATAATAATTTCACACATGAATACAATGCATTTTGATAAAATTCATTCCTCACTATCCTTTCAGTAATCCTGCCATCTCAAATGCTGCCCCCCCAGTTATACTCCTTTGTTAAAAAGAATTATCCTATGGAATCCATTCAGCACCTCGCCTGTATTTGTAGAATTATAGAGGCCTCTTACCAATCTTCACAGCCCAGCAGCTATCAGCTACCAATCACTCCTCAGGTATGGATGGCTCAGTCTCTCCAAAGTTCCTTTTCCATCCATGTCGAAATGTTGGTTGGTGTGACTAAGTAAGGACTTGTGCCCCAACCACAGATATTCTGTCATCATAGTTCTTAGGACCCTATCATGTCCATAGGAAACCATCTCACAGCAGTCCATTCAACTACATTATGCCCCTCTCCTGTGATAATCCCTGAACCTTATCATGAGGGAACATGATATTTTTGGGTCTGTACAGGCTTTCTTTCATATTTTTTCAACCAAAGGTGTAAAAATATAATTCTATGTCATTTTTATCACATAAAAATTATTGCGAGAGAATGCAGTAAAGGATAAATTGGATTGCCATCCTTGTTCTCCCATCCTTGTTCCCTTGACTCTTTCTAGTCCTGAATTACAAGAAGATGTAGGATTATCTATATACACCTTTTTTTTTAGGATCTTGTTTCATTTGTATTTGAAAATATAAGATTCCTAAATTTTCATAGTAAAACAGAGCAGGTGGTGGCATCTAAAGTGACAATTTTCTGAGTTTCTCTCTCAAAAGGTTCAAAATGTAGCACTAAATTTTATCTTTACAGTTTCTTTAGTCTGTCCAGCATCAATCTTGTATTGGATGCTTCTCTGTCACCAGCTAAAATGATTCTTATAACTCTCCCAAGGTAACAAAGGAAGGGCTCAGTTTGAGAAATGCCCCTGATTTCAGGTTCAGAGATTAGCTCCACAATAAATTTTGTTGACTGAAATACATGGTCTAGTCATTTAAACTAATATTGAACATAAAAAGAAAATGATCAACTGTTTATTACCAGGCCTTCCCCTAGGAACCCTGCCCCAAATTAGTCCGTTTTTTTTGTCTTCATTGTAACCTAAGAACACACCACATGTACTAGGTGGTAAACAGGATAACCTTCCTGCTGCTAGGGAAAGTTGGCACAGGTTCAGAACATCAAACTTTTGAAGCCACTTATGTACTGCACATTTTATCATGGCCTGTGGAGAGTCCCTGCAGCCCTCAGTCTGATTCCAGTCACTGAAACAAACCATCCCTTGATGAGATTGTTTCCATAGGAATTGATTTATAGGTTGCAGTTTTGAACAAGCATCTGTTGACTCTTATGCTGCTTCTCCACTCCATTCAGTTCTGTGGTCTTAAAAGTGGAAGACCACAAAATAAGGAGAGAGGGGGTATAGTAGAACCTTATTGTGTTTTCAACTACATCCCTGAAATTCTCATGGCTGATGTCTGGGAAAACACAAATTATAGCCAGGTAAACAAACATTATTTCAATCAACTAGAAAGGATGAGATAAGCTGTATGCTGTGGTGTGAAAGGTTAAAATTAGACTAAGTAACTTTTCTGAGATAAGATGCCCTTCTTCACATCCTCTGTACTTTTAAGAACAACCTCTTCCCACTCTCATCAGTGCCTCACTAACAGAGCAAGGTATGAACTTCACTCTGTTTTCATATTATTTTAAAGAATCAAAAATGAATTAGTCTGTATAATTATACTTGTATGTATAAAATTTTCAGGACTGACCATACACTGAAGTAATATTTAACAGTGTTTGCAGGTCATAATTATATATTTGAGTATATATAGTATATATATATGTATATATATATCATATATATGAGCATATATATATATATATAGTGTGTGTGTGTGTGTGTGTGTGTGTGTGTGTGTGTGTGTGTGTTTGAAAAATTAGTGGGACTATGAAAGAAACCATGAATTTGAAAGGGAGCAAGAAGATGTTTGGGGGGGCAAAAGGTAAGGGTAAAACTTTGTATTTACATTATAATCTCAAAATTTTAATAACTATATATTAAGAACTTAATTGGGACACCATGTAAAGAAAAGCCTTTATTTCTATTGGGAGTCACAAGGAAAAGAATAAGCAAAGCCTGGGAGCACATTTGTTCATTATTCTGACACCTTCTCCCACTGTTTCCCCCCAACACTTTAAATGTTGGTGATTTCCAAATTTTAATTGACTTCCTACATATTTCTTGGTAGCAACAAAGCACCTCAACGTGCCCTGCTTTCACAATAAGTAGTCCTTCTATTGCATCCCTTCCGTCTCTATTTCTGTTTGTTTCTTTTAACATGTCAACCTCCAGATGAACTGAAATGGCTCCACTATTCACATACTCCCGTGAAATAAAGACAACCAAACATAAGTGGTTGGTTCTAAACATTCTCTCTGCCGCAATTTAAAAGAAATACCACTTTCCTACAAGTGACCTTTCTTAATGTAGCAAAAGACCAAATAAAAAGAGACTGCTACAAGTTAAGTAACCTTTGTCAGACATTTACCATGATTTAGCAATAATTGCATAGATATTTTTACCGAATTTTCATGAAGATGTTTTTTTTTTCCTTTATTTTTTGAAACAACTACTTTCCAGATATTGAAGAACACACACATGAGGGCGAGGGTTGCTGTACTCATCCATATTCACATCAGGGCAAAATTTCCAACTGTGCTTTATACCCAGGTATCTTGCATATTAGCAAACCTGAAGCCTGTTCACACCCAAGCTTTTAAGCCTGACTGATCTTTCTTGCTGGAAAGCCCAAAAAGGGGCCTCTGGTAGTTTTAACAAATATGTATTCAAAGGAATGCTAGTCTTTTGGTGTTTACAATGACTGAGAATGCTGTGTAAGTGTTAATATCCCTGCCAGGAGACCCTTGGACTAGCCATTCAATTGATGAGAACACCTACACTTATTTACTATGATGCTTCAAGTGAGATGCAGGGTGATATTGGTGGGTGAGTGTGGGTGACTTCCTGCTGGGAGAAAGCACCAAAACTGCCTCAGCTGCTCACATCATTTTTGGAAACAGCCAATCAGGCCTGAAATCCCTGTTATCATAAGCTGTGTACATTACAAATTGTTGTAATTTATTCAGGAGTCAGAAGGGGTGAGAAGTTCATGCTTGGCTTAGTTCTTCTGACACCAGCAAGAGGTAGGGAAGGCACTGCAGTCCTATTCATCTTCACAAATATGATGCTGACCTCCAAGAGGAAGCTCCATCTAATATAAACCCTACACGCCCTGAGTACTTGGGGTAAGGCGTGAAAGGACATCTCTCAAGCTAAACCGCTGGACTTCCTCTATACTACAGGATCGCTGATGAATGAGCCAGCAGTTGAATGCTTAGCAGGCTGTGACGACTTTGCTCGGAAATATGAAAATTTATTATCAGCTTGCCACATCAGCGCTTGCCCTAGCTGTGTCTGCTCTTTCCATTTTGATGTATACTCCCACTCCCTGTAACAGCCAGCCCCTGCATCTGCCCCTACTCCCCCTCCCCCCTCCGCAGAGAACTGCTGGTCTAAACTGTCACAGTCCTGGCCATCAATTTTCAAGAACACGGGATTTTTTTGTTTTGTTTTGTTTTGTTTGTGTGTTGAAATGATCCTTATTAACCTTACTGCCTCCTGTGTGACCTTGTCTACGGGACAAAACGGGTATTAGTGCTGCCCCAAAAGTATGTACGCTGGGGTGTGGGAGAAGGAGGCAAAAAGGGGAAAGGAGTACAGGGAGAGTCAGAGAGCAGAGGAAGGAGGAGAGACTGCGAGAGCCAAGCATCAGGCCGACAAGAGCTGCCAGCCAATCAGAGGCGCGCTCGGGAGCTGCAGAGACCCAGCCTGGGAGCCTGGGGCTGGAGGTGCGCTGAGCCCGAGCCTGGGCTCTCCCGAGGACTGCGAGCTGCCGTGCCCAGAGCTCTGAGAAAGTCCCCCCTTCTGCTTCTCATAAATTAAGTTCCTTTCCACCAGTTAGGGCAAGTCAGCCAAGGTAAGGCTTCAATACATCACACTTTACTCTGTCGTGACATTAATATTTTTATACAATGGGTCTGCTTTCCCAGTTCGGAGTAGAACAGTATTGGTGAAACCTTCCTCCTGGATGCTTTTCACAGGGTGCTGTGCTAACGGGAAAGTTGCAGCCAGCAGCCTTACCGCTTGTATAAATGTGTATTTCTTATGCCGGAATGCTGCCCCAGAGTCTCTGGAATGTGAAGCTTCTAACACAGCCGGTTTTGTGTGTGGATGTTGGTCTGTGGATGTGCTGTTATCTGTCCTGCCCCTGAAGAAGTTGGAAGGGGACTCTGCCAGGCACATTTGAATACTGAGGACATGCCACTTAATGGCATTTTATGTGTGTCTATAAAAGTGGAAACAGCATGATCAGAATCCAACAGGGATGTTGCAATAAGATTTTCCATAGTGCTTTTTAATTATTGTCTTTCCAGTATCTTGTAAAATTACGTGGCATCTCTGCACTGAAACTGCTTTAATATCAGCCTTTTTGTTTGTTTGGCTTATTTTTTATTTTTGAGAATTTGTTTGCATTTTTTACGACATTCTTTTTTTTTCCCCCTTTTGAAAATGGCTTTCATGGGTGTTTACAGAAGCCTAAGGTGAAACTTTTATGCTATATAAGAAGGCACAGTAATGATTCAGGAGAGAAGCCCGCCGGCTCCTGTGAGCACTAGCTAGTTGATTCGGTTTCAGCCTATGTTTCTTAACTCTCGTGCATTGCCTTAACTTCCTAATCTTCCTTTGTTCTGAGTGTAGAAATCCTCTAATTTTGCCTTTGTTTCCACAACTAAAAATCAAGGTAAATCACGTCCATACTTGTATGTGAGTGTGCTGTGCATGTAGATGCTGAGCTATGCACATAGGTGTTGAGCCAAGCAGATATTTTATATGTAACAGGTGAAAACAGAATTGCATTAGTTAGGATTATTGAAATGCCTTTAACACGGGTGTCTGCTGCATTAAATAACCCTTATGCTTGATCAAGATAAGTGTTCCCTGTATTTTCTAGAATAGAAATTGAGAAAAATAAGAATCTGAGGAAAAAAATATTCTGCTTTCTGTTGTGCTCAGGTGATGACATGTCTGCTTTGAGCCCTGAGACTCATCAGAGAAAGATCTTGTTATGCAGCCAAAATCCTCACTATAGGCTCTTCTTGCGTTTTTCAACCTTCATCTTCCACTCTGGGATCACCCACAGATGTTAAGAGCAGTGGGCTGCTCCTCTTCAATAACTATTCTGTCTCAGTGTACAATCTCCTCAGAGAACATATTCAGTCCTGAATTGGGAGTTTGAAAGGCAGACTAGATCTTGAATATACCTTGTAAGATGTGGGAGGAGGAAGCAGACTGTGATGCAAAGGAAACCACTTTCTGTAGAATTCTGGTCCAAGCACCACTTATTCTTTCAAGGTTCCTGTTATATATTTGATTCTATCTTTACAGCTAATGGATTAACCTAGAGTCAGTCACCCAATTTATTCACCCCAGAAGGTATTCACTTAACAGGCTCTGACCAATAATTACTTTATGCAGTATAGTTCCAGTGTTTTTCAAAACACAGATAGCTAACTTAAAGAAACAAACACAGAATGATACTAATGGCCAGTATTGATAGGCTAACTGAAAACCAGGAGTGGTATGAAATGAAGATAAGCTATTTCAAATGCAGCAGAAATAAACCAATAGCAAAGGAGAATAACACAGTAGAAGAAATGTGATAGGAAACTCTATATCACGTTGTGACTGGTGCACCCTGAAGATGATTATCTGTAGTAGAGACAAGCATAGGCAGCAGTTTCTCTGATACTTAGATTGATATCATATTGTGGAAATTGGTAATTATTCTTCCTCCTTATGACCTTTGCTAAAAGGAGTATGATGGAATGATTGGAGATTTAATTGTACAACATTAGGACAGTTTAAACAAAGTGTGTTTCATTTCACATGCTAACTATAAAGCGAGTGTTTGTATTAGCTCACAGGAAAATCATTGTTAGGCTTTGATTCCATATTTGTTGCCCAATTTTTAGAATATTTGTGTTTTCTCTCTTCCAAATTTGACTTATGGGTGGTTAAGAATTGAAATCATCCCTTATTTTTAAACTCAGTATTGTGATGACTAAATGTACTTGTACACTGGAGCATGATGAAAACATTGAGAATGAACATTCACTTACCCTGAAAAAGTTGATTAAGGTAATATAGTCCATGGAAAACTACTGTCATTGAACGATAAAACATTTCATCTATGATGTTCTCTTTACTTAATAGCGACAATAGTACAACAAAGTTTTCATTTGCTTAGTTAAGTATCTCCATTGCAGTTGCCTAAAGGCCTATATTCTAGATGAGGGTTTCTGAATGTTGATTATATTGATATGCAGATGGTTTATTTTGCTAGGGGGCAGAGATGCCTTGAGCTTTTCAGTCTGCATAGCAATTTCCTTGATTTCTACACATTAAATGCAGGGACCATTTTGTTAAAGATTAGATAAACAAAGTAGATACTTATATTGTTAACTTTACTCTGGGGTGTAGAGGAAAGTATTCTTCTTTCATGGTCATCACCTGCATACACATTTCCAGGAACCTGTTACAAAAAATGGTAATATGGCAGTGAACTAGACAATTCTTTATGTGTTTCAGTAAAGGTGCTTTGCCCATTAATTCTCTGATCACTTTGAATATAAATGCCTGTCAAGTTGTAAAATTCAAGTAGTTTCTTTACACACTACTGTTGAAAACTCTAATGACACCATCCTCATTTGTTCTATAAATTGAAAGACTGACACTATAATATTAATTGCTAAAATTGAATGGGGAAGAGGAAGAACACTGAAGAAACAGTTTGTATGATGGGGTTACAATGTTACTTCAATCTTTTTCTTTTAAAGATGAATTGCCTTAAGTAATATTCCCATAGATGACTGAATGTTTCTCTTCTATATTTTCATTGTTTAGAGTCTAATGTTTGGTATGTATACTTTTAGAAGTGATGTTCAGTCTATAAGTTCTGAATGCTTAGTGTACTTCAGAACATTCAAACCACTGTACATAATAGAATAACACCTTTATTTCAAAGGATAAGTTTTAATTGGTGGGTTACATGTGGCACAATAGGAAAGTGCTGAGTACCATACTTTGAAGATGGAGAAGAGCTTAGATACCCCAGAAAGCACTGTACTGCATGTAAACTCTCTGTCAGCCATTTTTTTTCCAATTTTCAAGAGCAATGATAGGTGTACAAATCAAACATACTAAGGGATGTGATAGGTTTTATTAGTAATAATCTAAGGCATTGTTGTTACATTGTCATAGAATCAGTGTCCTTGATGGCTTGTTTATTTAATTTGATTTGGTATGCTTCTTTTAAGCAAGATGGTTGGTAAAAATTCATCCACAAGAAAGGTTAATACTTTCTCTTCAAATTTCATTTATGGAACACAAGTTTAATATGGAATGTGCAATTTAAAGTTAGAGATAAATGTTCTGTTGTTTCATATTTTTACTCTCATATAAGCCGTACTCAAAATTTTCTATGCAGAAATATAAAATTTGTGACATGGTATTTATTTTTCAAGAGCTTGAGAGATGGCTCTCTGTACAAGAATAAATGCTGGCATTTGGATCCCAAAAAAATATTATGTAAAAGTGTAGCAGGTGTAGTAGCTGGTTGTAATACTGGCTCTTATGTACAAAGGCAGAGGATTCAGTTAAGGAAACAAAATTATACAAGATGTAGGTTCAGTAAGATGTCCTTCTTCAATATATAAAGTGGAAAGCAATCGAGGAAACATCTAGCATCAAATTTCAAACCTTTCTCATCTATGAGTATCCACATACATATGCACCTGCACAGGTGTATGCTCACACACACATACAAAATTCCACACTACACACACATGCACAGAAATTGCCATTTTAAATTCTGGAATACTTTTGATTATTATTTATATATATATATATACATATATATATATATATATATATATACTAAAACAGATATATATATATACATATATATAATTATAAATTTGAAGAAAATATGTATTCATTGATAACAAAGAGCCCCGTGTTTCTTTACAATTTGGAATTATAGATTATTACTTTATTCATCAACATTTTTTTTTAGATTTTACTTTATATTTCCCCCTGTCCTTTCCTCTGTCTAAGCAGTGCCATATATTGCACCACACATGCCTACAAATACATGGCATTTTTTACATTTTTTTGCATGCATATTATACATACATATATGGGCTATATGCAAGTAAACCATAAATGTTAATTGTATGTATATTTTCAGGGCTATTTGCTACTGGGCAATCAATTAGTACACTCTTCCCTGAAAGAGAACACTTCCCTTGCTCCCCAAATTTTCAATTACCCATAGTTCTTTGTGTATGGTTAAGGCCCATGACATTTTTGTTTCTACTTTGCCACGGCCATTCGTGTCATCTATATGTAATATGTGTGTAGACATCTTGTTCATGGGACTTTATGGGGATAGCTTACAATATTAGTAGTAGATATGAGCTCATAACAAATTAATGATACATTTGATCTTGCAATATTTCTCTTTCCTCTTATGCAATTTTCCTTTGTGCAGCAAAAATGTTTTATAGAGAGTTTCCACCTGCTAGTTCAGGGTTCCACAACTCTGAATTTTGATTGGTCTGGTTTTCTTGAGTGATCTTTGTCTGTTGCAAAGAGAAGTTTCCTTGATGCAAGATTAAGGCTTTACTTATCTGTGGGTATAAGGACAATATTTATAGTTGTTAGAATATACATTGGTTTAGTACATTGGGTGTACATTGTTGGTTGTATGTTCTCCTACAGTAACCATGAGTACACAACACACTGAATAGTTAGCTGTGTTTCCAATACCAGGAGTAGTCTCCCTCTTGTTGAGCAGAACTTGCATCCAATTTCAAGGATATTGGTTACTGTAAAGGTATGGATGCCACTACTGTATCATTATGATATCATGATGTAGTTCATGGGCATCCTAACAGGGTAAAACTCTTTGGGAGCTTTCTTGGTAATTTCTGATTTCATAAAAGCTTGTTTTCTATAGGTGAAATTCATGTAAGTTCTAGATCAGGCATCTGGATCCTGTTACTAAAGTAGATGGTATCTTCAGAAATAAAGACTTAACTTTCACCTCTGATGGGTAACCAAGGGAGATAGCAATAGTCTATACATTTTGAGAGTATTAGAAAATCTTTAGCCAACAATTTAAATGAGGGCAAAGACCTCAATATATTTGACTCTGGTTTAAACTTGTAGATGTACTGTTGATAACAGTTGTATCCATATTGTTAAGAGTAGTTTTAGATTGGCATATGCTACTAATGCATTCATTATCACATACTTTGAATGTTCCATATTATTGCATAGTTTATACACTTAACCTTTACCCAGTTATATATTGAAAAATTTTACTGGAGATTACAAGGAAGGCCAGTACAAAATAAATAATGTAATATATCAGTGCTGAAAATGTTTTCGTTAAGTGCATATGTGAACTAGGAAGAAAAGTACAGGGAAAATGAACAGATGTGTCCAAGTAAAGCTAATGTAGAAGTGACAGCTGTCCCACCCTGTCCTGCATATGCAGATGCTGCTTTTTTGTACAAGATTTTGGTGTCTATATTTCTTCATTTGTAGTCTAAAATAATTTATGAAAGATTTTGGTTAATTCTTTGTTATTAATGAAACTGTATGTTTGAAAAGTAAAAACAGTTCTAGATTTCCGGTTTCAACCACTAGAGGGGAAGAATTTTCAAATCAATTTTGAAATTTGATCTGAACTATGATTATTTGTATCTCACATGGAAAACAATTAGAAGAGGCTGAAAATATACTGAATATAATTGATTTCAATTTACCTGAAATCAACATTATTGCAAATCAATATGCCAATCAATGTTTAAACACATAGTCACTGATATGCTATAAATGTTTGTCGTTATATTTAACGATTCAACCTATTACCATAATGAACGTTGGATCTAATGCTACATAGTAAGTTATAAATCTGGATCTTTCATTAAATAGTTTGCAGTCTGATGAGAGTTGTAGTTAGGAAGATTAGAATGAGTGTTTTATAGTACTTCTAGAAAAATTGTATGAAGAAGAAATAAAAGCGACAAGGGAATATATGTTTGCAGTGATAGATGGCAGCTTGGTATTTTACTTATTCATCTACTATGGAAAAGAAGTCCTCACTGAATATAATAATTTTAGCAAAATCTTATAAGAACCCTGACTATGAAAGATGGTAATTTCTGTGGAGTCACAGTCTAGGGACAGTCTAGGGACAGTGAGAAATGCAAAGTCCTGGGGAAAAAGATCACCTGCCCTGATTAAAGTTCAGCTAGGGCATCAGTGACTGAAGAAAGAGTTTTGGAGAGAAAATCTGAAGACATCATCAAGACTCATATGTTAAATACTTAATTTCTAAAGAAAAGATGTTGAGAAGGGAGAAGAAACATAAGGGGTTTAGGTCATATAAGCTACTTTCATGAATGGATTAGCATCATAATTTGAGAATTAAATGGCATGGTGGCACAAGACTCAATATAATCTCAAAATTTTGGGAGGGTGAGATAGGAGGATTTTGTATTTGAGGCCAGTCTCATTTAGAAAGTGAAACCCTGTCTCAAACAGAACATATAAAACAAACAAATGAAAACAACATCAAATATATATATAAAAACAAATAAAAACAAAAAAAAGCATTCAGGAATTCAAGAATCAGTTTTCTCTTTTTTCTTGGGGCTGTATCTTAGATTCTCACATTTTTAACTAAAAGAAAAATGTTTATTCTTTCCCCACCTGAGACATTGGCTATAGATAATAAAAGAACCACAAACCGTAAAAGGAGACAGTTAAACAGTATCAGAAGCCACACATGCTGGTTTGGATGATTAGTGATAGGAATTTGGATTCTTCCTACAGGAGTTGGAATAACAGTAGAGACTACTGAGCAAAAAAGTGACATTATCTGTCATATATTTCAGCAAGAAACACCGCAGACTCTGCTGAAGTTCCACTGTAGAGGAACAAGGGCAAAAACAAGGAACCTGTGACGGATGTATCCTGATTTCTGAGACAATATGATGGTGCCCAACAGCCTAGTGACAGAGTAGAAACACAGAGAGGTTGGAATCTATATTCATATTCATAACAAGGCTGGCAAGATCTGATGTTGAAAAGTGGATATACAAATTATATTGGAGAATATACTAAAGGGAATAAATATTGTGACCTAAATAGGAACAATGAAATTATTATAGCATTGAAAATTACAATAAGAGGGAAAAGGAAAGATATTGCCTAAACTGACTACTTTATGATTTAAAGCATGGGGTACCAAAGGTGGGTGCCTACATCTTCATGGAAGGAAAAAACACTGGGAACAGAGAAGATTCATATGTCCAGGCACCAATTTAGAAATTAGAATTAGTAGAATGCAGTTAAATGGAAGAAAGGGAAAGTTGAAGATGTATAAGACAAGGCTGTTGACATGGAGAAATGAACACTCAGAATTTGAGGAACTCTGATGGGAACTAAATTGAGTAGAAGGATGTGTCGGCAAGGAGTAGAGGAAGAGAGGCTTAAAATCCAGAGATGATGGAATTTTTTAAAGGTGATTTTATTTTTTAATTTTATATGGATGCACATTTTATAAAAAGTAATCTTTCACAATTTAATCTATAACTTCATAGATTATAAATCAAATAGAAAGTCTACTTTTGAGAAAAATTTAACATTAATTCAATAGATCTCACTTACCTTGACAAATGGATCATTTCCAGAAACAGTGAAAACAGTAGGGAAGCATGGACATATGTGCTTCATTATTTCTGGCTCTAGGAAGAAGTGCAAGGCAAACAGCTAAACTTTGTGGCCTCAAGCCATGCATTTATATTCTGAAAAGTGAAGATGACATTCAAGAAGAGATTAACAAACAAAAGCTTACACTATTGTAAAAGGAATATCCATATACATAAAGATATATTCAATACCAATATTTATCAATCTGGATTTTTTTGTTGTTGTTCGTTTGTTTGTTTTCTTCTGCAATATCCTATTCTAGAACTTAATCACCAATGGACACAGTTGCAACCTGGAAACTACAGTCAGTAATGTGGTTGCCTTTCATTGTAAGGACCTGAGTTTGATTTCCAGAACCGTCTCACACACACACACACACACACACACACATTACCACCAAACATCATAGGCCTTCATAATCCCACCTCTTTCTTCTTTTTTTGGTGTGTGTGTGGTTACATGTATCTGTTATAAAAGTGTAAAAGATTTGGAGAGACTTGAAACTGGTGATTGATGGCCAGGAATCTTTTTCTATTTACAGGGCTGCATATCAGTTAGAGACAATACATTTAAAAAGATGTCGAATTATGCTGGAGAAATAGCCCTCAAGGTTGTTCCCTGACCTCTGTACATAAATCTACTTACAGACAAAAGTTGAGTCTAAGAAAGTTGTTCAATCAGGAAAGGAGGATTTCTAGTCTCATGAATAAATTGAATATACTCTAAAATGAACTTGTGAGGGTAGATTCAGTCTAATATGCCTTTCCCATGTGGTTCACAGCCAGAAAACCCTTATCAAAATCCAGCACCTTAGTCTTGGACTTGCCAGTGTCCAGAACAAGGATAACAAAGTCCCTAGTCAGTACAGATTTCCCATTTTAACGAACCCTGTTAGAATAGCACAGAGTAAGAGCAGAAAGCCCTCGGGACATTGTACTTTGAATGAGGAAATTATTGTTTAATTTAAAAAGAAAACACACAAATAACTTAATACAGTTTTTTGTTGTTGAATTAGTTATATTGACTGTAGTTTAAATCAAATATAAATATTTTTATTAATCTGAAATGGATATATGTATCCCAGGCCAGCCTGGAACTTTTCTAAATCTATCTTTGTCTCTTGAATGCTACAATTAAAAGAGTGAGCCACCATCCTGACAAAGGAAAGGATATTTTTGAAACTCACTTCTTTATTGATGAAATGTGCTTCAAATTTGTGATTCTATTTTCTCAGCCTCTCAAGTGTTAAAATGATAACCCACATCACACCCACATTTGGGAAGTGGCTATAATGTCAAAAAAATATCACAAAAGGATGCAAAAATATCTTTAGTTGTCTATGTGCTTTATTCCATAATGTATTGTTTGCCTTCTTGTATGCACATGATGGTGTTTAATATTTTCAGTTTGGATATGACTGGTCATGCAATAAAATTAATTTCACTTTATGTTAACTCCTGGAAATTATTAATTCAGCAATAATTACAATGAAAACATTATATCAGCTATGAAAACCTTTTCCCTTAATATTCTGATTAAATGGCTGAACATTTCACTTTGCAATACTACCTATGATTCATGCCCAGACATTGAAAAACCCAAGAAAGCATTAGGAGCTTAGATATAAATCTGCAATGTCAACAGTAAGGGAAAAAAATGACTGTAGTTATAAAAGTGATGTTTATAAACATATACAAGATTACTAGACTACAAGGGTATTTCAGACACTCACAGAAATTATGATATTCTTTCATAAAGCATTACATGGCACACAAACACTGCCATTACCACCAAACATCATAGACCTTCATAATCCCACCTCTTTCTTCTTTTTGTGGTGTGTGTGTGTGTGTGTGTGTGTGTGTGTGTGTGTGTGTGTGATGTGTGTGTCTACACGTATGCAAGTGCACATGTGTGTGTGTCTATGTGTGTGATGATGGCCATATGCACACTGAAACAAGTTCAACATGTATCTTCCTTACTGATTCTATACTTATATTTTGAGACTGGACTACTCATTGACCCAGAAATATGTTGATTCAGCTGGCTTTTCCTGTCTTTACCTTATTATGATTACAGGCAGAAGGCATTTAAGACAATTGTTTTTTAAATCAAGTCTAATTAAATAAATGGTAGCAATGCTTTTAACAATAAAAACTTCTGTAATGTCTGTATGTGCCTGCATTGAAGTCCAATATAGTAGGAAAATATTATCCCACTGTAATCATATTCTAGTATAGCAAAAGAGAAATATGGTTGTCAGTTAGAAAATAAAACAGTGACTGAAGCATAGCAATATCAGTGCATAGGGTAGGTATAGTCACAAGTGACTTCAAAGAATACCTTGGAACCAGAAAGAAGGCAGGTAGGCCATGAGAGAAAAGATGGATTAACTATTGCTAGTATGGAGACTGGAACAAGGGGATCAGTCACCAGTCTTCATGGGTACATTCTTTAAAATAAAAATAATAAAGAAAATAGAATAAGTTGCCACCTCAGACCAGGCTAGTGGCAAGGATACACTGATACTGATGTAAGCTCTCTTATGTTTCCTGTTACTGCTAAATAATAACCATGTGTAGATCTGAACTTTAAGATTTTCTTTTGATATAACAATAGGGAAGCATTATTGTGATATATGTTACCTTTTAGCCATATTAAATAACATTTATAGATCATATAGATATTATGAGAAAAAGAGAAAACACCACTGAATCTATAATGAACATGCAGTGAACTGTAATTTTTTCATTGTGGCAGAATAAATTCATAAACAGTCACCATACAAACATGAAGGATATTGGTAATTTGAAAAATAACAGGCTTCTCAGGGAAGATAAAATTCAATTTTCCTCATTGAAAGGAAATGGTGTATTCTTCCTAATGTAAATTTACTTGTCTAATATTTGTATTTTTATAAGAACAGTATGACTGACCATCCCGCACACTAGCTAGTTCCAGAAATGATATAAAAACATGCTGGCACTGGAATTGGTCCCAGCAGAGGATGTAAGTTATAGGCAAGAGACTGAGGGAGCCAGACCCTGATGGTCCGGAGAATCTTGCTGCCTGCCTAACTAGGTGCCAGAGTACTTCTTTATTTATACAAACTTTAGTAAGTAGGGATACATTCATGTTGTTCCAAAACATAGACTATGTCATTTTGTTTTGTTTTGTTTTGTTTTTGGACATGTGTTTCACATCCTCCTAATCATCTTTTAATCAATATTAATAAACTATGACAGAACAGAGTTATCATTTCTAATCATTTTCTCTCAAATATTTACATCACTGATAAAGTTATCTTTTGTAATCATTTTTGTTTAATCACCCCATATCCCTATTTTTAAGAATCTAGAGGCTTATGGCAACCTATTCTCAGGCTAGTAGCTTTTGTGGCTACAAGGATGCTAGACCAAAACAAAATATCCAAGCCAGGGCAGATTGCCACATCCCAAACAATGTATCATTAACTCTTAATGCTCAGAGAGAAGAAGAAAACTCCTCAGGCCAAAGCTGCTACACTTATTATTCAAATTCTGGCATAATACAATGTTCACATTGATATCTTTGTAAAATTTGGTTATTTATCTAATTCTGACATTCTGTTGTTCCTTGGTCATAAGACACCACAATGGTTCTGCATGTGTTAAATTATATGAGAAAGGGACATCCTGTTATCTCATTCTTTTCTCATCTTTCTACACCATTCTTTGCCAATCAATGTGAGTCTGTGTGTAGGGCTGCAGTGAATTCAGCTAACCTATCTTTGTTGCTGTATATGCCATGCCATTGCCTGAATGTATAGTAGGGAGAGTCTTGCAATCTGATCCTCTAGCCCACAGAATATTGTTGACCTTTTGAGTTTTCTTTGTTTTGAATATCTTGTCCCTGACTAAGATCAGAAACATGTTTCAAGGGTGTCTCATCCCTCATATGAGACCTCTGGCTTATATATGTGTGTCACAACCATCAAGACGTAAGGAACACCTTAAACTAGATACGAATATCTCCCTAAAAGCAGAAGGGGTAGTATGCTCAGGTCTTTCCTGGGGAAGTTTGGAAGAAGTATTCTTGGGACAATATGTAGATGCCCCACAAGAAACTTCCCATCAATTAAATGTCTCTAAATTGTACCAATATTAAAAGTTTCCCAAATATCCAACAGGTGGAGATGAAGACCAAAGGTCACATGACAGCCATCATGCAGCTTAGCTGTATTTTGTCAAACATTTGTGCTGGCCTCTTGACTTTTGCCATTCTTGTCAGATATGGCTGTGCCAAAACAACAAATGATGGGGAACATGCCTTCTCTAATCTGATTTTAGGTGATCCTGGAAGGAGTGGGAATAACTATGCATCTCAGTGTGGACTTATCAGAGTGCTCATTTAAAAGCTTAAATGCTGATCATAGGAGATGTGCAAATGATCCAAGACTTGGGGAACTAACTTCTTTCCATGTGCAGAACCTGTATCAACAAGTAGTAATTATTATACTAGCATCTCTCCTCTTCAAACTTGTCAGTCAAAAGCCCTTGCTTTGCTTTGTCTACATACAAGAAATATACCTTTTTTAATTTCTCTTACATTTCTGATTTAGTTCTATTAGCTCCTTTACTGCCAAGTGTTTATTGTACCAAATTAAATGATAATGCTTTTCTGGGCTGACATAAAGAACCATTTACCTGAATAGAGAGAACACAAACAAGCTAAAGTATGATTTTATCCAAGCCCAGTTAGCAAGAGTTTATTTGTGGTTACTTGCAATACAATAGGGGTAGTTCCTGTGTTTCCAGATTCTGAAGGTCCTGTCTAACCCAGAACAAACAGCTATATTCTCAAAATTAGCCCTTCTTTACTTCCACTAACTTATTTACTTAGCTAAAATGTCCACATATTGATCATTTGGTTCTCCATCTAAAATGTGTGATACAAACTCTCTGTGTGTGCAAGTCTGCCTAAAAGACAGACTATATGTGTGTAATATATGTTTATATGTATATGTAAATATATATGGACATTTGTGCACAAAGTTGCACATTGATAGATAGTTACATAAGTATTGTTCAACTTTCATTTACTAAAATAAATATTTTTTCTAATTATATAGGATGTACCCTTGTATAATGTTCATTGTTTGATTAACAACCAACAAAAAGTATCAGTCTGGCTGTGTTTTTCTTAGCTTATTTTAAGATTATTTCTGTGTCTGTGCCAACCTTTTTTCTAACAAGGCATGTTTCCTATTACGAAGCTTTCCAACATTCACAGTTCTCTCTGATCTTTATTAATTTCTTCCTCTAAAACCATTTCAACATATAGGATTCTGGGATAATACACCTGAATGATATAGGCACCTAATTTTTTGAAACTTCTCAGTGGTTAGAAAGTCTACATTCACTTCTTAAATCTTGCAGATAATTATCATCGATTAGTCATCCTTTAAAGTTGCTTAAAGACATGATTACCACTTATTTTTAACTTGATTACTGAGTGGTAATGTAAAATACCAGACATACCATTTTAGCATGTCCAGGTTTATAATAACAGGCAAATAACTGACATTCAGAGGGCATGAGAATGACAGAAGGTAATTTATCTTTCCCTTAAAATATTTTTGCTATGAACATATTGAGGGTCAAACTCTGGAAGGACTTTATGTTTTCCATGCTATATGAAGACATTTTCCAGTAGGTAATCATTTCCATTTATTATATAAGTTGTAATATAAAATCATTTGCTTCAATATTTGTAGCAAAATATGAGGGTTACATCAAGAAACCGAAGGATGTGGATTTGAAACTAGAACACTGAATTTTCTAAGGATATCCATGGTTTTCCAAGGCAGAGACAAGCCCAAGCTTTTAGATCATCTGTGCTCTCTAGCTTCTAAGGCAGCTCTTGAATGACTGCGACTAGAAATGTGTATCGGGAATAGCTGCTTCCTCCGAGGAAGTATTGCAAGCAGATTTCATGTGCATGCAGAAAGGTATTTTTAACACTTAAATGTGGTATTATCATCCTGGAAGTGCTGACTCTTCTTAGTATAAAAATGTGGCTTTCAGACAGAAGTAAACTAGGACACCCTGTCAGCATCCTGGAAATGATGTCCATTCTTTCACTATAGGAAATGCCAAATATTCATAGTAAAAAGAAACGCATTAACTCAATGAAAAAGATGGGTAGTCCCAATCAATAAGCTTTGTAAAAATAGGTAATTCTTAGATACTAGACTTATGCACTAAATTTATTACCAGACATGAGAAAATACTCCCCAAAGAAATTTGATTTTCTAAAATACTTAAAATAAGAATTGCTTCAAATAATGTTGTCTTTAATTAGTATTGATCCATTTGCTCTGCTGGAGTACTCAGTCTCAGACTTATACTGAAGAAAATAAAAATGAATGTCCTGAAGTACAAATATCCTAGTTACTCTACAATATTATGTCCATCAACAGATGATCATCTCTTTTTACTAAAATGCATTTTTACTGAAATAATGAAAAGTGAAACTATAAGAAAATTATACTTTGTGTTGTATGAAATTAATACATTTGGACAGTAGTTGAATTTCTTATAAGAAAATACTTTTCATTTATGGCACTACAATGAAGCCTAATGATGACTGAGAGAAAAATTACATTTGTAAATACTCCTTGTATTTATATTCATATAGGTAGAAAAATAATACATCACTCGATTTAAGTACCAATTTAGCCAATTTTAAAATTATATATTATAATTGATACTTCATTTTTTACATGAAGGGACAGTCAGCCTTGTTATGTGCCAGTGTTTTATAAATAGAACCCATGAACTTGAAAACAATTGAGACTGTGCATAGGGGAGAGTTTGAAGACATGATGAGGAAGGTACAAATATTATAATTTTAAAACTTAAAGGATAAACAAAACTAATTTAAAAGGAACGTTCTAGAAATAGGAAGTTTTCCTTCTTGGAAGAGTGCTCTGGAGGTCAGTCAAGTATTTATAACTTCTAATTCCCATGCCTCTCCCCCTACAGCAAATGTATACTTCCACTCTGTTTGCATCTAGGACTTTGTGAACCATTCATGTTTTTATTATGGCTTGCTGGACCTTGTCCAAGTCTTAAGAATACAATAATAACCACTGTGAGCTTTTGTATGGCATAACACGCCCAAGTCTGGAAAACAGTGTTTTGCAGCTGTTCTTCAAAGTTTCTAGCTTTTAATTTTTTTCTTCTATTTCTCGAAGGATGATTCATGAGTCTTGACAGGTGGAGAGGGGGTATCAGATATTTCAGTTATTATTGAACATTCCACAGACTCTGATTCTTTATACTTTGATAATTGGAATCTATATTAGTCTACATCTACTTCAAAAAAAGTTTCTATGATGAAGGTTGAGAACTTTACTAGTCGATGGGGATAAAGATGAGCATTTAGAGGTAATTTATTTCTAGGTCCATTAAGAGAATAATGGTAGTGGGTTCTCCCATGTGCCCAGGCCATGGTCTTTGTCTCAATTAACAGTAGCAGACATTAACACAATCACTGCAATGTTCTGTAAGTCCAATCAAAAAAGGAGTTGGTTACCTCCCAAAATGCATACTATATAGCAACAATGGGTACTTGTCAGGCTGGTTATTCTGTATTATGGGGTTAAAAGCTAGGTGAACCCATTAATTCTATGTTACTCTCAGTATTGTACATAGCACCTTTCAGCAGTAAGGAAGCTAGCCTATAGGCATAAATTTACGGGTTAGTGCCAGATTAAATTAATGTCTTCATACTCTAGGACTCAAGTGTGTGGTTGTGGTGTTTATTACTGACACAGTTTGGAGGGTAACAAAGGGCAATGGCAATAACATGCAGAGATACGGGGATGGGGGTGGGCGGGCTACAGGATCAACATGCAAAGGAAAACAATCCACACATTGAAGAATGCTTTTTATTTGATAGCCTATATCAATGTATAACATAATATCATTAATTAGGATTATTCTAAAGAAATAAATTATCTGATGCCTTTATCTAAGTTCTATCTGCACATCCTCATATCTTCTCCTGTTTATTTTTAATAAAATATTTCTAGCACCCAGAGGATACTTTGTAAATGTATGACATTTAGAATAATTGTCAAATTGTTTTGATTGATGAGATAAATATTTGCATATTCATAGAAAAGTTATTACATTTTCTATTAGCAAGATAGATATTTCTATTGAAATAGATGGAAATGATTGGAAGTTTGTTTTCTTAAATATAAAACCCAACTTACAATGAAAAAAAAAATAAACCAATCCCAGGTTGTCTCTTCTAGACATACATTAAATTGTATTTAGATATCAATCAATATCAGGAGCAGTTTGATTCCTTGATGGAAAGCTAAAGCAATATTTACAGTGTTTTCTTCTGAACCTATTCCAAATCTATCATGTCTGTCATTAAAATATTTCATAGATATAAATCTTTGTATGCTAATAGCTCTTCATTTAATAAAATCAATCTTTTCTATTTAGTTTATAACTTCAATCATCTGTATTATCACATATATTCATTATTATTTCTTTTTACAATTTAAAACTGATGTTCACTATTCTGCCTTATGTAATTCTTAATTGGTTTTGACACATAAAATGCTGTTTACCATATTGAATATATTATAAAGACAGTATACACTTTAAATAATTATTTTGTTATAATACACATTTTTACATTTGTATAATACCTACCTAATGAAATTTTAATTTGGGGCAAGTTATGGTTAATTTACTGTAAATCCTTTTAAAATAAGCTTTTTCAAAATGTCAGAATAATCTGAAAAATAAACTTTAAACTTGTTCACCAGAGCTAATAATGAAACAAATTATGTTCTTTGGTCATTATATATTATATGAAACCTTGTAAACTTCAGTTTACTAGTAGAAAGAAAACTTATCTGAAATAGATTATCAACTCATTTCCAATGGTCAGTTTTTATGATATCCCTCTGGCTACAAGATTTACATTTTATTATTCAGTAATATAGATATTTTTATTACTTTTCATTGTTAGGAAAAAGTATCCAATGCATCAATGCTCATGCTTCAGATATAAAATAAAGAATTCTTAGACTATAGAATCATACAGTTAATAAGATTAAAATATGATTTACATTTTAAATTTTATTCAGATTCAATTTCCCTTTATTTCCTATCTGGTTTCTATAATTTTATTTATTAAAGATAAGAAGATAGCCATTATCTATGAAAGTATGAAATTTTCCATTTTTAAGCAAAGGCATTATTGGATGTATTATTAACAAAATTGAATTAATATGGTCCACCAAGTCACTGTACAGAAATACACATATAGTATGTTTAAGAATTAACAACCTCTCACTAATACACTAATTTTCTAAAAGTAATCTATCTACTCTCTTTTTAAGCTATCTAAAAATTATATTCTCTCTTCATACAAAACTGGATGTAGATCCTGGGACAGAACCTTTAAGTCACACAGTAGAGGCGCAAGAGATGCTGCAGAGTTTAAGAACAGTTAGCTACTACTGTAAGAGAGGACCTTAGTTCGACTAAGGCAGCCACCATGTCAGTAAGCTCACAAATATATCTCTTCCCAGCTTCAGGAGGAATCCAACTTCTGACCTCAACAAGCACTGACACATGTACAAAACCACACCATGCATATACATATAATAAAAAAATAAAAATAAATACTTAAATGTCATAATATGAACTTAATACAGTGTCTTATTGAAGTAATGGTTCATTATCTTAGTGAGTACATCAAACATACCATCTGCTGAGTATTTACTTCTTGTTTTCAAGGTGGATCAACTAATCAGTATTGTACATAATCATTTTCTCAGTCATGGACTCTACAGAATAAAAATAGCTTTGTAGTGTCAAAGAGGGATAATAGCTCAGGACAGTAATTCTCAACTTGTGTATATTGACTCCAATAATGGTAGTTTATCAGGTATTTACATTATGATTCATAACAGTAGCAAACTTACACTTATGAACTAGCAACAAAATAATTTTATGTTTAGGGTCAGCACCAAATGAGAAATTGTATTAAAGTGCTGCAGCATTAGAGGGGTTGACAACCAGTGCCTTGGGGGATTGCTTTTTTCATCTGTCCAGTAACACTGAACTACTGACAACTCTTAACAGTCTAACACTTCTTTCTGTCTGCCTTTCACCAACACCCCCTTAAATTTAATATAATTGAAAACTTTGTGCTGCCAGACCAGTGCATTTGTTGATGCCCCGTGTAGCCCTCTGTTTACCAATTACCAGGGTCAAAATTATCAAACAAAACACTGCTTGATTCTAAGTATGATGCATTAAATCTACTCAATATAATCATTTGTTTATGTGTAGCAGATGAGTGATAACTGATTTTTGACAGAAAATCAAGTGTCATGTTTAGCAAACTTTTGCCACTACAATAAAATATCAGAGAAAATCCAGTCAAAAAGAAATTTCCCTTTCCCTTTTTTTGTTAATTTTTTTTTAACTCACAGTTTCTAAATCTACCACACCTGATCTCTGTGTGGTTGTGGCTTTGAATTTACATGAGGGACCATACTATGACAGGAGGAAAGTCTGATGAAATAAAATATATTTAAATCATTAGAAAGAAAGCCAAATGTGCACTTTAATGCAAATTTAACACTAGACATCCTAATCACATCCTAGAAGTTGCAGCACACTCAGGCACGACTCAGGCACACATTTAGCTCCCAAATTATCTTAGATAGAACCTATAAAATAGTGTTTAAAGCAGAGTTTGGACCAGTATTTCCCTGGTTAGTCAGAATTCTGTAAAAATCCATCGTTTTGATCCTTTTAAAAACTCACACATGTTTTACTTACTTTTAATACACATATTTTTTATCAGTTCTTTGAAAGTACCAGGGGATTTTTAAAAAAAAGCTTGTATTTTATTAAAATTGTATGAACTAGTACAGAGCATCATAAGTATTTTTTTAAATTTTCTTCATGTTGTGTTGCAAATATCATGTTCATAGTGTGTTGAGATAATGCAGAACATGAAATAAAATTGTTAAAATCTCCTTATTCCAAGACAACTCAATAGACACTGGAAAATAATGTTGTAAATCCATATAATAAATTTACTAACATCATTTTAATTTTAGACACATTCTATTATTAGTCTCCTTTGTGCTACATATAAAATGTACCACTGGATATTCTGATCATCTTAAATATGTTAAGTATGTAAGAATTTGATAATTTTTATTTTACAATTTTATTTATCAATATGGAATAGCTTTGTGTGTAATATATGTTGAGTACATGGGTACATATGTGTGTGTGTATGTGTGTGTGTGTGTGTGTGTGTGTGTGTGTAGGCCACATATTTACATCAGTTTCTTCTTCATTTACTCATCCAACATATTTCTTAAGACTGAGTATCTCACTAATCCTAAACCAAACTGTTGCAGCTAAACTACATAGCCAGAAAGCCTAAGTGATCCTATTATCTCAGCCTTCCCAGTGCTGGAATTCTGACACAGATTACAAGACCTTTCTTCTTATGTAGCTTCTGAGAATACAAATTCATACTTTTATGCTTTCAGGGCAAACATTGTACTGAATGAGTCATCTTCTAATTCTATACTTCTTAAAGTTTCATAAATACCTTTTATCTATATCATCATATGAAGCTTTTCAATTCTATTAGCAATGTCAATTTTGACCTACTTATTTGTGCTGATAGTTCTTTTTATGATCATACTAGTTTGTGCCACTGTATAGAATTGCCTGGAGAACATGCAAATTATCCTACTATTTTACAAAATAGTTCCATATTATTCTCTAAATTTATATTTTTGTATTCTGTGCATGTTGCCTTGTCTTTAGTGGTCATTCACAGTTCTTCAGCTGATTTAATAACATATGGAAATATTTATATGGCATTAGTTCCTGTTCTATTATCTACATTTTCAGTCCAATGATGAACCTCATTGCCTTTAAATACCTTTGTCTGTCATGTCACTATCATCATCTTCTTGCAGCATCATAGTATTATTGTACACTATAGTAAAAAGTTGGGTAGGAATGAATAATTGAAGCATTTTAGAAAAATGCTGAAAATTTTATTTGCAAATTGCAATATACTCAAGTGACTTGACAGATATTGTTTATCCCTCCTGGAAAGCACCACCTTTCCTGTGGAGTTTGGGGGGTATGGGATGGAAAGGTGATGGGGAGCCATTGGTGGGAGGAAAGGAGGGAGTGAGAGAGGAAGGAGAGAGACGGAACTGGAATAGATATGTAAAATAAGAAAAATAAAAAAACTGAAAAAGTAAAAGGATAAATAAATAAATGCTGCTTTTAAAAAATAAAAGAAAAAATGGCAATATAAATATACATACTACAAAGTAAATTAATTTTTAAAAGTTTTCATGAGTGATAGTGTCTAAGATTCATATTGCTATTGTGGAGCTGGGTTATCTCAGGGACTGGGTTTATATCTCAGAGTTCTCTTTATTAGTGTCTATTTGTTTTCTATGATTTTGTTTTTCCTTTCTGATTGCTTGAAGAAAAAAAAATATAAACCAATTTAGATTTTGAGATAAACTAATTTAAGAATTAGGTATCATAGAAATGCAGGGCCTTTTAGAACTTCGGTTTCAAATAAAAATTTAACACACATATTAATGTTTCTTTTCACCTTAATTTATTAAACATGTAAATAGTAACTCTGGGTTATGATCATACATTGTCCCTTTCAAATCTTGTATTTGATACAAGTATATGACAATTCAAAATAATTCATAAAATTTTCATTATGTCATTCTATGTATAATCAATAAATATCCCCATTCAAGTTAAAGAAAAAATAGAGATCCTATACTAACTAGTGGGAAATTCAGAAAGTACTTTAAAAACTTTACTCTTTATGAAAAATGAAAGTACACTAGGAATCAATTAGAAAAGTAAGAACTATTTATCATTAAATGCTTGTAATAATTATAATATCCTAGGAAACATGTTAACATTATTTTTATGTTTTTAAATAATCCAATCCATAAGAGATACATTAGAGTAGAACTTGGAAAGCCTTGTGAGTTAACTGTAAAGCAACAATGTCATATAAGAAACAGGTGGAAGATTTTAAAGTTAAATAATGTGTCATGGACCACATTCAAATAATAAAATGGTTATGATTTCTTGTGGTATGTGACCTTATATTGTTCATATACTTTCATTTTATTTTATTTTATTGTTGTAATTGAAAATTTCTTTTTATCTTTTTTTACAAAATTTTTATATAAATTAGAAACAAGCTTCTTTTACATAGCAATCCCACTTCCTTTATCCTCCAGTCCTCCCCTGTTTCCCCATCAACCATCATCCCCTCCCTCTTTCTGCTCCCCAGGGTGTGAGGCCTTCCATGGGGAGTCTTCAAAGTCTGTCATATCATTGGAGCATGGCTCACGCCCTCTCCCATGTGTCTAGGCTGAGAGAGTATACCCCTATGTGAAATGGGCTCCCAAAGTCCATTCCTATACTGGGGATAAATACTGATCCACTACCAGAGGCCCCATAGACTGCCTAGTCCTCCTAACTAACACCAAATTCAAGGAATCTGGGTCTGTTCTATGCTGGCTTCCCACTCTTTTTCCATAGTCTGCAGTTTCTATCTTCCCCACTACTTTCCTTCCCAACTTGAAGTGATGGTTATATCTTAGAATCTACTTAAGGCTGCCTTAATTGACTTAATGGACCTGTGTGTGAAACTGAAACATCAGAAGCATCTCAGGCACCACATCCCTTAGGAAAACTGATACTTGCCCCCTGAGCAATTAGTTGCCAATATAGCACCAGCTAAAGATGGGACTTCATGAATCCTACTTTAGTTCATGAAGGAATTTTGGCTCCTTTGATCTTGTGTAGGTCTTGTACACAGTCATAAACCTGTACGTTCATGTTTCCAAATATTGTTTGGTGCAGACATTCACTATTACTAACCCTTACATTCATTTTACCCTGGTGTTAATGGTGACCCTCTTTAGAGATGAGAACTCATGTGGCTGTCCTCTTTAGAGATGAAAACTAGCCAGTCTCTTACTCTCTGCATCCAGGCTGCTGTGGATAACCATCTACTACATGAAGATGCTTCTCTGATGCAGTTTGAAAGATGCATTATCTATTGATAAGTCTATTAGAACTCAGAGGGTATGTCTTTTTAGCAGGATAATAATATTTTAATTTTCCACTTTGACCTATGACATAGCCATCCTTGGGATTTAGGGCCCTGTTAATGATCCAATTACAAAGTGGTTGGTTACTTCACACTATTTGTGCCAGAATTGTATCATTGGCCACTGCATACCAGGTCAATTATTACTCTATCTCAAAGGGTTAGTAGCTGGCTAAGCTTGTTGACTGTTTTCTCACAGAGCATCTGCCATAATACATTTTAGCACTATGAAGAGTAGTCAGTAGGAAATAAAGCTTATAGATAACTAACGGTGTGCCTGATTTCTCTATTTTCCTGTGACTCATATATGTGGTATCTTCAAATATAGTAACATTCTAGACCATTCTGATGGTTAAACAAGAGAAGTGGCTGACAGCACCTTGCAAAGTTTGACAGAAGGGATTATAAGAACCCACTGACCCAGTTCTAAAGAAAGTCACTCACACATGGTCTTGAATTTTATATTTGATAGCCTGTGGTGTCTGGCAGAGAAAGTTTCTCTTTCCATGGGTTAAGTGCATTCAGGCTCCTTTGCTATATACCTGTATGTAAGAATATATTCTACAAACCTTCTAGAGTAGTGAGTCTCCATGTATTTAAGTTTAGTTATACATTCCCACACAATCCCCTGTAAACTTACCCCATCTTGCACTTTGTTTAACCCTTCCTGTTTTGTTATTCCATTTCAACCTCCATAAAATCAGGGTCTATTCTTATCTCTTTATTCAAAGTCAGTCAAGGTCCTTTATGCGTTTCCTGGCTTCTGTGAGTACACACACACACACACATACACACACACATACACACACACACACACACACACACACACACACACACACATATATATATATAGTCAAAGCTAGCATGTACATATGAAATAGAGAACATGACACATATGTAGTTACAGCTCTGAGTCCTCCAGTTTAAAATTATATCCATCTCCATAAATGTACTTGAGAACTTGATCATTTTATTTATTTTTAAAACTGAATACTTTGTGTATATGTATTAAATATTTATTATACGTCTATCATTTGTTGGACAACTGGGATGTTTTCATTTCTATGCTATTATAAATAGAGAAACAATTAACATAGATGAGCATGAGCAATTGTCTCTGAAATAGCAAAGACACTGCTGTGGAAATCTATATTTTATAGTTCCATCTGACATTCTTATGGCCTCTTATACCTGAATGGCCAACTCTTTTTCTAGGTGTTGAAAATAGCCTACTATCTTATTAAAAGTACTTTTATGCCTTAGTTTTGTTATTCTTCATTGTGAATAATTCAAAGTTGAGCTATTTTCTTTGTGTTTCAAGAATCTCATAAGTTTTATTCATACCTATGTACCTATGTGTGCACATGCATGAGTATGCATAGTCAAACACACATAGACACATCTGCATTATTAATTTATCATTGATATTTATTGAATAGTCTAAATCATCTACTTTTGATTGCTTTGACAAACTCTTTTACAAATGATACATTATAATGGGCATGTATCTCTTTGAAATTTCTATTTGATATGAGATTTCATTCCCAGCATCATTTCAGCTTAGATTATCTTCAGCAATTCTAACTCCTGTTTCTTTCTTAATTTTAGATTTAAGAACAGAAATTCTAGTGCTGCTGATTGGATTAACACATTTGAAGGAAATTTCATATCCACATATAAACTTTTACTCTTTTTCTACTGAAAATTATATTTGCAGAAATTCTTAAATAGGAAAAGTAAATGCTAAAATTGGCTATATTTATGACGTTTAGATACTTGGTGTGAGGTCACTGATGAACAAAATTCCGCACTGTTACATTGTTACACAAAATTTCAGCATCACAAATAAATAATAACAAAAAACTAAAAATATTAAGTAGTAATATATTTAAATGACTTAAAAATTGTTGAATCAAATATATATATGTATACATATGTATATTTGTGCTCATTTGTTTGTAAGTTTAAAAATTGCCACTATTAAACTGATGGTTTGTCAAAAAGTTAATTAAAAAGTGAAATGTAAAATAATAATAGTTTTCACACATCCACTTATTATATGCAAATACTTATTTGCATACAAGCTTGTCTTTGACAAAACCCACACAAATCAGCTAAAAATTGTAAAAATGTGTTACAGGAAAGCATTGTCTTTGCAGACTGTTCTGTCTCCCTTCTTAGGTCCGTTTCATTTCAGTGATTTTCAAACTTTAGACTCTTCAGTTTTCAGTGTCTTCTTTTTTCTTTTACATTTTCCTCTCATGTTTAACTGCTCCCTCCATAGGGCTATGTTAAACAAAACAAAGTTATAATTTAAGAAAGTAAAACAGAGCCAAATACAGTAATTAATTGTAGTTTAAAAGAAAGGACGACACTGACAACAAAGTGCAGAATGTGCACTATTTTTTTATAGGGCATCATTGCCCAGGACCTAAGCGAGTACAACTGAACAACACTGTGTCTGCAGTTTGAGTATTCATCTAAAAATTATAACCAAATAATGTGACACCACACAACATAATGAGTAGTCATATCTGTTGCTTCTAATCATGCAAAGTACAGATACTTATTAAGTATATTACAGAATTTGATGCTTCAGTCACCACATGCAAGTGTATGCTGTCTTAGCTTACACACCAACATGCTCTTAGTTACAGAGCTCTCTGGACTGCTTTGCTATGTTGGATCTACTTTTACATATGTATTTTATAGCTACTCACTCAGAGAGTATCATTTTGTACCACAAATTTTGATATTTGCTTGGCACTAAAGTCTGGTGGCCCGACCACTGTACAGGGACATTTGTGAAACAAACATGAACCTTGCCTGGGGCATGATACAGTTCCTTTGTATTTTATGTTCACTGCAATCATGACCAGATATAATTTGCTGTTAGGACACTTCTCTGTATACCTGGTACATTTTTGAATGAGGCTCATTTGCTATTAAATATCACAGAGTATTTTTTAACCTCAACAAAGAAGATAAATATTGATGTAGAATTGAGAATCTGATGCAACTTTATCCCCAGACTATTCCTGGGTGTTAATCCTTCTCAGGGACTTCACACTTCAACTTGTCTTGTTTTCAGTTGTCATACATAATTCATATAAGAATTGCAAGAACAGAAATCTGTGAAGTAAGCACCACAGTAAAACCCCAAACAAGAGAGATCTATATAAAACTATCTGACTTACTTATGAATTTATATCTCATACAGTTATCTAATTTTAGATTTATCATTCCTTTTAGTTAGCAGATTTTTCTGCTCAATAGGTGTTGGAGGTACTTTGGGAGAAAAACAAAATCTGTTCCACAATATTGTAGTAATGTGAAATTTCTATTTATGTTCTTTTTGTTATGGAAGTAAGTATCCTTGAGCAATTTCACTGGCCATTTAAATATAATTTTATTTCATTTATTTTGCTTAATACACACTTTATTTTGAGAAGACATGAACAAACATATTGAGAAGTTTTATTTTGATATAGTAGAGTCATAAAACTGATTTCAGTCTTAGGACAGTATGTCTGTGATGAAAACCCTAATCCACAGGCAACAAAGGTAATGAAAAGTTTATTTCACTTATAGGTTTACATTAGAACCCATCACTGAAGGAAGTCAGGTTAATATTACCATCCTCAGTGACCTGGGCTTGCTCACACCAATTACTAATCAAAAAAATACCTAATCAGGAACGACTCTAGGCCAATAGCTTAGAAAAATTTCTCAATTGAGATTTTTGTTTCTTTTTTATTTTTATTTTTTTACTTTTTTGTAATATATATATTAAAATGTATATATAGTACTTTTAGTTATTTTACATATAGATCCCAGTTCCCTCTCCCTCCTTTCTTCCCATGCCCCGGGCACCCCTCCCATCCCATCCCTCCCACCCCAGTTTATAGGGAGGGTGCTGCCTTCCAGGAGAGATCACCAAAACCTGTCAAGTCTAGGCCCTCCCTCCTGCCTCTTCCCAAGGTCTTTCATGCAACAGGGATACATCCTGGTTTTACCTCAGATGTCCCTTAGACTGCCCAAGCCTTACAACTGAGACCCTTGTTCAGGGGGTCTGAGTCAGTATAATGCTAGTGTCCCAAATACAAGTCTAGGGATCTGAGAGCTCCCCCTTGTTCAGGTCAGCTGTCTCTGTGGGTTTCTGTAGCCTAGTCTTGACCCCTTTTCTTATCACTCCTCCCTCTCTAAAACTGGATTCTAAAACAGGATTGTAGCTCGCTGTTTAGATGTGGATATCTACTTCTGTTTCCATCAGCTAGTTGATGAGGGCTCTATGATGGAATATCAGTTAGTTATCACTCTCATTATCAGGGGAGAGCATATAAGGAGATTTCTTCACCCCAAATGTTATAGTTTGTTTCAAGTTGACATATCAAACCAAAATAACTTGTAATAAAAACACTTGCCATGGACAACTGAATGATTTAGAAACATGATCTGAGGTTCTGTCCCTCTTCTGATGGGTACAGGGCAAAGGTTCTCTTCCAGTGAGTATGAACTCACTCATATATGGATTTTAGACATAGATAAAAACTCTTCACACTGCCAGAAAAGCTAAGAAACAATCAGGACCATAAGAGAAACATATATGATCCCCTGGAGAAACATATATGGCCTCCTCCTCAGAAAGGGTAAGGCCTCCCATTGGAGTCAACAAAGCATGGAAAATCAAGTTGAAGCAAGGTACTTTCCTATGTGTCCTGGTTGCCTTGTACTTGCAGTAATTCTCCCTTGGTCTCTTAAGCAATAAGTACAAATGACACCTCTCTAGTCTCCAAGTATTATCAATGAAAATCCATGTACTTGGTGATATAAACTTTAAATGCAATTGTTTATTTTAATTTAATCTCATAATTTTAAATTTAATTTCATTTAAGTCTACATCTGTATAATTTAGTAGAGTTCTAGCTTTTCTCATAGGACCTATGGCCTACTAAGACTCTGGATCTTAGTTCTAAAAAAATTCCAGTTTATAGATGTTATCTTGTGTAACAGGCTATACATCTGATTGGTGAATGATTGTTTATTCTCATACCAGAATTGTAAGAACTAAGTGGAATAGGATTATGTGAGGGCAGTATAAAGGAATGAGAAAAGGAACAAATAACCAACACTGAAGATAACTGAAAATTAATTTTCAAACATTCTGCCATAGAAACTTTCTAAAACACACACACACACACACACACACACATACACAAACACACACACACAATTTAATTGGAGTTAAGGTATGACAGGAAACGGTTACACTCTATTGTTGATGTTATCAAATATGTGCAAGCCATAAAACATGAGGAAATCCAGCTTGTGCTCTTTGCTAGCCGGGATGTTCTACTCATAATGCTTACATTTCTCAGATTGTAAAGTTTTGAAATAGATTTATCTATCTTTCATAGTTAATTCAAATCATTTAAAGAAACTTGTTATTATAGGCTGTAACAATAGTGTGAAATCTATTTTTTTTTTGTTTGTTGTTTTATTGAGACTGGATCCCCTTTTGTAATTCTAGCTGTCTAGCTGTCGTGGAACTCACTATATAGGTCAGTCTTACCTCAAACTCACAGAGGCATGCCTAAATTCATAAGCTGAGTGCAGAGATTAAAGACACGGCCTACCATTTCTTTGGCTAGATTTCTTATTGATGAAAGATAGTCTGAATACTCCAGAACAAAATCATCATACTCATCAAGTTTCCTTAGGTTTCTTGGTACACTACAAAAATAAATGGCCTGGAAAGATTTGAATGTGATTATTGTTCTATTTTTATTTGTATGATACTTTCCTGCCAACCAGTAATGTCTATCAAATAATTATAATTTCAAAAACGAATCATAATTAACAAACCCAAGAATTTCTAAAGATTACTCATTGTTATTATCTATTCTTTTCTGCCAAAATATTACGAGGCAATAGGCTATAAACAAAACTTCAACATTTTAATTGAGCAATGCATCCTTCTTTCTTTGGCTGCTAATCTAATTTTGTCTTTGTCTCAAACATATTCAGTATTATGCACAGACTTTGTATATTTGTTTTGTAATTTACTGTATTCTCATTCTAAGTACCTGATAGCAATCCAGAATTTATTTTTAATATAGGTGTTGTTGCAGTCTAGAATATAACTGTTATGTTATATTATTTGAGTGTGACTTTGAGGCTTCTGTGTGACCTTCTATCTAGGAACTAAAGGATAAGGACTCTCAGCCTGCAACATCTTTCATGTTTACTTAAAAGATGGAAGGAGAACAAAAGAGGAGGGTGTTAAATGGAAGATTAGGAGAAAAGGAGGAAAGAGCATAATTGGATTAAAATCTTTAAATAATAATGACACAAGAAATTCCTTCCAATAAATAGATAGATATGCTTTCCAATAAATCAGGTTTATTAGATAAATGAAGTGGATTGATATAATAAATATTTGTAGATTTATTTATTTTATTGCTAGAGCTAAATTGATTCATTGGAAGAACTATATATTTATACACTTCATTAGTGTGCAGTATTTATACACTTCAGAAACCCTCCCCCAAAGGTCTTTCCATGTATACACAGAATTTGACTCTTTTGTGCTAACACTGTGGATATTCCTGTGTAGAAGTAAGCTCTGCTTATTATATAAAATCTGACCCATTAGTAAAAGCAGGGAGAACAGGTTTACCAGATGCTCTTATTAAATACTTCCATCCTGTGCTATGTCTTCTTTGATGGGAGATGTTATTCTGTAAATATCTTTCTCATACTGGTTAATGAATAAAGTACTGTTGGCCAATAGGTAAGCAAGATAGGCAGGGCTAAGAGACTAGGAGGAAAGTGGAAGGAGTAGGGAGGAGTCAGCATCGAGAGCCTAAAGGGAACATCACGCCAGCTGGCTGTCCGATAAGATGACCACGTGGAAATACTGAGATAAGTAGAAAAGTGTTAATCATTAAGACAGAGCTAGCTGATAAGAAATGATAGTAACTGGCCAACAAAATTATGTCAAATACAGAGTTTCTGCATGTTATTTGGGGCTGGTGTGGTGGTGGGAACAGGCTGCTGGTAGCAACAGGCTGCTTGTGGGGAGAAACAAAGAGTGGGACCAGATGACCTGCGGTGGGAAAAACATACTCACAACACTTCTTTCTTGTGGAATGAGTCAAAGAGGTTGTGTGCAATGAGAATGAATGAAGAGGACTAGGCAGAGAGCCACTAGATGTAGAAACATGAATGTGATTTGTGCACAATGAGTGTTTTGGCCTCAAGGGTAGTGAAGGCATGCAAAAGTGTCCATTAATCACAAGTTTTGAAACTTGAGCAGGGCAGTTGTGGAGAATGCCTTTAATCCCATCACTGGGGAGGCAGAGGAAGGCAGATCTCTGTGAGTTCAAGGCCAGCATGATCTACCAGTACAGGTTCCAAAGCAAAACAGCTTAGGAGGTAGAAGACTTGCTAGGTTATATGTCTGTCTCTCTCCTTACTTGGACTTAGACTTGTTACATGATAATCAAGACAGCTGCATCACACAGTAAGAAATTCTTTTAATTTACATGCCTTTCATGCTTCTCTGGTTCTAGATTTGCAAATCAGTGAGTTGAAAATTAGTATGTTTCTATCTTATTTGCAATATAACAGATTTGATAATTTTCAAATGCCTTCACATTACTAAATATTTATAACCATCTGGCTACCTCTGAATGGTGAGAAAACAAAAGCAAAATAGAGTAATCAGAACAAACAGCTGGACATCCCCCACCATCCACACAGTTGAAAAAAATGAGTCGCCTAAAATGAGAATGTGCATTGTTTATGCAAAGCGTCCAGATTTTAAAAATCATATTCTCATTTCCAAGAATTAAAAGTATTGCTTTCTGAATTACATTCACTATAAAATAAGGTATTATAACTACAATTGAATTATAAAAGCCCACTTACGCAAGTACAAAATGACAGACCTCTCCCAAAACTTTTTACGTTCTGAGAATGATGTTGAATATTCCTATTTAATGTTAATAGTGTCAAAGGTTAATGTATATTATTATATGACATATATTATTACATATGATAGAGTGTGTAAAGATGTAACCTTGCATAATAATAAACCTCTAAAGAATATCACATGCTTTCAGTATGATATTAATAAATTTTTACATGGGTAAAATGGCATAGGAAAGCAAGCTATTGTTTTCATTTATCTTTACAGAATATAAGAAAATGGAAAAGAGATTCAATGTATAATGGCATTATAAGTTTTGCACAAGTAGCATCCTCTCTAGTCTGTCCCACTGAGCTAGGACTTTCTCCTTTCTCATCTCTGTTCAAGGGTCTTTCAGGTAACTGATGACAGCAGATGCTGGGAGTGAACCATTTATAGCTAGCTTTAATGAAACACACTTGGCCCACAGGAATAAGACACTTAAGGGTATCCTCCACCTTCCACACATGTTAAAAGGCACCCTCATGGTCTGGCTTCACACACATAAAAAGTAATACATAAATATTAGAGAAAAGCCCATTAAATCTGTCTTAGAGATTTCCATCATCTTCTAATACTATTAAAATTAATGAAGCTCATGAATACACTTACAATAAGAAAACTGTATTGTCTAACCATTGGGTGCTGAGAAATTAATTTAATTACTGACTAAAACATAGTTTTAAATAATAAATGACCATGCTCATATTAACTTTGTAACACAGAGAGGTATCAGTCACTCTGACATTTGAATGTAACATCCAATTGGTAAAGAAGGAAATTTAGGGTTAAAAGTCTAATGAATATGTTTTAAAGTCTAATAAATATATTTTAAAGATCTTAAAAATGAAGGAAACATGCTTAGATGTTTACAAACTTTACTGGCCTGGAATAGTAGAATGCACTTTTACTTGGGTATTGATTGCAATTATTTTATATATTTTGGAACCAGGTTTGAAATATTTCCTTCATATTTATGTTCATGATAGGTGTTATTCTATAGTTACATTGATTTTTACTGTGTCAAGCTCATGCTATACATATACATTTGGTAGTATTTCATTATTTCCTAAGAGACGGGGCAAAATTAGATGTCAATATTGTGTACTTTTGCTTGGAAACTTTCCTAGTGGAGTCATCTTTGCTCTGCAAGTTCTTTTTCTTAAAATTCAAACACAAAACAACTTCACTGTGTTTCAACTTATTTGCTCTTCCTAATACTAATACATTGTCTATTTTATCTTGAATAAGTATTCCTGTTGTATTCTCTATTTGTTTTTAAAATTAAAATTTTGATACATCATATCCTCCTTCCCTTTCCTCCCTCCAACTCCTTGCTTGTTTTCCAATCCATGACTTCTTTTTCTTTAACTGTATATATATATATATATATATATATATATATATATATATACAAGGAAGCATTCCTCTTACTTAAAAGGACCCTGTCAAATGGTACAATTACTCTGATTTTTCAAGAGAAAGAGGATTATTCCATACTTTCGTAATTTTTACCCCTTCTGTTGCTTTTCTATCATCAGGTTATTTTTGTTCAGTAAACTTCCTGTGCTATAATTAGTTGGAGGTCAGCTGACAATTCTCCTACTGTTTTTCTTTCATTTTATAAGCATAATTTCTTGACCTACTGTATTCACAGTTAACAATGCTTTTATGTTAACCACTTGCAAAGTGTTGTGGGATTTTCTTCCTGTCTCTGTAGCTACAAAAATGGTGCCATGTCTTGTTCATTCATCTTGCTATTGTCTATAGACAGCAAGTTATATTTCTCTGCATTCATGGTTTTTTTTTCCAGATAGTTTTTGTTTTTGTTTTTGTTTTTGTTTTTCTTCACATTTTGGTTACTTCATTTTAATTAATTAGACTTTGCCTAGGTCTGTGGACTTAACCTTTATTGGCTCCATTCCTTTTCTCCAAGGTTAGCAGAAGTGTGAAAGTCACAGATAGTGTACTCTGATTTGAAATTCTCTATAGGTGCATGATAGGTAGATCTTTTTGGATCAACCATGGATACTCATGTCAAGGTATGACTTCTTTATTTGGGTGGGGCTGGGGGGCGTTCTGTATTTAGGACCGGTCAAATGGTTTTGACTCCTGCTAAGCCTACAGACTCCTCTTCTATTTTTCACCTTTTGTTTTTGTTTTTTTTTTTGTATCCACCAAGCTTAGTTATTTTCTAGTCCTTTCTTTTACTCTGCAATTTATAATGTAGTTTTTTTAAAATATAATTTTATATTTTCTGAGCATTACAAATAATGTATTACCTTTGACTGGAGTTATAGTTTGTTGTTGAAAGTTTTTTGAGAGATGCTAACTAAAAGAATAGTTCTTAATCTACATTAATTTCCATTTGTATCATTATGAAGGGCTTCATACTTAGTATGACAATATTACAGTGTTCTGGACTCTTGGATATTATGTTAAGAGACAGATATTACTCTTCATTTAACAAAAAATCAATGAGTTATCTTCTTTTTTTCCCTCTTTTTCTTTGTTCCTTTTCATTTACATACCTCCTTCCCTCCCTCTTTCTCTCTCTCCCACCCTTTCATGCCCTCCCCTCCAACCACTCTCATCCCCCCAACTCCACATATAGGGTGATGCCTTCCAGGAGGGTCATCTAAATTTGTCAAGTCATTTGGAGTAGGGACTAGGCCCCCTCTCCTATCTCTAGGTTAAGTTAGTATCCCTCCATGGGGGATGTGCTTCCTTTTGTGCACCAGAGATACATCCTGGTTTCACTGTCCAAGGTCCCTTAGACTGCCCAGGCCCTCTAGCTAAGACCCATGTTCAGGTGGTCCAAGTCAGTTCCATTCACAACTATCAATCTGGGAGCCCATTAGCTCCTCCTTGTTCAGGTCAGCCGCCTCTATGTGTTTCTGCAGTCTGGTCTTGTCTTCCCTCTCTGCATCTGGATTCCATTACAGCTCAGTGTCCAGTTGTGGGTGTCTGCTTCTGTTTCCATCAGCCACCAGATGAGGGCTCTATGATGGTGGATAAGTTAGTCATTGATCTCATTATCAGGGAAGAACATTTTGGTAGCGTTTCCACTGTTGCTGAAATTGTTAGTTGGGGTCAGTCTTGTAGGTCTCTGGACATTTATCTAGGTTCTTCAGTTTTCTCTTCAAACCTATAATGGCTCCCTCTTTTATGCTCTCTCTCTCTCTCTCTCTCTCTCTCTCTCTCTCTCTCTCTCTCTCTCTCTCTCTCTTGTCTATTCCTTCCCTGACTCAATCTTCCTAGTTCTTTCCTCTTCTTAAAAGTGTATATTTGCCTGCCTTTGTTTTTAAATTAGCCTGAATATTGAGCTTTCTTTCATTGTTTTGTGGTGTGCTGCAGTTTTCTGGCGTTCTTGTTTGTCTTCCAACAATCCAAGTTTCAGCTGGACTGGTTGTAGGATACACAGTTTCGTGAGATGACCACCTGTACAGGAGCATACATGGAGTAGCAGGCTCACAGTACAAAATTTAAAGATCTTTAACTTTAACCTCAAAATTCTTCCAAATGGGTGATTGTAAATCTCTTCTGAGGTTGGAAACACCCTAGATGGAGAAGTGAGGTTGGGACTTTCCTGTTACTGTTTCATGACTTTTATATTCTTAGATATTTGCAATGACAAGTAGGTTATTCTTATTTATATATTAATATTGATCATTTCAGGACACTGTACTATTATTTTCTTTTCTAAACAGTGTTTCCTTGTGTAACAGCCCTGTCTGACCTGGAACACACTCTGTAGAACAGGCTGGACTTGAACTACAGAGATCTATCTGCCTCTGCCTCACAAGTGCTGGGATAAAAGACATGTGCCATCACTGCCCAGTGACACAGCACATTTTGTTGGACAGATTTCTGTTAATTTTCAACAATACCCAAATAATAATTACCTTTACCTTGAGTCTTGATGTATCCATACAGATATTCTTCATTTACATTTTTATAGTCCCTAGATTAAAGAACAATGGTAGTTCTACAGCATCTCATCTTAGTATGTCTACTGTTTATAGAAGAAGCATATATATATATATATGTGTGTGTGTGTGTGTATTCAACATTATTAAATATTATATACATATGTATATATATTCAACATTTTTAAATAGAACATGTCTACAAAGAGCTCATTTCCAACAGCAGAACTGATAACTGATATGGGGAAAAGTCTCAACAGAACACACAGTAATTACTGGAACAATGAATAAATTAGTAATAGAATGAATATTGTCCATTTCCCATCCCAGTTCCACTGAGTAGTCAATAATGAAGCAACAACTTAATAACAGAAATGTTTAAACTAGAACCTTCGATAAACTGCAGAGACTCTTTAGGATTTACAATTATAATGAGATTCATTTTTAACTATTTATTCCATTTCTTCAATCAATTAATGTTAAATTGAAATAGGAAGCTGTGCTACAGGCATATTTTCTATTCTTTATAAACCATAATGTGAAATCATGACATAATCCTGTATGTTTAAACAGAAACTGAATAGATACTTGATAAAAAAAAATCTGTTGGTGAAATTGTTCTATATTTGGACCAGTATTATTATGCCAAAATAATTATTTGGTGATAATTATTAGCATATATACTAATAATGATATATCATAAATAATTATATAGGTTACTATATATATATAGTATATTGCAAATACATTAAACAAATAAAAAGTAAAAACCAAATGAAAGCAAGTGCTTTCTGCAATTCCCTTAGAATATTAGAAGTGACAGCCATTATGCTGTATTTTATTGTTTGAATTACTTACCTAACTTTTAATATATATATATATATACATATATATATATATATATATATAATTAAAGTGTTTATTGTCAGAATGAATTCAGACAACTGCTGCTCATTAGAGTTACTGAGTGATGGCTTGTTTAAATTCTTCCTAGTTTACATTTCTTATACATGCTGCTCTTATGAACTTGGAAGTAGTAAGAGTCTCACATGTCTAGCAGCTTTGATTATGTTTACTAAGAAAAAATACTTAATATTTATTTTTCTCTATAATATTAAAATGTATTCATAAGCATTATAATGTCCTAAAATACAAATATCATAATATCTAAAAGGATTAAATTGTATTTAGTCAACCAAACGGTTTGATTATAAAATTATGTCTTAAAGATCAACAGCCTATTATGTAATTTTTTATATGTCACTGTAAAAAGCAAACAACTTGTTTGTTTTCATTTTCTTTAAAATTAGATCTTAAATTTATGGCAGATTTTGGATCAGAGGACAGTTATTCAAATATGGCATTTAAATCAAATCTCAGTTTATAGCTCAGAATGGCCTTCGTTTCTCGACAAGCTAGGTTATTTATGACATGAGCTCTATCTCAGGATTCATATGTTTGGACTCATTCTATGTCTCCTTGAAATATTACATTTAGTTTCATGTTTCCTTCCAATTCACTTTGGGAACCAAATTACTTAGATTGATATGGTAGAGTAGAATAAAAATGACATTTCATTTCAGGAGAGCACATTTGAATTCTTACTTCACCGTATAACAATTCTATATGCTTGTCAAGTCTTTTAACTTCTCGGATTCTTACTTTTCTTACCGGAAAAAAATAAATGTTGAAGTTATTTTATTCTGGGAGTCTTACACCCTGTTGCTTCGTTTTGACCCCTGTATTTTTTTGGCATTGCTCTTCCTTTAACAATAATGTCAAATCATTTTCTTTCCCAAATTGTCTCTAGGAAGCATCCATATAAACAGGTCAAAATAAGACTAGATGGATAATATCTGTCAGCCTGCAGAATCTATTCAGAAGGATTCATGCTGTCAGTTTACTTGCTCCATGAAAGAAAAGTTAGTGAAAACATTAGAACAGAAATATGAAGAGGTCAATGCTGTCATATACATAATTTCATTATACACAGTTTCTTTGGAAAATCTGAATATTTCTTAGCTCATAGCACCCCAGTTAAAATGAAAGAGCATATTTTATTTGATCATGAATTTGGGGGCAGGGAGTCAATTCACTATGGCAGACTCCTTTATTAAAATGTCAGCCATCCAGGAACTGAAGTAGGTTATACATTTCAAGAGCCATGAGACTTGATCCAAGTTGATGCTGAGATGTCATACTACAAGAGGCAAAGAAAACCCGCAGAAAGGTAATCACATCTCAATTCAGCGGAAGTCATCTGAAATAAGATTGCAAATTCTTGATCCAAATGGCTGTCTGCATCCTCCTGACATTCAACACAGAGCAGGAATAGAAACTCTGCCCATGAAAGGGGAGTTAACGACTTGGGTCCAAGATTTAATGGACTTTTTTATGCCGAATGTTTATCTAATTGCATCCTATGTCATATTTCCTATTTGCGATCCAATTTCCTGATCAAAACATCCTGCCCAGGAACTAAACATAACTGAAAACTTTAGACATTTATGAAACACTGAAAATTCAAACAGAAAGTAAACAGCAAAAAGAAAAAAAATGAGCATGCATGGAGTTGATGAGGCATTCATATTATCTCAAATTTTTATGAAGTTTGATAGATGAATTTAGGAAAATAGGTCTGTTTATGACTTAATTTGTTTCTCTTCTAATATGACAAGTCAGGAAGAGAGGAGAATTTCTTAAACCCAAATAAGGTACCATCCAGAGCATGTGTGAAACTTATTGTCAGAAAAAAAGTTAAATTAACATCAGTTGGATTACTTATATTAATGTTTGCCTACTTAGGCATTTGTCACATGCCAAGTTAGAATTACAAGGTTAATCCATGTAGGCTGCTATGAGATAACATGATAGAGTGAATGGCTTATTATACATCATGGATTACAACTAGAAAGCTAATATCAGATTTCCTGGGGATTTAATGTCTAGTAGAACAACATTCTGGGTCATAGGTTACTCAATGTTTTCAGGAAAAAAAATTAGGAGGGATCATAAAGCTGTCTAGAGGGTCCTTGATGAGATCACTAATCCCATTCATGAGAGTGCTTTCTCTTGGCTGGTTTCCCATTGCAAAGGGTGTTTAAGTTTAGTATTTAGAAACATCTGCAGTTTATACCTCCTATAAGTGATGATATCCTGCTTGTACCAATAAAGCCTGCCTGAAGATCAAAGGATGGAGCTTGACACTGGTTAACCACAGAGGTCTGGAATTATGTGCAGACAGGAAATGAGATGGCTGGGCATAGAAAGTATATGAGCAGGAAAAAAAAAACAGGAACTCAAACACTTTCCACTAGGAAGCTAATGATGAAAGCTGGCTTTGGCTTGCTCCTTCTTTCTGACTTCTCAGCATTTTCCAATATATCAGAGTCCAGGTTTTTATATTTAGACTAATATAGAACTCTGTTTACATCTAAAACCTATTAAAATTAGTATTTCATCTTAGTTTTATATTTGTGTACATCTGTGTGTATATATGTGTTCATATGTATGACATGATGCTCTTGTACACAGCAGAGGATTCCTTGCAGGGCTTCCTTCCTTCCTTCCTTCCTTCCTTCCTTCCTTCCTTCCTTCCTTCCTTCCTTCCTTCCTTCCAACCTGCGGTTGCCTGAGACCTAAATTCAGTTCAGCCACTGAGATAATCTGAAGGCTCAGCCTGCAACCTCTTTAAATGGTGTCCTCAGCCCTTCTATTTTATATTGGGCGCTACATAGAAAACAATAATTGAACTTGAGTCAGACGAGTTATAAAAAAGCAATGAATATCTGCATAAATAAATAAAAGAAAAAGAGACAGATATTGGGGTTTAAGCTGAAGATAAGTGAAGCAAAGCATATGATCATTAGCTCAGTCAGGCTGAAGGGCTGATCCATGCATAAGCTCTTCACTAAGCCTCAAACTGCTGCCTCTCCTCAGCATGGCTGAAGAATGAATGCCTCCTACAGAATACTGAAGATCCTGCTTCCATCTTTTGTACACCTCTAGTGCTGGGATTAAAGGCATGTGATCTGTTACTCTTTAAGATTTTTCAATCTCATGTGTCCCTGAGTGGCCTTGAACTAACATAGTATGTCTACCTCCTAATCCTGAATCCTAAGATTAATGGCGTGTACTACCACCTCCTAGCTGTGGCTGCTGGGATTAAAGGTGTGTGCCTGACTTCTGTAGCTTGTGGATGCCTTTACTTTCTGAATACTCAGGAAAACTTTAATAAATCATAAGTAATTTATCACCAACTTGGGGTTGGAGAAGCTCTGATTTTAGATATTTACTTGCCCTGATCAGGAAGCCCACCAGACTCTAATAAACAGTTCTCCCAGATGGCTACTCACTGGCTCTCCAAATAAAATGAAAGACAAATGAATCTTTGAAAAAGACTTCCATGGGTGCTGGCAGTGTCTTGGTGATAATTAATATGGAAGATAGATAAAAAGGTAGGGAGATCGGTTAAGCAGAATAAATTGATGGATGAATATATGAAAATGTCAAAAAACAAGTTTTAATTTTAAAGAAAAAAATATTATTTTTAAATGAAAAAAAGAGTTGAGAGAGGTATATAAAAGGATTTGGGGACAGGAAAGGTATAGGGAAATGTAATATAATCTCAGAAATAAGAATTGTAAAAGAAAAATATATATTCTAGATTTAAAAGTAATAATGTGGGGATAAAAGGACCCCTAAAAAATACAAGATATTTGAAATTATTTTTGCTAACTGTAACTTTTTTATAAAGCTAATTCTTTGAGAGTCTCATTCAATGTGTTTTTGCCAATTCACACCCACAGTTTACTCTTCCTACATTCACTCTTTCTTCCACATCCACCCAACTTCACATCCTTTGTTTCTGTCTTAAGACCAATTTGTGTCACCCAAATATTCTTGGAATTATGTCCTTTTACTGGAATATGATGTACTTACGAGAGGCTACACTGTTAATGAAAGCTGACGCTGGACCTGTGTTCCTACACTTTTCCCATTCTGAATACTAGTTCAGATGGGCTCAGTTACTCTTGAAGTTCATGTCTCAGTCTCAGCACCCATGTAAGGCAACTCACAAGTAATTATTAACTATAGCTTCAGTGGTCTGCCAACTTCTTTCAGTTTCCTATTGCACACACACACACACACACACACACACACACACACACACACACACACAGGACACTAAAATAAATATGATGTTCAAATAAAAATATCAGATCATATGACTTAGATGATGTTACACAGAAAGAAAAACTATCAAATTAAATAAATGTTTGAGGACAACGATCTAAGCCCTTATGCTGAACCACAATATTTTGTAATATAAAGGCAAGTACAGTGATATTAGCTTACAAGAAAATAAAAAAAAATCACAATGTTTATTTTCCTGCTAAAATTAGTTTGAACACTAAAAGATTGCTACAGCAACAATGATATCATTAGGTAATTATATATATATATATATATATATATATGTGTGTGTATATATGTATATGTATATATATATATGATTAATGAACTACCTTATCTAACATATTTGACAGCTTTAGAAATGCATTTTCAATTTACTTAACATCAAAGGCATTTTATATTTGAATACTCAATAAATCAATTGGATACACATTTTTAGAGATTTATACAGGAGAGTTATCAAAGGATGTGTTAATATTGTTTAATTTAAACTTCAAAAGAAGAGAGTAAGAGTCTAAAACTTTACCAAATTCAAATTTTGACATCAATTTTCAAGATTTGTCTTTATTTCTTTCAAGATCTTTCTTTCTACTGACAAATCATAATTATGGCATATTTGCTGTATTAGTTTGAATGTAAACATTACTGCAACTGATTGACAGTGGCTTTCAGAAAAATGTCAACTTTATTATATGTCATTGTAGTGCTTTGGAGCATAATATTAGGAATTAAATGAAACATAAAATACAGGGTCAGTTGTACTAAAGATTTGTTGTATGAACATTTCCATTATTTTGCATTCTAAAATAAATTGTACAGATCTTTAGCCAGGGAAACAAATGTCATTTATAGTCCATTATTTTAAAAGTGTATTACCCATACTATGTTGCCTTACATAGACTTAATAGAGAAGGAGGTTCTTTATTTCACTACTTCTTGTTATGCCTTGTTTGGTTAATGTTCATGAGAAACCTGCACTTTTCTAAATAGAAATGGAGGAAGTCATGGAGGAGAGAAACTGGGAGGAGCAGAGCAAAGGGTAACTGCAGCCTGGATGTAAAATAAATACATAAATATATTTTAAAAATAAGCAATGTCTTGCAGCCATCAATTAGATATTATCTCTTGTTAAAACAGGAAGATGGAACCAAAACATCAGTTTTTGTTTTGTTTATTTTATTTTCCAGTAAAAGTTAAATTTTAACAACTAACAATTGAAAATCTTCTGAGTTAACTTTGAACCAAGTGTTGGATATGGTGTGTCAAAATAACATCAGGGTTTAGGGTTTACTAGGTACTCACAATTCCTAAACCTGATGGGTCCAACTGTGTTTTCATGTTATATTCACTAGACACATGTAGTTATCCTAACATGGATTTACATCTCTGATCCTATAGACTGTCTCTTTTGATTTCTAGGAACTAGAAAGAGCAGCCATTCTAACCATGATTTTAAATCAAGGATGGTATCACATGTTATTAAAAGGCTGAATGGAATAATTCGGAGAAAGGCAGTTAGTTACCAAGCACTCAGAAAGTGAAAAGTTGAAATTCATCATGAAAAGAAAGGTGTACAGAAAGGAGCACATTAAGAGAAGGAAGAGGTGGTGGGAAGACTGGAGATAAATACAGTAAGGTATTTATTTTTCTCATTAGCTTAGCCTGACTACAGATGAAATAGAGAAGAAAGTGAAAAGCAAGGGAGAGTCTGCTAACACCAATTCTTGCAGATTGGATCCAAAAAATGTAAAGTTGTCCTTGAGAGATTATAGTCTAGTCCTTATCAATGAAACATTGCAAGAAGTTTACAACATTTGAAGGGTTTTGCACGACCTTTCTTTCTATAAGTGCAGTATACATAACAATCACAATGTAAAGACAATTTAACTTCTTTATCAAAACTTGAAAATATCTTGAAGATCGATACGTAAAATAAGAATAAATAAATGAAAATAAAAAATATGAAAAAAAGTAATCACAACATAAGAAAACAAATCCTAATACTTTCAGCTTTTAAGCACAATGAACTACGAAGGATAAAATGTTCTTACAAAATTCATTTTGCAGCCTACAAATTTGTTTGTGCTTTATTTTTTCACAAAACAGTATTGTACTTCTGATGCAATGCTGTAGAAAATTACCAAGACAATGCTACTCTCATGAAAAGAGAGATTTGTGCAGAATTGAAACTGTAGTAATGAAATGAAAACCTGATCTAAACATTTTTGTAAACAAGATACCAAAAAATAAAAGTATTCATGGATGTAGCCACAGAGCGTTATGAAGGCTTTGCTGTCCAATTGTCCTCATGTTAAAGGCACATTACATCTAATTATAATGAAAGCACCCATATCCCAGTGCTGAGGCACAGCTGTCATTATCTACGAGTTCATTTTGCCACCAGCCCTGTGCTTGTCTTCTTGCCTTTGTTTTTCTCATGGGGTCTTTAGACACTTGTTTGAAATTTAAGGCTTTTGCATAAATGTGTAAGATAGTTTTAGGGAAAGTGCAATTGGTGACTATTTTATTGATATCCTTCCTACAAAATGACTGGTTGAGTCTGCGAATCTAAAGTAGCAGGAGGGAAATGCTGCCATGAAGAATGGGCAATTAACTTTTCTCTCATGTGTTTTCACTGTAAGGAAGAAACTTGATGTGTTTCTTTGCTCTAAGTTCCAACTAACTGTTTTTCAGGAAACTGACAGCCTCATATGCAGAAAGTATAGTCCTACTGGTTCAAAAACTGAACATCTTAGCGCTTCTCTCCACACATAATTATAAACTACTGTCTCAACTCCCCAAAGAAAGATATTAGATATTAGGAGTGAACATAACAAACCCACAAAATTGGAGCCATCTTTGTTTAAATGTGAAGAAAATGTCAGAGTTACACTGTGTATGAGGGAAAGGGAAAAAAATGAAAGGTAACCATAAACAAGAAAGTGTAGAAAGTACATACTAAGATAGCAGAGGTACATATCCAAAGAAGAGGGATGCAGAAGCAAACATAAAAGGAAGACATATTGAAGACTTAAAGAATGAGAATATGATTTAGAAGATAATATTAATAATTATGTGAGATTAAAATGGTAATCTTTTAGGTTTCCCACAGATAATATTTGGAAATCATATTAATTTTCAAGAATTTCCTCATGAGGAAACAGTACATTGGCATCTTCTGTATATAACTGATTGCCAACAACCCCAGAAGATCTAGGACATCTACATTAATGATATATGTTCATAAGTTAAAGCTGTCATTACCTGCACTTAAGGAAGGCACAACATCAGTAGAGTGTAGCAAGAGTTTCACTGATATCTAGCTTTAAGTAGAATACACACTTATGAGAAAAACATCCATTTCATATTTTAAAAATTATGTTAACTAAAGAAAATGAGATTTCATTGTTGGAATCACAAATGGTGTCTATTTGAGAACTGTAAAACAGAAAAATGAGCCATAATATGCCAGAGTTTTAGCTAAGCTGACATTATTTTGACTAAGGAAATCACAACTGACATTAGATTGAAAAGACATAAAATTATCGTGAAGAATGTGGAATTTTAACAAAAATGGATAATTTAGTAAATTAGATATAGGGACTCTGATATTGTTGAGTAATCTTTAGCCATGAAAAAATGTGACATAATTTATTAAAATTCTCTAAGTATTGTGAGCTGGCATTGCTCTATAACAATAGATTTTTTTTACCTCATCATTTTCTGATATGAGTTCACTATTAACTGAAATACATATATAACCTAGTCTAAATTATAACTCCCGAGATCTGAAACACAACTACATCTTAATCTGTTTTCCATTCTTGTATTTTAGAAGGAATATGCACATGAAGTTATTCATTGTGTGCTATAAAAGAACATTTTTTATGTACGCATATTTGCTTGTATATGTTCCTTTATGCTTTTGTGAGCATTTGTTTGTGTGTAGGAATGCCGATGTGCCATGGTACTGGTAGGGTCCTAGGAGAATCTTTTTAAAATAGACTCTTCTTGATGTACATTGCTGTGTACAACAAGTAGATATAGAAATGCTAGATTTAGAAATTGCTACTGAACTCAGTCTGAACATGGGCTTTGGGAATTCAAACTCATGTCTTATTGTTATTGTTCATGGCAAGCGCTTTAGTCATTGATCTATCTCCAGCCTATAATTTTATGTATGTTTAATTACTTCCCTCACTCTCTCTGTCTCTCTGTCTTTGTCTTTTTGTCTCTGTCTCTCTTTGTCTCTGTGTCTCTGTCTCTCTCTGTCTCTCTCTCTGTCTCTCTCTCTCTCTCTTTCTCTCTCTGTGTGTGTGTGTGTGTGTGTGTGTGTGTGTGTGTGTGTGTGTGTGTGTGCTTTTTGTCTAGTTGCACACAGGATACTACATCAATTCTTTCATTTGTGAAAGCCAGAGAATGATTTACCTACTACGCTTGTTTTTTATCTTAGTTTTTTTCTTTTTTATAAGAGATAGTCTCATCAAGGATGGAACTTATTGAATTCGCTAGACAGATGGCTACTCAGCCATTGTGATCCACATGTCTCTATCCCTTGCTTGCATAGCAGGCAGTGTATATGAGGCCATCTCCCCAGCCCTGTATTATCTGGGTTATGTTTGGATTTACATCCCCATTGTTCACATATGAAAGCAGCTGTGGTCATTGATTTTTGTTGCATAAAATGTGATATGATCTGCTGGAAACATCACTTATCTATATAATATAATCATGTGTGTGCTGTAAGCTTAAAGGTGACTTATTCCCATTTTCACGCTGTGCCTCTTGATTGAGCTGATCTGAAATCTTTTCAGTTACAATTATATTCCTATTTACCTTCTCATGGAGACCTATTCTGGAGAGATTTATGTTGCCTCTCAGATGGTAACCATCTGATCGATGTTCCCAATTTGAATTAAATCAGTGCAGAACACAAAATGCTGTTATTTAAAATGTAGAGAGGACCTCTTTATCACTGTCCACATTTCATAAAATGGAGGTTATTCTGATTTTGTTTCTAAATAGTGGTATTCTTTACCAGCAAAGACTTTATTTCTTCTTTTTTGACATTTCTTTACCTCTGTTTTTCAACCATCTAGTGTCTTCATATGAATATTTTTCATACCTCATCCTGCTATATTTTAATATTATCATTTTATATTAATAAATGTGTTAGTAAGTTTGCTTTTACATTATTTTATCTAGAATATAATTCATACAGTGTTTCAATGTTACATATGTGTGGCCATCAGTATGCCATTTAAATTCTCTCTGTTTACATTTCTGCTATGTGCATGAGTGCAAAGGTGTTTACCTCACCTTTGTTTTTCTCACTTTTGTTTGAACAAGGAATGACCAGAATCAGTCTTGTCACAGAAAGTTGCTGTGCTTCTGTTTTCAGAAAAATAAATGGGATTTTTGATATAAACATTGGTAGATTTGAGAAGTATTTGTGAGTAGGATGACCTGGTTCTGTTACCCTGGAAAGAAGGTAAATGACAAAACTGCATTATAAAACCACTTAACATAATAACAAACTATTTAATTTCAGGTAGATTTATTTGTTCTTTAAGTTAAAATGCCTTCAATCATGGATTTCACATCATTAGAAAGGTCACTAATTTCTGAGTGTCAGGTTAAGAGAAGGAACTCTTTAAAACACACAAATAATTCATTCATAGATTTACCCTTCCAGGCAATAACTCATACATGCCAATGCTATATAATTTAGAAAAATCATTTTCCTTGCAACCTAGTTTATACTTGATTATGACGATAACCCTTGCACATCCATAATCAAACATTAGTGAGAAGACAAATGAGAAATGAGCAGAAATGACTTAGTGGTGTTCATTATGCCTCTTACCTGCTTTCTGTTACTGCCTAAACATTCATGCTTTCTTACAATCCTTAACAATTGTAACGATTATTTGATTATTTCTTGTAGATTTGTATTTCCCTTTCAATTGCTTTTCAGAATTTATACAGTAAACATATGATTTGCTAACCTAGCCTTAAGTGATGGTTCTCCACAAAGACAGAGCTGGGTTTGGTAGGGCACAATTGCAGCTCTTCAGAACACTGAGGTCAGGGGTGCGTGAGTTAAACCCATGGCAAGGCAACATTGTAACCTCTTAAGCAATTGCATTCAACATCAATTCTAGGGTCTTATGCTCCAAGCTCCTTCCTGATGTCACTTTTTATTTGATAATTTTAGTGACTAATCATTTATTAAATATTAAAATATAACACATTAAGTACGATCCTAACAAGTTTTAATGATTTTACTTTTTAAAGAATGTGTGTTTTTAAATTTTCCAAATAAAAGTGAAGTAGTCTTGACTATGTATGTTGTATTGCACTCTTGGATTATTTAGTAACAGGTTTTTATATTTTGTATTCTGTGTATGGTGAGTGGTGTACTTGCCTGGGTGCACAAGTGCAAGTGAGAGGGCAACTTTCAGTAGTCTGATCTCTTCTGCTACCAAATGGGTCCTGAGAATAAAACTCAAAAATTAATAAGGCAGCATGCTTATATATGTACATATATATATATATATATATATATGTTCATTTCATGTTACCCCATATTGCCTCCCCTTCATAAACATCATTCATTATATTGCTTTTCCATAATGTTCTTTGATGCCTGGCAATGTTCTTTTTGTTTGTAAATATCAATTGGTTAATTTTTGTACTGAGAAAACAAATATCATAATGACAATCAGCAAACTTGGTTGACTAATTTCAAAAATATGGGTTTTAAATATTTTGGTACATTTCAGGAGTAGGTGACACTGGATATTGGGAGCTGGAAGTTACTTAGCAGGTGTAAGAAAATGTTTTGTGCTTGTCCTTGTTGGTCATTGCTGGCTTTTCTTCGTGGCAATGAATCATGCAAGAATGGACTTGGCAGTCTGTGTTTTCAGCAACTCTGCAAGATCAATGAACAAATGATGTCAATAAATTGATAGACGTCTTTCCAATAAACCCAATATAAAAGAATGGATTTAATCGAGCAAAAACCTCTCATAAATTTAGTGGCCAGATTTTTTGTTTAAAAACTCAAGTTCATAATAAAGCAGAGGTTAAGGAGTCATGGACTCTTCAACAGAGGTAGGAGAAGATAACTCATAGTCTCTGAACAAGCTCAGTGAATACATGTATAGATAGATTCATATTACTCTGTATTGTATTGATAAAGGCTCTGTTTCTAAAATGGTTATAGGCAGTAAATGATAATCTTTTTTCCTATTTGAACATTTTGTCCACAAAGTGTTCCACTGTATTTGAAGACTGTTGTATTTTTTGAAAGTAGAGCCCCTCAGGCATAATGCATCAATAGCAGCAGTAGGTTTTGAAATTTATCGGACTGACCTAACATTCTGTCTGCTCCCTGTTTGCTGAGTGTAGCCAGTTCCCAGTAGTCTCATTTTCCAGCCCCTATGCCTTGCCTGATAATATAGGCAATAATAATTTTATTTTTAACCACAAGACAAAACAAAATCTTTCCCTCAAGTTAGATTGTGTAAAGCATTTGTTCATGGCAACACAAACAGACAACAAATAACAATAACATTTTCTTTAAGGTTTATTTTTTTTATTTTATGTGTATGAATTTGTATGTACCACATATATTCCTGATGTCCATGGAGATCAGATGACAGAGTCATATCTCTTTGTCTAGGAGATATAGATGGATATGACCAACCAATTGGATGCTGGGAATCGAACCCAAGTCTTCTTCAAGACCAATCAGTGCTCTGAACCCCTGAACCAACTTTCCATCCTAAAATTATTCTTTAAAAATTATATCTCTGTTGGAAAAAAACAATACAACTTCATGTGAGATTAATGAAATTATAATTACCTCAAAATAAGAGACATTATTGCATGTATATTGTCATAGTGTATTTCAGAGTGAGACAGTTGTGGTATTAAAGAAAATAATTTAAGTCAGTGTGTTTTTTAAGACTCCTCTGGCCATATTTAGACAGTTTTGTTGTTTTTGGGGAAGGCACTTGGATGTGGTTCAGACTGATCTTTAAGTTGCATCTTTGTGCCTTCAAACTGCCAGAGCTGAGATTACAAATAAGTGCATAGTTGACTGGCCTGCAGTTACAAACCACAGTTTTGGGATTGAGAACTTAAGTTATCTGTATTGGAAACTCATGTGCTCAAAGGGAAGCCATCACCTCACAGTCTTTTGACTATGGTTATTAACCTCATCTCTCAAGAGAGAAAATGTCTCAAAACCACCCCACAAAATATCATAAAGATGAAATTGTCACTTCTCACTCAAGTGTTTAAGAAGCTGACACTCCCTACTGTGCTGTGATTAACATGATTCCTCGAATTTGAGGGGGATCTTAATCTTCTTCCACACTTTATAAAAAAAACTCTGTAAACAGTTTGATTAGCTCACAAGAAGGATAAAATCTGAAAATTTTGACCACATGCTAATTACTCAGTAAGCATTAGCTGTCTTTACATAACATAAAAAGAACACATTTATATAATAAAAAGAACATATTATAAATTTCAGTATTCACACTTCAGTAGTAATTTGATTAAACCAGTCTGACAGAAATGCATTTAACTATTGTTTCACTTTTATGAGTTACACAGAATTTACCTTAATCACAATAGAGTTCAGCAATGTGTCTCTTTATTTTTATTGCTACTTACAAAGAAATTTTCCATAACTAAGGTAAATAAATATATAAACACACACACACATATATGCAGATATATACCTTGATTATGATTTCATTTATAGACATGCTATTCTGAATATTTGCCTATAGCTGCTCCAGAAGAAAGAAAAAAGAAATTTAAAACTGAACCAGAGACTTCCACTGTAGAATAGAATAAAATATTGTACCTCACCTAATAGTTTATATTCTGCACATAAAAATTCTTTATTCCAAATTCATGAATGCTGTTAACTCACACTTGAAAAACAGGTTAGCTATTCATAATTCAGATAATATTAACTAAGTTGGGTTTTCATTGATATAAAATCTGAATACTAGAAATTATAATACATAGTATACTCATATTAAATACTATCTGGTTTTGTATTGCTTTATTTTCACATTTAAAAGTCTGGCAAATTTTTAGTTATTAAAAATGGTGTCTTAGTTAGAGTTTCTATTGCTGCAATGAAAACCATGACAAAAAGGAACTTGCAAGGAGAGAGAAAAGGTTTTTTTACTTTTGTATTTTTTACTTCAACTTCTATTTTACAATTCATCATCAAAGAAAGTCCGGACAACAATTCAAGTGGGCAGGAATCTGGAGGCAGGAACTGATGCAGAGGCCATGAGGTAGTATTGCATAATGGCTTGCTCTGCATTGACTTCTCAACCTACCTTCTTATAGAACCCTGGGACCCTACCCACTTGGGTTGTGCTCCTTGTCAATCACTAATTAAGAAAACAGCACACAGTCCTGTCTATAGCCCTATCTTATTCAGTCACTTTTTCAACTGGAGTACTCTCCACTCCTGTTACTTGAATTTGTGTCAAGTTGACATAAAGCTCCACAGTATAGATAAGTAGTTGCACATAGCCAGAGTTTCAGATCTCACTGAGAAATTTCACAGTATTTTTAAATTAAAATTGCGCATGGAATAGATGACTTCATTCTGTAGATAGAAAAAGTGGACTATCTAGTAATATTATAGGTTGATAATAGTCTATTACCATAAATTAAATTTCATGGCTACTTTCTATAAAAGGCAAAATTTTCAAAGTTTTCTTAATTTTATTTGATAGTTTCACAAGTGTAAATAATGCATTTCAATTACATGAACTTTTGTTTTCCTACCATCCCTTCAAATACTCTCTGATATCAAGCATTCCCTTTTCTATAGTAATATTTTTTTTGTCCCATTTACTTCAAACTAGACTATCTGTGTAACCCTTTAATGGAAATATCGATTGGATGCAGGTATGGTCATCAAGAGATACATCAATAAAGGCAATGATTTTCCCCTCTCCCTGAATCTTTTGATACCAAATAGTAAAGCAATGAATGTATGGGCTCTATGAGTCCTAAGTATGTTGTGTTGGTATGAAAGACAATGGCTCCCAAAGAGAGTGGAACTATTAAGAGATGTGGCTTTGTTAGAGTTCATATGGCCTTGTTGGAGAAAGTGTGTCACTTTGCGTGGGTGGCCTTTGAGGTTTCCTAAGCTCAAGCTACTCCCAGTTTCACAGTCCACTTCCTATTGCTTTCTGCTCAAGGTGTAACTAATACCATGTCTTCCTAAATGCCACCATAATTCCTGCTATAAAGAAAATTGACTAAACCTCTGAAACCTAAGCTGCCATTTCAATTAAATGTTTTCCTTTTCATGATTTGTTGTTGTCATGGTGTCTCTTCAGAGCAATAGAAACCCTAACTTAGACATAAAACTGAGTGTTGAGGGACCATCCTTGTGATTCACAGTACATTTATCTACAACTATTGATAAGATAGCTTATGATTCCAATCTCTTTTGCTCATGAAACATTATGTCACAGCTCTTCTTACTTGCTTGCTTTTAAGTTTTGTTCACTCCCTCTTTTAAAACATTCACTGAAAATTAGAAGGAATGGTATGAATGACTTTTCTGGGGTTGAATATTCATGTGTCCACTTATTCTCAGCTACATAGGCATCAATGTATCTCTGCTTATCACACCATTCTCATGAAAGATGCCTCACTGCTTAAAAAGTAAGAGTTGCATTTACCTATGTGCACAAATATAAACATTAACATTACAACATGATGCAATTAAAATTTAGCTAACTAATAGATCCAATTTGTCAAACATAACTATCCATGATGCCTGGCCACAGCATTTTGCCAGCTTTCTAGTTCCAGGCAAACATTCCATCATTGCAGCATATACCAAAGCTGGTCACAAATCCATTAGGAATATTTTTAACCTCTTTAGTGGTATTGACACTATTGTAAAAAGTATGCATATCATATTTTTGATGTTAGGTTTCTTACATCAGAGGATTCAAATATGGGTAAAACCTTTGATGAATGGGTCATTTAAGCTATATAAGAAATGACTTCTAATAAACTATTTAAACTATTTACAGAATATACAAAAGGAACACAAAATAAAAATAATATGATGATATTCACTTATGTATGTATGTGCATGTAAATGCATATATAGAAAATCAAACACAAATCAACATGCTGTGAAATATTTTCTTCTGGAAACAGGGATAGATTTTCCTTGGTCTGAAGTATGGTCAAAGGAACTTACTTGTCAAGGTTTCTATCTACTGTAATGTTTCTCCTTATCCAGTAAAAATTAATAATATTCAATATTAATACATGTTATAAATTTATGATTAAAAATGATGAGCTTTTTATTCTTTTCACTATAAGAAAGTTATATTACACAAAATGAAGTGTAAACCAGCAGTGGCAACACAAAGAAAAACTACTTATATAAACAATTGACTGCAGAGCACACTTTCCCTGCCTCTTTTGTTGAAAGCACAATTCCTTAAAGTACTGTTTCTCACTGAAGGATGGCATAGTACTTGGTCTGCAACTTTCATTATTAACAAAGGTGAACAACAGCTTTAGGCAGTTGTCATGGGTCTACAGCTTAAATATGAGTCTTCAAATGCTATCCTTTTCAGAAGATTACATGGTGATATAATAGGAATGCCTTTAAGTGTGGCTGCAGATGTTTTAAAGACCTTTGAGCTGATATTTAGGATTTTAAAAATAACCACACTGTCAGTTTATATATTATCCAGTTCAGTTCTTTGGCTGAGTTCTCACACAGCGATAAGACATACAAAGAATAAAGTCTTTCTGGCTATTTTATAACTTGTCTATAAGGTTACATTCTAATGGCTCATAAGATCTGATATCTAAAATTACATTTTCTTTGTTTTAATGTTACATGGGTGAAGTTAGAGACATACTACAGAAAGTAAATTGACCTACCTAATATAAGTAACACAATTATTTAAAACCATTATCAAACAGTCATTCCTAAATTGCATATTTCCATAAAATCCCTTCTCCTCAGTGTTTAGAACCCTGAAGAAGAGAAGGTAGGAGAAAAGTAAGAACCAGTGGTGATAGAAGATATCAAGAAAACATGGCCATATAAGCAAAGCAGTAACAAAGTACATACAATCACAAGAGACTTTGACTTTGTTGACAAGGTCTACATGAGTCTGTGGCACATGGATCCCACACTGACAGTAGCAGATACATGGCCGCATTGCTAAGTCAGAAGCCATCTACAATTGATTAGTTATGTCCAACTGAATCTCAATGTGTATTAAAAACAAAAACAAGTCAAATCCTTTTTTCTGTTGTTGAAAATAGATTTTCTTTCATAGAATATATTCTGATTATAGCCTTGCATCCCACAGCTCCTCCTGCTTTCTCCCCTACCTCCCTTCCTGTACACACAGTTTCTGTCTCCTATTAGAAAACAAATACACATATAAAGAATAAAGAATAATAATTAAATAAAAGTGGATGAAACAAAAATAAACAGAATAGGTTAAAATAAATAAAAGGAGCCATAGATAAAGCACTAGAAACATATACAGACTTAGAGACACATACACATTCTCTCGAACACAAATCATTCACACCTCAATCTGGAAGTCATAATGTACACTCAAAGAACCTTCAAGACCAAAACACAAAAAAATGAAAACAAAACAATCAAGCAAAAATCGCACAACATTATAATGAAAGGTCCTTCTATGTTTATATTGGGTTTATTTTGTTTTGAGCAGTTACTGCTTGGCATGAGATCCACCATTAAGATTTGTTTGTATCACTAGTGCGATGCCCATGGGTAAAATTAACTTTGCACCTGAGAGTGGTTTTCAATTGAAAATAGCTTCTGAGTTACGCATGTGGGTATATTCCCCTTCTCTCAGTTCTAAGGACCCCATGTGGTGCTGACCCAGGAAGGCTCTGTGAGGACTGTGAATTCATAGTGCATTGGAAATGTCATGTCTTTAAGACCTTGACATCTTGGTGTCTTCCAACTGCCTAGTTCCCGCCTCCCATTCTGCTTCCACTTCCACAGAGTTCTGTGAATCCCGAGAGGAAGGATTTGATGGAAGCATGACATTTAGGGCTGAGTGTTCCTAGGTCTCCCTGAACATTGTGCAGATTTTGGTCTCTGTATTTGTGCCCATCAACAGGAGAAGGAATCTCCTCCAATGGCGACTGAGCAAGGCACTGATCTATGAGTATTGCAGAATGTCATTATGAGTCATTTTATGGATAAGTTGCTTTAGCAGAACAGAGGCAAGTGGTTTTCCCATAGGTCCCTGGCCTATCCAGTCTCATATTTGTGGCCACCCAAGCAGAATGGAGAGGCATTCAATATGAAGTGGTGCTTCTTAAAATTCAAACAAAAATTGGTAGTTATTCCAAAATTTTTCTGACATTCTTTTACCAGTGTTACTTCCAGGCAGATTACCATTGTAGAACAGTGGGCTTGTAGCTGGGTTGGTGCTATTAGGTTTTCTTTTGTCAGTGTGCAGAGTGACTTCCAGTAGGAGTGAAAGTTCTGGGTAATCAGCAGCTTGATTTCTCCATGGTCAGTGGATTAGCCAAGGGGCCTTACCATCATCAGTTTAAGAAAAGCAATCAATAGTCTTTAAGAATAGTCTAGGCTGTTTTGAGTTTATCATGGGACCCCTTTTTGAAGAAGTGAATCATGTGTTGAAGCATTCCTGGTACTGGAGGCATCACTTGGTTACCACAGATGTCCAGTTCAGGCTCTGTCTCCCCCATTATATGATGGTTTTGTTAACATTCACAGCATATGTGTATAGAATTTAAGAGGCTTCTACTGTACTAAGTTTCCATAGGACCCTTAAAATTACCCTTATTTTTAGCTGTTTCTCCACGTGTTCCCTTCCTCAACACTATTTCTTCTCCATCATTTTTTGTCCCCCTGTTCCAACACATTTCCCTACCCTGGCCATCTATAACTATCTGTTCTATTTCTCTTTCTAGGGTGATCCATCCTAATCAATTTCACCTTAAAATACAAAGAAAATTTACAAAGAGCCAGTGTAATTTCGTCCATATTGCATACCTGTTCCTCCTTTCATACATGTTATCTAGTTTAATTACTATACATAACTGAGAAGTTTTCAGTTCTCACAGAATAAAAACATTTATGAATATTTTCTTCTTGCATTGAATCAGAATTTCAATCATGTCTTTATATTAAAAATAAGCTGCATACTTTACAGTAAGTAAATTAACATTTGTAAAATACTTTGTAAGATATAATCTACCCTTTAAGAACCCAATGTTATACAATTCTGCTATGATCTGTTTCTAGTCACAACACTTATGATGTCATAAGTGAAAATCATGTGAACAAGTGGACTATATGAATTTTCCATTCCAAGTAATTCTGTAAATATATGTATGTATGTATATACATATATATATTGTCTTATGAATTATTTTAACAGAGAATGTAATTTTCCAAAGTTGAAATATACCCTGTAATTGAAAATGCTTAGTTTGACTATTGAAGGTTCTCTGTTTAGTTCTGTTCCCCATTTCTGTTCTCTTAATCAGAGACAGGAGTGGATCTAGAGAAGAGGATAAGAAGTAAGAAAGTGGGATGAGCAGAAGTAGGGGAAACTATAATAAAGATATATTATATGAGAAAAGAATATTTTCAATAAAAGGAAAAAAATGCTTATTTCCCCCAAAAGTAATCCATACTTAAGACAACCATTACTAATTTTGAATAACCCTAATATTCATGTGTCTCCCTCACTTAGCTACAAAATAGAATCTTTGAAAATCTGTTCTTCAGTTCAATAACTTGCTTTATGGGTCACAGAAGTCAAGTAAATATTTTACTTGTTCATTGTAAAAGATATGACAAAAGATAATATGGGTGGTTGGTGGTGGCACATGCCCTTAATCACAGTACAGTGGAGGCAGAGGCAGGTGGATATCAAGGCCAGACTGATCTACAGAGCGAGTTCCAATACAGATTCCAAAACAATACAGAGAAACCCTGTCTTGAAAAAGCAAATAATAAAAAACAAACAAACAAAAGATGACAAGGGATGCAGAGGTACAGCCATATGGAGACTGAGAGTTGGAAGATACAGGAGTTTATAAACCCCTCTGACCATATATTTGAGAAGAACTACACCCTCCATTCACACTGGTGAATCTGCCATGTAGATATGATGAATTAAATCATTAACCACTGATAATACAAGTGTCTTCATCCTCTACAAAGTCTTTGTATGTTTGTAGTTGATGATCAAAGTCTGGGTGACTTGAAAAAGTGAGGAAGAGAGGAAAATCTCTGGTAACATGACCTGATTTCTATGAGCCATCTACATCCTGAAACTACAGCAGAGTTTGGTTGTTTTAATGATGATTGTAGCCATATGCTTTACACTTGAATATTTGGTCTCCAGTAGTTGAAACTGTTTGGGAAATACTATGGGATGCCTTTTTATGGAGGTGTGTGTCACTAGGCAGTGGGCTATGAGGTTTCCAGGTTTCCCATTCTTTCCAGTTAGCTCCTTTTATGTTTTCAGCATGCAAGCTCTCAGGTACTGCTCCAATACTATACCTGCCTGCCTGCTGCCATGATCCCTTCTCTCTGAAACTGCAAGCTCTAGGTTAACTGTCTCCTACATTGTTTTGGTCAAGGTGTCTTATTACAGCAATAGAAAGTAACTAAGGTATAGTACTTCTATCTACCCATCATTTAATTAACTCAGATTCAGGTGTGGTCCACTAGTTAGTTGTGCATAGCAAGAGACAGTTTTAGATCTTTTGTTACTCAGGAAATCATAAGGGTCATGAAAGCTTGAGTCATGTACAACAAATGGAAACAGAATATATGTTATTACGAGATTAGTACTGTCATACCTACCTTCTGTTATGCTTTACTTTCTCTATGCATTAGGGATCATCACACTTTATAACATGCTTATAAAGGTTGTTAAAAGATAATAATATATATAAGAAATTTAAAAATATCTACAGTTATTTTAGCTGTAGGAATTAAATAGGACAGCTATGACTCAGTGAATTTTATCTCTGTATTAGTTTGCATCTGTTAGTCTTGATATATTACTTGTGACCCATATGCCATGTCACATTGTAATAACAGACTTTATTCCACAATTTTTGGATAAATTATTGTAGCATGTTATATATTGTTAAAATTCCCCAAAATGCATTTGATATAGTACATACTTCTTAAAACGCTAATGTATTCTATATGAAAAACATAATTAATAATAATAACAAAGAACAATAAAATCTATTTGACAATCATCCTTCATGGAAATAAGAATGTATTCATTCTATCCTGGGCAACAACAAAATTGTTGTCACACTGAGATTTAATTCATTTTCATAAATATCTCATTTAAAGTCAGAGATTAAGGGTGATGCTGATCCAACTTGACAGAGTATAGCTCTGCCCTCACACATGTAGAAAATTTTACCAGCATGTAAAATGGAATTGACTTGAAAAATAAGAAAACATTAGAGCCACACATCATTTTAGAATTTTATAATATTGTTCACCTTCCTTGAGAACCTTGGGCTCCTGAAGAACTAGGATCTTCACTCAACTTTTCTACTTTACCTATCAATTATCTAGACTATCGATATTATTTGTCCACAGGGAATTTGTTAGAATGGGCCCATTTTAGAGGCTCATTTTACAATAGTTGAATTGCCTCAAAGGGCTAAATAATATAGTAAAATAACATTATGGATAATATAATATAATGGACTGACTACATTATGTGGTAAAAACCAATTCAGCACTTATTTCCAGAGTATTAACTGGTGATACACTGCTTTAGGTCCTTAGGGAATGTTGACAATAAATAATGCAGTATTCTTCCTTTCAAAGGCTTGCAATAATGCTATAATGCTGTGTCTGTACACGACATGTATTAATGTGCTGTGCATTCTTCCATTTAGCTGGTGACCCAGGAGATGTGAACCGAACAGATATCATTTGCTTACTTTATATATATGGAGTTCTACTCAAGCAGAGGAATCAAGCTCCACCTATTCACCATGTCTCGAGGCCATTAAATGAGAATGCACAATCAGGAATATTTATTCTTAAGCTAATATCTGATTTAAAAATTACAGTCTCAGGAAACTGAGGCCTTTGGATGCAGTAAAGTAACAAAAATCTTCAGGCTTCTGACTTTAAAATAATGTACAAGTGTAATTTAAAATAACTTTTTACCTCCCCCCAAAAAATAAAATAAAATTTAAGAGAAAAAAAGGAAAGAAGGAAAAAAAATCAGTCTCATCATGGGAGCTACAGTGAGACAAAGTATATCAAGCAATAAACTCTTTTGTCCACATATCTATACTTGCAAGTGTTCATTGCAGTCATTGGTCTGGATCAAGGCCTCTGGTTTCTGCTACACTATCAATGCTACACACTCACTGGAACACCTATTGGTTATCATGTTGTTGCCATGTGGTGTGGAAATCCTGTATTTTAAGGGAAGCTTGAATGGAGGAAGGAAAGAGGAAAAGGGATGCAATTGCATTATAAAATCAAAAGTAAATAAATAAACACCAAAAATATTACTCACTAGAACTGTCTTATAGGTTAGACATCAATATTAAAAGATAACGTACCTTCACAAACTAACTTAGCCAAAAATACTGTAAATAGATATATAATTATGTTTAAACAATAAGCTCTTTTGTGATCAGAACTGATGTTACAATCTTGGCCATATTACTGACATTGGAGGGTTAAAACCTTGAGTCATAGCCCCACTTCCTGACAAAAGAAATCTAAGAGGGAGTGGGCTAACTTTTGCACATAGAACAGCTCCATTTCATCTGTTGGGGAAGTGGGGAGAGCAGGACCTAGGAGGAGAAGCTAGTATTCTATTTTTAATCAGAACCTGCACTACGTGGCTGCAGATGATGCTGCTTTCTCTCTTCTCCCTCATTCCTTCCTTCTCTCTCTCTCTGTCTGTCTGTCTCTCTCTCTCTCTCCACTTATACATCAGTGTACAAATAAAGAAGTCACATCATCATGTTAAAAACTATCAGTAGTTTAATCTATTTGAAATTGTGATATTTGTTATAAAAGAGCACATCACAGAGACTTGCGAAAAGTTCAGTCACAAGAGAAAGGCCAGGGCTTCATTTTGAAGTGATAAAAATATGTGTTGTCCCATCTTATATAAAATCACTCTCTGGAATTTTGCCCAGTGCTTTGGTTCAAAATAGAAGTTATTCTCTCAGTATATTTGTAAAATTTTTTTTCACCATTGATATTCAATAACTTTGTGGTACATCAAGGTGAAAGCATTAATAATATTTTTAGAGCCACCAACAAATGTAGGGGCCACATGAGGATAAAGAATTACAAAGCATTTGAAGTTGTCAAGAATGAGCTCAGCGTTGTACTCTCTACTTCTCCTTTTCCGTGTCTTTCACTGTTTTCTGTGTATTTTATGAGTCTGAATTTGTGTTTGGCTGAAAGAGTCTTGTGAGTCTGTCTGTTCCTGTGTCTGTGTATATCCCTAATATATCTCTTTCATTGAACAGCAAGGTGTAACTGACATTTATAAAGAATTAAGCCACTAAACCCAACTGATGCAGATAAAAACAGTACCCTAAATAAGGTTTGTCAAGCAATGTTTATATGTTCTGTGAAACATTATGGTTGATATTCCCTTTAGAATACCCCTTTCATTCTACATTCACCATTTTGAGCAAGTGATTATCATGACACATGTACAATTTCATATCATTGCTCTTGAGCTGGGGGAATGGAACTATACAGAATTTGATTATAGCTATGCATTAGCTTAGGTTGTAAAAGTTGATCACATGAAAAATTCAATGCAAGTTAGGTTGGTTATTGCATTGTTCCCTTCAAATCTAGTTAGACAAACATGTTTGAGTACACAGGATTTAACTCTTAAGTCTTAAGTGACCTCAAGGTGTCTGACTAACTCTGGCTCTTAGGCACAGTAAAAGCTGTGGTCTCTAAGAATGTAAAGAATTTTTTTTTTCATAATAAGGCTTGCCACACACTGGCCTCAATGATTTGGCAAAGTGATTATACACTTTTTAAAATTAAGTTTCACTGTATAGAGCCCAGATCAAATATTTGCCTTCTCCTTCTACACTTGGCATAAGTGAAAAAATGTGTTTCTTGTGTGCAGTATCAGAAAGTCAGAGCTTCTGTATGACCACAGTGCATAAATTTTCACTATTTATAGCCAACATCACACATGTGAAAAGTTTTTATTTTTAATAAAAAAGAACATAATTTTGAATGGACAGATAATAGTATAAATTAAAATAACTTGGAGGTTTACCTTCTGAGATATGCAGGAACAGTTCAGAAGAATCAGAAGGAATGACATCAAGACAATATTTTGGACACTTAAGGTCAGAATAATTGATAGTTAAAAAAAAATACAAGGTAACCAGATTGATCATAGCTACAAAAAACTAAAAAGAAAAATCTGATGTCTCAGATCTGCCAGCAGAAAGATAAATTGAAAATACCGAAGAGGAAAAGACCTGAAGAAAAGATAACTGATAAATGACTCAGGGAAGTCATCTCAAGACATGAAAGCTTGAAAAAAGAAAATGACCATGGGAGTTTGTGAAAGGGATAGGGAATCAAGGACAGAGTCAGACAAAAGGCCGCTTGTATATGCCCCGTACAAGCAAACAGTGTGCTTCCTCACATGAAAGCTTCCTCACACCACCTCTTTTCTAAAGGAATTCTCTGGTTTTCTACTAAGGACAACACATTTTTTGCCATAGGATACTATCACACTGTGTGTGAGGTTTCCCTCTGTTCCTTCAGAGAGAAAATTAGTAGCAGTGACTCTTTTGTGGTTTGTCTTTTTGCTTGTGATGGGGTTTAAACTTAAGGCCTTGAGTGTCCTAGTAATATTTCTAGCAAGGAGCTACATTCCCAGTCCTTGCTTGGTTCAAGATGATGCCTCAGTGTGAAATAAAGGCTGACTAGAAACTGAAGTCTTACTGGTACATCCATAAAAATCTAACATAAGCTCTTATTGTTACAACTAAACTTATTGTTCATAGAAAAAAATATTGTCTGTGTGTATGCACATGTATGTGAATGTGTTTATGATATATGCTATAGTATCCATTATTACATATAATAATTTTATTTCCTATACCATTATTTAGCATATAAATTTCTAGAGATTTCTATATTGTGACAATATAGACTTGATATGTCTGTTTGCTACGTTGGTCAGAAAATGACTATTGGATTACTAGTCTTCAAATACTCAAAAATTTTCAATTGTTTTATAGACACTGACCTTGCTATTATATCCATTTATTCATTGCTGAAACTATCTTTTTTATACAATAATTATACAATAAAAGTCAAACTATAAAATTAATTATATTCATTATTATTTATATGTATAACATTTAGCAACATATGTATTCTAATATATATACAACAATATATATGGAAACAAACACCTGTTAGATATGAGGATACACATGTAGAATTTAATGTTCAGTCATGTATATTTATTTATATCCTCATATATATCTATGTGTGTGTATTCATAACAAAATGGACATGATGATATTTACAATGTTTATCTTAGGTGATTACATGTATTTCAAGAGAGTACATAATTTATATCAGTTATTTATGTTCAAGCATTTTATGTCACTATAAAACAGATATAATGACATAGTTTTATTTCCTTTTTTGGCTTTGTTTTTGTGGAGGCAGTAAAAGATATTGAAAATTATGGTCCTTTTCCCCTGTTACATGAAGACACAGGAAGACATCAGTTGTTTGTTTTCATCCTTGCTTTATAAATGTGATACTCTAATAGATTTTGTTCATTTATTTTCCAAATGGGTTCATGAAATACAAAGGCACAGAAAACTTTGATTTCTGGTATATCATCACTATGCCTAATGAAGTAAGATGTTTATCAATTTCTAATTCCTTCTTTTTATGTGTTTTATATCTATTCCTTCTCCTACCATCCTGAAAATTCTCAAATGAACAGAAACAGCAACACAAACCACAGATATATTTTATTTGTGTATTTTTTGTTTCATAAACTAAAAATGTTATAATAATATTGATTTTAAATATTAGTATCTCACTTAAATCATTTCCATTTGTAAGTACCAGATTTATGGGGGCTCAGTTCTTCCCTGGATAAAACACAAACTTTCACAATTATTTTTGTCATTACCATGTAAAACAAACAAAGAAAAGAATAGTAAAGGGTCTCATAACTTTTTTATTTCTCACAGTGCAGGGTTAAATAGTCTGGGTTTCTTAGATGTTCTTATGTGACTAAATACTTCAGAGGTTCATCATGTTCTTCCAGAGATATCTGCTTCCTTTAGTTGGCTATCACAATCCCAGTGAATCTTCTGGAGACATTGTGATAACATAAATATCCTAAATCTTCTAAATGTAAGTTTCCTTACATTTCAGTATCTTTTCATTAACCACAGCTTCCACTCTGCCTTATTGTCTCTCAACAGGCACAGTTAGCATTTACCCCAACCCCTATGGTCACAGCATGCATTTGACCTTCAAACAGACCAAAGATGTTTCCTTCCCTAGCAGTTTTTCCTTCACACATGTCATCATCTCATGGCATCTGATGACAAGCAATTCATAAGCCATAATGTACTATTAGTAAAATAATTCACTTCTTTTTAACTCATGTGAAGGTCAAATCACATTTATGGAGTAAATGGATAGAATCAATATGGAGGAAATAGCAACTGTTTATCTCTAAATTTATTTTGTGTCAGAAAATTGTTTGGTTGTATGTATGACAATGTTTCCACTCTACTGTTTGTATTCATTGCTGAAATGCAGCCATTTATTTGTGATAGCAATGTTTCTGGGATTATAAAATCCAGACTCTTTCATAGTCGTCACCCCGTCTCTCTCAGAGCCTGGAGCACTGGGATATTCATACAACTTTTTCTAGCTGGCTAACCCTGGCATATGTGAAACTGGGCTCTCTTCCTCCCTGTCTCCCTCTCTCCTTCCCTCCTTTGTGAGGCCGCTCTGTTTCAATCCCCATTGTTTCAGCAAAGCTTGTTTAACTGTGAGCTGTTAAGCAGTAATAGCTAGAGAAGCTTGGGCTCTTTTCTCCTCCTTCTCTGCTTTCTCTCCCTGTGCTCTTACATGTGGTTAATTATCTAGAATCGATCACTCTCAAAGAACAGCTTAGGCTTAGATGCCTGCTCTAATTTCCAGAGCTGTAAATCCAGCCACTTCGTCGACACCCTTCAGTACAATCTCTTCTGCAGCTCTGGTTTCACTTGACAACGTATGGATATGTGCTCACATGGATATGTGATTCGACTCCCCACCCACCAGACAGAGTGCAGGCTCTTCATGGCTGGCTCTCTTTCCCTATATAACATCCAAAGCTCAGGAAAGATCTTCAACATAATCCTCGGCAACTCCCTCCCTACTATTGTATTTAGTTCCATTTATCTGTTGATATAACCGAGTCAGCTCTGATTTAAAGAAAACTGAGCCATTTATTTCTCTGTAGTCTTCCTGGCTAGAAACTATGTAAATAGTGCTAGCAGATCTGGTTCCCTGGGTTTCTCTCTCTGTCTCTCTGTCTCTGTCTCTGTCTCTGTCTCTGTCTCTCTCTCTCTCTCTCTCTCTCTCTCTCTCTCTCTCTCTCTCTCTCCCTCCCTCTCTTCTATCTCCCCTCCACCCTGGTTCCAATCTCACAGAGACAGTCCTCTTTGCCCCCAGAAAGCTGGGATTAAGGCATGTGCCAACAGTACCAGGCAGAATATTTGTTTTTATAGTACTAATATTATTGAGGCACCCCCATCAAGACTTATCAAAAACTGTATTGCCTTCCAAAGGCCTCAAACCCAAATGTCAAGAATGAATGATTTATAGCTTTAAAATTTACATTAGAGAGTGGAATCTATGAGAAGTCAGTCCACACTAGATACTTTAACCTAAGTTCCCATGTTGTGGAATTTTCCCCGTCTCTATAAATACCCAGCATCAACAACCTCTTTCAATCACTTGTTTTTCATGTGCATTCATTAAACCTTTCTCTGGCTTGTTACACAGGAACAATAGTAAGCTTAAATTACATCAGGGGATATTAACAGAATTAGGCATCATATGCCACCACTTTTTACTGCTACACAATACAATTTAGGGCCATGTGCTGGTAACCACTTTGATCTTCCCCTTATGTATCTTGCTCCTTTTGTAACAGTGCTATTGCCTGTTACTCATAGGTGTTTGAGGGTGTTTTGTGGTCTGTGTGTGTTTTTACCAGGATCCTAATCAGTCCATCATGATGTACTTTGTGTTTGTATTTCAGATTTGAGATTAGTTTGGGATGGATGTCTCCTAACAGGAAAAAAAAATCCACTTTTTAAAGTCCACACCTTTATATACAATTTGGACTATTTAAAATAATGAAATGGGTATTCAATTACTATTTATCCTTGTTGTGTGTTTAGTTCATATGATGCAAGGGACACAGATCTTTACCTAGGAGGCACAGCTTTCATCACCAATCTAGAATACTCAGCCTAGAAAATGGGACTATGAACTTGGGAGCACATTACCCATGAAGGGATATTCCCTTAACCTAGAGGCTGGAGGGAGGGCCTAATCCCTAATCCAAATGACTTGACAGATTTTGTTGATCCCTCCTGGAAGGCATCACCCTCCCAGTGGAGTCGGGGGAGGGGGGATGGCATGGGAGGGGAAAAGGGAGAGAGGGAGAGGGAACTGGAAGTGATCGATATGTAAAATAAGGGAAAACAAAGAAAATAAAAAGAAAAAGGGACTATTACTATCTGCTTATGTCACACATTACTTTCAGTTATCATAGTGTCTATGTTTGACTGTTGCCCTACAATATTTTCTTGAAGTATTCATTTTGTCTCTCAGTTCCTATCACATAGTGCCTATATACCTTATTCATTATTAATACAAGAAAAAAATATTGATTTGATTGCTTAGAAATATCTCTGGCCATATCCATTTGTGAATCCATCAAAAGGAAACTCACATGAAGAGTGTAACAGAAGAATCGAGTTCTGAGGATAGAAAGCATATAATCCCCCCAGGAATTAATAATGCAGGTCCTAATGGTATACAGGCCACTACTCCCATGCCCTTAAGGAAAATGTACTTGTATGCACCCTGGGGTGACCTAAAACTGTATAGTGCTGTGTTTATTTAGGTAGCAGAGGCACTTAACAAGAACAACTGGGGCATTGCTGCCTAATTTGTGTTTCAGTTCACTAGGATGGATTTCATAGCATGTCATAATTCTTTGACAATTGTAAATAAGATCAGTTTTTCAAGTGACTCCTTTTACATTCCTATTTTGGTCACAGTGATTGAATGATACTGAGTAGAAAATAAACTATCCATATTCAGCAGGTTAACTAATACTAATATTCTTGGATTCCGAAGAATATTTGTCACAACAAAACAAAAAGCTCACAGAAAAAGACAGAAATTACCTTATGCTCATCGTATGTGAGGCTAGGAACAGGGCATGGAATCCAGCATGCAAAATCTTGAAATTTAAACTATACTGCTTACATATGGAATTTATCTCACTTATAGATTGAAATATATATATATATATATATATATACATATATAGTGCAGAAATATATATATGTATATATGGTGCATGTTAATATATAAAAATTTACATTAATGTAAACCAAAAAACAGTAGACCAAATAACTTCATCCTTCTTTTCCTTCAGGATCATGACATTTTCCTATAATGAATCCACTGCCTTCCTCATAGAATGCCGGAAAAAACATTCTTTATCCTTTTCGTTTTATGATGTAGTTGATGAATCTTAAGATGACAGATATTGTGTAAACAATGGGGCAATGTGCAACTAATATGAGATTCAATCAGGTTTGGTATACACCTGACAACTTGTCCCAGTGCTTGGCTCTTGTCTCCTGAACTGGAGTGATGCCCTGCACAAATGGTCAAGCTTTTAAACAAACAACACTTTTATTGAATTTGGAATTTGGGAACTAAGAACATTAACAACCAGATTTCAATGCTAGGTTTTGTTTTAGCATTAATCCCTGGTAAAATACATTATAATTCATCACTTCAAATGACCATCCTTTTACCACTGCGTACCTGGAAGAAACAGAAACCAGGTTTCAGATAAAAAACAGGCCATAATACTGATCATTGCTGGTCAGTATCTTTCGTTTTCGTGGACAGTGCACTCGTAAGAAAGAACTATCAAATCATGATGTTGTGGTAGGTTTCCCCGCCGGCTGCCGCTGGTTCTGCCACCATTGTCCTGCAACCATGTGTGCCCCAAATAACACTCAGGAGACTCTATATTTGATATAATCCTGTCGGCCAGTTACCATTACTGTTTATGGACTAGCTCTGTCTTAATTATTAACCCATTTCTACTTATCTAAGTATTTCCACGTGGTCGTCTTATCGGGGAGCCGTGCGGCAGGCGTCCTGCTCCTTCCCCGGGCTACATCAGGAAGCAGGACTTATCTCTAGAAGCTCTTAAGCATTCTAACATTTCACACGTCATTGAAATAAAATTAATGAATATATGAAAATTATTCACATGCAATAATTTTGGTGATAAATTTTTATGTCCTACATAAATTTAATTCTAATTTTTGTTTTATTTTATTCATAGCCTATACAAAACAAATTAGCTAAAATATTTCCCTTCTAATTTAGTTTTAATTAAATGATATTTTTCAGGCAGGTTTCTATACCTATATATGGAAATGGTGATTGTTAGAGGTGTAGTTCCATCAATATAGTATTTTTTGAAACCTCAGAAAATCACTTTCATTGGCTATTCAAGTATATTAGTTCTACCAGCCTTTCCACTATATCAAATATGTTAAATGCATAGTCAGTTTCTCAAAAAATTTTTGTAATGAGAATAAGTAAGTATTCTGAAATAAACATTTTCCATCTCAAAGTAGAATATAATGTGGTTTTTTAAAATGAGTTTTTAATGTTTTTAGGGAATATCAGACAGCAATTATATAAAAAATATTTATTCCTTATTAATATTAGACTAGTGACTGTTTTAAAAACATAGTAGGTCAATTTTGAAATTATTAAATTCACAAAATAGAGTATTTTGTAATAATATAATTTTTTCAGAAATTTGCCCCTTAATAAACTTTTCCTATATTTTTTTCATTTTGTAATTTAGAAATGAAGAAAAGCAACACACCTTTAGTCCTCACTCTGTATATCCAGTGGCAGTCAAATTTTTGAAGGTTTAAGGCCAGTGTGGTCTACAGTGTGATTTTGAGAACAACTAAAGCTCAAAGGAAAGAACTGTCTTCAAACCAGAACCAAAATCAAAACATAAGGAAAACACAAAAGTCAAGAAAATTGTTGGAAACTAAAATTCAAAATGTATATATTTATATGATAATATAAATGATTTTCATTGATAATATAATGATTTTCTTCAGATTCATGATGTTATTTAAGATAGTCCAATTTAGACCCAAATTGAAAAATATATGATTTATCATTCTATGGATGTAGTCTTAGTGGACATCACCATGGATCAAATGGTGTATCACTCTATTTTCTGCAGCCCCACTAAGGCAGTGTTTGTGAAATCTTACACAGAAAGAATGTTATACAGAGCTGGGTGGTTAATTAATGTCTCTATTATTTGTAGTGGTCAGGTTTTTGTTTTTTATTTTCTAGATCCACTACTAGATTTATTTTTGCTTTCAAAAATTTGGCTAAAAATTCATCTAGAGAAATGGTGTTTTTTATTTTTTTACAGCACTTCTTAGAAGCTCTAAAAGTAGAGATAAACTGATTTATTTTTTTAAACATTCTAAGGATTGATGTATTTGCATGCTACTCCCTCCTATTTACATGAAAATTTGGAGTCTTTAGTCTCTGGCTGCTTCACTTTGGGCTAGATGAGTGCAACTGAGAGACCTGTGAAATGAAAGGGCTGAGATGAATATTCCTTCATGATCTCCTCTCTGGCAGTTTGGTCCTGTTCAGGTTAATGAGACAGTTGTTTTAGCATCATAACACATTATTTTCTGCATTTGAAGAAATTATAATTGCTGATGTAAATGTATTTCCTACAGTAAATTATAAACTGAAATTAATTTTGACATGGAACTTTTTAACATATTATACATTTCAAATTAGTATTAATGGGATGATCAAAGGATTGAAAATATTTATTTAAATGCCTTAAAAATATGAGAACTATGCTGTTAATGCCTACAAATTACATTTACAAATCCCATGATCTCCCTGCTCTCAGCAAGTTTACACCAGCCTTCATGAATTTTTATAAGGCTTGTCACTAAACACAAGAATTACCAGCATCTATTTTCATGTGGTGAACTTATCGTTAATGGATAATTTCTCACATGATCTCTAAGGACAGCTCACTTAGAATTTAGTTTACTAAGACACAAGTGGTTGAGGAGTATGTTAAAGCCAAAAGATATGGGTCATTAATTCTTATATAGTAGTATCTGGAGAATACAATTGTCTTAAGGAGTCTGACTGCTTTGAATAGATGACTTCCATTCTCCAAACATTTCTGACTTTCCTAGTTACAATGGTATGTTGAAAATATAGCTGCAGATTATCAATTTTCCCTCTATTCCCTACCAGTCACCATTCAGAAAATTCTATGGTACTGTGAATTTAAACACTCGTTTCATGACTTGTGATTCAATGGCTCTATGTTATTCCCAACTGATATTACCATTTGCCTACAAATGTTAACACAAAAGGTAAGAATTAGTATAAAAAACACATTTTGGTATACCTATTGTTCATCTGTTTTTTTGTCATGAATGAACATTTAAGAAAGGTAAATGCAAAGACTGTAACTACAAATCATAAATAGGCTTTAAAAACGAGGTATATTTGTATGAATTTGATGACTTCTAAATAAATTGTAACCCTCTAATCACTTTTTTTGTTAATGTAGTTCAATATCCATAAAAATAATGAAATGAAGGCATTCTCGCTTTAGGCACCAATTGTGTTTTGCAAATTCATTTGTAAGCCTCTGTTAGAATCTTCAACTTATTTCTGCATAAAACATTTGTGATTACTGTGTTTTGGAAACTAAGCCAACCTGTTAAACTTTATCCAGATCAAATGTAATTAAAATGAAGCATCTTGGCCATTCTAAAACCTGGCTATCATTTATTGAACTACATTTTTGTAAAACATTTTCCAATTTCAAGTTTGAAAATTAGAATATTTAAGTTTTTTGTTGTTTGTTTTTTCTGTGTTTCATTTTCTCCACATATCAAATTCTCCAGCATTTCCTGGGTTTATATTTGGAATCTTGTTCTTTAACAACATACACTAAGGATCTTCATCAATATCCAAAAACATATCTCAGCAAAAAACAACAAATAGAGAGCTTTGGAAATGTAGGTTTTCCAAAATATAATGGCTTCCCTCAGCTCTATTTTGTTGTTGTTGTTTTGTTTTATTTTTTCAAGACAGGGTTTCTCTGTATTGCTTTGGAGTTTGTCCTGGATCTACCTCTATGAACCATGCTGGACTCGAACCTACAGAGATCTGCCTGTCTCTGCCTCCCCTGTGCTGGGATTAAAAGTGTGCAGCGCCAATGCCTAGCTATCTCTCAGCTCAGTTTTTTTAATGAACTTCATCATGTGGTTGTTTGGCTATAGCTGCATCTCTTCAAGAAATAAATCCACAGTTATCCTTAATTTCTCAGTACAATTAAAGGCATTGTTCTCCCATCAAAAAAAATGATAATATGATAGTGTTATCATATAGAATATCATTATCAAGTTGAAAATCAAATGTACATATTTTATCAGATGTCAAAAGCCTTATCCCAAGCTATTATAATTTTACCAAGCTACATATGTAGTTAATATATAGCACTGGGTTTAAAATTAAAGTAGTGAGTACTTTTATATGTTGGAGCATTTACATAGAAAGAAATACATGAGGTCCTGATTTTTCTGAGATAATTCCTTAGTGTAGTGGCATATACTGTTCTTATATGTGAGGGGGCTCAAGATTGTACATTGGCTTCAAGCCCTTGTGGATTTTCACAATTCATGTTTCACATGTGTGTGTGTGTGTGTGTGTGTGTGTGTGTGTGTATGTCCTCTACATCCTAGTTCTGTTATATCCTATGATTTTCTTGAATTTCTTCTTATAAGGTAAACCCATTAAATCATCAGCATGAGCAAAACTCCTGTGTCATCAGTTTCAATTGTCTTATTCAGCGGCGACCCAAAAAAAGATGCTTGAGGAGATGCAAACTATTTAAAGCATAGTCTATTTTGTCAGCACAGACTTGGGCAGGCACCCACTGTGTCCTTGGAACTAAGAAGGATGGGGGCTATTTGCATTTGTCTCTTTAGATACTTGATGGAGTTCTGTCTACATACTGTAAAATGAACTCAAAAGACAGTTTGAGGTCTTAGATAGAGACTATGAAGGCTAGAGCATGGGTTGCTCACAAATATTTCTATTTGATGATGTTCTGACAGTGTTGATTAACAAAAGTTTTGCCTGACACTTTATTAATAGTTAAGCACATTTCCTTTTTCATGTTTTATTTTTTTTTTCAGATTCACTTAGAATTGAGGGTATAACAAAACACAAACACTTCAAAGCATTATTTGGGCAAGGTAGGAAAACAGTGTTATCCCTTTTGGTGAAGGAGAAATTATTCTCAAAGCAAAAATTTTAACCTGCTGTTAGGAGTCCTGAATCTAAATACATCATGATCTAGAACTGCCTCCTTTAACTTTCAATATAGAAATGTTTTATAACTGCTTACAAATTTAATTCTTTTTCTGTATTTCTGAGTATGGGGATGGATGGATGTGACATGTGGAGATCAAATACAAATCTCATGTGAGAATCTGTTCTCTCCTTCAGTCAGTCTCAGAGATTGATTAGATACCAGTGTCTTTGTGGGAATCTGTTTTCTCCTTGAGCCATAAGAATGCTGGGGATTGAACCTAGACTGTATAGCTTGTCAGCAAGCACATTTATCCACTGAATAGTTGTGTTAGCCAACTTACTTTCTGATGAGGTAGAGAGATGAGTATCCTATGATAAGGATTATTGCTTTCCATTATTTTTGGTTTGCCTAAACTTAAACAGCATTTTAAAGAAATTTTCTATTAAAATGACAAAATTTCTTGATTGGGATAAAGCTGTTGAACAGAAATGTAATTTTTTTCTTTTAGTTTTTATCCATAGATGTTGACATATTGAAATTAGAGATTGTTGATATTATATCTCATAATAAAATGGTTACAAGAAATTTAATTATAGATTGGTCTTTGTAATGTTTGCTACAATAACAAGAGACAGTATACAATCAATATTATGATGCCAACTCTACATTTTCCCTACATGTTTTGTTACCTCAAGCATCAGAGAGACAGAGACAAGATGTATCTGGGGTGTCATCCCCATGTGTGTGTGTGTGTGTGTGTGTGTGTGTGTGTGTGTGTGTGTGTGTGTGTGTCTGTGTATGGCCAATTCTCTCACTGACCACAAATGTCCCTATTGGCTAGCTAGTAAACTACTAACCTCAGCATGTCTCTTTCTCCCTTGTGCTGAAATCATAATCTTTTGCACAATGCATACTAGTACTAGATGGTTTATAATGATCAGATTCAGGTGCTCATGTTTGCAAGGTAAATCTGTATCCAATAACCTATTTCTGCACACTGAACAACACAGGGAATGGCACCATCCTTTTTGACAATTAGTAATCCAATAGAGAATATACAAAAGCAAAAAAGAAATTCTGGAAGCCAATAGTGCAGTAATATGGAAAGTATGTTTAAATAAATTATTCATTAAATAAACCTCCACTGTTACGATAGTAAGGCAATAATAACCCATTCTTAGGGACAAGGACTGTTTGACCACTGACTGGATAGAGGGAGAATAATGACATAGGAATTTGTGATTTTACCATCACCACAGAAACTGTACACACAAATCACGGTTTTTCTTTGATACTTAACTACTAATAGTATTTATTTGTGCTATGTATATATGCTTACATAAAATCAGTAGGTAATTAACATTGAAATTTAATGTGCTTGTTATTCACTGTAAATCATTTCAGGCAACAATACAGATGATAAAATGTCAAATATCATAAAACTATTCTAAGACAGAATACTTAAGTATTCATTTCATTAAATTAATTTTCACCACACATAATCTTTAATTAGATCTCAAAATACATTGCTATTAAAATTTAATCTAACAATATGGTTACTTTAACAAGACTAGCATAATGACAGCACCAGAAGACTTGGCAACAGGATAGCAGAAATTTCACAAAGCCTGCACCTACATGAGCAGTCAGACAATCAATGACTAGTGAATGAAGGGACACCATTGTTCTCCAAATGGAGGCACCTGTTAAGTTATAGAATCTCAAACCCTAAACACATTCACATAAGAAGGATATTAAATGTATTCAGTAAGTTGTTTTATGTGTGTTTATGTGTATATGTGTAATGATACACACATACATACATACATATACATACACACACATACATACATACATATACATACACACATATAAACACACACACACATATATATATATATATATATAATATATATAACAATAGCAATTATAAGAAAGGACATTGAGTCAGGAGGTGGTGGCATGAGCCTTTTAATCCCAGAACTTATGATTTCAAGGCCATCTTGGTCTACAAAGTGAGTTGCAGGACAGCCAGAACTGCAAAGAGAAACCATGTCACAATAATCCAAACGTAAATAAATATAAAGTAAAGATGAAAAATAAAAAAAGGCATTATAATTAAAAGGATAGTCTGTATAAAATGAAAAGTTAGAAGGATATAAGGAAGATAGAATTATATGTTATATAAAAATAGACAATATCAAGCTATAATACTGTGTCACTTTAATCTCAACAAGTACTTGAGGTATTCAGAAACTTGAAATTATCTCTAACAGAGGTTTAAGACTTCTTTTTCAAAGCACATTTTGTTTACAATGTAAATTGTAGGAAATTCAAATATTAGTAGATGAATTGAAGATTACTTAGCTTGGCTCATTTTAAGACAAAGAAAGATGTCTTAGAGTGAACAAAAAACAATAAAGCAATAAAATCAAAAATAAATAATTATATGTTCCATTTAGTTATTGCTATTAAAATTCAAAAATTAATTGAAGCACACATTTCTTGTTAAAATGTTCAATAATATTTACACCTAAAGGATCCACTTATAAAAAACAAAGCACTGATTTGCATTTGTAGAAGATAGTTATAACTGTACAAAATATTCCTAAAGGATTTTTACTGAAAATGGTAATAAAAATAGCAGCAAAATGAAGTATCATTGGTTTTTGAGAACAGTAAACAGTATATTCACCAAATTCTTCTCTATAAGGCTATTTTCAAAATTTTATAGTCAATTGCATCTCACAGATTATAAGTAGATTTTTTGAAGACAGGAGGCCATAACACCCAAGCAAGTATTTCCATGCACTCTGTAGGTTGCTGTTTTCTGTAGGTATATAGTATTTATAGAAGGCTCCTCTTATGAAAGATATTAATGATATTTTATGGTTTTTATGTATTTTACTGAAAAAAATAGTAATGATTTCCAGTATAGAAATGATGTCTTGAATACTGTTACTATAATTTCTTTCCAATGCTCAAGAGAACAGGCAATAGAGACAAATAAAGCAAATACAACCACAGATAAAACACTGAAGTTTGAGGATTTTTCAAAATTAACATATGCATTAACATTTTTAAGTCATGTGTAATGGCTTCAGATCACTGAAAGATGTTTGAAGCTTGGCTCTATCTGATTTATCATTTCATATTCAAGAAACTGAAAGTGTGCTTAGATAAGATTTGTCTACTCATTTGAAGATTATATTTGCTGACATTTTATTGTATCATTGACCTGCAAACTTAATTTTCATTACATTCCTGAGGCTTCATACTTGTTTACAAGTGACCTTGTGTTCTTTTCCCAGATGCTTGACTCATCATTCTTCTCTGCAGTTCTATGTTTTCTTAGTAACCATATATACATTTGTGTAGTATTGAAAATAATGTGTATGTATGTATATGAACATATATATACATATATATATATATATGTATGTATGTATGTTGCATGTGTCTTTTCATTATTGCCTTATGTTCTTTATCATAACATTTTCATGCTCATGCTGTTTCATACAGAAAAATCCTTATCCTGAGACAGGTTATACTAGATTGTTATGCATATGCCTCACTTATTCGTTCTGCTGTAAAACCAAATGGTCTTCCCAATCTTGCTCTGGTGACATTGTAACTAAAAAGCACAATAAAAAAATCTTCTAATGATTGAAAAATTATATTTAATTTCTGATTTTATGCAATATGTCACTGAGGTAAGAGGATATGTAGCTGGAGTTGATAAAAGTTTCTACCAGACAGAGTCCTAGGATTAGAACTCATGTCATCAGTATTGGCTGAAAGTGCTTAGATTCACTGACCTTTCTTTGTTAAATATGTATTTTAGGTCTGTCTTTATTGTGGAAGGAAGCTAACATGCCAATGTAATAGATGATATTACATGCATGTTGCTTTTTATTTCACTAATGGTTAGTGATGGCAGATCATATAATCTTATACTACTTACCATGTTATATCTTCTTTGAAAAGTCCATATTCAATTCCCCAGTGGGTAGCACAATGTCCATATGTATATTCATATGTGCTGTTTGGACTTAATGGAAAAGAATAAATACTAAAAAAGAAAAAAATTAAAATGCTGACTTGTATCTGAAGGGAGATATATTTGGGAGGGATGCAGAGGTGTTATAGAGAGTAAGGACATTTTTTAAATTAAATTTTATTTAAATTAAAAACAATATTATTTTACATATCAATCCCAGTTCCCTCTCCCTCCTGTCATCCATGACCCTCATCATCTCCCCCATCTCACCCTCCCCATCCAGTACATAGGGAGATCTAATGGTGGATCTTCAAAATCTGATACAACTTTTGGGTCAGGACCTAGGCCCTTTCCCATGTATCTAGGCTTAGAGATTATCCCTCCACAGGGAATGGGCTCCCAAAACACATTCAATCTATAGATGAAGGCTATTATAGAGCCTTCATCTAGTAGCTTATGGAAGCAGAAGCAGAGATTCACAACTCCTGGAATGAAGCTGTAGAGGGAGAAGTGATAAGCAAATGGGTCAAGATCATGCTGGGAAACCCATACAAACAGCTCACCTGAGCCAGAGGGAGCTCATGGACCCCAGCCAGAAAGCTGGGGAACCAGCATATGACTAAACCAGGCTCCTGAACTTGGGGGATCAGTTGGGAAGTCTGGGAGGTCGATGGGGCCTCTGGCAGTAGAACCAGTATTTATCCCTAGAGTAGGGAGTTTTAAAAAGGTTAAGATGTGTTATACATATCAATGAAATTTGTAAGGAAAGAAAACTTTTATAAGGTGCATATTTTAGCCCTTTACCCAATGATTGTTTGTTATAAAAAAAATGAGGGTTTGCTAAAGAACTATAATAGTTTCTAATAAACTTTGGAAAGTAGTCTTTATGAGATTTATGGTTCATAAGTATTTCCTTCATGTTCACATTGAGTTTTTTCATATGCAGATTTTACATTGGCTATAGTTCTGCTTGTCTAATTTTGATTTTCTTGTTTTGACATAAGTGTCATATCCAAGGAATCGTTGCCAAAGTACCAACTAAAATTTTTCCTTTGGCTGTTTTTGTAGTTTACTTATAACATGTCATTTCAATTGCAATATGTTATCTTCATTTTCTATTTAGTTGAATTGTCATTAACTTTCTTATTAGCTCTATATTATTTCTTTATATGAATACAGCCATGTCATCTAATAGTTTTTTATGGATGGTTTCGACAGATTCCCAGTAGGGAGAAAAACTGAATCCTTGTAGAGCTGTATATTTGTACATATTCAGTATTATATGACTAGCATACATTCTGAAAATTAAAATTGATTATTAATTAATTAGTAAATTTGATAAGTTCCCCTTTACATAACAACTGTGGCCCAAATAAAACCTTTGTGAACTAGTAAAATTCTATTTTCATGTTGTCTTTGAAATTTTTTAAAATACTTATTTCTATTGTTTTAATTATATGTGTGTGTGTGTGTGTGTGTGTGTGTGTGTGTGTGTGTGTGTGTGTGTCTACATGTGGTTAATGTGGTTATGTGCACTGTGCCCTTAGAGGCTGGAAGTGTTAGGGCCCAGGGTAGTGTGAGGTGATTCTTCATTCCTTTTAGGTATAGTTATCCCATGTCAATCTACCTCAATATTCACATTTATTCCCTATATAGCTACATAATAATTATATTTATATTTATCATTTCTCACTTTCTGGGTCAATTTTGTCATCTTATTTTTTCTTAGTAATATTGATCGCAATTAAATGATATGCATATTTCTTAGTCTGACCTGTTATATTCAGTGTACTTACCTTGAGATTTATTAAATGTTCTATTCATGAATACTGAAAATTCCTCTTACTGAGCAGTGTTTGGTGGTAGGTACCAACCACTACTTGTTTAAATATATACCAGGGAAGAACATATGATCTATTTCCACATCTAGGCTGTAAAATATAACCCTGCCATCAACAGTTGTGTACAGGTATTTGTGTGAACATAAGTTTTCATTTTATGGGATCTATGCTCAGGAGTGCAATTGCTGGGTTGTTCGGAAGTACTGGGAGGTTTAGAACTCTGTCAGTTTTAAGTCCAGAGCTCCCTGATCTTTAAGACTCAGGATTTCAGAGCAAAGAAAATTATGTATGCCTAATGCTTTACTGAGGAAATCTACTCTTATTAAATATATATATATATGGCTTGACACTAGATCCAGCTGAGCTCCTGGCTTCTTTCCAAAAATCTCTGAAAGCAGACTTCATAGAGACCATCTAGATATTAAGATAGCTTATAAAATATCTACACATTACAGTTCTAATTTTTTTCACAAAAAAACCACACAATTGTCCCTAACACCAACACAACAATATCAGGTTTCCAATGGATGTATCCTATAGTTCTAGCCCACATAAATCCATCTAGCAGTGACCACAATCTAGACCGATGCAGAAGTGTGTTACAAACAGATCATTGTTCATGTTCTCTTAAAGAAGAACATTATGTAGATGACTCAGGTACAGAGCACAGTTTCAGAAATGACAGAATGATCTCTGTAAGAAAAGCAGAAAATTCATCTTCAGGAATCTCAAGGCTTTAAGACTAACCACATCATTCTTCTTAAGCCCTTAAGAAATTCTCCAAGCAAGTGTGACACAGTGATAGATGACCCGTTGTTGTTCACTAATATTGGACAAGTCTGAGAAAAGATAGAAATGTTCCAGGGTCAAATGTTGCTAACATTCATGCCTTCAAATGCTATAAAAACAATTGTGAAGATAAATGTGGATTGGCTTGAAAAAAAAAGTAGTAAGGTAACCAAATATATATATATATATATATATATATATATATATATATATATATATATATCACAGTTATCTTCAACTCACAATGCATAAATAGTTCTTAAGGTTTCTTGAAAATGAATGACATCTCTATAGAGTACAGCAATAAGTTAGCATTATGGAATCATGAGAACATGTGTACATTTGTAATAAAAATCATTATAAATTTAAAATTCAGTTTATTTGATTATCTCAGTCCTCAGTCATGTATACAATTATAGTTACCTGACACTTTGTCCTTATGACTTTTTTAAATATGTATATTTATTATATTAAATGCCTCTAGATAATAAATAAGAATATGTGTATCATAAGGAATGATGTACAGAATATCTGCATTCTTAAATATGATCAATAAAATTATTTACTTAAAATAAATAAATGCTTTTAGAGTTGGAAATAAAATGAAATGTTAGTATATATATTGATCATGATAAGATTCAAGACTGTTCAATTACTGCTTGAAACTACAGTAAAACATGCTTGTTTGTTACTGTTTTTCATTGAGTTTTGTAATTCAAGATCTCCAAAATAAGGCAATGAGCATGGAGTGTAATGAATTAAGAAGCTAACTTTGTTTAACTCTAGAGTCAACATTTTCTCTTGTTAAAGGATCATCTCAGGCCAAGACAATTTATCTGAGCCAGACAAGCACCAGCATGCATTAAAAGACAACAGTGAATTTAATAAATCTTTCTTACACCAATAATTTGCTTTAGTGTCTGATGCTCAGTGAAAACAAATAAAAAGTGCCATTGTAGCACTTTCCATCCATATTTTCCTGAAATGCCTGAAATGCTATAAGTTTCATGGCTTATCAAGAGTCTTTTAAACTGCTCACAGATAGAGAGAGAGCTGACAAGAAGGGAAGATTCAATTATTGCCATTTGCCATAACTCAAAGAAAACTGGCATAATTTCAGAAGGATATTGTTGTTCATAGCAATAACAATTAAAAATGCTTAAAATATAACAAAAAAATAAAAATTGAGTTGTTTCTCAATAAGTAATAAAAATATTATAAAAGTTAATATTTATTAGTAATATTTGTAGTCAAATAGGCATCTAATAGTAATTTTTCCAAATAGATATGAAACAGTAATTCCACCAGTTGAATATTCAAATAAGATATTTAATTTGATTAATAAAATACAACTACATTCCTCTAGACATAAAGATGTAACAACTCTAAATCACTGGTACTTAAAATAATTCTTTTAGAAAACATTAAATAAAATGATTTTAAAGACTACCAAAAAAAGAATATTATTGAAGTTATGGTTGAAGATTCACATAAACAATGCAAATGCACCCACTCATAATAATTGAAATTGAATTTTATTAAATATTATACTGTCAGTGTAACACACTGATTTTTGTTGAGACTACATCAACATTAAAGTTTAAAGTTAAAATATCAATGGTGTCTATAACACAGAACAGTAGCTACTTAGGACAATTATTAAGGTGTTAGAATATTACAAGAAGCATCTTATATTGTTACTGGACAGAAAATAAAGCGTGTGAGTATAAAATGGTTTCTTGATATTAATTTTATAAAGAGATGAATTCATATATGCAGATTAAAGAAAAAGTCACTTTTTATGTAATGTTCTTGACCCCTGGCTCCTACTACCACCCCTCCTCTCCTCATCAGAACTCCAAGAGCTTGCCCCAATGTTTGGACTTTGATCTCTGAATCTGCCTCCATTGGGCACTTGGTAAAGTCTTTTAGCTGACCACCTCTGTTTTCACCAATCTGATCATAGGTTTAGAGTTTGATAAGAATTTTGTGTTATTGTTTTGCAAACTGCTTTTTTTCCCTTAGTGAGTAGACAATTTCATTTGTCCTGTTGCAGTACTTCTAGTTTTGAAGACTGGAAACTGAAGTACACCCTTATAAAGTAAAGATATTCAGTGTCTTAAGTGCTACAAAAATAACTTTGACCATTAAAATTCAATGAAAGGCCCCACACACACTGACCACAAATGATGCCTCCAACCCCACTGATGTCAAACACTATGGACTCCTGGGGACAGATGTTTACAAATTCTACTCTATGGGGCTATAGTTTTGTAGAGTACTGTAGCATTTCTAGATCACATTTTTTATATTAGTTTGTTATTAACTCATGAAATTATTGGTTTAAACTGATATGAAGAGAAGTAACAGCATGGAATTATCCACTAACAACAATTATGACTGTGCGTTCTTTCTGAATCTTTCTACACCTTGAAATGTGTTATCTATTTTTCTGCATCAATTAACTCATTACAAGCACATAAATGCAATTTTAATTTTTTAGTAACAGAGGGTTTACAAAGAACCTTAGTTCTCTTTTAATGGATCTTTGCTCTCACTGAAAGGGTACCTGAACCATTAGTGACCCCTACTCCTACAAGATGCCCAGAGGCCTGATGTTAAGAAAAAAGGAGGGGCTGTTGTTCAGTCTTGACCATTGCAATGCCAGAGCTCTACTCATAGTAACAGCATGCTAAATTTATTTTATAATAAATATGTACGCAATAAATACTAATGTATTTTGAGCAAAGATTTTCATTTCTATACAGAATAAATTTGTTGCTCCTAGAAAGACATGAGGTCAAATGACAGATTACCTGTCTTTTGTAAAGGATACACAATCTATGAAAATCTAATTTACTTTTAAAAAACTAGCATTCTGATAGCATTAAATTATTAGGTGAACTTTTATTTATTTATTTATTTTTCTTATTTTACATATCAATCCCAGTTCTCTTTCCCTCCCTCCCATGCTCCCAGACCACCCTCCCATTCCACCCCAACTCCACAGGGAGGGTGATGCCTTCCAGGAGGGGTCAACAAAATCTGTCAAGTCATTTGGGGTAGGGACTAGGTTTTCCTCATGCCTCTAGATCAAGGGAGTATCCCTCCATGGGGAATGTGCTCCCAAAGTTTTTTTGTGAACCAAGGATATATCCTGTTTCCACTGTCTGAGGTCCCTTAGACTGTCCTATGTCCATGAGACCCATGTTCAGGGGCTCTGAGTCAGTCCAAAGCTGGATTACCATCTCTCAGTCTGGGGACACATTAGCTGTTCCTTGTTTAGTCCAGCTGTCTCTGTGGGTTTGTGTAGCCTGGTCCTGTCCTCCCTCTCTGCATCTAGATTATAGTTTGGCTCAGTGTTTAGTTGTGTATGTCTACTTCTGTTTCCATCAGCTACTAGATGAGGGCTCTATGATTGTGGATTAGTTAGTCATCAATCTCATTATCATTTAGGGGAATTTATTGTAGCCATTACACTGTTGTTCAAATTGTTAGATTGGGTCAGTTTTGTAGGTCTCTGGACATATCTCTGAGCTTTTAACTCAGTAAGGATTCTCAATAACCTTTGAACCACAAGATTTTCAATGCACGTATCTCTAGTGAAGGTGAAGGAAGCAGAGAAGAGACTACTTTTCCAGATCCAGAGAGGTTTTATTGAATAGATCTGAGCCAAAGTTTAGCTATTTGAGAACTTTAATATATTCCCTTAGCAAGAGAGGCATGATTCTGAAATATTATGTGGTTATATGTAATGCAACAGAGATAAAAATGAGGCAGACTATTACTTTATAGTTGTATAGTGATATTTATATTTAAGCTGCTATTTCATCTCAAACTGTCAAAATAGCCTAAAATTTATCATTTCTTGATACTCTTAAATACTAGTTATCATTAACTAATAAATTATAATGTCTAATCTCTGATTTTAATAGTCACTTAATTTTTAGTGATTTTATAAAAATTGCTATGGTGGAGTACTTTGATCATATGGATTTATTTTCATGCAAACCCTTAGGGGAATGGCATAGACAAGATTGAGTTTATAAGAAACATAGAAAATCTTGGAATGTTAAAAATTATTAGAAACAATCATCTAATTTTAATTGATAACAGAGTATCATAAAAAGTGGCCTGATGAATGGGCTCAATGATAAAATTCTTGCTATGTAAACATAATGAACTCAGTTCAAATCTCTTTTTACCACATAATAGCAAGGGCTAAAATGCAGCATTGAGTGTGCAGAACCAAAAAAAAATGATATCAGAGATTTGTTGGCCAGTCAATCCAAAAGAAATGGTAAGCCTTAGAATCTGAATCAATGGACAGTGATGAATAAAATACACATATACCCAAAGTCAACCTATGACCTTCACACACTGGCACATGTGAGTATAAATACACAAAGGTATGCAAGAGGTGTGCACACATCATAAACAAACATAGGCAGACAAAACTCACAGACATACACTACAAAAGCAAACGTGTGCAACAGCAAATACAAATAAATATAAATACAACATACAAATAATTACAAACAAATAAATATAAAAACAAATAAATATAAATATACAACAACTAGAAGGATGATTTATCTCACTGGATAAAAGCCTTCACTGCCAAGTTTGATAACTTGAGTTCAAGCCCCATAACCTATATGGTGGAAAGACAACCCCCTACACAAGTTGTCATCTGATCACTAAATATGATCCATGGGAGTATGTGTGGAAGGTGGAAGGGGAGAGGAAGGTAGAAAAACTAGAAGGAGAGAAGAGGATGGGGAGAACAAGAGGGATCAAGAAGAGTGATTCAGGGGATGAATTGAGGAGAGCAAGAAAAGAGATACCTTAATAAAAGAATTGAATATAAGTTTAAAGAGAAATCTTGAAACCAGATAAATGTTCAGATACATAAAGATGATCCCAAATAAGAATCTAGGCTGTAGTGGAGAGGCTGCCTTGATGCCCTCACCATATTATTAGATTGATGACTATCTTAGTTGCCATCCTAAGCCTTCATACAGTAGCTGATGGAAGCAGTAGCAGGTACCCACAGCTAAACTCTGAGCCATACTCCTGGAAACTAGTTGTAGAAAGGGAGGAGGGATGAGCAAAGAAGTCAAGACTGAAAAAACCTACAGGAACAGTTGACCTGACCTAGTGAGAGAACAGTGACGCAAGTCATAACGCTGGGGAACAAGCATTGAACTGAACCAAGCCCTCTGAATGTGGATGTCATTTAGGATGCCTGGGCAGCCCATAGAATCTCTAAGAGTGGAACCAGTGTTTAACCCTAGTTACAAATAAACTTTATGAGCCCATTCCCTATGGAGGGATACTATTTCAGCCCAAATACATGGAGGAGGGCCTAGGCCCTCCCCCAAATGATGTGACAAACTTTGATGATCTTCATGGAAGGTCTCACTATCCTTGGGAGTAGTATGGAGGGGTATTGGAGGATGTAAGGCAGTGCAAGAAGGAGGTTATATAAACTAAAATTGTTTTTAAATAAATAAATAAATAAATAAATAAATAATGATCCATGACATACACCACCTCTGGCATACACAATATATTAAAAATAAATAAAAATGAAAAAGAAATTAAAAAGTTATTCAAAGAAATGCTATCGTTAAAAAAATTTGTTTGATATTTTCCATATTATGTATGCATATACATGTATACACATTTACATATATATATATATCCAAAAATGTCCATATATGTATGTATGAACACAATGTGTTTGCCTAATGCCCATGATCCCCAGAAGTGAGCATCAGATATATTATAGACTCAGACAATAGTTAGCTACTACATGGTGCTAGGAATAAACCTATTTCCTATGTAAGAGAAGCAAGTGCTTTTAATCATGGAGCCACTTCTCAAGCCCCTGGGACCTGAGTGAGAAATACCCTCCATGATTTCATGTCTTTGAACATTTGGTATGCAGATAGAAGAGATTATGGAGTTTTAAGACATGAGCTTGTAGAGGGAAATATGTATTTGTGGGAGGTTGAGATTTGAGAATTTGTAATCTTGACCTATTTCCAGTTTGCTGTCTCCTCTTCTTGCCAATGGATGTGTAGAGCTCTCAGGAGCTACGGCTGTCAACTGCCATGATCCCTGAACCCAATCCTTATTGACTATTCCTCCGTAACTATAAGACAAAATCTATTTTTGTTTTCTGAAAGTATTTCTGTTCATGTTGGTTTATTAAACAATAAAAATGAACTCAAACAAATCCTAAATATTTTGATTTTGAAACATATATTTTATTGCTGCTTCCAAAACTATGTAACAAGGTTTTATAGATTTTTTAATTTTGACCTTTTTTACTTTTATAGTGTCTATACTAAGAATAATAAGGCAAACTATCCTTTTTCCTCCTTATATGGTTGTTTCAAATATGTAACTGTTATTATCGATCTTTTATTAGCATGAAACTAAATGAGAGATTTCAAGTTAACCTGGGGAAAATTCCATCATGTTAGTTAGTATTCCTAGTTTTTTTTTTTTTTTTTTTTTTTTTTTTAACAAGTCTAGCTTCATTCAGGATTGTTTAGTTCTCCTTTCATTCTTCACATCTCTTTGCATTAAGAGGACTTAAGTTTACCTCCAAGGATCAGCTACCAGAAGTGTCAAAATTTAAGTGAGAATAATTCTGTCAACAATCTTTTACAGCAGCGGGTCATGTGTTTTAGAATACAAGTTCCAACAGTAGCAGTAATTTTGCCTTCCCCTTGACTGTCATTTAAAAATATATAGGAAAAGGTGTGCTATTTGCAGAGCTCTCCATAAAAGGTTTTAAAGATTATACATTCTGACATATTCAACTGACAACCCATGCTTTATCTCCCATAAAAATAATCACACATTGAAAGGAAATAAACACTTTAGGGCCCATAAAACACATAGAACAAATTTTGTTCCTTAAGTGGTGCCTGAAAATGTCAAAAGAAATTTAAACAAAGATGACATAAATAGTAACTGAAATTATATAATTATGTGGCATAGCATGAAGCTATGATGTTGGCTTAATATTCCAAAAAAATAAACATTTTTCTTCAGTAAGCCCTATTCTATTCTTACGTCCTTATATGTTGAAATCTATTTTTGCATGCAAGAAATAGCTCAACTAGATTACATATTTGACACTAAAAACAGAACAGTAAACCTTTTCTATTTTCGGGTTCTCAGCTTAGATGAAAATTTTAAACTGTAGTTAATGTCAAATATACAATCTTTATATTGAAGAGATGAGACAGAACACACAAAACATAATCTTTCAACCATTGAAAATTCTGAAAGAAAGAAAATAAACAGTTCCAAAGCCATACTGAATAATATATGGATTTTCCTCACAAGCTCACACTGCTTTTCTCATTATAATTATTACATGTATATAACTATGAAATAAGAAACAAACTTGAAAATGTACTAGATATAAAAAGTACAATTCTCTTTCTTTTTTAGTTATTTGAAATGAAACAAACCTATGATTGGTAGCCAAATCAGAAATGTTTAAATGAAATCTTGTAGAATACCATCTATAATAGTCATCAGTTGGGACTTGTATACCTGTGATTTAATTTTAGGTTATCAGCTACTTGTTTCTCTGTTTTAAAGGTGTCCTTAACTTTAGGGGAGTGGGGAGTGGGGCTTTCACAGTTTGTTCTTGATCTTATTTTTATGAGTCCAGACCAACAATTTAAGGTAAGATTCCAGCTATCAGAATACAACCCTAAAATCAAGGTAAATGTCTTAAATATATTTTTCAAACCAAGTCTATTGGGGGGATGCTGCATAATTTTATATTATGCCATCTGTAGTTCAGTTTGCAGAGTGCGTTTATTTCTTATATTAAAGGACTAGATGGTCCTTAAAAAGTCAAAGCACGTATTTTTGTTTAAAGGACTAAATGCAGAAAATATTAACACTCCTATCAATGCTAAAGGACTATGGGTACATAAATAATGAATAAATGTGTGTGTGTGTGTGTGTGTGTGTGTGTGTGTGTGTGTGTGTGTGTGTGTGTGTGTGTGTGTGTGTGTGTGTGTGTGTGTGTGTGTGTGTGTTAGTGTATTTATCCTAACTTCACACTATTAAGACCTGAAAGTACAAATGTCATTCTTCTCAGAAACTTTGTTGGAGAAATAATGAGATATAGTTTCAAAAACAGCAAAAAGTAATAGAAAATTGTTAGCCCAATCAGGTTTTTGTGTGTGAAATGTTCTTCCCAAAGCTGAATGTACTGTTACATTAAGACTTTTATAGTATTGTGATAGACAAGTGATTTTTGATCGCATAAGTGTACTTGGGGGGCTCACATATGTATACCATCTATAATGATGTTACACTGTTAAGAATTATGTGTTTATAGAATCTACTTCTGCTTGTCAGGGTGAAATCTATTATGACATTAATATCACAGAGAATCAGTGTGTATGAAATGTAGAATTGATCAGACAAAGGTGCAGTAGAGGAATAAAGTGATTCAGAGAACATGTAGAGAATCAGATTTGATTTTAGTACAACTACTGGGTCAAACCACACTAGTGCATGCAGGCATCTGATGTTGTCTTTTGTTCAGATTAGAACTATTTGTACTTGGCCTGACCTTTGAAATAACATAAAAGGACATTTTGTATATTTACTTTAATCAGTAATAAATAAGGCATAAAATGATGTGGTATTTCTCTACATATTTAGATAACCTTCAGCTATCATGTGAAGAAAAGGCATTAAGTGGATATTCTATCTGCCCCTTTAGAGGATTTTTAAAGAATATGCACTCTGCTTTCTCCTTTCCTACATAGCTCTTCTAGAATATTACTGTCTATTTTATGGCACCATTTAATAAACTCTATCCCCTAGCCTTCTGCCAGAGTTAACACTTCCCTAGAGAGATGTAAGTAATTAAGTGTGTGAATTCAAAGGGGCTCCCTGCAGGGCTATAGGCATCATGCTAAGCAAGAGTAAATAGAAATTGTTTGAGATGTCAACAATTAGAGCAGACAGAGTCAATAGGAGCTCAGAGTAAGATTAGCAATAGATAAGCCACTAACACCCACCCCAGATATACTTTTAAAGTAAATGGCATCTTTATCGGGAAGATTTTAGTGACTCTTTTGGACCATGCAAATGTTTCCTACATATTTTTCAATCTAATTTTAGATATTTTGGGTGTTGCGTTAAAATCCCTTCATGTTTTGAACAGATATAATTAAATGCTATTTAATGTGCCCTTCAAAATGAGGCACTTCAGTAATTTACTGTAGCTCATTGCGCAATGCCAAGTCCAGAACAGTGATTACACCAAATTGATCTCTTGACATTATTCCCTGCACTTCATTTTCAAAGTATTTGGTCGTGTACACATGCATATCAACCAAAAATATTGCAAATCAGAGGAGCTCTTCATAAGACTGTCAGATAAATCCATCCTCCTTTAATGCTTAATTCACTTGAAATTTGAATCCTATAGATTTGATGCTAATCTAAATGAGTATAATTACTCTTCATTTTAGGGCTTCTAAAAATGCTCCTTCTTGTTTTAAATTACTCAATTTGCATTCACCTCAGTATGTGTGGATGGCATTTGTTCTAAGGGAGCCTGATTTAAATAAAATATAATTTAATATGCTTTAGTATCTTATATAGGCACTACTCCTAGGTGATACTATATGATATTTCTTGTGACTTCAGAGTTACTTCATCTTTTGTTTTTACCTCACTGTATTTGACTATGTTCTGCATGGGTTCATTTGGAGTAGGCAAAACACAACAGGAAAAGTACATGTGAGGGTCAGCTTTAAAATGAGAATTGGTGTGGTCATATTCTTACCATAATGGCTCATGATACACTTGCAAAATATATAGTTTACTATTTCAGTATATGAACTCTTAGTCATTTAATGCTTCCCATAGCAATGTAAAAGAACTCAGTGTCATAGAAATTGTATTCTTTCACCCAGTTGAAACATATGTTCTCAAGAAAACACTCTACTAACACTTTTTAAAGATATTAAAACATTTTTAAGCTATAAATAGGCAGGCATGAGACGGACCACTGAAAATAAGCAATAGTGGAATAATTTAAAACTATTTGATCCAATCTGGGAAAATCTATCTCTGTCTTCAGAGGTAAACAATCAAATGAAAACATCAAATAGTTTCAGATCTTTCAATTTGTCTTTATTGAGGCTTAGTATTTTAGAATTTCTATGTATTTCTAATGATGTATATACTTACTAAAACTAAAATATTATTCATTGCATTTCAGTGATGGTTTTGTATATGTTCTTTTCATTGGACCCATAACAACCCCATTTACATATTTATGTTTGCTTCATATCCATGAAAGTAATTAAGAAGACAAATCAAGATATTTAACCAGCACTGTATGTGATAAATGCCAGAAAAAAAATCTTAAGCAGCATAGTGAATATTTGCCCCATTTTCCAGTCATTTTCACATTTCATTACAAATGGAAAAAAATTGTTAAGGTCAGTCTATGTTCCAAGTGTCAACTCTAGCTTTAAAAACAACCAACAGTTACTTTGGAGGCAAATATGTCCCTCTCTACTTCCCAAGATTTTAACACTAACATTTTTACTCTCCTTGGAATCTAGTTTATCACAACATCACATGTCCTTTTTCTACTTAATCCTGCTTATATTAAATCACTAAATATATTGAGCAAATAACTTTTAATTTAAAAATAGAGGAGATATCATCTGTCTTTACTTATGCTTTATTGCTCTGAAGAGACACCATGACAGTGACAACTCTTATGAAGGAAAATCTTTAATTGGGGCTAAGTTACAGTTTCAGAGGTATGGTCCATTTTCCTTAAAGAGGGGAGCATAGTAGTATACGGGAAGACACAGGAGCTGAGAATTCAACATCCAGAACTCTAGGCAGCAGCAAGAGCCAGAGATTGGATAATGCCTCCACTTTTGAATCTCCCATAAACCCACTGCCCACCCCTTACATACTTCCTACAGCAAGAGCTCATTTACTCCAAGGCCATGCTTAATAGTGTCTAATAAATAGTGCCACTCCCTGATGGCTAAGCACTCAAATCTATGAGCCTATAGAGGTCCATTCTTCTTCATACCACCACACCAATTGACAAAATGGGAAATCCAATATTGTGTTAAAGTACATATTTGTTAAGTTGATCAAAAGGAGAAATAAAAATGATAGGTGTTTTAAGAAACAAGCAGTTGGAGATCTTGAATATCACTAAAAACAAACTTTTTGGTATTGGATATTTGAATAATTTTTATTGTTGAAAACCTTAGAAAATCTGAAAATTTTACTAGTTCTCAGTAAATTAAAGCAAATATCAAAAAGTAAAATTCTTACTTTGTGTAACAACATACAATCTTCTTTCACAGAAAAACTGCCTTAATCCAGGGAACAACCAAATAAATAATCTTTTATTTATTTTTTCAACTTGATTTCATTACTTACAAATAAGATGACTGTGGTTTAGATTCATATTTTTTTCCTGCCCTGACTTTTTAACTTGGATTTAATGAACTCTTCCCTTTATTTACACAATAAAAGACTTAATGGATGGAATGGAAATCAATTGTGTAGCACACTGCAACAGATGTATTCCAGTTCGCTTTCTTGCTTAGGAGGGAACTAATGCCATGTTCTTCCTTGCTATCTTTGTTAATCCAAACAAAAGTGCTTCATACATAGCTTCATTATAACTGTTAAAAAAAATACAGTCATTTAATGAGTGTAGTTTTTTCACACGTGCATCTGTTATAAAACATTCAGGTATATTTGCTTTAATTCATGCTGTTCATCTTCATACACTCCATTAAAATCTTGTTATTGTTTCATTAGCTTATATTTCCATATGATATTGATACATTAAAATACATATCTAATATCTGAAATCATATTCCAGCATAGTGCTATCACTTGCAATATTTTCCCAGGGAATTGGGACCATTGCTGTACCAATAAAGCACTTGTCATACAAGAATGAGGACCAGTGTTTGAAACAGCAGATTCCATATGAAACAACTGATTGTGATGGATTATGCCTGACATCCAAGTATTTGTAGAAGTGAATAGGGAAGCAACAGAATTTTAGATGCTGAGGGTCCTGCTAACCTGGCATGGGCAGCAGAAATTAACAAAGGAAAAAGGCCCTTCTCAAACAATCTGAGGTTGCCTTCTAATTTCTACATATATTATGGCATATATACAGCAATCCTCACACACACACACACACACACACACACACACACACACACACACACACAGTGTACACACACACTGTTACCACACATGTGGAGGCAGAAGTGAAAAATAAAAATATCTCCAGATTTTTTTTTCCATCGGAGAGATTAAAATTAACAAGTTTCTTGATTTTTAACGCAGCATGGAATTAGGTATGAACAAAAATTATTGGCTATAAAATGAAACTCTATAAAAAACTAGCACATTTACTTCACAAAAGGGCCACATTCATGCACAGTTGAATGCATTACTGACATAATATTCCAGATCTCAGTATTTAATACTCATGACTTACTTGCCACCTAGTCATATATATTGCACACATAAAGCAACTGGCTCCTATGGCATAGGAGTAATTAACTTTCCACAGGAAATGAAATTTGTCAAAGGGTTCTTGGTTATTTTTTAAAAAACAATGGGGTCATGACCCACAGGTTGAGAATCATTGCTTTATACCTTCAAAGAGATGGGTTAGTTGGGCTGCTGTAACTGTTCCAGCACCCTACCCCTCATCTTGCCTGATCAGTTGGTTACCTCACCCCCACTGAAAGCCTCTGACTCATCTGCCTCACTGTTCTATCCTTTGCCTTTTCACCTTTTAACTTCCCTTTGGCCCACGTCTAACTCTCATTATGAAATATATGGGGAACTTGTAGTTTTCATCATGGGGTCCTTCCCCTAAAAACCTACAGAGAGTCAACTCCTGGATTTTCTCCATAGCCATACATTAGGAAGACAAAGTTGACTAGAATCAGAAAAATTTCAACACACTCTTAGTTTAAAATCATTGTTTCCTTGTTCATAACATTTCTTCACATAAAAAACTAGCTTCTGGTTGACACTTGCTGTTGGTTATTGTGAGTTTAATTTCATTAAATTATTTCCCTTTATTTTTTTCTCCCTTCCAAACTCTCCTACAAATTAATGACCTTTTGTATTCATTAAATGTTATTGCATGTATACATGTATTTGCTTTTAGATAAAGGTTTCTAAATATAATCATAATCTGCTGTGTATTTATAGCATTACTTGTATGTATATGTTTATAATTGATGGTTTGCACTGCCCGATCAATTTATATACACTTCCCTGTAATGGCCACCTCTTCAGTTCTAAGGTTTAATCAGTTGTCTGTATTACTCTGTGTAGCAGTAAGGCCTCATGATCATTTCCTACCCAGTATGGCATGTTCTCAGTTTTCAATTCTGTTCAGTTCACTTTTGGAAAACCAAGCTGGTGACTTTATGGGTATAGCTTCTGATAGTACTAGGGAACAGCAGCATTAAAGCAAATGCCCTGATCGTGTGGTTCTCATGGACTTTCTGTCCATTCTTTTACGAAGTGCACATAAGTGTTTTGTAGATGTAACCACAAGACAAGACTCAACTCTTCTGTAGATCAATGGTGTTTTTCTGTAGAAGTCTCCATCTTTGAAAGTAGAAGTTATCATGATAAGTGGTGAAGACTCCATTCATCATCAAGCTAGTATTTGGAAGACAGCATGAGAATTCTGGGCATAGAGTTTGGTTGTGTCTGATGATATTAAGATTCTAAGAGTGGATGATTATAAGGCAGGTCCTAGTAGAAGCCAATAGATTCTTACTTACTTTAAGAAATTCAATATGGCAATAATGTCACCTCAACCTCTCCCAGAGAATAAGTCTACTATTATTTGTGTTGTTATATATTATCTCTACACCCCTTTTTGTTCTTGTAGGAATACTGGCTAAGCAGATGTTCTCAATCTAGACTCGAATGTGGATACAAAACTTTTTTTAAAAAAGGTATATTGATGCTTTTCCTGATGTGAATTTGGTCAGGCCATAAAAGTACAATGCTTTCCCTAGTACAACATTTACAGATGGTTCTGAGATGCCATGTAGGTTTTGGAAATGTTACCAAAATAAAATTAAGAGCAGCCAGTGATTTTAACTCTGGAGCCAACCCGAACATCTCCTAAAATACTTACTTTGATGGTTTTTGTTGAAATTCACTGTGTTCTATTGACATATTATAATACTTCTTTTTGATATTTCAATATAATATGTTTTTCTTTCCCTTTTTGGACTCTACAATAGTTTGGTTTTATTAACAATAATCACTAACTCCATTATTTTGACCTCCAATTAAAGATCAGTAAACATCCAATTAAAGATCAGTAAACAGTCACAGAGAAAACTCATTATATAAGGATTGTCATGAGGGCTACACAAATAGCCATTGCATCAAGTAGTTCCTGTGAATGAAGCCTTCTGACTCTCAGTGTCAGTTGGCACCTAATCTGTTTAATGAAGAAAGATTCATGTGTTTATCTATGTTAATATAAGTAAATAAATTTCTTCCTCCATGGAGGAAAAGGAATACATTTATGGACAATTTGGGTTCCCCAATTATATAAGGGCAAAATTGAATGTAAAATTAAGCATTTCACTTTTCTAGACCTTTTTTTTTATTAATTTGGACACTAGTAAAGAGTTCACTAAACACTGGTATGTAAAAAATGTGAGGCTCTTGATTGACCTTTCAGTAGTTATGAGTTAAGCATTTATTCTTTTTGAGTCAGTGAAATTTCATGAGTATTGCAAAAAATAAAACAGATTAAAGTTGAATAGAATGTGGAATAAACGCTGCTTCAAATGAACAGAGTTACTATCACCTTTGAACTCATTAAACATTCAAAATTTCAAGAGATGTATTTTGTAAAGTATCCTTTGGCAAGGAAAGTTGATGACTACTTGACCAAGGATCATGTCTAGGAGTAGGTAGATGTGAGCAGATGGACCCTATCATAATCATTGTTTAAATCACAATGACAATATTTAATATGCTGAAAATAAACCACAGCAATTTTGATTTTATTTATTTGCATTACACCCAATAAATATTGCAACAACCAATTACCATCAGTAAAAATATAGAAAAATAAGTAAAAAATGTGATGGAGAATGAGTTAAACAATATTTTCCTTCTCTTTCTGTGAATTATATATTTTTTGGCTCAAAGCAAATTAGATGCATATTATGTAAAAATTATGTAATATCTAATAACTAACAAGTTTAAAGTAAAAGGACATTTAATGGTGAAAAGTAACTCTGTAAAATGTGATAAAAACACACATAGGATAGGCAATTAGGTTTTTTTTTTTGAGTAAAGTCTAAAAGAGAAGCAAGTTTAGTGATGTTGAAATTGTTTTTATAGAAACATGTGCAATGCTATCCTGTATTGTCATAAATGTGTTGTGGAAGACATTAATAAAAATAAAAATAAAAATATTATTGGGGGTGGCACTAATACGAATTGTGGCTTTTATAGAGTAGGTATGATCAGGTTGGAGAAAAAGTGTCATTGTGGGTGTAGACATTGAGGTTTATTTTCTCAAGCTTTACCCAGTGTGACAGTCAGTTGAATTCCTGTTACCTCTGAGTCAATGTGTAATACTCTCAGATCCAGTACCACATCTGCCTGCACATGTCCATGCTCACAGTCCTGATGATAATGGGCTGAACCTCTGAAACTGTAAGTCAGCAACTCCAATGCTATATTTTCTTTATAAGAGTTGCCATTCTCATGGTGTCTCTTCACAACAATAAAAACCTTAACTAAGAGAGGTAGGGAGGTGACTCAGTGATCAGGAACGATTGTTCCTGCATCAAAAAAAAAAATCTTGTTCAGTTTTCACTACCCATACCAGGTAATTTACAACCTTCAATAACGTCCGCACTATGTTATCTGGCACCTTCATCTAGAATTCACAGTCAGCAATCACAAATTCACATACATGCACACATATAAACATATATGCATGCATGCACACGTACATACATAAATACACACATGCAAGGAAAAATTTAAGTACGTAAGACAAAATAACATAATTCTGTTTTAAAAATCTATTTATAGATCTTAAATTCAAATACCTGGAGGATGCTGATAAACTACTTATACACTTAGGCCTGGGTGAAATCAAGCATGGAGCATTGACTATCTGTGACTATGAGAATAGGCCACAACAAAATGACTATGAAAATCTTTGTACATGAAAGCTCTTGCCAAACTGACTAGAGACCAGATCTTCAAATAGATCAAGGTGAATGTAGTAGTCATGTTTCTTGTTGCCGTGAGAAAGCTCTACAAAGCCAGCCTTTGGAAAGAATAAGTCACTTTCATTCACATTTTGGTGTCCCAAACCATGATGACAGGGTGGCTGGATCAGAAGGATGTTGTGTTCTTTGAATGCTGATACTCAGCTCATGAAATGGTGCCAGCCATGGTTAATGTGGTTCTTCTCCCCAAAAATAGTTAATTTTAGCCTTATTTGGAATGTGATATCAGATGTGAAGTTGGCAACGATAATCTCAGGAATATAAAACCTTTTATCACAAAGTACTTTAACATGTAAAAATAATTTTGATTTTTAAATTTGTGTGGATAAATATTATACTTTAAATGAGAATATGCTCTGGAATGGAACTGCTTAACTTTTTTTTTTCTTTTTCCGGTCATGATTCTCACTAAAGAGAGTTTATATGGCTGTTTGTACCTAAGTGTTTGAATTCAGCACACATGTCAGGCATTGATCAATAATAAAACATAAACAAAACAAAAGTATTTAAAATACTTATTTGGTATTTTTACATTTATTGCAGATGAAAGTAATTTCAAAACTAATGAGACTTATGTCATTACTTGTATTAACATAAAGTATTAAATCATAACTCAACATTTAATATTATAGAATAAAGGATATTTTCATATTGGTCATCATATATAAGTATTTTGTACATGTAATTTTTCATGCTGAGACTAGAGACTACATCCTCAAATATGTTGTAGTGTAACATTATAGAAATACATTCAAATTCATTTCAGAAATTGTTTGAAGTTCTAACCTAACCCAATCCAAAATTCATTTACCACACATTTAAAATACAAATTCAGCTATTCACTAAAACATCATTGTTTAAATTAATCAAATATTTTAAAACAATACAATCAAAAGATAAACAATCTGAGAAACTATGGTGGGAAAACAATGAATTTTTTTTTTTTGTAATTATACCACTGTGTTGGTAAATGTAGTAAATGATTCATACATGGTGATAAATCTCTGATTATAAATGAAAATTAAGTTATTGGATCTAATTGGAGTTGTTTCAGAAAACATTTGCATCATATATGGCATTAGCATTGAAGAGTAGGATTCATATATGTCCTGAATCAAAGCTACAGTGATGTTCAGCAAACCAAATCTACAAAGGTTGCTGGGACAACCAACCACAGATACAACAGTCATTTGGTTTTTTAATATCTCTTTAGCCATTGTCCATTCCCAATCCCTTACTATTGCCAAGTTTTTCACAAGCTCCAAATTTAGCTACATGATATCATATATGGTCAAGACTCACAGGGTAAGAAGTACTGTATTATCTCATTTGTAGTCTTCAAATCCTTATTGTTCCATCCTATTTACATAAGCAATACTATGTCTTTGTTTGCCAATCAAGTCTGTTTGTTTATATTTAGATACTATGAAAAACAAACCCAAATTTTAATAAAGAAATGCTTTAGACTCTGAACTTTGAGTTTTGGTCATTTATGCATGCCCATTGGTTTTGAATCTTGTATCTATCTTACACTTACTTTCCTAAATCAGTGCCTTTTTAATCAAATCACTCCTTATGATAGATTAAACACAAACATTCCTCTGTCATATAAAATTGGAAATTATGTGTAGAAATGGCCAATTATAAAAGGTCAATAGCTACCTTGAAAATCACATTTAGATTTCAGAGAGAATGACGTTATAATCATTTAGTGTATTTCTCCATATTTTTGTGCTCCACAAGAAAGGTAATGGACAGAATTTTCTGACTATTACAAATAATACTACTATGAACGTACTTGAAATGATGTCCTTGTTGTGTGAATGTGTGTCTTTTGGAATTACTGAATCTTGAGGTAGACTAATTCCCATATCATGAGGAATTGAATTATTCTACCTCAAGATCCAGTCATTTGTAATATCCAGATCCTTGAAGCAACATAAATGCCCTTTAATTGAGGAATGGATGGAGAAAATGTGGTACATTTACACAATGCAAAAATACTCACCTGAAAAATACAATGGAATCCTGAATTTCACAGGGAATGGATGGAACTAGAAGAAAACATCCTGAGTGAGTTAACCTAGTTACAAAAAGACAAACATGAATATGTACTCACTGTAAGGAGATTCAGGCATTAAGATGGCCTGCCCCTGTCACCTGGCAGAATGTACTCAGGCAATACTGTGGTCAGCCCAGGGTTCCATGAGTACTAGTCTGCAGAGAGATATAAAGGACTCCTTTAAAAGTCAGACCCCTGCACACTTTTCCTCTGTATTGCTTTCTGTTTTCCCTTCCAGCTGTTCTCTCTCTCTCTCTCTCTCTCTCTCTCTCTCTCTCTCTCTCTCTCTCTCTCTCTCTCTCTCTCTCTCTCTCTCTCCTCCCTCCCTCCCTCCCTCCCTCCCTCCCTCCCTCCCTCCCTCCCTCCTCTCTCTCTCTCTCTCTCTCTCTCTCTCTCTCTCTCTCTCTCTCTCTCTCTCTCTCTCTCTCTCTCTCTGTCACTCTCTCAGGAAACCTACGGAAAGGAAGACCCTAAGAGAGACATACATGGTTCCTTGGAGAAGGGAAAAGGGACAAGGTCTCCTAAGCAAATTGAGAGCATGGAGGGAGGGGAGAAGGAGTTAGAAGAACAAACCTCTATATTTATTTAAAAACCATTGGTTTCTCCTTTCTTGTGCATTAGGAGGTAACAGTGGCTTGACTGAGTCTCTATTTGGTGGTCTCCAAAGGCTACATTCAAGTTCCCAGTCTGTCTTCCTTATCTTTTCTCTTAAGGCAGCTTCGGAAAAATAATTATGAAGCTCATTAGGTTTACTGACCAAAATTTATTTTCTGGATGTAGGGCTCATTTGATATATTTTGTATGAAAGGGAGAGATTTTATCTGATAAGTGAAGTCTATGAAGGATAATTTAATAAGTTATGATTTGAACTTTCAAATGTTTTTTATTATTATTGTATGAATTATTATTCCAATAATACTGGACACAAACAAGCTACATATTCTGTCTTTATTCAAGGGGATTAAAAAACATGTGATATGGAAAGATGATTGATATTCCCAAGATTATTTGTAAGGAAATGTACCATGACAGGAAGTTAGATAATATATTCTATGTATATCAAGGTTCACATCCCTTATAATTATTTTAAATATTTATTTACTAATATAGTTTCTGTGTGAGTGTTTTACTTGCATTTATATATGTCCATCATATACATACCTGGTGCCTAAGGAGATCAGGAAAGGGGACCAGATTCTCTGAAATTAGCATTGTGACATACCTTGTGGGTGCCGTGAAGCAACTCAGGTCTTCTGCAAGAATAACAATTGCTCTTAGCTACTGAGCCAAGTTGATGTTTTTATAATCATTATATATCAGTATATATTGTCAAAATGTTGACAAAGGAGGGATGAGTAGACACTGCATAAAAGTTAATTGTTTCATACCCTAAGATCTTAGGCTGACTTTGAGTAAAAACCTATTGACCAAATCTACATTGTTTTAAAGAAGTAAAAGGAATAGGTTAATCATAATCTCCAGATATGGTAAATGAGAATGCAGGAAAACAGTGCTTTAGTTCCTCCAGTGAGATCCTGCCTGAAGTTGATTGTCTTTTGTTAAACTGTCCTGCATTTTTGGATATAGAATATCTTCTTTCTTTCTTCCCCCTGAATAATGAATATTTTCTATTGCCAGATCCCTTCCTTACTTCTTGCCTTTCCTATGTCCAAGTCTGTAAGACTTTCATTATGTACTGACACTAAGTGGAGTAGTCACTGCAAGCCTGCTGGTTATCCTAGATGCTGGGTTTTGTAAGGACACACTTCTTTCTTGACAGGATAATAATTTGATTATACTGATTATGTGTTCTCCAGGCACAATCTCCATCCCAGGCTGATTGCTCTCCGTTTTATTATAGAAACGCCTCAAGGCATGGTTAGCTTTGTAGAGAGAAATGCTTTATGAGAAGAGACTTGGATTCTGTGCCCAAATGCAGAAATGAAGAGCTAATCCACAAGTTTGTGCTCTAAATAACAAGAAAGATTTTGTTTTTTGTGTAGATTTTTGTTTCATTTTTGCCTTATTTGTTTTGCTTCTGCATTTTTAATGCAATGCAGATTTGACAAAAATGTCACTAAAAAATTTGACTTAGGGCAACAAAGTTTGAGATCAGAAGAACTTCTGAAAATATGGTACTCATCTCTTTTATACTAAACATCATATTTGAGAATAAATCTGAAATATATAATATGTGCAGAGAATAAAACACAGAGAAATTCAGTGAACTTCCTAGTCATAACCCTAGGTAAACAAGTTTACTCCATGACATCCTCTCACCCCATGGTAGCAGAAGAATAATAATACTCATATTACCTAAGAAACCACAAGGCTCAAGCCATAGTGTTCTACACTTAATTTTCTTATTGATGAGAGCAGGAAGATAATAATAATACCACTCCATCCCTGAAAGAGGTAAAGAGCAATGTCAATGATGAGGAGTAGGCAGATGGGCATACAGAATACATTTCAAAGAGACATGTACAATAATGGGCTGACCGGGGCGATTCCCAGTGTGAATAAGCAGGAATCGTTTCCTCTGCACTGAGAAAAAATGAGTTCCTGTGTGCCAGATACCCAGTGTTGTTCCATCTGTCTCCAAGCCACTGTGCAAAGGTGACTATTGTAGTTTTCAAATGCTATACCTGAATTTGGGTGAACTCCATATTGAAAATAGAATTTGACTTATTTGTGGTAACAAAAGCCATACTTCTATGTATCTGACTTTAATGAAGAAGTGATAAAAGTGAACACAACCATATGGACATGCTCACTAATGTGTACAAGTCCTGTGGCAGCTGCTTTCGTGTATTATTTCATGCATTCTCCCAAATAAAAAAATTAGAGCAGTGATTTATGTACAAAAAAGAGGGTAACTTATTCATATTCATGGGAAGATACTTTTTTTTTTCAGTGAAGTGATCCTAAGGGATAGCTAAGGAGGTAATTAGAACAACCCAGGAGGCAGTGGAAAGCCACTCAGTGGTGTACTGTGCTATTGGTCCTTGTGGAAAGCTGTGGCTTCTTCTAGCAATAGATATTGCTTGTAGACATAATTCCACACACCTGTCCATCCTGGATCTCTCAGAAGGGATTTTATCCCAGCAGCTAATAGGTCTTCATTTTCAATTGGTTGCCTCCTTCATTACAATTATGAATGTGTGCTTGGTTCAGAATGTCATAAGGGACAAAACTACAATGTTTTGATAGTCTAAGCAATGTACTGCATGAGTTACACTAGAGCACAGCTGATAAGTACACAAAGGTTATAAAATACAGGCATAGAGGTTGTAAGCTATAGAATGAAAATTGTCCCAAGTATCAAAGCCTGGCTTCAGTTGAACATGACCAGGGATGTTATACAGGACGCTGTTCAGTAAAGTCTTTCTGTGACAAGAAATTAGCTTAAAAAAGGCTTAATGTTTAATGTTCATCAGTAACAACCCTGATTGATGAAATCTGATTTCTTGTACTTGGAATTTGTGAAGGATTACAGAGGACACTGACATGCAACTTCAGAAAATCTAGCGATTCTCCTGGAAGGATTGCTCAGATGTGTAGAACAGGACTTGATAATTATTTTCAGTACCATGCATTAAGATTTTATTATTGAATTTCTTCTACCCACATTGTTTATATATATTTACATAAATAAATGTATAAATATATATTTTTTCATATTTAATATATTGATCCCATTTCCATCTCCCACCCTCCCATGCCTTCCTGAATCCACCTCCTGTCCCATTTACCACCCTCTCCACAGTGAGGGTGAGGCCTTTCAGGAATGATCATCAAAATCTGCCAAGTCATTTGGAGTAGTGTCTAGGCCTTCCCTTCTGCCTCTAGGTTAAGCAAGTATCCCTCCATGGAGAATGTGCTGCCAATGTCCTTTCATGCACCAAGGATACATACTGGTTCAAGGATACTTACCTTAGACTGAACTGACCCAAGTTTAGTGTTAGTTTCCCAGCTATCAGTCTGGGTGTCCATGAGCTCCCCCTTGCTCAGGTCAGCTGTTTCTGTGGGTATCTATAGCTTGGTATTGACCCATTTTCTTATCTCTCCTCCCTTTCTGCAACTGGATTTCAGGAGTTCGGGTCAGTGTTTAGCTGTGGGTGTCTGCTTCTGTTTCCACAGCTACTAGATAACGGCTCTATGATAGCATATAAATTAGTTATCAATCTCATTTTTGGGGGAGGGCATTTAGGGTAGCCACTCCACTGTTGCTAAGATTGTTGGTTGGGGTCATCCTTCTAGGTCTCTGGAAATTCCTCTAGAATCATTTTTCTCTTCAAACCTATAATGGCTCTTTCTCTTATGGTAAATCCCCCTTTTTTAACTCTTATCAATTAGTTCCTCAATTCAATTTTCCTGGTCCCACATGTTCTCCTCTACTCCCTTTCTCTTTCTCCTAACTCCCTCTCCAATCACTGTCACCCTCAATTCCCAATATGCTCAGATGATCTTGTTTCTTTCCCCTTCTGTGGAGAACTTGGTATGAATCTCTTAGGTTCCTCCTTGTATCCTAGTTTCTCTGGTGGTGTAAATTATAGGCTGGTGATCCTTTGCTCTATGTCTAAAATCTGTATATGAGTGAGTACACACCTCTTTTGTGACTAAGTTACCTCACTTAGTATGCTGTCTTCAAGTTCCATCCTTTTGCCTGTGAATTTCAAGATTGCATTATTTCCCTATGAGTAGTGTTCTATTGAGTAAAATAAAAGTACCACATCTTCTTTATCTATTCTTCAGTTCAGGGGCATCTAGGTTGCTTTCAGGTTTTTGCTATTACAAATAATGCTGCTATGAACATAGTTGAACAGATGTCTTTGTTGCATGGATTGTTTGCATGGATTGTTGCATGGATTGTAGATTGTTTGAGTATATGCCTAAGAGGGGAAGTGCTGATTTGTGTGGTAGACTGAGACCCATTTTCCTGAGGAACAACCATACTGATATCCAAAATGGCTGTACATGTTTGCACTCCCACCAGATTGTTCCCCTTTCTGCACATCCTCTCTAGCATAAGTTGTCATTGATGTTTCTGATTTTTGCCTTTCTGACAGAAATGAGATGGTTTCTCAGAGTTGTTTTGGTTTGAGTCATTCTTAAGTGTCTTTCAGCCATTTTGGATTTCTCTGTTGAGAAGTCCCAATTCAGTTCTGTACCCCACTTTTTAATAGGGCTATTTGGTGTTTTGGTGACTAGTTTCTTGATTTCTTTGTATATTTTGTAGATCAGCCCTTTGTCAGATGTGGCATTGGAGAAAATCTTTTCCAAGTCTGTGGGCTGCTGTTTGGTCTTGTTAACTATGTTTTTTGCCTTATAGAAGCTTGTCAGTATAAGGAGGGGTTGTGTTCAGGATGCGGTCTCTTGTAGCAATTTGTTCAGTGTACTTCCCACTTTCTCTTTTAAGAAGTCCAGTGTGGCAGGAATTATGTTGAGGTCTTTGATCTATTTGGACTTAAGTTTTGTGCATGGCAATAAACAAAGTTGTAAAGGCCTACATTGTCATGGCATCTGACGCAGTGAAACTTTTTATTTCTTCAATACTATTCAATTTCCGAGATATTTATAAATACAATATAACTAAGTCTTTGTTAATTTCTTACAAAATTAATATAGTAAATTTTAAAAATATTTTCTGCAATGCAATCCAGATCCATACTTACTTTTCTTTCCCTTCTCCTTCTTGTCCTCATTTTATGTTCTTAATTCTGTTTTAGAAGAGACTATCTTACAGCTGACAGCCTGGTCCTCTGTATCTTAAAATCTTTCTGTCCTCTTTTCCACAATGCTCCCTGAGCCTTAGATTTATGAATTGGGACACATACTTATTAATTTTTTGTAGGTAATCTGACAGACATTTGTCTTCAACATTTTGAACTATTTTTGTTGTCTTTTATGATTCCATTTCCTTTCAAAGAATATAGATGCAATTGGACATAATGTAATTTGGGAAAATTGAAGTAGTAGCTTCTCCTGTAGAATCTATGGCATAAAGTACCAAGGGAAATTGAGCTAAATTTATTTCAACAATAATGAATTTACTCCTATTTTGTAAGCCTAAATTCCTAAGAAATTGATGTTGGTTTCTTCTAGAATGTAAACACTACCATTGTATCTTTCAGAATGTCTTATTGTTTTTGGTATATTTTGTGGCTCATAAATAATGGCTGGATAGAACTATAGATTGCTTTTCTCCATTGGCACCTTGCACAGCTCCATCAGATACTATGAGATCTAGTCTTCGGGAATAAGGATGCCAGGTCGGTTCCAGGTTGATTCACACACATCTTCTGTCCAATAAATGTGTCTTACCTTCAATTTATGAGAGAAAACAGACAGCAAAAATATTCCATGATGTTTTGTTGTATCTCTTGGGTTCCTCTGATCAACACTGCAGAAATGTTTCCTATGCTACACCTTTAATTCAGGGACTTGGTGGGAGATGTGGGTAGATCTTTATGAGGAAAGGACTAGCATTGTCTGCATACAAAGTTTCAGGGTAGCCGGAGCTAGAGAGCAAGACCATATCTGAAAAAGTATGATTCACAGCCATCTCTGATACATACTTTAGGACACTACACCATAAGCATTAGTGAATATGCAATCACGCAGAGCTTAAGTATGATATCTATAGGCAGCATAATGGGACGAGTTTTATTGTTTGTGCTTGACCTAGGAGTTTTCCTCTAATATGAGCTTCTGTTGAAGCATAAGCTGCTTGTTACAGCACATAATGTTCAGTAGCACAGTTCAAAAACATACATGCCAATGTAAACTGTGCTTTATTGCTTTTTCTTCTACAAAATATAATAATTTAATTTAACATTCTCATAGAGATAAAAGGGAGGCTTCCACAATGGATAAATAAAACTTACTATGATTGTACACTTGACTGTAAATAAATCCAATTCCTCTAAAAAGAACATAATGTTTCTTGTTCTGTCATTTCACAATACATCTATTTTTTCCCCTAAAACCCAGCTTAAAAATATCAAAAACATGGTATAAGTTCAAGAGAGATGTTTACCAGTTTTTTCCAAACATAACTGTTCAAATACATTACCTTTTTAATCCACATAAGGAATGATATGATCTTATTTGTTTTAGTAATATTAAACCAACATGCAGTTTGTTTAACTTAAAAGGATTGTAATTGTGAAATCGTTACTACTGAAAAAACATATTGTGTTTTGAGGATTAAGCACAGCTGGAAGATGCACACTACCTCAAGCACCAGATGCTCCGTTTTTGTCATTTGTTTAGAATTATTTAAACATATACATGAATGAGCAGAAAATGAGGAGGTGGCAAACAGTCTTTTTATTGCAAAGCTGTTAACTTCTTTCTTTTATTAAACACTTTTTACTTACTGTTTTCATATTTCTATTATTTTTTGGATATTATAATGTAATTACATAACTTCTCCCTTTTCATTCCTCACTCTACAACCTCCCATATACTTCTTCTTGCTCTCTTTCAAATTCATGGTTTCTTTTATCACTGACTGTTATACATGTATATAAATATATATTTAAAACTATCTTCTGCTCAGTCTGTATAATGATACTTGTATGTATGTTTTCAGTTCTTTCTACTTAGTTTTGTATATCAAGTTGGCATGCTCTTTTCTGAGGTAGACTATTTCTTTTTTCTATTCTGAGATTTCCTTTCACACCCATAATTCTACTGTAGGGTTGAGGTCTCATGACAATTCCTCCTGTCCATTTTGGATGACTCTTGCCATTAGCCTTGTCCATGTCATTTTTAGGCAGTAATATTGGTGAGACTTGATATATGAAGTTCCTGAAAATATTGAGTGATGCAATCTCAGAGCAAACTTCCTTATCTTATATATTGTTTTCTTTATTTTTTAAAGTAACCTTATCTTAAAAACCAATCCCAGTACCCTCTCCCTTCCATCCTCCCACCCAATACTCTCTCTCCCCAACCTACTCCCATCATTCTTCCATATCCACTGAACATTAGGTACAGGAGTTGATTTTTAGATATAGTCTCTGGGATTGAACTCCACAGCTATTTGTTTTGATTGGCTGTGACCTGGTGTTGTCTCCATCTCTTGTACAAAAAGGTCCCTTGATGAGGAATGAGGACTTACCTTATGTGTGTCAAAGAAAAAATTATAGTTAAGGACTATGCTGGTTTAATAAAGTGGGAGTGGGAAGTTGTAAGTTCTCTGAGTCTCATGGCTTCACAAGCTGGGTGGAAGAACAGAGGCTTTGCAACAAGCAGTAGATTTGGTATAAGGAATAGCAAGCTAAGAGCTTGCATCTTAAAATAATCATCAAACAGAACAAACTGGAAGTAGCTTAGGCTTTTTAGTCTCAGAGCCCATTGCCAGTAACAAATCTCTTGTCCAAGCCATGCCTGTTAACTCTCCCCAACCAACACCAGCAGCTGGAAACTATGCTTTCAGATGACTGGGCCTGCTGGGACACTTCTTGCTTGGACCATGTTCTACTCACAATTTTCTACTTTTCTACAGATAAGAGATAACATAATTTCAACAAACATCCTTTAACAAATATATTGCTACAAGCTACACAATCACACAATAGTTACATCACTGTGTTTGAATCACAAATAACATAGAATAATTAAGGAATCCTCTGAAGGATGGAACTACTTACAAAAGTAGTATTAGGTGTTATCAATGTTGAGAATGAATTGGCTGTGTCTTGCAGTAGAGTCTTCCAGTATCTTATTCCTTTCTGTAACAAACTTGAGATTTACTTCCCACAGTTCAGCCCCATCTAATAATTTACTGTGAGCACATTTCTCTCATGCATTTGGAGTTTTACTGTGTCTAAATACCAGCTCTTCATTAACAATTCTTGGTTTACTGATTGTTTTCCTTAGTTATGTATGAGGCCTGTTTCCCAAACTCAGATCCTTGTTTCCCTCTTCATTGCAATTGCAGAGGTCTACCTTCCTACAATTATTTTTATTGACAGGTGTTTGGTCAATGTTTAGGGCAAGGCAAAAGCATTCCAACAAAGATATTCCATAGACTGCCTAGGCCTTCTAATTGAGACCCATGTTCAGCGTGTCTGAGTTTGTCCAATGCTGGTTTCCCATAATAATAATAATAATTAATAAGAGGACAAAGGCATTACCAAGTATCCAATGACATAGAATTACTACGTGTTTAAAGTTGTTGATTCATAGCTGCCTAGATGGATTGAAAATATAAGCATGCCACTGGCTTTACCTCACTGACAGATCGAGAAAGTGATAACCTAAACTAACCCTGTACTAAAGGACTCTCAAACTTCTTGGTTTAGTAACCCAAGAGTTTAGCTCAGAGATTTACTGCTTCCTCTTGTTTCATGAGAAGACAAAGACAAAAATATTCAGCACCTTTGCTCATCCCCAGGAAAAAGTAAACTTTCTTGAAGACCTCTGCTGCTACTAAGGCCAGAGCACTGGAGGAAGGTGTCATGTTTATTTCTTGTACAAATCAAACTTAGACCCTCTCTTTGACATACAGCCCTAAGTAATGGATTCTAAAAGTTTCTTTAACAATTTTAGTTTATTGTTCTGTGTGTAAATTATTATCTGCCTTACTGACTCTGAGAAACTCAAGCCTCACAATGTATTATAAAGGGATTATACAATGTTGCAAATGTATATATACCTGTACCCCCATGTTCTAAGGGAAGACAAGAACTTGAAAGATAAAAGAAATAGAAAAGAGAGTTAGGGAAAGGAAGACAAGATATAGAGAAAGAAATATAAAGAAATAAAGGATGTGCAGAGGAGCAATTCCGTGTGAGTCAATTACTTTTTCACTCAGATTTTAGTTCCCTCACTTACTTGTAGTTCAATTTTTTTGAACCCTGAGTGGAAATTTTAAAAGCTGGACTTTTAAAGTATCCTGTATTATATAACAAAATAATATATAAATATTGTCTCATTTCATCACATTTTAAAATTATTTGATAGTGACTTTTATCATTATTCTTAAGTATTTATTTTCTTTTAATGGTGTACCTCAGAGATCATACTGTTACCCATTCTGTATATCAACTGCATAGGAATGGCATCATCCTTTTAAACAGGTATCGATAGTTCAACACCAGCATGTGAACTTGTACTCATCATAATCCTTCCAGTGAGTACAATATTACTGTGATGTCTGTTCTTATAAATACCATGCGCAAAAGTAATTTAGGGGGAAGAGTTTACTTCATCTTATAGTTTACAACCCTCTTTGATGAGAAGTTAAGAGAAAGTCTTAAGACTGGAATCTGGAGGCAGGAAGTGAAGTAGAGGCCATGGAGGCAGTAAAACAATGAATTATTTTCCAGGGCTTGTTCAACCTATGCCCTTACAACAACACAGCCAGGTTAGAGCCAATGACATTTTTTCTTACTCATTATATAGACAATTTTGTCATTATTTGTTGATTTTCCCACTTAGTAAACAAAATGTTTGCAATATCAAATAACAGAACCGTAAACACAATAAATATTTTCATGATAGTAATTAATATATGGAGATTATACTTATAATTATGGGAGTAATTTTTGTTATGTAAAAAGGCTCTGAAGTATTCCCCATGAAGATATCAACTTATAAGCCTTTAAAAATAAAGGCTTTTATAAGACTACATTGCAGCAATTATCTTTATAATGTTGCAAATTCCCCAGGAAATCCTATCTTTAATGTATTTAATAACACATTAAAGGAATATAGTGCACGTTTCTGTTGCAGTTTTATTTCTATGGTGCAATTATTTTCTTTGATACTCAAAAAACTATAATTCAGTAGCCAAGAGAAGTTAGCTGTTATATCTACAGGTATGCTAATACAACCAGGAGTCCCTTCCTTATACTCAGTCTTTTGAATGATTTTGGTATGCAGTATTTCCTCTGCTTTATTTCCTAATTGCCATAAGCTATAAAGCTATATAAACAGGATAATGCAAACGCTGGAGATGTGCACACCAAATTGCAAATAAAATCTCAATGAGTTTTCAGATAGTAAAAGCAAAAATCTTTGACTTTTAGTACTTGTTCTAAAAAATGAGGTATTTAATGAATATTGTACTGTTAGTACCTCAAAATTTAGTAACTCGTTGAAATCATTTTGTTAATTTCCTTTAATAGGTCTGAGTGACTGCATCAAAGAGGTAGCAATGTTTTGCAATCTTCCTGTATGTTCTCTACCACTAATCCACACTATGCAGAGACTGTCTTTTAATCTAAATTAGTTTGCAGAGACAGTGAATTTTGACCCATTTATAATGTGTAAATTTTTTTTATCTAATTTAAATTCTTTTTAAGCATGCATGGGTGACTTCTCTAAGCTGGAGGAGAGACAATAATTTGAGAAAAATCACATCTCCCTTGCACACTATTTGTAGTTGGTTACCATTACACATAAGTTTTTTTAAAAAATATGGAAAAATACCCCACATAATAATAGAAATATATAATATGTATTTAATCTTTAAACTCTGTGTATATGTTAAAAAAATGTGGACTAGAGAGATGGTTCAGGTACTTAAGCTCACAAACTGCTGTGTTGGAGAAGACCTAATTTTGGATCACAGCACACATAGAACACAACTCCAAACCACCTAGAGGTACAACTCCAATGATCTACTACAGACTTCTGGATTCTCAGAGACACACCATTTCATTCATACACACACCCACATATACATATACATATAATTAAAACACAAAACATTTTCTTAAATCTAGTCTCTGATAAGAATGTGTTTACTTTACAGATAGGTCGTTTAGCCAACTTCTTCCATGTAAACATAAGTACCAGAGGCAATCTGACTAACCCATCTATAATCCTGTTTTAGTATACATGTTTGCAAGCCAAGGGCTAATATACCTGCTGGCCTAGCCTAATTACCAAATCCTGATCCTCACAAATATTGTGTTTCTAAAACCAAAATCATGATTGCTGAAAATAAAAAGAAAAATGCAAATAACGTACTGAATAAGGTACTAGCTCTAAGAAACACTAAGGCTTACTGTGTTGCTGTCACACATTCACACAGACAGGCATACAAAGATTGTACACATGCTCCTCAACCCACACACATGAGCAAATGCGAAAGTAAACAATTAACTACTAAAAAAGAAATAGAAAAACAAGAGTTCTTTGGAAGGCTGTTTTTTTAAATATATTTCATTGAAACTAATTCTTCTCTCATACAATGCATTCACACCACAGCCTCCCCTCCCTTCATTCTTTCCAGCTCCACCACCCACACCTCCTAATTCCCCCAGATCCATTCTATCTTTCATACTCTTTTCCTCCTATTGGGTTCCTTTGTTCAGCTCCAATATAAGAGCTTGTGCCTTGTTTTACTGTATTTGTTGTATTTGGTTGTTGTTTCTTTGGAAGCCTGCTATTTTTGAAAACCTTACAGCATTGTTTACTGGCTTTCATACCATGGAACAGGAAGAGTTCTTAGTTACACTACTTTCAATTCATTCGTATAGCTATAAATACAACCTATAGTAAGACATATCTTTTTACCCTCCAGGGCTCTGAAACAATAAGGTGTTAACTCATAGCTCAAAAACAAAGGGTAAGCAAACAGAATCATCATGAATCAAATTCATATTGATTTAATCCACATTACCTTAAAAATAAAATGTAAATGTGACCAAATGAATTAAAAGTATCTAAAAGCGTGCCTAGCCAGCTGAAAAAATAATGTCTGATGTATATGAGTTTCATTTGTGAACTGGATTTTTTAAAGTTCATAAATACCATAAATGAGCTGTGCAATCCTTGAACTGGGACTAATTTAAGAGTTCTTGAGCAGGTTCTGTCAAGAAGAAAAAGAACCAGGGAATGTCAAGACAGTTCTTTGGATAGTGTCTATGCTGCAGAGAAGAATGTCTAAGGAATCCATAGGCACCATCGACAAACCAATATATCCATTTTTTGACCTCATAAGGAAAAGTGATTAAGAAAGGAAAAGGAGTTTATTTAAAGAAATTAGGACAGAATCTTATACGGGATAGGAGAGATATTTTAAATCCTTACTGTTATTGAGTTATTATCTAAAGTATATGACATCCTTACAACTCAAGAGTGAAACAAACGGAAAAGAGATTAAAATAGACCATGTACCTAAAGAGACATTTTTCAGCAGAGAAACATGTCAATGCTTAAAAGGTACCTGAAGATGTGCCCAGAATCATTAATCATTACGACATAGGACTTCTCTTTAAAAACTCTGAAATTCACTCCTGTTTAAAATGTGTGTGTGTGTGTAGATTTTTGTTTTTTGTATTGTTTTCCCATGGCATGAATTGCAATGTCAAATATCTCTATATGTTTGTTTATGCTCATTTTACCTAATCCTAATATTACAAATGATATCCAATATGTAGCTAATTATTAATCTCTGCCTTTAGAGAAATGACTAGACAACATTATGAATTTCCAAGGAGCTTTCCAGAATGAGAAAGAACGGACTGTATGGGGTTTAGCAGTATATAAAATTTGCATATATACTGGAAACTTCTGAAATTCAAATGAAGCAACATTTTTTAAGTTTCATTTAACTTTATCAAACTTTATGTTACATATACATTAATCTAATATTAATAATTCTAAAACAACACAAGAAGAGATATATTAAACTACTGTGGTACTAGATGGCCAATAGTTAGGTTGTGTAGTATTATTTGATGTTGTTTAAGTAATTAAATAATATAAAAGTTGACCTCTCATTTGAAGCCTCAGTTAAAGCTTAGAATGCTTAGCCTGTGTTTAAAATTATACATTTTGGTATTTTGTTCATTTTCATTCAGATGCTTCAGAAATTCATTCAAAGTCTAATTTGCACACTTTATTCAAAATATCTGAGAGAAAAACATGCACAAAACACTGCTCTTCAGATATTCAGGGTGTCTTCCAGATTATCCCCTGACACTCATCACTAGTGTTTACCTTCCCTTTGCATCTACCACTCAGATTAACTTTAAAATGTACAAAGAATTCAGCATCCTAAGATAGAGATGGGCAACATTCAGAAACTTACTCCACCCTAGTTCTGCCTATTCTTGGGACTGAACAACTTATGTTAGGGATGAGTTTCTTAGTGTTGGTAGATCTTCCAAAAGCAGCATGTCCTTAGAAGCTTCACATACTAGACATGTTGCTGCTTAGGCACATAGCCAATGCAGGGGTGCTTTCTGGGATGTGATTTTAAGAGTGCAACTGGAAAACATGCAATGAAGATCCCATTAACCAACCCATGCAGATAATCTGAATTTTAGAGACAAGGAAATTATGAATACCAGATTGATTTTGCCTTGATCTTTGAATTGCTTAATCTTCTTTACACACAAAGGAAATTGTTAAAAGCAAGATTTTGTAAATAAAATGGAGTTGTATTATATGGTAACTTGAAACTTGATTGTAACACAATTTTAAGTCAAAGACAGGGTGTCTGAACTGAGTCAACTCCTGATTTTAATTACTTAGATTCTATAGTATGGTATTAAATGTCAAAAATTTAAGCTATCTTAACAATATGAGTACAGACAGAGCTAGGATTAATTTGTATACTTTCAATTTATTTTCTCCCTCACTCTATAAATGTTTCCTTACTGGCTATAATAATGAAACAACCCAACCAATTAGTACAGAAATGGAAAATATTTTAAATATGAAGAGACTAATACAACTCCAATTCAAAGGTGTGATAACCAATCGTGTCTACTTCATAAGATCTAGATTTAATAAAGGAATAAGGTTCTAGAAAACCCTAATAGTGATTTTATAGATGATGTAATTTAAGTTAGAAATATTCTCCCCTGTAGTTATGCATAGCACTGTTAATGCTTTGGGCCTGTACAATAAATTAAGGCATAAAGTGATCTTGGCATGATCATGGATCACTTTCTGCTTTGTTACTGATTATACAGTGGAGTCAGCTTCACAAATCTCCCAACTCATAGGAGGAGGACTTATCTCCAAAGTGTAAGCCAAAAGACACCCTTACATCTTCAAGTGGCTTTTGGCAGCTATATCCACAGAAAAACTAGACAAATAATGATCACATAGATTTCTCTAGTAAAAATCAGACCAAGATTATGAAAATGCAGAGACAAATGCTATAACAATGAACTGAAATATGTTGATTTTCATGGTAAGAGTAAGGGGATTTTAAAATATTTTCACTTTTAATTTGCTAGTTTTCAGCTTACAGTCTAGCTTAGACCTCACTGCAAAGACCAAATATGCTTCATACCAAGGTCATCTTGTTTTAGTCTTTCCAGTAGTATGATTCTATGCATGAGTCACTGTAAGAAGCAGAAGAATCCTATTTTATCCTTCCTGCAAGTACACAACTTGACCTGGCATTTCTGTTATAATTATGGCATAAAGTAAGATTCTGAGTCATATACAGTGGTTTAAATAAGACTCTCAATAATACTATGTGGTGTAAACAAACTTGCATTTGGACTTTAAGCAAAAACTATTTATACCTATTGGCAGATGAAAGGGTGAGTTTAATTATTCAACTCACAAATTGTATCCTGTGACATAAAAGCCATTACAAAGTTATAGAGAAAAGCCTTCAACTGCAGTGTTAAAGAATGAAATATATAATTAAATATTAGGAATCACATACCATTATAGACTGAAGAAACAGACATGAAGTAAGAACAGTACACACATGTCAATGATTGGATCCAAGACAGGGCAGAAGCTGTAATTCCAGGTTCAGACAGGTGTCTGAAGATATATGTAGCTAGTAAAGGAAGACATGACTACGTATCCCAGGCCAGTGAAAAAAGTGGTCTTTGTGACAAAAGATAAATTGATTAAAATGTTGTGTGTGCCATGTGCCATGTGTTTGGTATATTATAACATAGCATATGTAATCAATCAAAACTTAAAAACAATAATGATCTTTTATTCAAGATCTGTAATTTTCATATGGATAATTATTGTAAGAAATACATTCAAATACAACCAATTCATATTTAGTATGCCTGACTGTCTCGATGCTTTTAAAGAACCTGCAAAGAGTAAGGTTAATCTCTTTATAGAATGTGTGATTATCAAAAAGGAAGACTGTTCACCAGACAGGCTGAAATGAAGAATGTTGTTTCACAAGTCCATTTCCATTTAGGTCTGATATCTACCTTGAAATTTCAGTTTAACCATTCCAAGTTAGTCTTATGTCTTCAAGATCCTGAGAAAATTGTTTATTATACAAGTACTGCTCATAGTGGTTGCATATTTACATATATACAATTAGTAAATACATTGAATCTTTTCCTATGACATGTTTTTATTAAGTAAGTACAACTCTGGGTATTTGTAATGTATAACAACACCTCTAGCACTTTCACCCTCAGTAAACCACTTTCCAGTACCACTTTCCCTTTCCAGTACCATGAAATCGAGAAGGGAGAGAAAAATTTCTCAGTTGGTACCAACTTGATTTCTCCATTTTCTGTTCCCAAGATTTTGTTATTTTCAGTACTAATCTCTGGAATGGCCCTGGCCAACAATTCAGTGAAGGTGTCTCATACCTGGCACTAAGTTTTATATTTGGCAACCCGTGGCTTCTGGGGAAGCAGTATTATCCACTCTATAGTGCAACTCCAATATACTTCCTTTTATAGTACATAACAGTAAGTCTTCTTATGCCTTTTTTTCAGACATTCATGGTCTATATTAAACACACAAACTAAAGTTTCTATCTTAGATACATATGTGAACTGGAACAGCTGACATTTTATTTCTGAACCTCATACTCTCTACCTAATGTTTCTCTACTCCTATGTATTTGCTTGCAAATTTCATGTGTCTTTGCAGCTAAATAAAATGGGTATCACATTTTCATTTTCCATCATCAGCTAATGGAAATAGAGACTATTACCATGCATGGGCATTATGAGTAGATAAGATGTTCATGAAAAGGAACATGTCTCTGAAGCAGGAAATGGAGTGGTACAGTAGATCATGAGATATAACTAAATGGAATATTTGGGGAAACACTGCATCGGTCTCCACTAGAGCTGTACCAATTAGCACCTCAGCAGAAGTGCACGGGGCCTTTCCTCCATAGCACTTCCAGAATTTGTTGTCATTTGTTTTCTTAGTTTTTGGAGTTCTAATCATTGGAGCTGTTTGAATTTTTATTTCTTAATAGCTAATGAGACTGAACACCTTTAAAATTTTTTTATTCATTTATGATTCTTCTTTAGAGAAATTGCCATTTGGGAAGTTGCATACTGGTCTGCTACACTGAAGAATCAGGGTCAGAAGGACCATGATTTCAAGACTGTAACTTTGTTCTCGAAGAAATGTTTTTTTTTTGTTTTGTTTTTTTTTTTAAAGTAGAAAATTCTCCCCAGACATTTTTTTTACAATCTAAGATTCATAAATTTAAATTAAAAAGTGGTTCAAGTTGAAGGCCTTATTTACCAAGAATTGATATTTGGAGTATAAACAAGAACTATGGATCTCAAAAAATGTATCCATGTAAATTGCATATTATTCTTTAAAAATGAACATTACTAGCCAAGTCTTCTGATATTTTGGGTATTAACTCACTTTCTGAAAAGTGATTTATTCCTTGTGCCAGACATGAAACTCTGCAAGCAATGTCAGACAACTCAGGCAGAACACAAAACACAAGGAAGAGGATGCTTTTTTTATCCTAGTTCATGTATTATATTATTCAGATGTTACATTTTTGTGATATTATTAAAGTCACACTCACATCAGAAATTCTGTTTTCCAAACACAAAGCCAGTTTTCCATTGAGAGGCAAGAAATACAATTATTGATAGAATATCTTATTACTATCAAAAATGATGAGAATCCTTAAGAACTATGCCTAGAGATAAGTAGGAAATCAAGTAGGAAAGACAGAGAAAGATCATGATCATGTATTTGCCACTGGAGGGGGACAGTTGATGGCTTCAGTGTGTACAGACACTGTTGTACTATGGCATAACAACTGAGCCATGAAATTATGTTCAAACATGCAATAGTTATGTTTGTTTCTCTCATTGTAGCAACATATTTATCTCTCTTTTTAACTGCCATAAGGGCTTAAACATTATAATGTGCACACAATTGAAAGAGCACTTATGTAGTTTTGCAATGATACACAAGGTCAACATGGTAAAGAAAGTCTCTCATTCAACATATTTGTAATGCATTTCAAAAGTCACTTTCTTCACGTTGTACTCATGAATTATGCTTTGTTAAATAACTTAACATAAAGGGCAAAGTTGTTAATTTCTTTGGAAAAATCACACTAAGTGGTGAGAAAGTATTAAGATAATAACACCTTCTGTATATTTGTCACATTGGCTTCTAAGAAGAGTTACTAAAATATCTTTCCTTTTAATTCATGAGTTGACAAAAATCCATGACAAATTAAATATTCACCAAATATGTATTAAGTTAGTGGAATGAGCATTGAATGTTATTACTTAGCCAAGAGTTTTAGTAGATGTGACTATTGGAACTTGAAGAATTTAGGTTATGCAAATAGGAATATTGCAGAATTTTTTTTAAAAAATCATAATACATTTTGAGAAGTTTTACACTCTTTCCAATGCTTATACACATTTGGTCCTAGAATAATACTCTTTTTTCCATACAGCTACAGGATATTTTGAATAATTTAAAATAAAATCAGTGAAATGTGTATCTAATCTTTGCTCCCCCAAAGTAGAGTAAAATTTGAATAGCACATTTGTCAGATGTTTGAAATATAATTCCACTTTCACTTCTACACAATTCTTATACCACCAGTTAAATGCCATAATCATTAACCCTAATTTATCAGAAAAATTCCTGATAGGTGAAAAGCACCACTGATGTTCTGAAATATTTTAATCCCTAACACATAATGTCATTTTTTTCAACTCTACATAAAAACAAGACTATGAATGAAGACTTTGGGAGTTTTCAAAATAATTAACTATGACATTTAATCCTCACAACAGTACAATCCATTTAACTCTACTTGATGGCTTTTGCTTATATGCAGGATAGAAATTTAAAAAGGAAGTAAAACATCTCATGTTTCTTACCAAATAAGAAACCTCATATTTTATTTAACTATACATTTGCTAAGTTGAGGTCTTGGATATTTCTTATATTCACAAATAAAAATATGTCACACTTCGTGGTCCAGACACTGTTTTTCCTTCAAGTTTTTCTTGATACAGTGCAAAAATTATGTAGTAAAATCAAATCTTTACACAAGTTATCCCCCATTTTGTCTATCTGTCTTGCCTAGACATAAAGTCTATTACTTCGAGCATTACAGAAAGTACCCGAGAACACGTATGATGCTAAGGATTAGCCAGTTGGCATTGTCCCTCGTGCTTGATTGTTAACCTCTGAACCTGTGCCTCAAGCCTGGTGTCATTTTCAGCTGCTTATATTTTCCCAATAGGCTCTTCTGTTCTACTCTATTTTATTATCTTAATGACTAAGGCCTTTAAGTGCCTGTTTGATACTTGTGATGATACTGATAGAAAAGGTGGTATGATTTTTAAAAGTAACTGTTACATGTGCAATATTTTTTGATACTATAATTTGTTGTATATTTTTGTTATTTAACTACAATGTTTATCCCTTCATTTTTCTCATTCCAAACACTACCTTATGCCCATTCTTTCTGTTCTTTAATCGAGACTCCCTTTTTTATTAATTGTTATCACGAGAATATATGATTTTGTTTATACACATATATTACTAAATGTAACAAGTCCACAAAATTGTATGTATGCTTTCGAGTATGTCCATTTGTCAAGGTACAGTAATTTGGTGTGCTCTATCCTGGAAAGGACCTCCAGTCTCTTCCCAGATTTACCTAGTTGCCTTTAGTTTTGTGTGTAGGGTTGATGCCTCATGCATTCTACCCCTGGCATTTTTGTTGATATTTTCATTATTCAGCTGAGTTTTGGTGGTCATGTTGGCTATAATTTCTTTTGTTACTAGAAGACACATTCTTCCAGTAAACTCTGTTTCTCTGGCTCATACAGTCTTTGCACCCAGTCTTTCACAACGATCCCTGCTCATTAAGTGGGGGAGTGTGGGAGTGTGTTGTAACTATTTCCATTGGGACTGTCCTCCGTAACTCTGAAAATTATTTTTTTTTACATTTTGATATTTTTTAATTTTAAATTTGAAACATGCTTGTTTTACATGTCACTCTTAATTCCCACACCCTCCCCTCCTCCACTGTTTCCCCCACCAAACACCTTCCCTTCCACTTTCTGCTCCCCAGGGAGGGTGCACATCTAGGCCTTGCTGCAAATGATATGACAGACTCCCCATAACTCTGGATTTTGAATGATTATAATTTTCTGTAGTTTTCTTTGTCTGCTTCAAGAAGTTTCCCCCTTGGGAATGAGGGCCTCATTTATCTGTTACAATAACCAATGTTTACAGATTATTATTAGTAAATTAATGGGTGTAGATTTTCCTATAGTACTAATTTCTAATATATACATCTAATTTGTTATAACTACCAAAAAGTAGAAGTACAACATTACATATGTAAGTACAATTCGTGATGAATATTATTACATGTAAAATTCATTCAAGCACATGTGTTTACATGTATTTGCTTATTATTATTTTACTATGTCATTGGTTACTTTTCTCATTGCTGAAATTGAATAGCACAGAAGAAGTAATGGAAAGGAGCAGAGGTTTGTTTAGACTTAGAGTTTCCATCGGTGAAGTCCAGCTTTGTAATGAAAGCAAGCAACAGGAGGGTGGGGTCTGTGCTCCTATTGTGTTCACAGAGAATGAGCTGGACTTAGCTCTTATTATCCTCTTCCTTATTTCCTTCTGTCCAGGATCCTGCCTCAGAGAGCATGGAGATCCATTTTCAGGATTGTTCTTTCCTCGGTCAAATCTCTCCAAAATACCTCAGAGCAAAGCACAGAAGTGTGTCATCTAGACAAACCACACCCATTAGCTGCATGTTTTAAAGGAATATTCAGTTTGGTTGGAATGTAAAATGAAATTTGAAAAAATAAATATAACATATTCAGAACATGCAGTAAAATATAACATGCTTAATAATATGCACAAATTCTCTCTTCCCACCAGGCAGAAAATGATGAGCTATGATCACCTGCACTAACAGGATATAATGGCTGCTGCTATGATTCAAACCATGAATAAGGATGTAATTATGGTCTGACCTTTGCTGATGGGCAGTTAAATCATGGACAGGCTAAATGACCTACTTTGGACTGTTCTTTCTAAAGATGTTCCAGTTTTCCTCTTGAAGGCACACTGAGCCCTTGTAAGCCTCGAAGACAAGAAGGAGTGTGAACCGGAAGTGATCTTACAATGAAAATTACGAGCACATCTTGCATCTGCCCAGTCCTCGTCTGTCTCTGTTTTGTGCAGAGGTGTTATGGAACTGCTCACCACAGTTCCATCAAAGTGACCAGAAACCAAACCAAACACACTGAAGGGGAGACTGAAGTCCATCATCGTCCCAAGAGGGGATGGGTATGGAACCAGTTCTTTGTTTTAGAAGAACATATGGGACCAGATCCACAGTACGTTGGAAAAGTAAGTTTGTTTTGATTCATTTGGGATTGTTTGTTAGTTTGTCTTGTTTTGAGGAATCATGTGGTGAGATTAAAGTGGAACTATAGAATGAAGTGATAGAAACATGCTGCATGCATTTCGAAAGTCATGCCTTAGGCTGGAAAACTCCAAATGTTTGTGAGAAAAGCAGACTATCTTTCAGGTTACATCTGTTTTAAAACGTAATTCATACATACTAAAATATGCTTTCCCACAAATGTCATTTTCCCTTTAATGAACGTAGACTTTATTGGGCATGCAATTAAGCACCTTTGTCTTCATTACCATAAAGGAGTGTTAAAATCCATAATTGTTTTAATTGGTCTATAGTTATTGACTGGTAATTTATTTGTTTCCAATTCATGGATATGATGTTAAAATACTTTATCTATTAACATTTAACATTTGTTTCACTTGCTAAGATATGTCTTTAAATCAGGAGTTTAAGTTACATGGACATATTGTCTAACATCTATAAATAATTCTAAAATATACTTACATATATTTTATATAGGTTAAATATGCTTGAAACAATAAAAAAATCACAAAAGAATGTAGTCAGCAAATAATCAATAATGTAAGATCAACTTTCTTTTCCATAAAAAGAGTGGCATGTCAACATTTTGAGGAAACTACAAGTTCATTACATGAGGCATATTAACCTCAGTTTTAGAACAGAAACTGCACCAGGTAGGTTAATTCTGATTAATTGTTGATTTGTGGAAGCAACTGCACTTCCGTATGTCAAATACCCATCAGACAATCACCTATCACAGAAGCTGAATCACTGACTGCAGGCTCAGCTCTTCCTTTTCCCTGAGTGACTATTTATTTTTGTTTTATCACTACTGATTAAAAAATTTCTTGACCAGACCATGGTATCTCCCTTGCATGCAGGCTGTGCAAAATCACAAGCAATGATATGGCCCATCAGGGATTGGGATGCAGCTGTGCTATCTGTGGTACAGAAGCAAAAGGGTCAGTATACAGAACACAGAAAAAGATCTGAACCAATTCTACAGTATTCACATACGAATATCAAAATGAAATAAATGATCAATCTGCATTGTGTGTCTTTATCCTGCATAGTGTTCTGTTAAATGATAAATGCATGAACATTAAATTATAGCATAGTAGATTAGAAATAATTCATTTGTTACAAGCTTCTAAATTTTTATAATCTTTTAGATTTTGAAATGGTGGTAAAACATAGGAAAGAGAAAAATTGATTCTTTGATGGTAGTACAATATAAAGATAATTATAGATTTTACTTTTATTTTTTATATTTAGTGAATATATGCTGTTTATTTAAGTAAATGTGAAAATAATAAAATTGTCTAGAAGAGGGGAGGGAAGCATAGTACAAATTTTCACTTCCTCTTGAACATAGTGATATTGAACAAATATGATGCCTAATTGAAAGGATCAGTTTAAGCTACTTTCTTGGACATGGTGCCTAATGACTTATGGTTTAAATCTTCTAAGTAGTAAGTGTGAAAGATCACGTTGCTACCTACTAATAGGTGGTGTTTTAATGAAAAAATTCCATGAGTAAAGGATGACCACAAAGGATGCAGCCTACAACATTTATTCAGTTGCATACTATCAATGGTTATTTAGTTGCAATGATGGCAGAATTGAGTAGATGCATAACAAAAAGGGAACAAACTTGAATATGCTCAATGTTGTTATTTGCATAAAGTATTTCTAAGCTCTGAGTCAGTCTTGCAATGCAAGGAATGCATGCAAAATAGTTCTTAGACATTCATCTTTAAATAAGGGATCCATCACATAACTTTGTAGTAATGCTAATAGTTACAATGATTAATGGAATGATGAAAACAAAAATATCTGTAGTAACTGGTGTATTCTTCAACAAAAGAGACTTTGAAGGGTCATTGCTTTTTTCACTGCTGCCCCGTAACTCTCATATTAATATGGGAAGTACTAAGTAACTGACATTGTCTGTTCTTTTTTTACACTGTTGTGTGAAATTATATGATGAACATTATGTATAGACATTTTAATATATGTGCACACAAATATCTTTCTGAAGTAGGACTCTGATTCACAAATTAATGAAATTAGGTATATCTTTGTAGCTCTTCCTCCTTAGGAGATATAGTATTTCAACATTTAACAGTAATAAATAGAAGTAGCTGTCTAGACAGATATGCCACAGACAGAGTTACATGGTGTGGAATTTTGAAAATACATTAGGATTTTTAAATGGAAACCTTCATGTACTTTTAAAAAGCATTTTGTTTAATGGGGATGAAATTGAAAATATTTTACTATGCTTGGATTTTAGTCATTTGTAGTTACTTGATTTTTCTTTTTGTGGTTTGTGTGTATGTGTTTCCTTTTATATCCCCTTTATTGAAAATGGATTATTTTTATCATAATGATTGTTTTTTATCCTCCCTCTCCTCCTTCTAGTTTCTCCTTACTTCTTCTCCCATCCAGATCCACTCACTTTCTGTCTCTCATTTGAAAACAATCACACTTCTAAGGAAAAATAATATAAAATATGTTACAATAAGATAAAACAAAAGTTAATACTTTAATCTTTATTCACACATCTCATCCTACATATAAAACACATAATGGTGACTTACATTTTAAAACATTTCTTTAACATTTCATATATATTTATATTGAAGTATTATCATGTCTACCTTCCATTTCGCCTCACTCACTTCTTATACATCACCCTCAACAAGTCCTCCTACCTACTTTGTTTCTTGTCCTTAACATTCTCATTCTCTCCTTCTGCTTTCTTGACCTCTTGAGTTCAAATACTGGTGCCCTATGATAAAAGTGGATAAATTATAGTTTGTATATACATAGTTTTGTCCCATCCATTTGATCATGGGAAACCAGCCACCCCTTAAAAAAAGAGTCTACCTCCATGAGCAGCAAATACTTGCCAGTGGATTCTTTTTAAATTTAAGTTAGGGATGGTGGCTGGCACATATTCTAGATGGATTGTTATTGTCTTGATATTGCATAGGTCTTACACAGTTAGCTACAAAAGGGTAAGAGTTCATGAATTTGATATCCATGTCATGTCTGGAGACAGCATTTCATAGGACTACTTACTCTTTTGTTGATTCTATATTCCAAATATTCCAAATTGTTTCTTTGTCTTGCAGTTATGATAAAGTCATATAATTTAATACTGTAACCCATTCTTTTATTCTCAGCCTTTAACCAATTAAACACCTCTTTGTTGATCCCTGACCACTGCAAAAAGGAGCTTATCTGAATGGAGTTCAGGGAAGTCCAATGTCAATGGTATGACTATAATGTTTAAAAGAAAACTTGAGAATATCACCATTTAGAAAATAATACTAGCAAATACTACCCTAGAGTCTATATTCTCTTGTCATGGTATTTTAACTGTTTTTGGAGTGCCAGACTAAATATTGCTTCCTGTGTAAAAGGTTTCAAATATAATGAAAACACTTCTAGTTTCCCCATAACAATTTTGTCACTATTGTATAAATAAGCAGATCTTGCCAGCCTGGTTGATTTTGTAGCATAGATGGTCTAGTTTGGGATGGAGCCCATAGGGTATCTTGAGAGCTAGATCTCTAGGTGGATTTTCCTTTTCAGATGAAATTAATGTCTGTAAGGCATATACCCGAAAGTCATCATATCTTAAGCAATAAGGTCTTACAATGATGTTATTGTTGATAATCAAGGGCGATGTCAATAGCCTGTGTTGTTTAGCGACTTCTGAGGTATATCTTACCTCAGAACTAATTGCACTGCAATTTAACAATCAATGCATTCTGGGAGGAAAACTGTCCACATTTACAGGGTAAATTTTTTCAAACTCTTTTGAAGATGTATGTTGAAATTTTCTGACTAATTAGTAAATTTCTATAACACTCTTACTTTTGGTTAAGACTCACTGCTGTTTCTCTCTTCCACCTTGCCTCTTCAATATATGAACTCTAGTATTCTTGCCACTTCTTTGATGTCACATGCATGCTATTCCTTGTCCCATAGTATTTTTATCATGTTTGATAATAAGAAGACTCAGAATAACTTTTTATGCACTCTTCCTTTAAGTTACCCTTATCTCTTTACTGATACCATTTTTTAAACACCTCTTCAGGCCACCACCAGGATTACTCCTACCTGCTTTCATTTTTACTATAATTGATTATCCTCACTTTTAACAAGTCCTTCTTTTCACTTTTGGTCCAAGATGAACATAGGAAAGTTTTGAAGTTATTATTGAGTATGAAAGAGGCCATACTATGTTCTTATTTCTATTCTACATTTTGTTTCAATGAAATAAAGGAAAACATGTCTATTTCAGAATATTTGTATATTAGTATTGCCTACATTGCACATAATACAATGATCAGGAATAAAATATTTTATTTATTTTAAGCTAGTATAATAGAGCCAATTCACTAAATTTACCTTCAGCTTTGGCTATATAAACAATGAAATAGATATGACAATAAAAGTTAATAAATGCATACATTTTACTCATGAAATAAATAACCTAACTTTTGTGAAATTGTATAGAATTTTATATTACTGTAGTAATTTTCAAAAGTTTAAAATCATAATACATTGATGATATCTCATATGTCCACTAATACTTGGTTGGTAACTTGGTTACTCTCCTCTTTCAAACAAAACTCTAGATTGAAGACAATCACTTTTATTTTGATTTAATAAAAATATAAATGATAAAAGAGAATTCTAGAGTCTAAGGAAAAGAAAATCACCATATTGTTACATATCTTAAGTGATGGAACCAAGCTCAGAACAGCCAAGTGTTATCTTGATGTTTGTGGGATTTGTTAAGGCTGTGTCAGAACAATTAGCATATCCAATACTCTAACTAAAATGTGTTCCAGTTAAGTGAATTTATTGAGTGCTTTTCATGATCACTTCCATTTTATCTGCACTTTTATTTACAGAGAAAAGACCTACTCACAATTTAATTTACAATAGTGGCATTTTATAAACTGCATGTTATAATGCAGGTTGAATTAACACCCTCAGACTTTTTATAATAAGTATTCAGTTATGTGTTATAAGTTGGAAAAAGACTATGGAGCAATTGTAGGTAGGTATTCTTGAATTTTCTACTATCTAAAAGATTAGGCGACTCCATTGAACAGAATTGATTACGAACAATAATAAAGGTATATTAAAAAGTTAATTAATAGGACTAATTTTTAAACAGTTACTATTAAAAATTAAGCATTAATATTTGAGTTCAAAGTGTCATGTGCATTGATAGAAAGTAGGAATGACAAACTGTATTTGTGAGAACGGGAGTTTTTGCTTCCAATTGAATTTTAGGAATTACTTATCAATTCCTAAAGGTATTATTCAAGTATTCTGCAAGACAAACCTGGAATTGAACAAAGTTTTGATACAGACTGACAAGGAACAAGTTTAGAATTCTGAATTAATTACTGGCAAGTTTAGTCAATTACTTCCGCGAGTTAAGGCCATTGCTGTCTAATATCACTCTATGTAATTGTGTGAATGCTATGTTTCAGGCTGCAGAAAAGACTTAGTTGTTAGGAACACTTTCCATTCACGTTTCCAAACATGGCACTTACAGTTGTCTTAACTCAAACTTCAGATGGTCGAACACCCTCCTGTAGTCTCTTAGAGTACCCACAAACATGTGACATGCACATATACACACCATACAAATAGTTGTGTTCACTTTCCAATATGATAGTTAAAGGTGCATATATTTACTAAATATTTGAAATATGCTTACTTTTAATGAAAATAAGAAATATGTATATGTGTGTGTGTGTGTGTGTGTGTGTGTGTGTGTGTGTGAGTGTGTGTGTGAGGTTATATAAGATATACTCCTGAACAGACTACATATTCTAAAATCTTCTGCTTTAATGATGTACACACTAATTTTATTTGTCCAGTAATTTCTAATGAGCCATTGAAAGAACTATGTCAATCTATTTTAGTAGCTGGATTAATCTTCAATTTCCATACCAAAAAATTACATATAAGTGGTATTGGATAGTTTACAGCAAAACAAATCAGAGGTATACATGATCAAATAATTTTTAAAAACATTCATGAGTCAATGATAGTCATATAGTCTCATATACATATGGAATAAGATAAAATTTAGAAGAGAGAGGAGTATAACATGAGGAATCAGGAAGACTGAATCTTGCCAAAAATAGAGGAAATCAAAAAAAGAGAAGCCTTAATAGAAGGAGCCATTATTATTTTAGAGAATAAATCTGGCACTAGGATAATGTCCAGAGATTCACAAAGATGATGCCAACTAAGAATCTAAGCAACAGTGGAAAGGATACCTTAAATGCCATTCCTGTATAAGGTAGATTGATAACTACCATAAATGCCATCCTAGAACCTTCATCCAGTAACCGATTGAAGCAGAAGCAGACACCCATAGATAAGCACTGGCCATACTCCTTGAATACAGTGGAAGAAAGGGAGTGATGAGCAAAGGGATCAGGATCATACTGGAAAAACCCACAGAAACAGCTCACCTGAGCCAATGAGAGCACAGGGACCCCAGTATTGAATCGGGAACCAGTATATAAAGAACCCAGCCCTATGAATGTGGGTGCCAGTTAGGAGACCTGGGAAATCTATAGGACCACTGACAGTAGAACCAGTATTTATCCCTAGTGCACAAATGGACTTTGAGAGCCCAATCCCCAAGGAAGTTTACTCTCTCAGCCCAGATACACAGAGGAAGGCCTAGGCCCTCCCCCAAATTATGTTGTAGACTTTAATTATCCCCCATGAATTGTTCTAAGTGTTTCTAAGTGATTTGCTATTAGTTGTTCTTTCTCAACCTTTCTATTTTTATTCCATTAAAATCTGGTAAGAGAGAAGAAATATTTTCCATTAATTGCAGATTGCTTTTTGTGTGCTAAAATATATTAAATGTAAAACATTATAAAGTTACCATGCTTAAGAAAATAACCTGTATTCTGTGTCTGTAGGATGGAATAATATATAATTGTGTGTTGCATCCATATGCACCATAAACTCTAGTGTTCCTTGTTTAGTTACGTTTTTTAAATGACCTCTCTACTGTTGAGAATAAAAGGTTAGAGGACCCACTTAGTGTGTGGATCTAACTGATCCTTAAATGCAGTGGTTTTGGTTTCTTGAAACTGTGTACTGGCAGATGTTATGTTTCAAAGAAGCCATCCAATAGATGGGTGGCTAGTGACCACGTTATCCATGCCTCAAAGTAAGCCTGTGCTTTATTAATGTGCACCAGAAAAACCATACCTTTTATTAATTTTCTCATAAAGTACAATGGTATAATATGTTAGACATTAATAAAGGAATGTTTTCTTCCTTTTGGACTTTATCAACTTGAAAATATTGTTTTCCATTCCTTCAACTTCTTTCTGTGCATGTCTTTGCTTAAGCAGTAAGTTTCCTATGAGTAGCTGTTACTTGTAATTTTCTTAGTCATTGGTCAAACCATAGTCTTTTCACTAGAGACTTAAAACTGTCTTTAAATATGGTTATGTCATCAAATTGTACACATTAGTTACCCATAATATAGCATTTCTATTGTTTAGTTTTTTTTCCTAATCTTCTCATTTTAGTAAATATAACCACAGCATTTATTAAAAATGTTGTGGTTTAATTAAAAATAATTAAATTATTTTCATTTATTAAAAATGAAAGCAAAGTATAATACTAATTGAGATATTTATTTTTAATCAGCTATTAAATCTTAACTGACTGTGGCAATTACTTCTAATCCCAATAATCAGGAGTCAGAGGCAGGTGAATCTTTGAACTCAAGGCAGCATAATCTTTATTTAATTGCCCAAAACTCTTTAGATTTATAATTTAGTAGACTACTCTATGGTACTTAATTCCCTAGCATTTTCTAAAACTAATATCTCTGTAGGATATGCTAATCTAGTTGGACAGTTATTTCCTTTAATTATTTAATTAGTTAGTTAGTTCATTAGTTACTTATTTAGTTTCTTTGTATTGTCATTTCATGTCTTCCATGTAGTTTTTACTGCAAACTTGCTTTTATTATTTGAGCTTCATTTGCACTTGATTTAGCAATTTTCTTTCTTTAAATGTTTATTTACATATCAATCCCAGTTCCATCGCCCTCCCTTCCTCCCTCTTTCCCTCTGTCATACACTCTCATGCCCCCTGATCCCCCTCCCATCCATCCCTCCCACTCTATATGTAGGGTGATGCCCTTCAGGAAGGTCATCTTAAACTATCAAGTCATTTGGAGTAGGGACTAGGCCTCATCTCCTGTCTCTAGGTTATGGAAGTTTCCCTACATGGTGGATGTGCCTCCAATGTCCTACTGTGCACAAGGAATACATAATGGTTCCAGCGTCAGAGGTCCCTTAGACTACTCAGGCCTTCTAGCTGAAACCCATGTTCAAGGAGTCTGAGTCAGTCCCATACTGGATTCCCAGCTATCATTCTGGGGGCCAAATAGCTCTTCCTTGTTCAGGTCAGCTGTCACTAAGTGTTTCTGCAACCTGGTCTTGTCCTCTGTCTCTGCATCTGGATTCTAGTTCGGCTCAATGTTTAGTGTCGGTGTTTGCTTCTGTTTCCATCAGCTAGTAGATGAGGGCTCCATGATGGTAGATATGTAACGTCAATCTCATTATCAGGGAAGGGCATTTATGGTAGCCTTTCCACTGTTGTTCAAATTGTTAGTTGGGGTCGGTCTTGTAGGTCTCTGGATATTTCTCTAGGTTAAGTTTCTCTTGAAACCTATAATGGCTCCCTCTTCTTCTTCTTCTCCTTCTTCTTCTGTCTATTCCTCCATTGACTCAATCTTCCTTGTCCCACGTTCTCCTCCTCTTCTCTTTCTCCTAGTTCACTCTCCACTCACTGCCCCCCACCCCTACTCCCCATATGTTGTGGAGATCTTGTCTCTTTCTCCTTCTGTGAGGGACCTTATTTGAATCTGAAAATCCTCCTTGTATGCTAGTTTCTCTGGCTGTGCGAATTTTAGGCAGGTGGTCCTTGGCTCTATGTCTATACTCCATATATGAGTGAGTACATACCATGTTTCTCTTTTGTGACTGGGTTACCTCATTCAGGATAGTTTCTTCAAGTTCCATCCACTTGCCTGTGAATTTCAAGATTCCATTGTTTTTTTCTTTTTCTTTTTCTCTTTTTCTTTTTTTTTTCTTACACAGAGTAGTATTCCATTGTGTAAATGAGCCACATCTTCTTTATCTATTCTTCAATTGAGGGGCATCTAGGTTGCTTCCAGGTTATTGCTATTTCAAATAATGCTGCTATGAACATTGTTGAGTACATGTCTTTGTTGCATGGATGTGGATCATTTGGGTATATGCCTAAGAGGGGGATTTCTGTGTCCTGTGGTGGATTGATTTCCATTTGACTGAGGAACTGCCATACTAATCTCCAAAATGGCTTTACAAGTTTGCATTCCCACCAGCAGTAGAGGAGTGTTTCCCTTTCTCCACATCTTCCCCAGCATAAGTTTTCATTGTTGTTTCTAATTTTAGCCATTCTGGCATGAGAAAGATGGTATCTCAAAGTTGTTGTTTTAATTTGCATTTCCCTGATAGTTAAGTATTTCTTAAGTGTCTTTTAGCCTTTTTGATGTCCACTATTGAGAATTCTCTTTTCAGGTCTGTACCCCATTTTTAATAGGGTTAGTTGCTGTTTTGTTGACTAGCTTTTTGAGTTCTTTGTATATATTAGAGAACAGCCCTCTGTCAGATATAGGATTGGTGAACATCTTTTCTCAGACTGTGGGCTGGCATTGGGTCTTATCAGTTGTGTCTTCTGTCTTAGAGAGCCCTCTAATTTTGAGGAGGTCCCATTTATTAATTTTAGATCTCAGTGTCTGTGCTACTGGAGTTATGGTCAGGAAGCAATCTCAGTTTGATGTTGGCTGTGGTTTACTGTATATTGTTTTATTATGTTTAGGAATGATCCTGTTATCCCTATTCTCTCCAAGACATTTATTATGAAATGGTTTTTAATTTTTGTCAAAGGCTTTTTCAGTATCTAAGGAGATGATCACTTGGTTTTTCTTTTTCAGTTTCTTTATGTGGTGGATCATGTTTATAGATTTTCATGTTTTAAACCAATCCTGCAATGTATAGATGAAACCTACTTGGTCATGGTGGATGATTTCCCTAATATATCCCTGGGTTATGTTTGCCAGAATTTTATTGAGCATTTTTGCATCAATATTCATGAGGGATATTTCCTATAGTTTTCTTTCTTAGTTGTATCTTTGTGAGGCTTGGGTACCAAGGTGACTGTGGGCTGGTAAAAAAGTGTGGTAATGAGCCTTCTGTTTCTATTATGTGGAACAATTTGAGGAGTATTGGTATTAGCTGTTCCTTGAAGAATTCTACACTGAAGTCATCTGGCCCTGGGCTTTTTTTGGTTGGAAGGCTTTCGATGACTGGTACTATTTCATCTATTTAGGGGTTATAGATCTATTTAAGTTGTTTGTTCTTGATTTAATTTTGGTAAGTGATAGGCATCCAGAAATTTGTCCATTTCCTTTGAATTTTTAAATTATGTAGGGTACTGCTTTTCAAAATATGATCTGAATATTATCTGGATTTCCTCAGTGTCCATTGTTATGTCCACCTTTTCATTTCAGATTTTGTTAATTTGCGTGTTTTGTCTCTGGTTTTTGGTTAGTTTGGATAAAGGTTTGTCTATTTTCTCGAAAAACAAACTGTTCAGTTTGTTGCATTGATTTTTTTTATTGTTTTCCTGGTTTCTACTTTAATGGTTTCATCCCTCATATTGATTTCTTCCTGGCATCTACTCCTCCAGTGTAAGTTTGCTTCTTTTTGTTCTAAGGCTTTCATTTGTACTGTTAATTCTCTAATGTGACTATCCTCTATTTTCTTCATATGTTCACTTAATACAATGAACTTCACTCACAGCACTGCTTTCAAGGTGTCCCATAATTTTGGGTATGTTGTGTCCTCATTATCATCAAATTTTAGGAAGTTCTTAAATTTTTCTTTATTTATTCTTTGACCCAGGTATAGTGCAATTGCAAATTGTTCAGTTTCCATTATTTTGTAGGTTTTCTGTGATTTGTGTTATTGTTCAATTCCAACTTTAAAGCATGGTGGTTTGACAAGATACTGGTGACTATTCCAATTTTTTTATGTCTGTTGAGATTTGTAATGTTGCCTAGTATGTGGTCGATTTTAGAGCAGGTTCCATGTGGAGCAGAGAAGAAGGTATAGTCTTTGTGTTTGAACAGAATGTTCTATAGATGTCTGTTAAACCCAATTGAGACATAACTTTTGTTATTTCCTTTTTTTTGTTAAGTTTTTGACTGGTGGTCTTGTCCAGCAGTGAGAGAGGGCTGTTGAAGTCTCCCACTATAAATGCTGACATTTTATGTGAGGTTTGAGTTTTAGTAGTGTTTCTTTTATGAATGTGGGTGCCTTTGCATTTGGTGCATAGGTGTTCAGAATTGAGACTTTGTGCTGGTGGATTTCTCCTGTGATGAATATGAAATGACCAATGACCGTCTTCATCTCTTTTGATTGATTTTGGTTTGAAGTCTAACTTGTTAGATATTAGAATAGCCACACCTGCTTGCTTCTTGAATCCATTTGAATGAAAGATCTTTTCCCAACCCTTTACCCTGAGGCAATATCTGTCTTTGAAGTTTAGTTGTGTTTCCTGTATGCAGCAGAAGGATGGATTCAGTCTTCATACACATTCTTTTAGCCTGTGTCTTTTTATAGGTGAATTAAGACCATTAATGTTGAGGGAAAGTAAGGACCATTGATTGTTAATGCTTGTTTGTTTTAGTTTTGTTGTTGGTGATGGTATTGTAAATACTTTACCTGTGGGTTTTGGTGAAGAGGAATTATCTGTTGAGCATAGTTAACTTCCTATGGTTGGAGTTTTCCTTCCAGAACTTTCTGTAGAGCTGGATTTGTAGATACATATTGTGAGAATCTGGCTTTGTCATTAAATATCTTGTTTTTTCTGTCTATAGTGATTGAGAATTTTGCTGGGTATAGTAGCCTGGGCAGGCATCCTTAGGCTCTTAGTACTTGTAGAACATCTATCCTGGATCTTCTGATCTTGAGAGTTTCCATGGAGAAGTCAGTTATAATTCTGATAGATCTGCCTTTATATGTTACCTGGCCATTTTTCTTTACTGCTCTTAATATTCTTTCTTTATTCTGTGTATTAGGTGTTTTGATTATTATGTGTCGAGGCGTCTTTTTTCTTTGGTCCAGTCTATTTGGTATTCGGTATGCTTCTTTTACTCTCATGGGCATGTCATTCTTCTGATTGGGAAAGTTTTCTTCAAAGATTTTTTAAATATGTTTTCGGCACCTTTTAGCTGGGCTTCTTCTCCTTCCTCTATGCCTATTATTCTTAGGTTTGGCCTTTTTATGTTGTCCCACAATTTCTAGATGTTTTGTGTTAAGTATTTGTTGGATTTATGATCCATCAGGCAGGGACTCAGGATGGTCCTGTGGGAATCACAATTGTCTTCTGTAGGTTTATTTATTTTTGTATTCTTTATGGACATGTGTAAGTTGTATATGTGGTGAATGTGTATAATTCATTTGAGTTTCTAAGTGTATGCATCTGTGTTCAAGCATGTGGAGGTCAGAGAAGGACAAGTGCCTTCACCTGGTATTATCAGTATTATTGCTTTGAAAGATAGACACTTGCTAAACTACAAACTTTATTGAGAACTATGACATGTGCAGTGTCAATCATGTTTGTTTTGTTCATTCTTTCTGTGCTACTTGCTGTGGAGTGCAGTACCTATTGGGAACTTCAATAGTATCCCTGGGCATCAGGTTAAGATATGGAAGTTCTTTTTTCCATTATCTATTCATTATTTTTTCACAACCATGGTTTGGGCAGTTTTATGTGCAGTGTAGACTTCATCACATTTTCTAGACGGAAATTATACAGCTCAGTAGAACTACATTCAGCTAAAAAGGTATAGCACTGGGATTGATCCATGATCTGGTTTGTAAAGGAGGCTCAACAATACATGTAAACAAACAAGAAAAAAAATACTACTCTAACCACATGACAGTAATTACCACAGCATCAGTAACAAAGAGGAGAGGAGGGTAAAAATAAAAATACAGACTAAGCTAAAATGACACTAATTAACAAAGAAAATAACAAAAACAGATAAAAGTGTAGTGTTCATGTCTGGTATACCAGTAGTCTGGAAACAGACACAGGTGGATATAATTCCAGTCTACTATTACTATTTATAATAGAGTGAATGCCTTCAAATGAATTAGGAATAGAAAAATGGAGGTAATGAAAGGGGGGGGCTTGTGATTCCCAGCAAGCCAGTAGAATCACCAGGACTGTTTTCATTTCATTTCCTTTTTTTATTTATGCATCATGCCATGATAGCTTATGTCCTGGATTTTCTTTTCCTGCTTTGTTATTACTATATGTAGAATACTGCATAACTGTATGGCTTTTAGATATTCTGCTGGTTTTAACATTTGCCAACCTTTAGTGAACTAGACAAAGCTCAACAAACATTTACTTTTTCTTTTTCAAATATTTATTATTATTATTATTATTATTATTATTTCTTATTTTATATCAATCCCAGTCCCCTCCTCCTCCCTCCAAAGAAACTTTTTTTACTTCATTTTTCTAGATACTATTTACTGTTCAATTTTTGTGTTTACTTTTTAATATTCATTTTTATACATCACAAGTGAAAAGATAGCTCTAATCAACCTTCACAGCATATTTATTTCTTTCCCTTCACTCATTTCTCTAATATATGGTACAGTACTTTTGTAATTCATGGCCATTGTGCTTACTTCCTTTACATGAAAACTAAAGGTATGTCAAATATCAAGTTATTTATTTTGCCTTTAGTGATGAATTTTCCTTTTTTTCCACACTTCATTAATGTTTTGTTTTAAAATTACTTCCTTATTTTTAGATTACATTATTATATAATGTCTTATTGTCTTTCCTCCCCGACCCCCAATGTGCTTCCGTACCCCTCATTTCTATCTTTCAAATGTATGGTCTATATGTTTCATTCATTTTTTACATACATATATGTATACATATATAAATGTATATTCCTAAATATGTAAGTCTGCATAATGTTACTTATATGTACAACTTCAGGGCTGACCATTTATTATGGAATAACCAATTTGTGGTTTTCCCTGGGAGTACTATTTTTCCCACCCTCAGTCTTCCTAAGTTTCCTATGGTTCTTTGTGTTGGGTTGAATCCTCTTGTGCACCACCCACCATACATTTTAGCATGTCTATAGTTGTTACCCTTGGTTAGATCGTATTTAGGCATTGCTGTTGATGAGACTTTCTGGATGTAACATCTACATCTATCATTACTAGAAAGCACAGACTCACATCAAAATGTTCCTCTGGATTTTACAGTCTACCTGTCCACACTTCCATAATGTTCCTCGATCCTAAAGTAGGGTGGGTAGGAAGTTATAGTTGTGTCCTGGTAATTTGGCTCCACAATTTTGCATTTTAATTGATTGTAGTTTCTATAATGATCTCTGTCTATTGCACAGAGAAGTTTCCTTAAAGAATACTGAAAGTTCCACATATATATTGCTATATTGACACATATTTAGAGTATAGTTAGGGGTTCTTCTGGTTTAGTGAGGTGGTTGTATGTTCTCTTCCCATATCCATGACTTCACTAGCCCTGGGTAGTGGTGTAGGACTATCCACTATCAGGCAAGTTTTTGTTTGTGTTTTGTGGGTTTTAAGTCCAAACACAGACTAATTGTTTGCCACCAAGGTATTATGTTAGCCTTAGGTTTATTGAGAGAAATTGGTGGTTCTCATATTTATAGCTGTCACATCTACATAGGATTGTTAGTTATTTTTCTACTTGGGAAGCATGCATGAATTTTCTGTTACCTTGAAAATTTGTCCTCAGAAAGGAGGCTTTCAGTCCAGTGCCAACTCAGGGTCCTCTGGTGTACTGTGTCTGAGATGCATAGTATTTTCAGCAATAGGGCTTTGCCATTTACCATATAAAAATATGGAAGCTGAATTCATACTGGTCTGCCCTAGTAATAAACTAGTCAATTTAGCAAAGTAACCTTCAGGTCATGAGAATATTCATATAGGTACTGAGATAGCAGCTGTGAGTTTTACTGAGCCCACCTCTACAAGTGAAGAGATAACATCTACAGTGAACAAGAATACTAGGGAAGCTTCCTAAAGGAAAAACCCCATACCTCAGTTATCCATTTCAGAAAGTCTGTGCTTTGCTTAAAGCAAGAACGCCCAAAATCTAGACGTCCCCTGTTCCTCCAAACCAGCTGTGTAGGAAATGTTTCCCCTCAGTTAACAAAAAGCTGATATAGCTGTGATTTATGTGAGCCAGACTCCATCTGAAACTGGTAGCGTTCTGAAAGTGATATTCACATGATAAATGAATTCAATATCAGATATAAATGACTGAATTGTAATGGAGAACAGTGAGAAAAGTTGAATAATAGTATCACAGGGCGGAAGTCCTCAGTAAATGGTTTCAAGAAGCCATTGCAACAGTATGATAAAAATATGAAACACATTCTCCTTAAAAATGTTTTATGCACTGGTAGGTGATATCTACAGAGGTAAGAAGAAATGATTTGTTCTCTTTTACATTCTGATCTTTCTTTGTCTTAACTATAAATTTGTATCTGGCAGTCTAGATGTGTACCTTTGAAAGTCTTTAAAAGTAATATTGACTTTTATTATTCAGTTTTCCTCAAAATTCTATTGATGCAATCAATTTTCTTTTGTGAAAGATTGCATTACAAAAATAATCACAAAATTATGACAGTTGACTTAGAGATTTAAAAAGAATAAGAAAGAACAGAACATAGACAAACTGACAAATTAAAGATAGGTAAAAGTGTACACACATACCACAGTGATTTCTTACATAATCCAGAAGACCAATAAAACTGATTGTGTAACTCAAAAAACTTTTCTTAAAGTCTAAGACCAGTGGTATTATTCTACAAGGGGATTTCTGACAGCTGATGCCAGAGGAAGATGTACATCTCAGCTATAGATGAGGAATTCCACTCTCCCTCTGCTGTGGTGTTCTCAGTGGGCTGTCAGAGAAGAAGGCTGTGACTTCCCATATAATCCTGAGTGATAGTCCTAACTCAGCTCCCTAATGCAATGCTGGCCCCTTCAGGAATCCCTCACAAACATGCCACACAATATTAGTTTTTCAGTCACATGGACATCCATTGAGTCAGACAAGTTGGCACATAGCAATTATCCAAACACTGTGACTAAAACACAGGAACTGGATATAGCATATCATCATATATAGTGAAAGAAAATACCTAATCTTCACACTATGTAACACTGTCAAAAACATGGTGGAATAGTACAAAGTAAGAGGGAATGAAGTGGCTGATAGTATTCAGGGATCTGTACTGGCTTGGACCTGGGCTTCTTATAGGATCCACCCTCAGCTGCAGTCACAAAGAGCACCACCTGTGTACATTCAATACTTTCCCTTTTAAAATGGCCCTGTCCAGCTCCCATTCTTTCTCTCTTTCTTTCTCTCCTTCTCTATGTCTGTTTCCCTCTCTCTCCCCCCTCTCTCCCCCTTTTTCCTTTCTCCTCTCTTCTGCTGCCCCTGTCTTTACAGGATGGTCCCTCTCCTCTTTCCCCATTTTATGATCCCTTTCCTTAATAAAAAAAATACCATCTGCTAGAACCCTGTCACATCATGTCTTTCTTGTACTGCTTTTCTTAAATTACGACAGTGACAGCTGTAGAAAAGTTCTGAATGCTTTAGAGTACACATGTGCTTTGGCTAAAGGAAATAAATTAATCCACCTATTTCCTCCTACATTTGTAACATTTCTTGTGAGAATTTGATTCGCATTTGAAGTCTGAGATAGAAAATAAAAGTTGAGTACTGTCAGCCTTCTGCTGTGCCAGATAATTGCTTTTCGAATTCTCTAACTGAAAGCCATATGGGATGGGAGTTGTTACTGTTCCTGGTAAACAGAAATTCTAAAACGTGCAGCCACTGGATGCTGCTGGACTGGACATTGCCTTTATATCTAGTGAGAATGAGTAACTACCACCTACAAATATGTTTGATGGAGAAATGTCAAAGTGAAGATGGTTCCAGGCAGAAAAGATGTCCTAAAGGTAGATATGTAATGCATTTATGATTTTGAACTCAAAATACAATTATTCAATGCTTATGAAAAGAGATACATTTCAGGAAATCTTTAATTAAATATAGTGTGTGTATGTGTGTGTGTGTGTGAGTGTGTGTGTGTGTGTGTGTATGTGTGTATGTGTATGAGAGAAAGAGAAAGAGAGAGAGTGAAGAGAGAGAGAGAGAGAGAGAGAGAGAGAGAGAGAGAGAGAGAGAGAGAGAGAGGGCGAAGGTGTGTATTTGGAAGTGTTGCCACATTGCTGGCTCCCTACAGAGCTTACACATTTTGCTGTGAAAACCTGCTCAGTGTTTTGTGCCCAGAATTTCTCACATTTTTTTTTAATGACACACAGTGTTTCCTTCTTTTTAAAATAAGCAAAATGACTCTTTAGCCATTTTCTATTTGGTAATAATTCATATATTTATATTTGGAACCCAAAACTTTTTTTAGCTTCAGCTCCCTCTGGGTAATATGATGTTGATATGTAATCTTGAATTATTTGTTGCCATCTCAAAATTAAGCACAGGAAATAAAAAAAAACAATGTGGTCTCTGAGCCTCTTCATACTTTTTTAAGTGCAAATTAATTGTATTTGAAGGCAAATCTTTTCATCAATACTTTAGCTTTGCTTTTTCACATTGAAAAACTTTCAAAATCAAAAACCTTTTTTCTGTATTAATAACTCAATTCATCACCAAATATTAGACATCATTTATGTTATAGGCAGCACATAGCTAAAAATGGCTCATAGCAGGTGATCGAGATCCATGGAGAAAAAGAGAGATTTGGAATAGGCAATGGAAGAGGAAAAGAGAAAAACAGGCAGAAAGTGGAAAGGAAACAAGTGGGAGGGAAGAAGGGGTGAAAAGAAGACAGAGTGAGGAAAGTCTTCTAATTTGCATATGTACTAAACTGAATAGAACTTAAGAGCAACTTTGGTTTCTATTGTTTGCCATTTCAAAATTTATATAACACTAAAATACAAGTTTAAATTTGGGAATTTTTACATCATAAAGGATTTGAAATGCATAAAGAATCAAGAGAAAAAAGTGTATCCATAGAATATTATGCACATGGAGGAACCAGAAGTATAGTGAAATTTATAAAGTACACTAGAAGGCATAGGTGTTTTGAAAATTCATTTATGTCGCCTAATCACATACTCATTGATAGAGATTGTATACAGCTAACTATGGACAAAACTACATTCAATTTTTATAGATTATTGAATATATTATATGGAGGTATACCATTATATATAATGTACCCAAAACTACATATAGTGTGTAGTTCGTTTGTTAAATACAATGGCATATAATAAAATATACTATATATGTTACCTTCATATATATTCAAATTACTACTAACTATTCTTACTAATTATTTTCATTAAAATTGTTGCTTCACAACCATTGATAGAACTTCAAACTCATATAGAGATAAGAAATAGTATATTATATGGCAATAATTTAACAGGAAATTAATAACAAAATGACTAATAATTTCTTGCTTTTGCTATAATTTTTTACATATATTTATTTTAATAGTAATCTTTGTTGTCTTATTCTCTATCAAATTGTAGTCTTAGTTGTTGTCTAATGTTTCCTATACTCAAAAGGAAACTACACATAATTTTCTTTCTTTTACTCGACTGGAAGTAGTTCAAGTATTTGGACTAGATTTTTCCATTCTTTAAAATGTTTGTGGCCAGATAGTAGTGGTGCACAATTTAGTCCTAACACTCAAGACAAAGAGGCAGGTGGATCTCAGTGAGTTTGTCGTCAGCCTTGTTTACAAAGTGAGTTACAGAGAAAGTTGTCTTGAAAAACCAAAAATAAATAAATAAATATATAATTTTATAGAGAAAATAATAAAATGTTTATGAACTGCCTAAGTAACTCTTCTAATAGGTATACTAATAGGTGATATGAAGGTATAAACATAGACTTTTGCCCTAAACATGGTATTTATGGAAAAGAAATCATAGTAGCAACTTTTCCAATTATTGTGTCTCACCTTTGCTTAGTAGTCATCATATAAAAGAACTCTCGATCTGTCACAGACATTAAATAATATCCACAACATCGTAACACTCTTAGGGAGGTAGTAAGATTTTATTTATTTTTTCCAGGTTGGCATTTTTCAGTACCTGGGAAAATCATTACTTTAAATAGTAGTCTTATGATTAAACAGAAGCATATGGAATGTTCTAAAATAGATAGTCATGTTTATATATAATGTAATTAAATATTTATAATAGTTAAATGATAATGATGTTTCTAATATGAAGTTTGTACCAATATTTTACTCTAGAATATATTGCTTAACCATCATTTTAAATAAAATATTTGCAAATGATATCCCATAAAAATCAATATGGTACAACTGTTCAAATATAGGAAGTTATTAGTAGCTAAGCATATGCTTTTTAAATAACTAAATCAGGCTGATATCAATTTGAAATGAAAATAATTATCTAATCATATGTTTGTTGAAATTATTATATTTACATGTAAATATATGAATATTATTCCATTTTGAATCATTTAAAATATTGATATTATATACTCTAAAATAATACAAAATTATTGTGCTAAAATTATAAAGTAGAATAGTAATATTAAAATAGCAAATACCCGGCAGAGAGTGGGAATAGGTCAAAGGCATTGTCTCTTACATGATTTTGAAATCTCTCAGGAACTTGCTTGTTGGTCAGAAGTTATTTCATGTAAAATTAATTAAGCTTTTAGACAGAACATGCAAACTCACCTTTAACTATTGCTACTTATGGTATGAGTCTATTTCATCATTAATTTTTTCTTCTCAATTTACAACTGAAGAGGAAATACTATTAGTCTAGTCTATTTTGTGGTAGTGTGAAAGAATAATAAAATATATTGATCAATTGATAGAGAAAAGAATCTGACTCTCCACAATCAAGGAAGATGAGATTTAGAAGAAATATCAAAGCATGGTAGATGCATGCAGTTAGAAATAGAGACAGAGTTAGAGATAAAGATAGAGTTAGAGATAGGAATAGGCAGAAATTGCCTTGGACATAGGGGTAAAATAGAGTTAGATATAGAGTTAGAGATTGAGATATAGTTGGAGATGGAGTTGGAGATAAAGTCCAGGTTCAAGATAGAGTTAAAGATAAAGAAAGACAGATAGGCATTGGAGATAGAGATAAAGAGATACAGAGTTAGAGATAAAGTTAGAAATACAGTTAATAGAGACCAAGAGTGATGAGAGAGATGGGGATAGTGAAAAATGTTGTCAGACTTTCTTTGGGTCACTAGCTCCCAAATAATAACAGAATTTTTATTAATTATAAAAGCTTGGTCTGAGCTTAGGCTTGTTCCAAAATAACTCTTAAAACTAAAATGAACCAATTTATGTTACTTTGTACTTTGCCACATGGCTCATACTTCTCCTGTATCAATCCTGATTTGCTCCACATGTAGCTGGTGAATGTCCTTTCTGCCTTTCAAATTCTTCCTCCCATTCTTATTTCTGCTCAGAAGTCCCACCTATTCTCTCTTACCTAGCTATTGGCCATTCAATTCTTTATCAGCAGGTGCCTTTGGTAAGCAAGGAAGGACAAAGACAACATCTTTATAGAGTGTGATCAAATATCTTACAACAGAGAGCTAGATATAAAGTTATAGAGAAAAACAGAGAAGGAGTTAATGACATGACAGAATGTGTCATCCCTTTCACTCATCTACCTTCCTCTTTTGGTCACCCCAAAAGCTAAGGTGTTTGTGGGGGACTGGAGGAAGTGTGGGAAGGAGAACTTTGGTTGGAATATAAAATGAATTTTTGTAAAAAACTAATAACAATAGTGTTTTCTTCATCTTTCCCCAAGACATCCAATGTCTTAGCTTTAAAAACAACTCAATATAGCCAGAATTACATGGAAGAAACTCAAGTATGACTAAATGCCTTATATTAAACAATTTAAGGAAGGAAGAGGTTAGTGGTGGAGAAGGTAGTATGCCAGGAAAACCACGAGGGAGCTGGCCTTTTAGTGGTCTTTTACATGTCCACTTCTCGTTTGGTGCCTATATATATTTTTTGCTGTTTGACTGTTTTTAGTTTGTTTGTTTGTTTTTTTTTGTTTTTGTTTTCTTTTTTGGTGTTTCTTGGGACAGGGTTTCTCTGTATTGTTTTGAAGCATGTCCTGATTAGTAAGTACCAATCTTTATTTATTGCCCTAAGGTCTAGAAGTTTAACATAAATTTACCTATGTTTCACATTTCAACCAATGTGTCTGTAACCCTTCCTCTGAAAGTATGATGTCAGATAGATCCCTGTAGCTCATTAGCAAGCCAGTTTATCTGAACCTTTGATTAACTACATGTTTAATCATATAATAGTATAAAGAGCTATTAAAGAAAATATTTGATATTGATTCTGACTTCCACATTTACACACACACACAAACACACACATACATATACAAAAGTGCACATGACAGTGTGCCAATATACATATATAAAGAAACATGTACATATAATAAACCTACAAACAAACTTAATGGACCTTTTGGATTTACTGTTCTATGATGCTTCTCATTAGATCTTTAGTCATTCTGCTCATGCTCACATTGTTTATTCTGTCATATCCACTGTTGAAGACACCCACTAAAATTTTAATTCCCATACTTTGCTGTTCCAGATGGTACTTTTTTAAATTGATTCCTCATTCTTGATGGCTTCTTATTGTTTGAGCATCTTTGTAATTGCAGCCTTTATTCTGCTTCTCATTTTGTGTGAAGTATAATGATTTCTTAATCTTAATGTGTGTCTGCAGATCTCACTTCTGAAGGCATACTTTTTCATAATGTTTTATTGTGAACATATGCTTATTTTTCATATGTAAGCCTCATATTCATCCATTGTGGATGTGAATATGTCTCAGCTGGCAACATGATGAAATCCTATTCCTGATCCACTTAAGCTCTACTCTATATTATTGGGGAAGAAAATTAATATAGACACTCACTACTCATCTTCACAGGGGCTTGTCAAAGTAAGGAACCAGAGTGTGACTTCCACTTCACAGATGGTGATGAAGCACACATTGATTCCTCATCTTCACTGGGGTTTGTCATGATGACAGACCAGCTATTTCGATTTGGATGTTTCTTTTCAATTGCATTGTATTTTCTCTGTACTTCCATTGCTGCCCTTGTTGTAATATGTTGAATCATTAGGTTTTCTTATTGACAATAAATTATCACATATAGGAAGGTTTATAAGCAAGTTATTTTTTCTACTTTTAGAATCTGAAAATTTTAGATGATGTTACCAACATAGTCCATTTTGCTCTATATCCACTTTATTCTGTCTTGGAAAATAGAGGTAGAGATCATGATGAAATCACTGTAAAAGTTGTGTTTGTTCCAATTCTGAAACCTCTAGCTTCATGCCTTAATTGTTTCTCCAGATCCAAAATTTAACACAGTCATACTGGGTTTTAATATTTAAATGTGAATTTAAAGGAGATGCAAATCTTCAGACTTCAACATTATTATCCTAACATTCAGATACTTTTTCTGAACTAAGGGTATGGAATCCTAGTTATTAAGTTTTCAAATTCAAAAATGGGGGCAGGGGTTGGTGACAATTGAAGAGTTAGATTCTTTCAACATATGAGGTAAAGTATGCACTATTTGTCTTTCTGAATGTGCCTTAAAAAAAAGAAACCTGACAAGATTAATTCCATTTCAATAAAATTTTCTGTAAATCTCATTATTTCATTATCTTTATGGTTGATTAATGTATCTGTTGCACATTTTCCTGCATTCATCAGTCGATGAACTTCTAGCATGGCTTAATTTTCTATAGTGAATAGAGAGGAAATAATCATGGATGACTATGCATCTGTAGGATGTTGACTTACTTTCTATCCTTCAAGTACATACTTGGAAGTTTCATGGATTGGTGACCTAGTAGTTCAATTTTTATAATACCTTTCTCTTCTCTGGTTGCTATAAAAAGTTTTTATTCCCACAAGTTGTTAACAGTGGTTTGTGTTTCTTTATGTCCTTTGCCATCCCTTTTTGTTATTTGTCTCCTTGTATGTAGCCATTCTACACGTAATGACTAGGACAAAACAAAAAAGCAGTTTTAATTTGTATTATTCTGGCTGTGAAAGAATCAACAAATGTTTTAAGCATTCATTGGCTGCTTGCATTTTTTCCTGTGGATGTTTTCTACTTTGTTTACTAAGCCATTGGTTGATAGGATAATTTGTTTTCCAGGCATTTAATACTTTTAGTTGTCCATATACTCTCTGTATATATAAATTACTTGTCTGATGTTGTCCTAGTATTTTTTGGGATTCTGTGATAAAAAAATAACTAAAAGCAACTAATGCAAAGAAAGAGTTTCTTTGTGCTACACTTCCAGTTCATAGTCAATAATTGAAGACTAGATGATCCATGAAAGAATATTAAGTGCTGGCTTGATCACAGCCTCATGTTTTGGTATATGTACTGGATAGTTCACTACCACCCATATAGGTGTGTGCTGCCCACCTAGGGCTGTACCTTCCATGTCAATGAATAACCACAACCACCTTCACACAGACATGGACACAGGCAAATATGGTATATGTAGTTTTTCATTGGAAATTCCTTTTTAGATGACTCTAGGCTGTATCATCATTAAAAATTAATTAGCATAGATGAATACTGGACAAAATTTCTTTTTTCTTTCTAAAGGGCATTCATTTACTCTTAAGGATTATTTAATTAGTTATACAATAGCTTTATAATTCCATGCAACTTTGTTAATTACTTGTTTTATGTATTGTGCTGTTAAAATCATTTTTAGACTTTGCCTATAACCTAAAGTGGTTTATTGGAATGTTTTGCAATTTTCAAACATTTAGCTTATATTATAAGCTGTGGTATATTTTTATTTGCTTTCTGTACAGGATAAGGGATATGAAACTAGTTTTATCCCTTTACATGGAGAAACAGAACTTCCCATCACAATTTGTTAAATATACCATGTTTTGTCCAATGTATATGTTAGACCCTCCTTCACAAACATTAGGTCAGAGTTCTGTGGATTTAATATTCAGTTCTAAGCCTCATCACATCCATCTACTTGTCTTATATTGTGCCAGTCCCATGCTACTTATGTAACTAGGGCCCATTAATATAATTTGAGATGTTCTTTTGTTTTGTTTTGTTTTTTGTTTTGTTTTTTCTAGGTGATTTTTTTTGTTTTATTTATACAAAGACTTTTTTCTTTTTTTAATGAAAACATACATTCATAAACAATATTTGGGAATTTGGGCATCATTCTTTCCAAACTGCTTCCTGCTGGTAGGAGGTGCTGTCATGGGGAAACCTAAGAAGACGCAGAAATCCTGGCTGTAGTGGTCTTCAAGACTGCATTGTCCCACTGACGTTACTTCAGGGGGTCTTGCTCAATCAAACCACATTAGTCTGGAAGGAATCCACAGCTTTTCATTTTCTGTGGAAACAAAATTAGAAATCCTTTTCCCCAGTAACTTGTCGTTAGGCTTAAATTTTGAGTCAAAGCATTTTAATTGTATCTACACAATGGAATATTACTCTGCAGAAAAAAATAATGGAATCTTGAAATTCGCAGACAAGTGGATGGAACTTGAAGAAACCATCCTGAATGAGGTACCGAGTCACAAAAAGAGGAACAGGGTATGAACTCACTCATATATGGATTTTAGACATAGAACAAAGCATCACCAGCCTATAATACACGCCACCAGAAGAACTGGGATACAAGGTGTATTCTAAGAGATTCATATATGGTCCCTCACAAAAGGGGTAAGGAACAAGTCCCCCAGAGCATAAGGGAAATGGGGGGGGACAATGAATAGAGAGATGTTCTTTGAAAATTCTAATGTTGCCTTTTCAGCTAGGGATGATCTTTGTTGCTCATACTCTTCAGTACTTTAATATGAATTTTGTCATGCACTTTTTTTAAGTTCTATGGAGAAATAATTAGAAATTAGAACATTGAGAAATAAATTTGATCTAATACTTAATGAAATAAATAATATTTGTATTTTTCCATTAACCTACACAAATATAAACCTTTCACATACTGTAAGTCAACAATGTGCAAATGCTCTGAAAGGACTGGCTTCTTTATTATGCACATAATTTTTAACACATTTGTGTGTCTCACTCTTGTCCTCTCTTCAACAAGGTATCAATGGTTTAAAACAAACACTTTATAAAATAATGGAAAAAACTAAGACAGACTCTTTTGTTTATCATGGAATGGAAAATATTTAGTCATCAATGCAGAAGCAACAAGCTGAATAAATTGCACACAACACCAAATTTCCCAATTTATTGAGATGTGGATCTTATTTAGTTCAGACATTCAAGCCACCAGCCATATCCATCAAACTTGTCTAAGTAGCCCGGAAGAGCCTGTTATGACTCTGGCCCCACATGCAGTGTTTGTCATCCTAGCTTCCCAGACTCAGAGACTCAGACATGCCTTAGTTGTCTTGCTTTGATAGCAAGTCTCTCACAACACAGGGATCAAGGTGGCAACCAGAACTACTGTTATCTCAGTGTTCAATTTTGCAGAAAATCCTCTTTCACGCTCAGACTCATGTCTGCCTTCAGACTTGCAGTTTACTCTGGCTGTTGGCAAAGGCATTGCATTCTGTATCAGCCTCTCCTTAGCCTTCAAACTACAGTTTTCTTTCTTTAAAATGAGTCATAGGGTGCAGTGAGATCAATGAAGGCTGTCATGGTAAATGCTCATAAGCAGTGTAAACAGCAATAGTTTTAGAAATAAATTTTCAAAATGTTATGTGGTCATGTTCACCTTGCTACACAGTCTCTATAAGTCTCACCCACAAAAAGGAAAGGAACACAGCATGCAAATTTATCAAGGCTGATACATCAATTTAGGACAAAAGAGACCTTCCCAATGACTACCCTTTAAAAGTATCATAATTCCTTTTTCTCCTCCGAGTAGAATAATTTTCATCAATATGTCTTAAAGTACAGTCAAAACAAAACCTTTTCTGGGTGAGTAGTCTCACAATATAGACGCACTATTTGCACTTCATACACAAAACATGCTGGGTGAAACAAGCATAGGAAAACTGACAGAAATTTTTCTGTCATCAGAATTAAAAGGTCACTCAACAGAGTTTTTGTTCCTTATAAATTCTGTAATTCATCCAGCCAAATATAAATTTGATTTATAAACATATAGGGAATGTTTCCTTGATTTTGTGCTCTTTGTAACAGTAAATTAATTTATTATATTTTATCAGATATTACCTGAAATTCGTACTTTCACAGTTGCTATATTTTGATCTCTATTTTGACTATTTAGTTTATTCATTTACATTTCTACCAACAGAGTTATCTTTAAAAACATAAATAAAGAATAATATCTGCTAATGTTCATACACCCAAAGTATTGTGGGTTGTTTGCCTTTTCATTCTTTTTAGATTCCTTTTGTCCAGGAATCCTCTTACTTTGAAAGTTTATCTAAATAGAAGTTCTTGTGTGTTATGTACACATTGCTCAGCATTTAACAATACCTAAATGTTTCTACAAAAAGGAGAAATTCTGATTCATTTCTGTTTGTGCTGGGTGTAACATTCTTTCCTGAGAATCTCTTCTCAGTCTCACTGAATGTGTAAGCCACCTGGTCCAATTATGAATAAAGACAAGTTATACCTTCATCCTGATTTGGCATCTTTCTGAATGCCACTAAGAAGACTACTGTTTTTTGGGTTTTTTGTACTTTGTTATTCTATGTGTGTTTCATGCCATTTTGAATATGATTTATATTCATAAAACATACTTTTTATTATTTTTATATTTTAATTTATTTTTTATTCATTTTACATAACAACCACAGTTCTGCCTCCTTCCTCTTCTCTACATTCTCCCACCTCCCTTCAACAAAACCCAATCCACTCCTTATGAAGGGTAAGGCCACCCATGTGGAGTCAACAGTACCTTAATTCTTTTTGTTTTCCTTTTATTTTTTTCTTATTTTACATATTGATTCAAGTTTCCCTTCCCTCCCTACCTTTCTCCCATCCTCCCATTTCATTTCCCCCACCACACACACACTCCACAGGGAGGGTCATTCCTTCCAGAAGGGATCAACAAACTCTGTCAAATCATTTGGAGTAAGGACTAGGCCCTCCCTCCTGACTCTAGATTAAGGGATTATCCCTCTATGAGGAATGTGTTTGCAAGTCCTTTTGTACATCAGGGATACAACCTGGTTCTATTGTCAGAGATCCCTTAGACTGCCCAGGCCTTCTAACTGAGACCCATGTTCAGGGGGTCTGAGTTGGTCCAATGTTGTTTTCCCAACTATTAATCTGGGGGTCCATTGACTCCCCATTGTTCAGGTCAGCTGTCTCTGTGGGTTTCTGTAGCCTGGTCTTGTCCTCCCTTTCTAAGCACTTCTTATTTTTAAAGGTGATAGTTTCCTTTGTGATCTGCAACAGTTTGGAACCTTCTGAACCCCACTAAGGAGCTGGTATTATACATATGTATCTTCACACCCAGTACAAGCAATTCTGGTCAATGTTTGTAGCATGAGTGACAGGTCATCTTCATCCTAATTTCACATGTGAATTCTTATAAAGGACATGGACACAGACAATGTGTACATTTATTCTCAACAAAACTTAAAATCATATTATTAGTACATTTGCAGTGTTATTGAGATATAGACATACAATATATTGAATAATTTAAAAGTAACAGGGTATAATATTAAAATATCACAATTGCATTTGCATATTTATGATTTACTAGTTTTCAATGTATTCAAATATGAGGTCATAAAATGTTTTTGATCTAGAATATTTTCATATCCCTCCTTGTAAATAAAACTTTCTCCTTATTGGTCGTCAACCCCATTTATTCCCACACTCACCTACTTCAGTATATATATTATATGGATTTTTTGTGGCACAAGTTTCCTTTTTTTAATAACTGAAGCTAGAGATGTTGCAGCACACAGTGATTATCTATGAAACAATTTAAAAATTGTTATAATTTTAAAATGACTATAATTGTTGCAATTCCATCTGCAGTGTTTAGCCATCCAGTTTCTCTAGGAACCTGCCAACACTTGTTTACTTTCTGTCTTTTTAAAATTGTAGCTCTCTTAGTGGGTGTTAGTTAAATGGTAACTTCTTGTGGTTTAATTTACATTTTCCTAATGACTAATGGTGACAACATCTTCTCATGTACTTATTGTTATTTTTATATAGTTCTCTGAAAAGGATGCATAAAACATTTTGTTCCTTTTGAATAGTTTTCTCTCATTTTTTTCTTATTATATGTTATTTATAAATTTCAGAACCTGAGAATGTATCAAATATACTGTTTGCTGCTGTTAACTCTGAAGTTCATTTTTCCATTTATTTGTAAGGTGACTATTGAAAAATAATTAGTGATTAAAATTGCCATTTTTATTCATGTTTAACATGCAATAAAGTTGGTGATTATTAATTATTTTCTTTCTTTAACTTTGCTCTGTTGCTACTTAAATCCTCATAGTTTCATTATGTTTATATTCATGAAATTTCACATAATTTCTAAATATTCTGTTTTATTTCTTAATGCCATACTTATTTAAGAATGTGCTGTATAATTTTGTAATTATTTGTAAATATCTTTCACTTTTTGATTTATAAATTCATTCCCATTTGGTCAAATACTATATTACATATGCTAGATATGCACATAAATTCATGCTGTTATTATCTAACGTTTTATAGTTGAGAATGTTTATTAAAATATAATAGGTTCAGTAATTTTATGTAGAGTATTTCTAAACGTTTGTTACTTCTATTTTACTTAGTTGTTGTCAAGTCTTCTATTTTTATGTTTATCCTATAAATATTTGCATAATCAATGATTTTAAAAAGTGAACTTATGTCTTAACTATTAAGGTCTAATTTGATATTTCTTCTGTACAGTCTCTTTTTTTTCATATATTCATTGGTGTTGGGATCCCACTTGTAACTATGTGCACTTTCTGGGTTAATTACTTTCTTGTTAATATTCATATTGGTTTTGCATTAGCATTTTCACTTGAAGTAAGATAATTTTTTCTCTCAGTTATTTATTACCATTTTTCCACTGTGAGGGTCATATTTTTATAGAATGAGCAATGTTCACTTAATAAGAACAGTGAAAACATTAGTGGTACATTGTCAGGATTTGATAATCATCTACCATGGACATTTTCAAATTCTTTCCATCCTCCTTATTTCATCCAAGTTCATTTATCACTTTGTTACCTTATTTATTTTCACTATCATGGCTTACTTTGGATGGTGTATCTATTTGAAAATTATATATTCTTTACCTTTACAAATGATAATATGATTAATTTATTCCTTTTCCTTATACCCTCCAAATACTCCCCTATAATCCTTCTTTTCTTTTACAAATTCATGACCGCTGTGTTTTGTCAGTTGTTATTACATGCATATATGTACATTTATGTATATATGTACATACATTTCTAAATATAGCATTCTCCATCTATATAATGATACTCATATGTATCTTTTCAAGTGTGATTCTTTGGTATTGAGTAACCAATCAGCATACTCTTCTTAGAGTAAACTATTTCTCCCACTTTCAGCATCCCTCAGTCACTGACAGTACTTTGTGCAAGGAAAATCCTTGAGGACATCTTACTTCCCAATTTGTCTTGTCTATTATTGTTGTTCCTGCTTAGCTCATGTTTAAAAAGTCATGTGGGTGATACTTTATGGATGTAGCTTCTGACATTATTAGGAAATACAGTATCTCAGCAAACTCCCCAATCCTCTTGAGGTTATAACCACCCTTCTTCCACAGTGTTCTCTGAGCCTTAGATGTAGGAGTGATTTTTAGATCTATCTACTAGGACTAGACTATAACTCTGCATTTTGATTGATTGTGGTATTTTGCATTTTTCTCTGACTGTTGAAAAGTAAATTTTCTTGAAGCTGAGATAGGGCTCCACTTATTTGTGGTTAAAAGAACAAGTATTTAAAATACAGTTCAGAATTACACTGTTTTATTAAAGTGGGGTGTAATGAGAGCTTTTTGTCCCAAGTGGTCCTGTAACCCTTTAGCCCCAAATAAACATACAGATGATATCTTATCTATAAAGTTGTTGGATAATGACTGAGGCTTTGTATTGGCTCTCCCTGTCTTAATTATTAACCAATTTATATTAATCTAATTATTTCTCCATGGCCTCATCTTACCAGAGAATTCCTGGTGTGTCCTATCCTCCTGGTCCCTCATAATGATTCTGTCTGCCTAAGTTTCCCAGATTCTCATTTCCTAGTCTTGACTATCTTCTTGCCTTAATCGGGCTTATATATTCTCTTCCAAGATCCATGGCTGTACTAACACTGATATGCTGAGTAGGTGGCTATGTTACCAGTGCCAAGCATGCTTACCATTTTTAAGATTAGTTTATGTCCAATTAGAGAATTATTTTTTTACCACCATTGTATTAATTCTAGAACTACACCATTAATGTAATAGTGCCATGCTGGTTATTAATATGGTTCATAAGCATCATAGATCTGTTAGTGCTACCATTATTTAGAAGAACACATGGCTCCCTCTTACTTGGTACTAAGGAACTTAGCCATCAGCAAGGAAAATTTCGGTCTATTGTGTAGTCCTTTTTATCCTAGTTGATTCTACATTCTGTCAATTTGACCATATTAGCCATCAAAATATGCTCTTAAAAATTGTATTCTATGGTCCCTCACAAAAGGGGGAAGGATCAAGTCCCCAAGAGCACATGGGAAGTGGGGGAGGCAGTGAATAGAGAGAGAACTAGGAGAAAGAGAAAAGGAGGGGAGGAAGGAAAGCAGGTGCGACTAGGAAGATTGAGTCAGGGTAGGAATAGAAGACAGGACAGAGAGAGGGAGAGAGAGAGAGAGAGAGAGAGAGAGAGAGAGAGAGAGAGAGAAAGAGAGAGAGAACATTAAAGAGGGAGCCATTATTGGTTTGAAGAGAAAACTGAACCTAAACAAACATCTAGAGACCTACAAGACTGTCTCCAACTAACAATTCGAGCAACCGTGGGAAGTCTACCATAAATGCCCTTCCCTGATAGTGAGATCAACAACTAACTTATCCACCATCATGGAACCCTTATCTAGTACCTGTTGAAAACAGAAGCAAACACCCATAGCTAAACACTGAGTCGAACTACAATCTAGATGCAGAGAGAGAGGACAAGACCAGGTTGAAGGACCACATAAAGACAGCTGACCTGAACAAGAAGGAGATATGGAGCTCCCAGACTGACAGCTGGAAATCCAGCATGGGACTGACTCAGACCCCATGAATATGGATCTCAGCTAAAAGGACTGAGCAGTCTAAGGGAGGCCAGAGAGTGGAACCAGGATGTATTCCTGATGCACAAAAGGACCTTGTGGACACATCCCCAATGGAGGGATACTCCCTTAACCTAGACACAGGAGAGAAGACCAAATCCATACTTCAAATGACTTGACAGATTTACATGACCCCACCTGGATAGCATAGCCCTACATGTGGAATGGTGATGGTGGGATGGGAGGGGAGGGTGGTCAGTGTGCATGTGAGGGGGAAGAGAGGGTAAAAGGGAGGGAGAGAGGGATGGTCAACATGTAAAATAAAAAAATAATGAAAAAAATAAAAGAAAATTAAAAAACAAAAACAAAATAAAAAAATTAATTAAAATTGAAACAAAATCCTTTAATTGCAGGCAAATAGACAACACTTGCTTGAAACAATTAGTTTTAAATTATTACCAATTTAAGAACAATTTATTGTTCATATTTTAATTTAGCATAAACATTGAGCATCCAAAAGATGAAAACATAAGCAGAGAGAAAAGAATTATAAGATATTGTTATTGTTCACTTGTAGATCTCAGGGAAGATTACATGTGATTCATCTTAGAAATAATAATATTCAAAATTTTCACAGAGTTAATGCTGTAGGAGAGGGGACACTTTGAATAATCTAGGGGAGAAAGTATGAGGAATGAATTAATCAAAGTAAAATGGTGAAAGAAAGAGTCAATTTGCTAGATTTTCTAAAGTAGAATCAGAAAACAATTGAAAATGATGAGAAAAATCTGAGAGTCAAATGTAGATCACAACATAAAATATTAATTTTAGTTAAGAGATGGGAGAGTCAGAACCTCTGATTATTTATCCTTATTCAAACTCATACATGTGAAAGAAAGAAAAAAGAAAGAGAGTAAGGGAGAGACAGAGAGGGAGGGAAAAGAAAAGAAAAGATATATTAAAAAAATCAGGCTTTGAGCTGAATAACATGGATTCAACTTAAAAATTCTGAATGCCATACCCATTCTTCATTAACTGAACTAAGGAAAATATACAACAGCAGATTTGTAGAATTTTAATTTCAGGATGCAGATTCCTGAGGATTCTACATGAGTTCAGTAACTCCAGTAACTCCTGCTACGTTAGGAAAGATGGTGAGGGGCCCTAAAGATACCCTTCTTATGCTTTCATACATATCTTCTTCCAATCTTTGCTATTCTCATATCCTAAAATCCCAGAGTGTAAAAGTGTTATGTAGGAATGTTGTATTTTTCTTTCTTGTGTTGAATACGCTGAAGCTGATTCATTAATTTCCTCTCCCTTTTAAAATCTGTTATATAATAACTCAGAATAGTACATAAAATGATTGACCACAAAAAGATCAAATTCGTATGCATTATCAGATGAGAACCAAACTAAGCAAGTGGATTTAGATCACTTTGCTTATATGTTGCAGTACCGGCTTCTGAATTCAGCATGTCTTTTATCCATTATTTATAATTCACCAACAGCATCATATAGCTTTATATCTAAAAGTATTGCTTTTATGCTGTTACATTTCTGTGTTCAGAAAATAAAATTAATCACATTTTTATTGTAAATTCCAGACTCTATATTGAAATATCATCCCACTTTCTCTCAGCTACCTCATATGGGAATATTTCAATTCTAATTCCCAAGCAGAGAGTTTCAGAATCGCTCCAATATTTTTGTATCTTATTTAATCCTCTAACAGATCAATAGACACTTCATTATTCTTCAGTAACTGTAGCCAAATATTATGTTTTGTGTGATCTCTCTTTCAATTTCAAATACAGATTCATTATGTTGCAGAAACTTCACTTCCAGAATAAATACATGGTAGTAAAATGTTTTACTACTTTGGCTTAATATCACTTTGATAGATGTCAGTTCTGCAATTGCCTTTTGTTTCACTTTAGTATCCTGTTAGTATTTTCTTAGTTCGAAATTACAATAGTCCTTTACAAGTCTCATTGGGTTTTGATATGTTGCAACTCAAATCTCTCTCCCCTTTCATGCAGTTTCCCATTTGTGAGCTCACAGATGGGAATGCTCTGATAGCCTTCCCTTTCCACTCTGTTTCCCCATGCACCTTTGGTCTGTTGCATCCTTTGGCATCTTAATTTAGAAATCTGCCAGTAGTATTTCTAAACTGACTCTTATTCTGTGAATATTGCCCCCTAAGATGTAAACTTGTTAAGTATTGTAGCTCTACAATGTGTTTTCATTATGTCTGTATCAGAAATATGCTAGACTCTTCTAAGCTCTGCAACAAATCCCCCAAATGTGATAACTTAAAATATGAATACATTTTTCAGTAACTTTCACTAATTCTAAGTTATAGCTAGTTCTCACTGAGTTGGAATAAGAGTTTAGCAGATCTTTAGCCATTTTCTTCTTTTTAATGCATTTTATTTAAATAACATTTTTAAATTAACTGTTACCTACAGACAGCAGTCACCCCCTTCTCCTCCCAGTTCAGCCCCTCTGCTTCCCATCTATGCCCTTCCCCAATCCTGTATTTAAGACACAAATGTTATATCTAATTTTGCCTTTGGTTTCTGTGCCATTCTACTCCTCATTTATTAGTTTACTTCTTTGGGAATAAATGTAGATCTGATAAAAAGTAATGATAACTTTTGTTCAAAATTTTTTCATACTTATGTCACCAAACAAATTGTTTATCCTTTCAATCTTTCTAAAGTAATGTTTTTTTATGTCTTACTACATTAGCTCCTTGTCAATAAATAAATATTAACATTTCTATAATAAATTTTGAAAATTAATTTTAAGATACGATCATTGTATCTTTTTTTTACAAAGAAACTGGTATGTAGGTACCAAGATATTGATAATATTTGATGTGTTTGGGGCCATATAATTTAGTTAATATATCAATCTTTTGTTATTTTACATGTTAAAATTTAATTAAAAATGTAACATAACTTAAAGCCACATTTAGCAATTGCCAGGAACACAAAGTATTGTAATTTTATATCCTACATTTCTTCACCAATTTTTTTTATAAAAACAGTATTGTTTGATAATGATAGATTGCTAACATTGGATGTCTGCCCTTATTTCCTTCGTCACTGAAATGTAAAGATAACCACTTCCTCTACTCAAACGTTATACAGCATACTATATTACATTTTTAACTTAGTGACCCACCTTTGTAATACAGCATGAAGTCCTAACTCAAAGCAACTTTCAAAATTAATGACTCTGCCACCATGTCCTTAACCTTTTAAAATTATTCGTCTCTAAGGAGTCACATATTAGCCTAGAGAGCAACTGTGCATTGAAGTGAAAGCTATAAATTTTTAGGTCATGATCCTAATGTGGTCTAGGGTGCATAAATAGTTTTTTGGAGTGAATTCATGTGTGTCACATTAGCTTTGCGAGTACCATGTTTCTATTTAACAGCAAGAAAAATACACTCTACGATGGTAATGCAGGAAAGTTGTTCATGCTGTTTTTTGCATGGCTACCTTTCTGTTTCCCTTCTTCCCCCTTTCTTCTCTTTTGTCTGCTAAAGTGGAACTTATTAGCATTGCTTATTATGTCACACAAGAAGTTTGTCTACTTCTAGTAGTGCACATGAATGACAATAACCTCTTACACAGAATTATTTAGGTCTAAACATTTATTCCTCATCCTGCATGTTATAACTATTTTTATAGATGTTCTCACTGTTTTATTAGATGTATTGATTAATGGAATAAAGAAAATTTAGAGAAGGCACTAAAATGTATCATTATCATATTTAAGAATGAGATAAAATTATTTTATTCTCTTGAAATAATTTTACCAATAATGGGCCCCATTTTGAATTCCACTTTTTAGATTCTATCTTCTATTAGTTTTTAGTTTGTGGTTAATTCTCTGTCTGTGGCCTATATATCATATGTGTTATCTGTCTGAACATATTGCTTATGTATTGTTCTTTGTATAAGTTTGTATCTGTACTAAAGTGACTGTGCTCTGTAATTATTGAACAACATATAAAAAAGTGTCTGATAAAGGAATGAAAGAATTCTTTACAAAAACCTTTAACAGAGTTATGTAGGGGTGGGGGGGCTACTTTCTTAAACCCAAATCTACTAGTGGTTTTTTATGTGTTAACTTCACACAAGCTATAATCATCAGAGAGGAAGGAGCCTCAGTTGAGAAAAGCCCTCCCTGAGTTCAGCTCTAAAGCATTTTCTCAATTAGTTAACAATGGGGGATAGCCCAGGCTCTCCTTTCTGTTGCCATCCCTGTGCTGCTTATCCAGGATTCCATAAGAAAGCAGGATGAGCAAACCAAAGTAAGCAAACCAGTAAGCAGCAATCCTTCAAGGTCTCTACATCAGCTTCTTCCTCCAGATTCCAGACCTGATTGAGTTCTTGTTCTGACTTCCTCCAATGATGGACAATGATCTGGAATTGTAAGCCAAATAAACCCTTTCCTCCCCAACTAGCTTTTTGTCACAGTATTTTGTGACATAAATAGAAATGCTAACTAATTAAACCAGTTAAGAACTTGAAGCGACAAAAAGATTTTTTTCTAGGCATTTCTTCTGAAATTTTGTGATATGAGTTTTGTATAAGGTTGCTTTAAACATATTGAAAAATTTTAGTAAATGAATACCACAACACACACACACACACACACACATATACACACACACATACACACACACACACACACACACACACACACACACACACACACACACACAGATATTCTGGGTCAAGAGCATGGAAAAGTACAAGATATATTAAAATTAGGCTTTTAGCTTAAGTTGTAAAAATAATTGCATGAGAAATACAAGGATAGCAAGGTTGCTTATGTTGGTTTTTCTTAAAGGCTTATTAAACATTATCAGGCTAAATACACATTGGATAACAGGTCAACTCTAATATTCTCAAGTCACGGATTTAATCTGGTACAGGGCCCAGCAAAAGCTTAGTCATTGTGCAGTCAAAAATTGTTTTCAGCAAAGTAAATAAGCATAAGTTGAAAATTTTTATCAACAAAATATTTTAGCATTTTTCAAATATTTTTTTCTAATTTACTTTTAAAATATCATGCAAATGAATAACATTTTAATAGTGATTAAAACAATGTTCCTTCTATATTTTAATTTTTTTGTAATTTTTATATTCTTCTCTTAATTCTTTTGAGTTATAGCATTATTGTGAACCACATGAAAAGTAAAAGACCTCTCTTAACATTGCCTAAACCTAGGAAACAAACCATTTGTTTGTTTCCAAAACTCGATGTTTTCTTTTATGTTTCATGCTTCAGATCACCATACCACCTTGTGTGTGTGTGTGTGTGTGTGTGTGTGTGTGTGTGTGTGTGTGCCTCATTTTTGTTCTTAGTTCTAATACTCTCATACATCCTTCTCCCTGTAGTGTAATCTCTTATTTTCTAAAGCCTCATATACAACCTGTGATTTCCTCTGGTTACTTACATATCTCTTATTAAACAAAATTTCACAGTACAATGAAAGTGGTTTTCTAACACTCAAACTTTATCACAGAGAAAATCAGGTAAGAAGAAATAAATTACCGAGAAAGGATAGGACAAGGAAAGGAAATCCTGAGTGGATCACTGTGCTCCTTCAAGAACAGTTATCATCAAAACTATATAAATTATTAATCAATGAACTAAATCTTAATGTAATAGTTTCCATTATTGTTACATTGAAATAATGATTCCAAGTTATATAAAAGATTAAAAATTTCAACATTAAAGTTAACACCTCAAGCTATGTGTTATGAGCAACTGATATGATAATACCAATATATTTTATACTATTTTGGTTAAACTATTATTGGTAATGTTATTTGATTTTATAAATATTTCTAAGTTATAAGTGACAAACTACTTTCAAATGAATCATAACTTCTGGAAGATACAGATTGTGATACTATCATTAGTTTTGGAACAAATTCATGCCTAAACAGCCAAAGTCACAATAATCATTGACATGTGTTTTGTTTCTGACTAATTTACAACAATATATACAAAATACACAGTGATAAACATTTGAATGTATGCTTTATATTGAAAATTTTAATTCTAATTGAATTATACTTGCATTAATCTCTTATTTAATATAATACAAGTATTAAATATAATAAATTTTCACAATAATATCACTGAAGATTATTGCTGTTTACTGCATATATTCTATTGATTATTGTTAACATGTTTGTGTCTTTCTAAAATTACTTTTAAATATAAAACATGTCTTGATAAGTATTATGTAATAGTTAATATTATATATTTATTAAATTATTTTAAAATAATAAAGATATTACCAACTTATTCCTCATTTTATAATGTTAGTAGTTAGAGTTCTAAAAAAGCTCTTAGAAATACTTAGACAAAATTTTAATGTTTTGTTAGTGTTATTCACAATACGTTGCAAAGATGGAGAATGGCTTAAATGGTTGTTATGTCAGATTGTCCATATCTGCCTCATAAATGTTAGTCATTTTGCACATAATGCATTTATATACATGAAAGCAAAACATTCATAAACATAACATATACATTTATTTAAAAAACTGAGTACAATAATAAATGCTTATTTTCTTGGTGTTGGGGAGGAAGACACAGTTGAGTTCCTGTGATTCCCTGGCCAGCCACTCTAGCCTCCTAAGAGAGCTCCAGGCTAATATATTTTCATTGTTTCTAATATCAGAAATAAGCTAATGGTTGGTAATTGAGGTTATGCAAACCAAAAGAGTCCATACAGGGTAAACAAATCTGAGCTCTTGGGAGGGAAATACAATTTTTTTCAAAAACATACATCTGTGTTTTCACTAAAATATTTGTCTTCTTCCACCTGTAAATGTTATTTATTTGTGTTGTCATAAATTAGATTAAAGTAGAATCTTAATTATGAGATACTTGTAGTTTAACCTATGCCATTTAAAATAATTCCCTTAGATAAATTGAAGTAAAGCAGTAATTTTATCTTCACATATTAGTCATACTTATTTAAATTCTAAAATCATCTTTCTTACAGAAGCTATTTATATTGAGTGATTTGTAAATGAACATTTTATATTTTGTCATTTTAAGATGTTTAAGTTGTAACCATTTGCCAATATTACTTATTGACTAACCATTTTACCACTAACCAGTCTTGCCATAATATTTTGAAGCCCCTTAAGGTAATAAAATAACAAAAGGTGTAATAAATGTAATGATGTTTCACTTTTTATTCTACAAATTATGAAATTTTTAACTTGGTGATATATGCTTGGTGTGCTTTTGAAATTTTGATGATTAATTTTTAACTTCAGTTTCTCCTACTCTCTCTTTCAAGATGTCACTAATCAATGTTGATTAATTTTCATAAGAATTTCCTAATAAAAATGTTATTCCCCAGTGAACAGACAGCAGCAGTTGTGTAGTGAAAATATCTTTCCCAAGTTTCATATTACACAGTGTAATATACACTCAGAAGAAAGACAATGGTGATTACTAAAAACATCAGAAATAAAAAGTTTACTGCCTATCAGTTTTTCAAGCAAAGCCTGGATTTCATTTAATACTAGTATAGAAAACTACAAAACAGGACTACTGTAAAGTGAAGTTCACAGTATATACAGAAAACTAAACTCTTAACCTTTTGATATTATTCAGAAAATATATGTCATCCACATATAAATCATACTGATTTTGCCCGTGTCTATATTCCAGCTTCACTCCAACTCCGACAAAGGTGATGGATCTGTCAAGTACATCCTTACCGGTGAAGGTGCTGGAACTATATTTATCATTGATGACACTACGGGTGACATCCACTCAACCAAAAGCCTGGATAGAGAGCAGAAGACTCACTATGTGCTTCATGCCCAAGCTATTGACAGACGAACAAACAAGCCTCTTGAACCGGAATCGGAATTCATCATCAAAGTGCAAGATATCAATGACAATGCTCCCAAGTTCACGGATGGACCATACATTGTTACTGTGCCTGAAATGTCAGATATGGGTAAGGAAGTTATTTTAATAGCTTAGTAATTAGTGCATACTCCTGATAACACAGAAAATTATCTTTTGAAATGTTTTTCAAAATGTTCATTTATATATTTGTAGAAATCTTAGGAAATTTATATTGCATAAATAATATATTACTTATTGAACTAAAATTTTGACCATATATGTATTCATAATGATTTGAACATCTCAAGGTAAAATCATAAATTGGGTAACATGTAATTCTTAACTGGCATTCTTCTCAATTATGCAAATTTTCTTTCATATTATTAAATAATGTGAATGCCAACTTATTCTTTGAAGATAAATTGTATGACATCCTGAAATTTGGGCTGTATATTCTCTTGACTTACAGGTTTTTCTTAATAGTTTTAGGAGTTATTGTTTAATTAATCAATAAAACCTCATATTTTAAGCAATTGCATATTTATTTCAAAATTTAAAATTTTGTTACTCATATTTAGATTATTTTAAATGTGCAGGCAGGATAAGGAACCCATGCTAACCTCTCATTTTTAGGAAAGAGGCAACCAGTTATTAATTTAATATTAATCTCAATACATGGCTCTACTATAATTGAAATATCTTGATACAGTTTTCAAGGTTTTTGAAATTGTAGGACTTTATCTACTCACTGATACTTGTTACTAGCCTATATGTCTTTATGCTTATTCTAAAATAAATTTCCTGATAGTAATTAAAATGAAGTTAAATATCACATTAATTTTTGCCATATTTGTAGGATTCCACTTGCTTTCAGAATACATTTTGGGAGGCTAATTTTTGCCTTTCATTTAAATGTATATGTCAATCTTATTCCAAATAAGGGTATTATAGTCACTCGTAAGATGTCTCTGTGAATGTTCGCATAAAACTTCCTTACTGGAAGCTGTGAGCTTCTATTGCCTTCTAGGCTTGCAGCCCATTTTAGTTCTCCTGGGAGCCAGGTAGCACTTCAGCTGATGGAGAAAGGGTAGAAATTAAGAGCAAGATGTTCTCAACCACAGCCTCTAGGGAAAAACAATTTCCTAACCTTTTCCCTCGGCTTCAGAATTCAGGGACTAGCTTTAGCAGTCCTTGGCAGATGCTCAGAATATATTCAAGCTTATTGGTCTCTAAGGGCATTTAAGGAAAAAAAAAATGAAGGGCTAGGCAGTCTTACTTATATTGAAAAATAGTTTGTGAGCAAAACTTGTGAAAATAGCCCCCCCATACCCTTTAAAGCTAAAATAAGCCAATATTATATTGCCTAAGAACCTTCTAAATTATAAATGCAAAGCATGCTAATACACCATCATATATCAGAAACATGCTGGTAGGCTTCAATTATGTGATATATACTAACATCAAACATGAAACCACGATATCATAAGGAAATAAAGAAGAGACAATTAAATAGGCAGTCACCATTAGCCGAAGGCAGTTTTCAATGCAGTTTTCAAAGGCTATGAGTTCAAATCTGAGATACAAAAATACTTCCAACACATTTCCTAAAATTTGAAGTATTGGATGAATAATAAATCACTAATATCCTCAAGTTATTAGAGTGACAAAAATGTGGCTATAGGATAAAACTTTAATTTTTAAAAGTAATAAAATAATTAAGGCAGATAAGTTCTATCTCCATACTAGTTTGGTTACAGTAAAGAATATTTTTACGATAGTAATTTATTAAAAGCCATATGAAAAATCGTAGATATTAAAATTTATGATTTGTTTTGAGTGAATAAGAGCTTATTATTGTGGCTCTCTCTCTGTCTCTCTCTCTTGCTGTGTGTGTGTCTGTGTGTGTGTGTGTGTGTATGTGTATGTGTGTAATCATAACAAACAATTCACACTGTACTTTGTGTAAAGGATAATGTGAAAATTAAGTGTGTGTGGGGATAAAATCATAACACACAATTCACATTGTACTTTGCCTGGAAGCTAATAGGAAAATCAGTGTGTGTGTGTGTGTGTGTGTGTGTGTGTGTCTTCCTTTATATCTTGAGCCTAAGAACTGAAGATGATGCTTCATATACGAGTGGAGAAATAAAATGTTAACATACTGAAGACAATGAAGCATCAAGCAATGACAAGAGAGGCAGCCTTCCTTCGTGCTGACTATGCTGATCATGATTTCTTGAAGTGCAATCATTCACATAAAGAAATAAAAAGTTTTCCATTAGTTTAGAGGTGAAAGACGAAGTGTTGCACAGTTGGGAGGAAGGCTATATCATGTGACTCTCAAAGGCTTAAATTGGATTGTTTTTAGAAAAGAAAGTTTATGAATTTCATTGCGAGAGATTACGTAGAATGAGACCTGATGCAGAACAGCAAGAGGACTGCAATCCAGAGTCTCTGTTGACTGAGCCAATGTGTTTTCTGCAAGTAACTTGACACTTCACCGAGGGCAGCCAGTGATGTAAACAAATGGCACCCTTCCTTCCTGACAAGTATTTCCAGCTATCTAACTAGCCAGTGGACCACTTTCTTTCAATGTTACTAAAGTACCATAAAAATGTTAACTTGAGTCCAGGTCTCACTAGCCTAGTACTTGCCACTTATGCAAAGCCAGCAAGTCCCAGAGATCTGGGTGCTTCTGCTTTTCCAGTATTAGGATCCCACTGTGCTATTTCAATGGCTGCTATAGATAGAACTTATGTTTCCATACTTTACTGCAGTTTTCCAAACACTTTACTGACTGCATCTCCTGTTTTATTGTGGAGACACTAGTAAAGAAATGATCTAACACTGAATCCAAAGGAAAGGAAAAATGATTCTCACTTCTTATTGCAAGCAATGCTGCTGCTTTCTTTTAAAGAGGTTGATTTGTAGTTGAAACAGGAAACTCTCATTTCTTCCTTTTTCTTACACTGACCCACAGAGTAATTATCAAGTCAGACTACTTGCTATGATAGAAAATATCCTTTCTGCCTTAGTGAAGCTAACAGTGTATTTTAAATATTCAAATCGTGCTTCTGATCAAAACTATTTGTTCCCACAAAAGTATTAATTAATCAATTAATGAGATTTGCTCCTTTGAATGAGTGCTTTCTGTTCTGCAAAATATCTAGAGTCTCTTTTCATCACAAATTGTACAAAATTTTGTCAGAGTCTGTGACTGTAGGTCACCATAGCAACTATGAAAATGATCCAACAGACAACTACAAGGAACACTTGTTAAACACTTGCTAAGTGTCAGGAATCTCATACATTTACAATAATGACATGTAGTTTTCAAAATTGTCATCACAGTGTCAACAAGATTATTATTCTTGGTGTACTGAGTATAAAAATGAACATGGAATTGCATTATTTGTCTAAAATGCCATGACTATTAAGAAATATGTGAAAAACTTTCTAAGCTAGGTATATTTTATGACTTATAATCTCATTTTAAAAATAAAATTTAAAGAAAAAATGAATAAAGGTTATATATAGAACAATTCTTTTAGAAAATTCAAAAAACACAAAAGTATAATATAAAGGAAGAGATGATATAGCACTAAGTTTAAAGAAATGATGTCAACTTTTTTTTTGATTGGTTGCTTTTTCAAGACAGGCTTTCTCTGTATTGCTTTGGAGCCTCTCCTGGAACTAGCTCTGTAGACCAGGCTGGCTTCCCAAACTCACAGAGACCTACCACCCTCTGTCTCCTGGGATTAAATGCATGTGCCACTAACTCCCAGCTAAATAATGTCAACATTTTTCTCATTACATAGATTTTATTTACTACTACTTCATTTCACTGACTTACCACATATTTGGGAAATACAATTTTCTACAGTCAGAGAGAGACAGAGAAAAAGAAAGAGAGAGAGAGTCTGAGAAAGAGAGAGAGAGGGAAGAGGAAGAGGAAGAAGAAGAAGGAGGAGGAGGAGGAGGAGGAGAAGAAGAAGAAGAAGAAGAAGAAGAAGAAGAAGAAGAAGAAGAAGAAGAAGAAGGAGAAGAAGAAGGAGATAAAGAATCTTATCTTATGTGCTCTAGAATATTGCTTTGCATTTCTCTGATGTCTGTGGATGTGGAGCATTTTCTTTGTTTCTCAGCTACTTAAGATTCCTCTGTTGAGAATTCTTTGTTTAGATCTATACCCCATTTTTAATTGGATTAGTTAGTTAATGCCTTGTTCACGAGTTCTTTACATATTTTGGATATTAACCTTCTGTCACAGGTGTAGTTGGTGAAGATCGTTTTCCCATTGAAATTTAATCTTACACCTGTAAGAATGACTAAGATCAAAAAATATAAGTAAAAACTCATGCTGAAAAGGATGTGGAGTAAGAGGAACACTCCTCTATTGTTGGGACTGCAGACTTGTACAGCCCCTTTGGAAATCAATATGGCAGTTTCCTAGAAAATTGTAAATTGATCTGCATCAAGATTTAGCCATACCATTCCTGGTCATATACCCAAAGGATGCTCCATCATTCTATAAAGCCATTTATTCATCTGTGTTCATCGAAACTTTATTCATAATAGCCAGAAATTAGAAGCAGCCTAGAAATCATTCACCAAATAATGATAAGGAAACGTGGTATGTTTGAACAATTGAGTATTGTTTAATTGTTTAAAATATGGCATCATAAATTTTGCTAGCAAAAGGATGAAACTCAAAAGAAAGCTTTCGTGTGTGAGATAACGCAGACTCCAAAATACAATACTCACCTATAAGTAGATACTGGCTGTAGGAGTAATCATGCCAATCATGCTATGATCCACATGTTTAGAGTATAAGAAGAGCTCAAGCGGTCATATCTATCTCCCTCGGAAGTGAATATAACAAACATCCTGGATGGACTAGGGAGGGTAGAGATAGGAACAGAAGAGATAAAAAGGAGAGAATACTTGGAGAAGTAGGGGATATTTGGGGGAGGAAGTACAAACCTAATGCAATGAAAACTCCATGGCACCTATGAGGATCATAGTACTGAAGACTCCTTGTAAAGGGGGACATGGAGCCTGAACTGGTCATCCTCTGAAAGCAGGCAAGGTCTCAAGAGGAGGCAGTGGGACACCAATGCATCCACAAAACCTTCATTATCAGAGAGACAAGAGATACTTCATACAACAAATGGTGGTAGCAGATACAGAGTCTGAGATCCAAATTTAGGTGGAGTTTAGGGAGTTCTGGGGAGGTGTGGGGAGAAGATCTGGATGAGCCAGAACGGTCAAGGACTCCACAGGAACAAGGCCCACAGAATCAACTGATGGGCACTCAAGTGGGTTTACATACAAGGAGCCTGTATGGATCCAAGCTAGGTCCTTTGCATATATTTCATGGTTGTATAGCTTGATGCTCTTGTGGGATTCTTAACAGTGGGAGTGTGTGGCAGTCTCTGATTCCTTTTCTTGCCTTTGGGACTCTTCATCTCCTACTGGGTTGCCTTTTTCAGCCTTGATATGAGAGTTTGTGCCTGGTCTTATTGTAGCTTGTTATACCGTATTTGGTTGATGACCCTGGAAGGCTTGTTCTTTTCTGAGAGAAAGTGGAAGTGGGGTGGATCTGGTGGAAGTGGGGTGGATCTGGGAGAAGAAGGAGGTGTTAAGGAGAGACAGGGGAAGAGAGAAAGGACACTGCAATGGGGATACAATCTATGAGAAGAATAAATTATAAAAGGAAAAAATCAATACCAATGGAGTCATATGGCCACATATTTTGAAAAGAAAATAATTCTAACAATATATATCCTGAATTTGGAGTAGGAATTGGGGTGATTATGACCAAAATAAATTATTTTAAATCATCAAGGGAGGAATAAATATTATATAATATAATAATAAGTAATACATTCAAAATGGTGTCTAATACTTCCTCAGCCATACTATTTTGCAAATTTCAACCATGCATATCCTTTCATGGACTGGGATTCAAGACAAATTGGAGAGTGGTAGATTATTACCATAGCAGTTTTGTCACTATTGAATTAGTGAATATATTTTGCCTGGTAAGTTGCTGTGGTAGTTTTAGGGTTCTCAGCTTGTTAAGACTGTTAGTGTCTGTTTGACAGCAAGCATAACTATGGAAGCCTGCATTCTAGCTAGATTTCTCCATTTGTCATGAAAATATGCTATTATTTTTCTTCAGCACTATGGCTGTGCTTAATCTACTGCTATTTAGCCAGAAATTGCAAGTCTGCAGTTACAGGCTGCTTATTTTGCAGTGGGCTGGCATGTCAGGCTGCAGCTTGGCAAGAATTCTGCTCCTGCAGGCACTGGTCCTGTTGCTGCTGCCACTGGTAGCTTTAACTAAACATCTATCATTATAATTATGACTAAGACTCAACATTCAAAGGCTGAAGCGAAAACCTTCGAGCTCAGAGAGACCATGAGTATCAACTAGCTAACCCTCTTTCCTTGCTAGTATACATGGAACACCTATGGATCTTCTGCTTAGCCAAACCTCAAAAAGCTGTGCCACTCCAAACCCCACCCTTCTGCTTCCTATGTCTCCCTATCTTTCTGGTAATCTGTGATTACTTTCTGTCAGCTGGATGCTAATGCAGCCTTCTTACCCAAGGTTAATTTTTTTTTTTTTTAATTAACGCAAATACAACCTTAGGGTTCACATTGTGAACGAATATCCCCTAATAATTTGTGGTGTCTTCAACAATAGACTCTTATCATTTAGTTCTGGTGGGCTGGCAACAGCAGTTACATGAACTTATATGTGTGTGTGTGTGTGTGTGTGTGTGTGTGTGTGTGTGTGTGTATGTGTATGTGCATACATACTAGCATGCATTTACAGATGACAGTCATTCATTTTTGATCAATGATTCATAAAAAGATAGTCTTTACCTGGCATACGGATTTTTGATCAATGACTGGCTTTTAGTAGTACCAATATTAGCCCTACAGGATATATCCTGTCTTATTCCTATTTAAAAATATTTTAATTGGTTTTTCAAGTATTAGGTTTCAGTATGATTTCTTTATAGTGTATTTGTCATTTTGATTAATTTCTCTTCCTTTTGAAATGAAGTGGTCAATATGTTACAGAGGTATTTTATAAATGCTCTTATAATTATGTAACTATATCTATCAACATTAATATTGTAACATTACATAGCATGTGAAAATAAGATGCAGAACACACACATATTCATATACACAAATTTCCTAAACATAACATAGAACAATCCATATTTTATACCATAGCATGAACCTGTGATTTAGAATATTCATTCACAGTAAGAGAAAGTGTCCGAAGGAGAAACACATATGTATAAATTGATTAATCACTTCTGGAAGATGTGTTATCATTTCATCTTGAATGGAAGAATATCATACTTATTGAAATCTTTATATATAATTTAAAAAATGCTGGCAAAACTCCTAATTGTGGGAGTGGGGGTGCCTTTGACTCCTTTCCTTTTCCTAGGACACTTTTCTTCCCAATGCATTGCTTCAATCACCCTTGATATGGAGGTTTGTGCTTAGTGTAATTGTTAGAGTTGAAAGGAAGCTTGTCTTGTGGATTAGGAAAACTGTCACAATGGTAATTCACAATGCACACAACATATCAGTTAGAAACAGGATTAAAATAAGTGGGCATTTTATTTCAAGTAGAAAAGTAATGACAAATATTCCTTGTTCCGATACTGGATATTAGTAGATAAAATAGTGTGCATGTAAGTGTGTGTGTGTGTGTGTGTGTGTGTGTGTGTGTGTGTGTGTGTGTGTGTGTTCACGTGCACATTGCTATGCTATAAAACATTGTATTAATAGTGTCTAAACTCTGTATATATGCAATGAGAACCCATGGGTACAATAGAAAATTTGCTTGGTATGCAGGATTTTCTGAGATTATTTTTGTAACTACACACTATCATTAGAAGAAAGCTAGTGTGTTTGTAAGTTTTTTTATCAATGGGTAATAATCAACATAAAACACATGTGGTAGTATGGATGTTTTAATATAGATGCAAAAAAAGATATTGTCGAAAAATGTTCTTATATAGTGTTTCTTCTCTCTTGATTTATACAATGCAATGCCACCTGTTAATCTTAGTTGAAGTCATTAAACTTCCCAGTCTTGACCTTTTGCATCTTCTCTGTTCATAGGAAGTTTGTCAGCATCATTCCTGGACACTAATCCACAGTATCAGTAGCATCCCTCACACTACATCCAAACCTGCCTTTCACAGATAAGCTAAATGTACTTTGAAGGAAAATTGGTGTCATTCTCAATTATCAGTTGAAAATTACTAGCCTAGGGGAAATGCAAGAAAAGGGAATGACAAAATGTAGGCTCATGAATAAAATAATAAATTGTATAATTTATAATTCCATACAAAGTGAATTTCACAGTGCTAGAATGCTCAACATCTATTTTATTACCCAAATTATTCTACATGCAATTTAGCATTGAAATATTAATTACCATATTAAAATGCATAATAGCATAGAAGAGAAGCAAACTTAGGGATAAAATAGGATATTATGACTCTAGACAAAAGAACAGTAGTTTGAATAGTTGAGATTTAGAACTCACTGGATGATGGGCAGTAAATTAAATTGGGGATGGCCAAATACTTGCATATTTTATATATATATATATATATATATTAGTATAATACATATTATATTAATATATTTAATTACATACATATTTATTAAACTTCTGTAAAATAAGAATATTTCAAAATACATGCTATAACACTACTGAAGTCAATTGTTTCAGAATAAACATGAATTTCATCAATTCAAATTTAGGATTCCTTCCATTATTCATAATTGTAAAGTATCATCTTGTTGATGCTAATGACTATCGTAGTCCATTGCTGTTGTCATGTTAAAAGCCTGAGCCTTAGTAACAAGTAAAGGAAAGACCTTAAAATTTCATGGTTGAATGTGCAAGATCATTTGGGTCTAACATATAGTGAATGGCTGTGTTAAGCACTACATTTGAATTATTCTACAATGGTAGAGAGCTTTTGGAATTGATGAATGGGCATATTTTAAACATCAAGTCGCTGTGGGCTTATTTATGGTCCCACAAGTGTCACCATATTCCTTAAAGACAGTGAGTATCCCCATGATTTGGTATCATCTCCCAACACCTCTGTTCCTGACAGTCAACTCATTTCTCATCATCACCACACTGGGGACCAAGCTTCTAGAACATAAACCTCTGGAGAGTGGAGTGGAATCATGGCAACAGTTTTTTCTCTCTTCTATCACTATTTCTAGAACTATACTTTAAATAACTAAAAGGGAAAATTTTTATAATGTTCCAAAATTTTCTATAATTTACACAGCTTAGTCATTTTGCAACTGATATGAAAACATGGCATAATTCATTACTATGGTTTATCACAGTAAAAATAGTCAGCATTGCATAGAATATTTCCTATTTTCTTAGAGGATTGTGAATGTGGCACCTGAGAAATATAAAGATGCATAAAACCATTTGTAAAGGATGTTATCATTCCCACAGGAAGAGTGTCTCTGAAATGATTGAGATATTTAGTCATTAAAGCAGAATAGAGAAATGCTGATTATTAGTCTATTGTATACAATGTAAACGATCATAAATCCGTCATTGACAGACTTTGAGGTTGAGAGGAGCAATGAAATCAGTATTCTCTGATACTAAAATACAATTTGTTTTTCTTATACTCCTTAAATCACTGTGTTCCTTGTTCTGTGTGATACACTTAAATGTTCTTATTCCTCTTCTAGGCTTGAATCTTTCACTCCAGTCTTCTAGGCCAAAGTCTTCTTTTTGTGTGTTCCTCCTTGCACAGGAATAATAGGCATCAGCTGTGTGCTCACTTGATTTCACTGTTTGCTGGGACCTGAGCTTAGGTCAACCCAAACACCTTGGGAGCTTCATTCTGGACACTTGCCAGGATTTGATGAACCCTTATTCCTATTGCCACCCTGGAGACATCATCTTTAAGATGATGTGTTTATAATAGCAGGAGGCTTGTGCTATACTTCACATAGTATATGTTTTTTCCCTGAGGATTTACATGGTGGATGTGGAGAACAAAATTTTCAAGTTATATAACTTCCTTCTTTGTTTCTTTCTCTGGCTAATTTATCTTAAATGTTATTTAGCTTTCATTTTAGATAAACTGTAATACGGGAGTTACTGTTAGTTATTTTTGTTGTGACCAAATACCCTGTAAAAACCTGAGAAGGGTTCCAAGCATTGGTGGTGTACACCTTTATTCCCAGCACTTGGGAGGCAGAGGCCAGAGGATCTCTGTGAGTTTGATGGCAGCCAGATCTACAGAGCAAGTGCCAGGAAAGGTTCCAAAGCAATACAGATAAAACCTGTCTTAGGGAAAAAAAAGAAAAAGTCATAAGAGAGATTGTTTCGTTGCTATTGTTTTTTGGTTCACAGTTTGAAGTAATACAGTCCATTATGGAAAGGTCATGGAGTCAGTGCCAGAAGGAAGCTGACCACACTATGTTAAATCAGAAAGTATTGTCTATTGTTCCTGCATAGTTGGAATGTGAGTCTGAATGTCATTCTTCTAGGCTGGTCCTCAGTAGTCCATTTCATCCAGCAAAGCTTTAACCTTTCTCCAAAGTTTCTGCAGCTTCCATAGCAACACCAACAGTGAAGGATCAAGTTTCCAAACACATGAGCCTGCAAGGTGACATTTAAAATTCAAAAAACAAAACAAATAAAAGACTGTGGCCTAAAGCAATATTCATTTTGTTTATGTATGGCTCAGTAGCCAGAACATTGCATGTGGGATCACATAAAATTGGCTTGCATTTTCTTGAAGCTCAAACTGAGTCTTCACTTGGGAATAACACCCTGTGATTCTATTGTCTTGTGTTAGGCTTCAGCAGGTTCCTTGATAATAACTCCCATGTTTTTCAAAGCTTCAACAGTCAGGCATGGGTCCCCTTTGACCCATGCTTGCAGGACAGTATTTCCAGAGCCTGAGAAAGAAGCTTAGGGGATTTGTTTTTAATTTAAAGTGTTTGCATGGAAAGATGTTACTGACAGAAAGAAAAGGCAAAGATAGAAAGAAAGAAATATTTGAAGAGAAGCCACAGGAGTTCACCATTACTTCATTTCAGCCTGATAATTTTTGTAACGTCTTCACTTGAAGCAAAGAATGCTCTCAATATTTGTTCTATAAACACATGGCCACCCATTCCACAAATAATTCCATTCTGATAGAGAAGTTTATAGAAATACAGACCCTTAATATTGCAATACTTTGTTTAACACTTGAACAAATTGTATTGTAACTGAGTTGGGTAACAGTATATTTTATCTTTTCCTATTTATAATTGCATATTTAAATTCTAATTCAAGAATGTCCAAATAATTCAAAACTAACTTCTCACTTTCATTCAAAGGGTCAGGTACATCAGTGGTTTCAATATTATGAATTTTTGGTTTTCTCTCACCTCTTTAGAGATAGGTAAGTATTAAGATTCTTTAATAAAACTGAAAAGCTCATAATAACAAATGCCTGCCTGGAATAAATAATTTTGGCATTATCTGCATTATAACTAGCTCAGATTAAAACCATAACTAATATCTTTATATGTGACAAAGGAGTATTGACATATGTACACTCTTTGTAGGAAACTAAAATACACACACACACACACACACACACACACACACACACTGGAATAAATTATGTATCAGATACAGGCAAGCTACATGTTAATTTGATGGTAGTGGAGAGATCTATCAACTCAACATATTTATTTACCAGATACACCCTTAGACACATCTACTTTTCTTTGTATTTATTTCAAAGTGTGTGTGCGTTTGTATGTATGTATGCATGTATATATGTGACGGCAGGTTCCTCCCTGCTGGCCTCCCGGTCCTGCCGCCATGGTCCCACCGCCACGTGAGCCCCAAATAACACGTAGAGACTCTGTATTTGATACAATCCTGTTGGCCAGTTACCATTATTGTTTATGGGCTAGCTCTGTCTTAATGATTAACCCATTTCTACTTATCTAAGTATTTCCACATAGCTCATCTTATCCGGGAGCCATGGCTGGCTTCTTGCTTCCTCTATACTCTACATCTTGACTCCTCCCAACTACTTCCTCCTTCCTCCTAGTTTCTTAGTCCCTCCTATCTTCCTTTTCTATTGGCCAACAGGGCTTTATTAATTAACCAGTATGAAAAACATATTTACAGAATAACATCTGTCATCATATATATATATATATATATATATATATATATATACACAAACACATTTGTATGTGTGTGGGTGGGCCAGAAAAAAAACACAAAGTGTCTTTTTTGATACTACTTGTTTTAGTATTTGAAAAACAGGATCTTTCATTAACCTGAAGCTCATTGGAATCTGACAAGCACCATAATTTGCCCTTTTCCCATGCCATACACCAAAGGGTCAGAGTTAATGTATATACAGCATCACACCCAGATGTTTACATGATATCTGGTTACTCTGGTCCGCATCATTATTCACTAAGAACTCTTGCCCATGAAACCTATCCATGACACAATGTTTACTTTTTATACCAAAATGATTTGTTCTTCACTGAATTTAACTTAATATTTACCCACAGTAACTTTACAGGCCTTTAGAAATTTGCCTAATAATGACAACTGTGTAATTTTATTCTCTCTGATAATGGACTTCTTGGTTATTTGAAATCTTTTCACACTTATCGTCATTTACCAATATTCATAGTATGGAAAACACTTTTTTTTCAAGTTACTAAATTAAAGGAAGCCTAGTGGCACTATGATACAACAAAACATTTTCCTTTATTTTCATGAGAGATGTTACATATACTTTCTTGTTTTAATGTTTTCACTGAAAGTTACCAAGGTCCTTATTCTAGTCAACATTTGGTCTTGTATTGTAAGCCCTCACACAGCACACACACACACACACACACACACACACACACACACAAACACTCACTCATTCAAAAGTTGCTTTTGCCATGTTCATTCCATTTCAATATTTTTAGTGCTTCTATAATTTATTTATTTATTTATTTATCTATATATTTTTTATTTAATATCCTGACCACAGTTTCCCCTGTGTTCTCTCCTTCCATTTCTTACCTCTCTCCCTCTCCCTCACCCAATCTACTTGTCCTCTGTTTCTATTCAGAAAGGGACAGGCCTCCAAGGGGTATCAACAAAACTTCATAGTTGTTATCAACTCATTGGTGATCTACTTTTATTAATTTTGAAATATTTATGATAAATACTCATTTTGGAATATAACCTAACACTAGTTAAATTTGATGTTTCAAATGTAGAACTAAAATATTTTATATTACAATAGCTGATAACACTTGTATTTGAGAGTATTTAAAGAACAGGTCTTGAATTCTTCCTCAATCTGTAAAATGTACCTGGTATATTCCTGCTGCCTGGTTACATTCCTCTGGTAAAGTTTATCACACAACCTCCTACTTCAACAATAAGGCTACTTTGGTATCCATGCACTGCATTAAAAATACTACAAACTTTTGAGATCATGCAATTTATTATCACATTGCTTAAAATTTATCTGATAAGCATTGCTTATTCTTTATTTCAACAGCGTATTATTTTCCTTTTTTTACTGTGAAAATGTGAGAGAAATCAAAACCTGATATCAGACTTTTTAGTTATTTATATTTTACATATCAATCTAAGTTTCCTCCCCCTCCCAATTTCTCTCTCTCCCACCCTCCCATGCCACCAACTACTCTCCCCCAACTCCACAAGTAGGATGATGCCTTCCAGGAGGGCTCATCTAAATCATTCAAGTCATTTGGAGTAGGGACTGGGCCACCCCTCTAGGCCCTAGGTTAAGGGAGTATCCCTCCATGGGGGATGTGCTCACAAAGTCCTTTTGTGCACCAAGGATACATGCTGGTTCTACTCTCTGAGGACCCTTAGACTGCACAGGCTAACTTATGGTGTAACTTATAATCACCCAGTGCCTCACTTCTCATTCAGTTCCAATCTGAGAATATGTAGTTAAACCTGTCAATTTTGTACATCCTGTCAATGAACTAACTCATTTCTTTGATTTTTTTGGATTTTCTATTTGGTTCATTAATTTCAGCCATTTTTGATTACTTCTTATTGTGTATGATTTTAGATGTCATTTACTCTTATTTTCCCAAAATCTTCAATTGCTTCATTATGTTATTAATTTTAGATATCTCAATTTTTACATAAGCACGTACTATTCAAATTTTATTGTTTCTTACAAATTTGTTGTGCATGTTTTCATTGTTATTTGTTTCTAGAAATTTCAAACTTCATTCCTTGTGTGATTCCTGACTTAACTGTACTTAGTAGTTTGTTGTTAAGCTTTCAAGAGTCTTATATTTTCTGTTGTTTCTATTACAATTAACTTATTCTATTTGCTTTAGAATATTGTGTTTAGATAGGATGTTGGGTATGATTTCTACCTTTGTTTTATGATGTTGTATAGCCTAATATTTGATCAGATTTGAAAAATACCTCATGGACTGCTGAGAAAAGTATGTGCTCTTTATCATCTGAGTAAAATATTCTATTGCATCCATTTGATTTATGTGGCCATTTAATTTTAAGTTAGCTTTTAGTTTGTTGTTGTTGTTGATGGTGGTGGTTTTACTTGTTGTTTGCTTTTGTTTTTTGTTTTACTAATTTATTTTATTTTATTTTTATTTTTGATGACCTGAACAATACAGGATACTGTGGAAAATTAAAACCACTGACTGTCACAATGTTGGGGTAAAGTTTCATTTTTCAATATAATATTATTTCGTGTGTGAATTTGGGCCTCCTATGTCTGTGGTATTAAGTTTGTAAGATGACAATGTTTTGTTGGTGGAATTTGTCTTTCATAACTATGGAACCCTCCTCACTCTTCTGTCAAGTTTTTTGTGTGAAGGATGTTTTTTACAGAGAATAAAATAGCTGCATCTGTTTGTTTCTTAGAGTACATTTTTCCACTCTTTATTTGTTGTTGAAGTATTTCGTGAAGGTAGCAAAACTGAATCCTTCCTTCTCATCCACTCTGTTTTGCTGTGTATTTTTACTCAGAGATACTGAGATGTGTATGTTCATTTCTGTAATTTTATTAATTTTTGAGTATTTTTTCATATCTTTTTTAAATAATGGTACTGATATGTTTATTTCTCCCCTCTGAGCATTTGGATGTGTTTATTTACCTCTTTAAATTGATGTATTCCAGTATTTTTTTTTTTGTAGAGTTGGTTTTGTTCTCAATACTTCCTTAAATTTGTTTTTAGCATGGAAACTTTTACATTTTTAAAATTCAATGATTATTTTTGTCTGGGTATAATAGTCTGGGTTAACAACTGTGGTCTTTGAGAACTTATAAAAAGTCTTTCCAGTACCTCTTGCTATAGGATTTTTGTGAAATGCCACGAGTTATTTGAGTAGTCATCCTTTAGTGATGACTCAACTTTTCCACTTATGGTTTCCATTGCCCTTTATTTGTTCCCTGTTTTAATGTTTTAACTATAATAAATCCTGGAGAATTTCTTTTTGTATTTTGTTTTGTTTTCTTTTGTGTGTGTTATGTTGCCTCAGTCTTCCATACCTAGATAGGCTTTCTTTTTTCAGGAATGGAAAAATTTGTTCTGTGCCTTTATTGAGGGCAATTTTGTGCCTTCACTATCATTTTCTTCTGTTCTGTATCAATAAGTTATAAGTCTTATGGGAGAATATAAAAATTTGCCCATTTTTCATTCAATTAATAATTTTTACTGAATCTTAAAGTGAGTGGTCTACTTAGCAATCTATCCCTTAATTTATTTTCAACATGATCCATTCTGTTGGTGAAGCTTTTCACTGAGGTTTGTAATTAGTTTCTTGAAATGTTCATTTGCCATATCATTTCCATTTTAATTTTCTTTAAAATAAAATAAAATTTTATTTCCATGTATTGTATTTCCTTTCTTATTTTGATTTTCTCTCTGTTTTTGTTAGTTATTTGACCATAGTGATAATCATTATTTTGAACTCTCTGTAAATTTGTCCATTTTATTTTCATCAGAGTCTATTACTATGGAACTTGTATTTATGGAGCTGATATGTTATTTTATCTATTCTCAAGACTTGAATTTGTAAATGGAGTTAGTTTGTTGGTTAATTTCTTACTTCTTTTATGTTCAAATCAGATTTCTTCTTTCAGCAATTATGCTCACATTTTCAAGATAAGCCTTATGCGTACTATTGTAGATATTCAGCTTCTTCTGCTTGTACGGCATTTGATGACACACTCTTTCTTTTATATCTTGAACTATTTGTTCAAGAAACCTGAAACAAAATTCTCCTGGCAATGTGGACTGGTCTTGTGTCTCAAGACCAAATAAACCAGCTAGGCGAACCAAGTAAGATCAGTGACAGGTGTCAAATACTTTTGGTATTGGGATATGGTTCTTTAGGTTCTCTGATGGTGATCAAACTAAAATCATGTGTCTCCCAGAGGGAGGTAGACAAGCCTTGAGGGGGTGATTGTTATTGGCAACCATTAGAGAGACATTGGTAGTAATAATTGTTTAGCTGAAATGTAGTTCTATGACAAGTGTTCAGGTCACTTGAAGACAACAAAAGACATTGTCTTTCAATCTCCTTACCTAATCCTGCTAATTGTACTGTTTACCTTGAATATTTTCATGAAAGGAGAAAAAAACACATAAGGAAGAAAAACACAATTTGAGTGTCACAAATCCTTCAGAAAAGCAAACCTAATAACATACTGTCTACCTGAAAATAAGAACATCTATGTTTATTCAAATCTCTGATATCCCTGGATGTGGTGGCACAGGGATTTCATCTCAATCCTCTGGAGTTTTCTATTAATTTAAGACAGTTTTGTCTTATTGGCCAGCCAAAGTTATATAATGAAACTATATCAAAATAACAAAAACTCAACAAAACTCAACTTTGACGTACAGAATATTATAGTTATCAATATGTTTATTCTGAATTTTATTTAAACACAATAGTTGTTTGAATGTTTTTACACTGGTGCAAAAGTGTAGAAATATGAACATTTGTATCAATTTAAGTTTATTGTCAACCTTAGTTGTTTTCAGAAAACAGATTTTGTGTTACCTAATAGAAGTTATTGTTTCTTTAAACCTAGCAAACAAAGAAGGGAACTATTACTAAATTCTTACACCAGCAGATGAATCAGTCATTGTCCTTTTCTGCTTAAAATCAAATACATGGAGATAGGTCAGATGTATTTACCGCGTGTATTTCAAGGCTATTCATATTTACTATACTAGCAACTCTTGGCATGAGAACAATGCAGGAAAAAAATTAAATATCATCACATAAGAGTGATTAGAGATTAATTTTACACTTGTGTTGCTTTAACCTAAATAGAAAATGGGGATTACAAACAAGCAAAGTTCTCATCTGCTAATCAATTAGAGATCATCTATGGGCCATTAACAGGAGAATAATTCTTTGTTTCTCAGAACAAAGTTCATAATTATTACCCAAACTTACCAGAGTCTGATTTACAGGTGGATCTTTTTCACAGTTGTGCTGCTGTTGGTAATAGAAAATTATGAATTAGTTATCTGTGCTAATAACTGCCCATTATGATTTAGTGTTTTATATGTACCTATTGTCTGGCTATGATCATTTGCATATTTAGTCTCTCAAATTTAACCTTAAAAAAAGCACGTTCATTCATTACTCAGTAGAAAAATAATGATATAGCATACATTATGGTGTCATGTATATATATAGAAGTAATTCTAAAGGAGAAAAATTAATTATGATTGGTCTCCCTTCAGAAACAAATCTCAGACTGAGGCCTAGAGTGAAACTAACCTATAAGTATAAACATAAATTTTTCTCAGGTAGTTTCAAAACCTGTTGATTTAACAAGGCAACAAGTCATAAAGTTCACTACTTGGATGTAAAAGCTCCAGAAACATGAGCTATTGACAGTTTATACTACAAGATTTGCATGTAGCAGGCCTAAGATTCTATGAGAAAGTTTCTGGTTACCCTCATAAAGTTTGATAGGATTGTACATCAGGGTTCACCAGTGGAAATAACACTAAGGGCCTTTTTTCTATAGTGGCCTGCAGGCACCTAATTTGTTCTTATAATAATAGTGCTTTATCATAACTTACTGAAATCATGATGCATTATTCTTGACACTGAGGTTATTAAATTCCATCTGTATTATTTCACTAAAAGCATTATCATAAAGGTAACTTCTAAAGTATTTCAGATTTCCTGAAAATGAAAATAGCTGATGGACAATTCCATGTATTTGTTTCTACTTCAAATTATATTTTCTCTGTATTGTAAAATAACTTCCCATAAAGTTTCATTATTTTTCTTACATATACTGATACAGTCTCCAGATGACTCATCTGCCAGAACCTAATACAGTGAATATATCAATTTTTGAATGTGAAAAATTAGATTTATATTTTAAATCTCAGCATATCATTGTGGAGTGTAGGACACAACCTTGTTTTATGAGTACGCAGATGGAAGAGCATAGTCATTTATATAAGAAAGTGATTGATGAATGATTAAGACATATGCTAATAATTTCTGCACCCATCAGTGTTCAATAGGAAGAGTAAATTAATTACTAGTTATAGTTGTGGAATGCAGAGTGTGAGAAAGTATATGATTAACCTACTTATTTTTACTACATTTACTTTCTCTGTAGGAAGAAGAAAATCATAAACACTGCACAAAGCTACATAGAAAGTCAATGTTGCCAATGCCTTGTCATACAATGTCATATACCTCTTGTTAAGATTAATTCTTATTACTTTAACTCATGTGTGTAGTGTGTGTGTGTATATGCGTGTGAGTCTGTGTGTGTGGTGTATATGTGCAGTTATGTGTATAGTGTGTGTGTTTGTGTGTGTGAGTGTGTGTGTGTGTGTCTGTGTGTGTGTGTGTGTGTATGTATGTGTGTGTGTGATACACACACGATTGCAGGTATTCTGAGAGGCCACAGATAATTAGATCCCTCTCAAGCTGGAGTTAAAGGAGGTTGTGCGTTGTTTTACATGGGAACTGAGAATTGAACCCAGGTCCCCTGGAAGAAGAAGTGCTGAGCCATACCTACCACCAATACTTGCTCTAGATATTTCGGAGAGTGATTGGTAAAGTTATATTTAAAGGTTGTCTTTGGTCTAAAGAGTTAAATAATAAATGTGCCTTCATTCAGATAGATGTTTTTGAAATGAAATTGAATTTTATCAAAATATGTAAGAAAAAGTGGCAATAAAAGGAACAATTTAATGAGAGGTGGGAAATTATGACTGGGTAGGGCTATTGAGTATATAGCTGTTTTACATAATGTTTGAATTGTATAACCTTATAAATCTCAAGATCATATTTTTGTGGATATCATAAACAACATTTGCAATCTATTGGAATCATTATTGAATTAAGTAGCTTGTAGAAATGGCTTTTCCACCTCTTTTTAAAGAAATACACACCATGATATTGAGTACTTTTGTTATTTAAAGCATTTAAAGAAAAGAATGTAGAACTTACTTGCCTAATGACAAATTTCACATTACATAAATCAATAATTATGCAAACAAAATAAAAAGTAAACAGTAGCCATGACAGAAGCACATAGAATAAATTGAAGCAGAGATTGAATATGTGTATGTATGTATTTTGTGTGTGTGATTGTGTAGGTGTGTGTGTGTGTGTGTGCGTGTGTGTGTGTGTGAGAGAGAGAGAGAGAGAGTGAGAGAGAGCGAGAGAGAGTAGTGATGGATTTACGTTTTCCACCATATAATTTAGAATAACAGATCACAGGTCATTAGACTTGACAGCAAGCAATATGCCCACCTAAACCATCTTGCCAGATCCTAAACAGTGATGATGTTTTTGTGGTTACTCAGCATAGATGTTTCACAAATGCTATCTCAAACATATTTTTGAAAATATTATGACTGTTTAGGGAACAAATTGAACAAATTGCTAAACAACTAACGTTCACTGTTATTAGTCTATTAGTGAAATTTTAGTCTTCCTGTGTAGCACAAAATTTACACTAATTGTAGAAGAGTCTTGTAGGGGTTTTTGTTTGTTTTGTTTTTGTTTTTTCCCTTCCTGAAATTCTGAGGAAATTTCTGAGAAGTAAGCCCTGAGAGCTTTCGTCAATGAAGACTTCCAGCCTTCCTAAATCTTCAGCTTATTCTTATCAAAATGCTTTGCTTTGCGTCAGTTCTTTTGGGATTTTAACACAGTTGTGAACTCTGGCAAATGACGTATAGCAATTGGCAACCTCAGAGAGTATTTGCTTCGTATTAAAATGTCTTGTTAAAATTTCAAATTGGTCTTTAGGGACTTTCAAAGAGGTCCACTCATATGCTTTCCTTGATATGCAACTTGACAAAACGTGTGCTATTTAAAAAGCATCAGAACAAAGAGAAGCCAAGCAAAGGGAGTCACAAGGTGGATTCTCTGGGGGAGGTGCGGGGTTGGGGTGGCGATTTAGTTATATTGTAAAGATAATTTTGAAAGCTTTTTTCATGCATTAGATTTAAAAAGATTTAAATCTTTTCAGATTTGTATAAAACATCAGCTGAGAGGAACTAATCCCTACAGTGGGAACAGCAAATGTGTGCCACAGGAAATATTCAGGATAAAACACTGCATAGGAAATGGCTTATGTACTTCAAAACACAGCATCTCCAGATTTGCCGAGTTCAATAGAAATGCTTTTGCAGACAGAAAAAGCATTTCCATCCACTTAGGCAGAATTTCTCTAATGAAAAGTCAGGGAATGTGATGCAAGTTTAATAAGTATTAAACAAAGCTAAATAATTCTCAGAGAATATTAGAGTCTGGTTTAAACAACCTGACAGATTAGTGCAATTATAGACTTTATTCTATATATCTTCATTTGAAAATTTGGAAATTCTTGCCTTTTTGCCATGGACACAATTTAACTACTACAGACTTTGAATACATTAACTGTACACTCCATTGTGGGAGTATCTTTATTGACAGAGGAAATTCTCAGGGGAAAAGCTTCTCATGGTCTTCTCACATCCACTCACAGTGTGGTACATACATATAAAACACCTACAATAACAACAGAAAATATAAAATTAAATAAATGCTTATTTGTTTCCTATAAACTTTTAAAAGAAAATAAGGTTTTTCATTAAATGATCAAGATAACTCATCCACCAATTTCATTTTCAAGGTCAAAAAATGGAAACACAAAATATATGATTCTCCAAAAATATCAAGCTGTACCAAATTCAATCAACTCATTCTTTCTTTACCTCACTCGGCAATGTATCTAGTATCAAATATCATAGGGAACTGTCTTCTTCTTGGTTTCTAATTAGGGATTTAACTGTCAATAATGGGGAAAGCTACCATTTATTCATTTCCAATGTTAAATACTTTTGTAAAGCAGGTGAGTCACCCAACAGAAATGTTTTGTCTCAGTTACAGAACATGCAAATAGGAGATCCATGTTTTCACAGCCATGTTCTCCCTCAGTAATGTGTCCAGTATCTCCTTTCTCTCTGCTGCCTCATCACTGGTCCTCCTTCACATTCTATTGCCTCCTGCAACAACTCAGCACTATCAAAGTGCTTAACCATTTCAACATTGTAAAGTTTGCCCTCATTAAAAGTTTGAGCCAAACCTACTTCCTAAGTCCTGACCTTCAGACCATATGATCCTAATATATTTGTCAACATCTTATGAGCAGAATAACGAAATTATGCCAGATTTGCTTTTTAAACTTAGATATATTCAAGCATGTATGAGTAGCCAATTCATTTCCTTTTCATTATTGAGTAACATGTCATATGATAGTGTGCTTAATTTAATGATTGTTTCACTAAAAGACATTAGGTCTACTTCAAGCATGAGACTATGATGAACAATTGCTCTATAAATATTTATAAAATGTTTTTATATTAATATAATGTTTACTTGGCATAAATGCCTTAGCACAATTTGCTGGGTTGTACTCTAATTGTGAATATAGATTTTAAAACTGGCAGCTGCAGTATCATATTTCTCTGCATCAATGTTGGTATCACCTGTTTCACTGAACCCCTGCCTGGATTTAGTTCCCAATGTATTACACAATCTACAGTTTTAGATGTAGACTTAAAGTAGTCCTTATATTATATATTTATTTCAGATTCTCATTGTGTAAACCAGAATATGTGTCTTAAAATTGATTTATGCTATTAGACACTTACATACACTTAACCTTGCGCATGAAGTATTTCCAGTGAGCTTTCTGATTCTCTCAGAGTTCTGGGATCTAAGAGATGGAGTAAGCTTTACTTAAGGCTGTGTCTGAGTTTCAACATGGAAATAAAATTTTGAAGTGTACCTATAGTAGAACATAAATGTTCGCAAATTTTACAACAAAAATTACTATCCTGTATATTCAAGAACCAGAATTAATACAAAATTCCATAAAGGCTCTTTTTATTGTGGAAGTATTTCTGTTTGATACACAGTTTGAAGTATGAGATAATTCAAAGATGCCTCGAACTCAAGTGTTGGAATATCCAATGCCATCTTCTGGCTTTGTGGGCACCTGCACTTACACATGAATATACCCACACATACATGTAAATACAAATAGATATAAAAATAAATCTTAAAAGGACATAATCATTTTACTACTGCATTGAAATTGAATTCAACCCTTTTACTGTGTTCAAATGAGTCTTGTGGTAAATGGCATCACACACTAAAATTTGTTTTCCTGAATGTACAGGTACCTCTGTTCTACAGGTGACAGCTACAGATGCAGATGACCCCACCTATGGAAACAGCGCTCGTGTTGTTTACAGTATCCTGCAAGGACAACCTTATTTCTCTGTGGATCCTAAAACAGGTTAGTGAATTTATGCACATTGTTATGCAAATGTTTCCATCAATAACATAAATGATGCGCTTTTCTATTTACTCTTTCTCATAGGATAATGACATTTAAATATCATTTAAAATTGCAGCTATTACCCTAAGCAGTGTACATAAAAAGGTAATTGCTTAATTCTATTATCCATAATTTTTAAAATTGTTACATTGCTATACCATTTAACTAATACTCTTGTGAAAAAAATTTTTGAATATTGTATTAATCTAATAATATTGTCAAACATTTTGATTTACATACTACTTTTATTTTTTTTATCAAAGATGGGAAATAAATTATTTAGTAGAATTTCTAGTTCTTTACATGCATTTGACTGCAAAGTATTTTCTTTGGTACTCATACATGAAGGTATGCACATATATATGTATACATACTAAAGATGAATATATGAATACATACTAAAGATGAATATATGAAATGCATTACATTGAGGTACTTCAATGTTTTCATCTTAGATTTTTTTCTGCATTTGGAATTCTTTCAGGACTCTAATATTGTATTAATTAATGAAAATATGATAAACCTATGAATTCTCTTTTTCTTTTTTCATGCACAGTTGCCTTTTGTTTCATCATCCTATGTCAAAATATATAAAAGGCAAATATCCCAGATAAATGATTTCTTCCCAGTAAACAAGGAAACAAAACTAGTACCTGATTCCAACATACACAAACTTTTAACATGCAACTCAAAAGTTTTACTAAATTTTAAAGAATATTGAAATGGATTTACGTGCCTGCCCTCGCCAGCAAGGAAGACGTGACTCTGGGTAGATCTTCTTCATGCAGTTTTATTCAGGATCCTTTAAACATGTTGCTTCTGGCCCGCAGGGAGAGGGAGAGGGAGAGGGGGAGAGGGGGAGAGGGAGAGAGGGGGAGAGGGAGAGAGTGAGAGAGGGAGAGGAAGAGAGGGGGAGAGGGGGAGAGGGGGAGAGGGGGAGAGGGGGAGAGGGGGAGAGGGGGAGAGGGGGAGAGGGGGAGAGGAGGAGAGGGAGAGAGGGAGAGAGGGAGAGAGGGGGAGAGGGGGAGAGGGGGAGAGGAGGAGAGGGAGAGAGGGAGAGAGGGAGAGAGGGGGAGAGGGGGAGAGGGGGAGAGGAGGAGAGGGAGAGAGGGAGAGAGGGAGAGAGGGAGAGAGGGAGAGAGGGAGAGAGGGAGAGAGGGAGAGAGGGAGAGAGGGAGAGAGGGAGAGAGGGAGAGAGGGAGAGAGGGAGAGAGAGACCCCTGCACAGGCTTAAATACCCTTGAGCTAACCAACCCCAGTGAGCCACGTGGACTCTGCAGATAGGCTACTCTAATGCGGAAGCAGACAGGCTGAACAGACTTAACCAATTAAGGGCTTGTTTACCCAGAGAGTCTATACCAGAAGGAAGGTGTAAGGTGGAAGCCAGCATCACTTTAAGGCGTAGCACTCACGGCTCTCTACAATGGATAGCAAAGGAAAGTAGAGGTCCAGGAGGCTCTAGCAGGCTCCTAGATTCTTTTTGGTGAAATTGGATGCACTGTGACTCAGTAAATGAAACCTTCATGGATCTACTATGACTCAGTTAACATGGAACATTTATGTCTGGAGTCTCACTCAATTAACCTAGAACCTTCATGGAACATTAACTGTCCTGTAGCTACAGCCAAAGAAAATGTATCTTTTCTTAGGTGTCTCCTTATGTGGACCATAAGTAATCCAATTATATATTTATTTAATGTATCTAAATTAAAATAGAAGTACATTATTTCCCCCTTCCCTTTCCTCATTGTATATACTTCCATGTACTATCTAGCAGCACCCTCATGCTGATTCTCCAATCTCAAATTGATAACTTCTCTTTTTACTATTATTGTTACAGACGTTTGTATGTGTGTGTATATATATATATATATATGGTTGTATATGTATATATACATATATATATATGGATGTATATAAACACAAATATCTAAGTACAATTTGCTGTATTTGTTACATGTTCTTTCTCCCTCTCCCTCTATCAACCCCCCTGTGTTTGTGTGTGTGTGTGTGTGTGTGTGTGTGTGTGTGTGTGTGTATGTGTGTTTCTATATGCTTTTGTATCTGACAAATTTGTATTGTTTAACTACTTAAGGAGGTTCATGCCTGAGAGAGGCTAATTCTCCCTCTCCCAGGAGTCATTAGTTGCTTATAGATTTTTGTGTAAGGATAGGAACTCATGAAATTTTCCTGTTCCACATTAGCAACTTTATTGTTTATGCAGTCATTTCTAGGACAGACTTTCAAAGCAGACTTCCTGATATTTTGTCTCTTAATAGTCTTTATCCCCTCTACTGAGATATTCCCTGAGCCACTGACATAGGAGCTATGACTTTAGTTATACCTGTTGGGGCTAGTTCCCCAAGATGCTGTGATCTATGTATTGGACCTTGTGGTATCTGATTGTCTATTTTGGATGTAAAGAGAATGGTGTCGGTGTTGGCTGTACTTTTCTGTGTCTATAATGATAAAGTAAGGCTGAAATAAGGAACTGTGTTGTCTAGCAAACTGGTAGTAGCAGACTCACTCTAGTCTATGACCTTAGTAGCCCTGGGAAATGTCTTTGTTTCTAGCACTAGGCATGGTTTTCTTCCTGTTGACTTACCTTCACTACAATTAGACTTGCATTAGTTACCACCAACAAGGGAGTGTCATTTACTGTACAGGTCTAGCTCATTGTTGAGATCATAGCTTTTTCAGTTAGGTAGGATAGCTTTTGATAGTCTGCACAGAGTTTTATGCTACTTTGGAAGATACAGCACAGAAAGAGATTTTCAGGCCAAGTGCAGCTGGAATTATCAGAGAACTGTGACCTGAGTATACAGTGTGTTTATGAATAGAGGCTTATCTTCAACCTCCAAGAGCCAAGCAGTCACTTCATCAATAGTCTATTGTTTAGTCATTCTCTTGAACTACCCCAACTAACCATTAGAAAGGATGTTTCTCATTCTGGAGCCATGGTTTTTATTCATGAAAGGAATTCTGCATCAGCTCTATGATTTCAAGTCAATTCTGTTAAAAACTTCTTATATAAGGAAGTACACACAGTAAGAAGATTCGAGCCTTCAGCACACTTTCAGCGACTCGACTAATGTGAGTAGATTATTGTTAATGGTGATTTATTGTCATGTTTATAAGAAGGTTGGACTACATAATATGCCTTCTTTTCACTAAGGGGTTCCTGAATTCAAGGTCATGACAGGAACTTACCTAAAACATTCTGTATCTCTCTATTTTCCCAGATAAAACAATATAGAACCAATGTGCAGAGAGTTATAAGAGGAGGATAAAGTACACAAAAGAATTTATGTATCCACACCATTTTACATATTAATTATAGTATAGATTGAAGTTTTTCCTTGGCGATGTAAAAATAAATGTTAAAGAACAAACAGTTTTGATGAGTAAATATTATTATGAAAGATTAAAGTCATCTTAGTGTCAAGATAATTAAGTAGGTAAAATTCTTATGAACTTGGTAATCAAAATGCACCTGTATGGTTATCAATATTATTGTTCAAAAGAAACATTTTTGAAAACTGAATTAAATCACGATTTGATATATGTGGTCCTCTTTTTGTTATTGCCTCTAAATCAAGATTGTGTTAAATGCAATAGAAATAAATTTCTGCTTTACATATGTGTCTTTATGTAAGAAATAGGCAGATAAAATATAGCATTGCCATGTTTAGTATTTGATACACATGTACCTCTGTATAAACATATATGTACCCAAATAAATCTTTAGTCTATTAGTCATCTGTACATTAGTCAAATGTTATATAAGAGACAGTAGAATCAGGATGTATCCCTGGTGCACAAAAGGACTTTGGGAGCACATTCCCCATTGAGGGATACTCTCTTAACCTAGAGGCAGGAGGGAGAGCCTAGTCCCTATTCCAAATAACTTGACAGATTTGTTGACACCTTCTGGGAGGCATCACCCTCCCTGGGGAGAGGAGGAGATGGGATGGGAGGGTGGTCAGGGGACATGAGAGGGAGGGAGGAAGGGAGGGAGGGAAGGAGAGAGGGAGGAAGCAAGAAAGGGAAGGAGTGGGAACTAGGATCAATATGTAAAATAAGAAAAAAATAAAAAGAAAACATCATATTTATCTACCAATAAGGTGAACTAAAGGCAACATTTATGAAATGTATTTTAAACTTTAGTACTCTAAATGTTAACTAGTATTATGCCTAATACTAGTTAACAAAATTCAATTTTCTATATGTATCATAGAATCTGAATTGTTGCATGTGTTTGAGTATAAATGCAAATTTGTGTGGGTAGGATCTTGTGTGAGGGAAGCAAGCTTTTGAGGCTGATTTTCTGCCTCAGTATGCTGCTTCAGTTTGTGTTTCAAAGAAATTCTCATCAGCATGTTATTGTTGACATACCATTTAAATGTGAGTAGCATTTGAGTATAGTTTCATATCCTACATGTAAATCAAGTGATAGTTAACACAGAATTCTTTTCTCCAGTATAGACTCTTACACAGTTTTTAATGCATACAATTCTATTAGCTCTTGGACCTCTTTTTTTTTATTCAATTCGAAATGTGTAGTGTATTAAATTTCATAGCAATCAGTGTTAATATCTGTGTTAATATCAGTATTTCACTGGTTAAAGCATCATGGGACCTGTGGGTCTATTTCCTACTTATACCAGTAATGAAAAATAATAGTTTAAAGTTGAATTATGTCAGTAAATGTGTTAAATAGTTATTGCAGAAAGTGCTAAGAAGAGTTCTAAGATAAATACTGATTAATTTCTTCATAGCTTCCATAGTTTGGCTACTTGTGCTTAAAAACCTGATTGCCCTGCAATTAAACATACTTAGAAGTAATGAATGTTGTTGCACCAGTGCTTCCAAATGCCTAGAATATAATCTAAACAGACATAGTGAAAATTAGAGAATCAGTAGCTACAATGGGGTGTTATATAAGAAGCATGGTGATACTAGTCATTTGCAAAGGTGTACTTTAATAGTATAGCCTAATTCCATTCTCCTAATTAAATGATCCATCTCAACATATTTCCAATTACTTTTATTGAAGACCAATTATAATAATGCATAACAACTCTTCTCCCTTAATAACACACAGATTCCAGTGCTTATCATTAAAAATTAGAACTTGTACTTCTTTATTTTCATTATGTGAAAAGGTACATTTTGGTATCAACCTTGATTTTAAACTAATGAGTTCACAAATGGACTGTAGTTTTCTATTGTATAAACTATGTGTTAATATCTGTACCTGAAGACATGAATGATGAGATTGTTTGTTCAACATATTGTACACACAGCATTTAATGACATGTGGAATTTTAACCTAAAATTCCATTCATTAGTACTATGAAACAAAACTCCTATGAATAAGTTATAAATCTTTGTTATAGCCAATGTGTTGCTCTTCATTGTATAAGACAACTAGGGAGAGAGAGGAAACTGGGATCAACATGTAAAATGTTTAAATTATATTATTAATGATAAAAAGAAGACAAAAGGCAAGTAAAGAGCATCAGAGCACCTACTAAAATATTATTTTAAACATTAATTAACACTTCAAAAGTAGCAACAAAATATCAAAAATATGCAATATGATGAAAGGAACACTGGTGTACAATAAGCTAGTAATATTGTTTGCAATTATTGAAAGCAGAAGCACTTGAGCAAGATATTTGAGGAAAGTTGCTGTGATCTGTATATCCTATTAAAGAGGATCTGTAGGGGTCATTGTCTTTAAGCACAACACACATCTCAATCCAGTGTTGTCATTATAGTGTCGACATCCTCAGAAGTAATCCATTATGCTGAAGACTTCTGTGTTTCTATGAGGTGGTGACTGCAGTAGTTGAATAAACCATTGATTGGCTTCACATAGAATCTAGTTGCATTATCTAGGGAAAGAAAAAACAGACTAAGGCAATACCTTCCCATGTGTCTTTTTTTTTTTTAATTTAAATTTGAAATGATGCCGTTTTACATGTCAATCCCAGTTCCCTCGTCCCCCTACTCCCCCCTATTACCCACAACAAACCCCATCCCAAAACATTTCTATTCCCCAGGGAGGGAGATGCCTTCCATGGGAAGTCTTCAATGTCAGTCATATCATTTGGGGAAGGGGCTGAGAAACTATCCCTCTATTTGGAATAGACTCCCAAAGTCCATTTATAAACTAAAGATAAATACTGATCCATTACTAGAGGCACCATAGACTGCCCAGTCCTTCTAACTAACAACCATGTTGAGGGGACTGGGTCAGTCCTATGTTGGTTTCACAGCTATCAGACTGGAGTGCATGAGTTATTAGGTATTTTTTTTTTTTGCAATCTTATTTTACATACCATTCCCAGTTCCCTCTTCCTCAGATCCTTCCTACATTCTCCCTATCCCATCTCTCATCCACTCCTCACAGAGGGTGAGTCCTTCCATGGGGAATCACCAAAGTCTGTGTTATCATTTGGGGCAGGACCAAGGACTCCCTACTCTCCCCACCCCCATCCCTACCCTTTGTATATAAATTGAACAAGGCATCCTTCTATAGGGAATGGAATACAAAAAAAAAAAAAAACAACAACAACAACAACAAAAAAAAAAAACAACAAAAAAAAAGAAAACAAAAAAACCCAAAAAAACAAAAAATCAAAAACAAAAACAAAACAAAAAAACAGTTCATGCACCAGGGATAAATACTGATACAATTGCCAATTGCCAGCAGCCCCATGGACTGAACAAGTACCCCCCTAACTGATACTAACATTCAGGGGGCCTAATCTGCTCTTATTTATGTTCCCCAGCTGTCATTTTGGAATCGGTGAACTCCCACTTGCTAACATCAGCTGTTTCTGTGGGTTTCCCCAGCACAGTATTACCCCTTTTTTCTTTATTATCTCTACTACCTCTCTACAACAGGAAGGACAGACGAGGAGAATAGTTGTTTTCTTGTTCCTAAATGAGGGAAGGGATTTTTTAGAGTTTGGGAGAATATAAATGAAAGTGGCTTAATTTCCCTCTCTTTCGTTGAATAAATGATATATCATCTAAGAAAAAAATACAATGAAAGAGGGTCCATTATGGGTATAAGGAGATACCTAGCACTAGGGACACTCTCAGGAATCCAAAAGGATTACTCCAACTAAGAATCTAAGCAATAGTGGAGAGGGTACATTAAATTCCCTTCCCCTGCACCTTAAATGCCATCATAGCCTTCATGTACTAGCTGATGGAAGCAGAAGCAAAGATTCACAGCTAAACCCTGGGCAGAACTCCAGAAGTGTGTAGTTTTTAATCAGGAATGAAATCTATGTAATGTACCTTCCTTTGATAGTGACTTGATGGTTCTCATAACAGAAGGCACTTATTATTTTCTGTGAAGGCAGGGAAGAAAAGTCTGGGCCACCAATGTGTTCAATTCTCCTCATTGTCCATTCAGCAAATTTCAAAATCTAAATAAAATCATAAGTCAGGAATAAAGAACGATGTTACTTACACACTTCGGCAGGAATTACATCCACAACACAGGACAAGAATCTCCAATCATACAATATAGAACTTTCTACTAAATGGTAACATGTAGTTCCAAAGGCTTATTGCTAATTAGTTCACTTGACCTTTCTACTACAGTATTTATATACTTAGTAGATTAATTTTATAATTAGTTCATTTAAAACATTCAATATAACAGCCATGTATCACCAATTATATTCACAAAATTTCAAAAAATAACATTTTTTTAAATCAGTTTGTAGATACTTTATGATTTGATACAAATATGCAAATTAATATTTCCTAAATTGATCAGATTCCTGAAAATGTACTTTCCAATTTCAATGTACATAAATTTAAAATGGTGGTGCCTATCTAAACATCATGACAAAGTTAGTGAAATGCTCTTAGTCCAGTCTCAATCAAAATGCAGATATCCGGCAATGTTCTGCATATCTTTAATTCTATCCTGTAAGATTAATAAGACTTTCTTACCAGTAAGTAATGGGTAGTCATGCTTTTGGAATAGTGCTACCTAAAATATAACAAAAAGTGATTGCATTTTATAAAGGTATATATAGCATTGATTTCTCCAACTACCCACTAAGTAAGAAAGTTGCCATTTCAATTGATTTTTGAGCAGTGTCGAAGATCAAAATCTACTTTTGTTCCTCTGCAAGTGGATATCCACCTTTCTTAGCATTATTTATTGAAAAGACTACCCACTTTTGCAATCCATGTTTTTTTTGACAGATTTGTCAAAAGTTAAATTGTTTCGCTGTGTGGATCACCCCTGACTTTTCAGAACATACAATGGTTTACAGGTATGTTGCCATGCCAGTATCAGGATCTCTTTATCACTGTGGTCAGATTTATATTTTAGAATCAGATGATATATTGGTTTGACCTTTTTTTCCCCTCTGTTTTCTTTTTTTAGTTCTATAAAGAATGTCCTTGGAACTTTAAGGGGGATTGCATTGAATCCCTAGTCTTATTGTGATATAAATCCTTCCAATTCAAAAGTATAGGAGGGAATTTCACCATCTGGTGGCTTCTTCAATTTATTTTTCATCATCGTAAAGTTTCCCTTACAGAGAGCTTCCAACCCTTTGTTTAGATTTATTCCAACACATGTTCAGGCTTTGGGGAACAGAAGATTTTTCCTAATCTCTTTATCAGAAATGTGATATTTTCAGTGCTTATAAAAGCTACTGAATACACACACACACACACACACACACACACACACACACACACACACACACATATATATATATATCGTATTCTCCTAGTTAGTTTACTGAGGTGCTTATCCAATTCAGAGAATTTTAAGTGTAGTACATGTTATATTTTAAAAATAGAACAGTTTTGTGTAGATCAAAAAACATTCATTTAAACTGTAAACACTGCAATTGCTAAAGGAGTACAGGGAATACACTCCATGACATAGATAGAGACAACATACTTCTTAATAGAACCACAATAGCACAGACAGCAGGCACAAATGGAATTATAAGCACTTAAAAGCTTTAGCACAGAATAGGAAATGATCAAAGGAATGAACAGATAGGCTGCTAAATGGCAGAAAAGCTTTTCCTGCTGTATTTCTGCAAAGTACTTTATACTCAGAATCTTTAAAGTATTACAAATAATAAAAGCAATAAATAACATAAGCCGACAGACAGACAGACAGACAGACACACACACACACACACACACACACACACACACACACACACACACACACACACACTACCCTCTGATCCATAAATTTGCCAATGAATTAAACATGGTTATAAAAATAATAAAAAGTGAGGTCAAGAAAGATGGCTCACTAGTTAAGAAACAGTGCATGCTGCTCTTCCAAAAGACCAGAGTTTAATATCAAATGCTGATGTCTGGTGGCTCACAAACCCCTGTAACTTCTGCTTCTAAGTCCTCTATCATATCTGGTCTTGAAGTACACTTGACCTCATGGGTGTATACTCACAGAAAATACATATATATACACATAACTGAAAATAATAAAATCGGTCATTACAAGGAAATTAAAATGACCCATGAACTTTTTTATGTTTGTGGTATCCTTAACCTTTAGGGAAATTCATCGTAACTTACTTTGAGGCTCCTTCTCACCCTAGTCAGAATGGCAAACATAAAGAAAAAAAATGATAATAGAAACTGGCATGGACATGAGCAAACAAGAACCCTGTCCTTGGCTAGACAGAGTAGAAAGTATAGCCACTAAGGAAATTGATTTGTAGGATTTTAAGACAACAGAAAACATAGTACCATATAACTAAGCTGTACAATTACCTGGGCAATGTGATCTACAATCTTTCACAGGGACCATTGTACACCCCTATTTGTATAAGTTTTTCTTTAGTAGAAAGGAAAAAGACCCAGTCTGCACTTTCAGGAACAGGTGGAAGGAAAATAAAAATATGACTCATTCATGCAATGGAATTTTTTTCAGCCACAAACAACAATGAAATTGCAGGAAATCTGATGGAACTGATGTGGTAAAAAGTTATTCACTACATTAACGCATTAGGTTTAAAAAGACAAGTAATTCTGTTCACTGTCATATCCTATCTGAACCTATCCTTTAACTGTGCACTCAGAAAGAAGCATGGTTAAAGACAAGAAAACTAGAAAGGGGATCTTAAGACTAGACAAAAAGAGACTTAAAGTGAGAGAAAATAGAACAAAGCTCAGGATGGAGGGTAGAGCAATAAACTGAAGAGAAGTAGTTGAAAATAAAATACATATGAAAATCCATACGGAAAGATAATTCACCCTACTTAATTTAACAAATATTAAAGAGGATTTGAGACTCAAATTAATTTTGCCAGCATATTTTCCAATGAATTTTAAGAAGCCCTTTGCATAAATCATATATAAAAGAAATATATAATTATAAAAAATTAATTCTAATATTAAAAATTCTTGCTTTTTCACCTTATTGTTTATCAATATTTTCTGTTGTGTTTAATCAATGCAAGTTTATTTCATTTCAACAATTTCTAAGAATATAAAGAATTCTGCTCTGAATGCTTAGAAAATATGTAATATATTCATAAAACTCCTTTAGATTCTATTGTTAACTTTACATGATTCCATAAAAATAAATATTATTGTTTATATTTTCCCATTTTAATAATTAACACTACATTTTCATACTGTAGTAAGCATAATACATAATAAGCTAAATCAGTTACTCAGCAGCCCCCCAATGATAAAGGTTATACTTCTCTTATAGACAAATGCAATGTAGTACTTCAGAAATGTATCCCAGCATGGGATTATTGAGAGAATATACTCTCACTTTGTCACATACAGAAAAGGTGTGAAGGAAAGTAATGCCTAAGATACACAATGGGGCAATGGAATGCCTAAAGAGACACATTTTGTAAAGTATTTAAGACATGAAAGGGTAAAGGACCATTAACACAAATTAGTCATTGTGGTCTACTCCCTGTCGGTGAATCATTTTGAAGTTTCCATTGTTGCTCTGATTTTACTGTGTGAAGCTCCATACAACAGATCCTTTAGCTTTCTTATTGTTACATAAGCACAGTTATGACAACCACTGGATACTTTTATCCAAGTTGGAACATTATTATTTTAGAAGACATAGTAGGCTCCTCTCTTAGAGTTTCCATTGCTCTGATAAAACACCATGACCAAAAACTACATGTGGGAGAAAAGGTTTATTTCAGCTTATATCACAGATTATTACTGAATAAGTTAGTATAGAAATTCAAGCAGGGCAGGAACTGGAGACAAGAGTTGATGCTGACATCACCGAGAAGAGCTGCTTATTGGCTTGCTTGGCCTGCTTTTTTAGAGTAACCAGGACCAACAACCTGGGGTGGCAAGACTCATCATAAACCCACACCAATCATAAATGAAGAAAATGGATCATAGGGACACCAATAGTATAATAAGATGGGGTGGGGTGATAGTCTCTAGTATGGTTCCCTCTTCCAAAATAACTCAACTTGTGTCATGTTAACACAAAACTAGCCAGCACAGCTTCCTTGATTCAGTCACTGGAAGAGTAGCAGTAACAATATAGTCCTATGACAATACATATTATACAAATATCAGTTATCAAATAGATTTTAATTAATGTCCATTGTTATTCTATTTCCCTCTTATATACAACAAAATTCGACTATTGCCAATACCTTGGTGAAACTTGCTTTGTAATCTGATAATACGCTCTCACTCTAAAATTTAAAGTCCTGGTAGATGTAAGAAAGATATCATGAATCTAGGTTCCTACCACTCAAGTCCATGACCAAAAAAGAGAAGGAACAATGTTTTCTGTTTCTAGGACTCATTGAACATATTCAAGTCTGCTGTTGCACAGTACCAAAATTCTTACTCTCACATTGTTTATTTTACCAAAACTTCCTATAGTTTTGTAAATAAATAAGCACTTATTTTCTTTGAAAATGTCTTTAAAAATTAGTATTATATTCACTATATATTGTATCTATCATTTCTCTAGTTATTTATAAACATCTGTTTTTACTTGGTATTTTTCTTTTAGCCATATAAGCTTAAAACATAGAACTTTTCTAATGATTGCCACAAAATTAGTACTGAAAATCTGTTAGTAATCTAATTGTTTGGGGACATTAAAATAAGCCGAATCGCTATTGAGTCATGCAATCACAAGGTAAGCTGTGACTGACAAAATGCATGTTTGTACATATTTAATACAATAAATTCTGAGGTTAAAAACTTTCTGAGAGCTGTCCTTATTCATTTTCATACTTTGCAAGGTAATTAGGACATTTTAACACATAAAAGATGGGAGCGTATTATTACATCTTGAATTTTAGTGACTGCAAGGAATTTCTGTTATAGTTATGTTTTTCAAAATATTTCAGCTTTTTTACATGTCTAAGCAAAGAACAAATAATGAAAATATCCTTTATTTGTGTTTCTTAAACCTCTATCACGCTTCATTATTTTTATGGACAACTCTAAGAATCTTTATAAAATAAAAGTTTCTTTTATTATTGGAAGAAATGCAACACATTCCAACTGCAAGACCTATAGGGAGAGAAAGAACAGATGATCTGTGCATCTGAATACTGAGGGTTTGGAATGAGTATCTGAAAGGACCTATTGTCCTGATTGTTAGGCTGTCGCCACTAAGCTTAGTTTTAAGGGCTCTTGTCTCACCTTCTGCTGGACAAAGGTAACTTTATTTTAATTTCTCCAAGCACAGACAATAACACAGGGAGCTAATTATTTGTTTTTCTGGAAGTTGAAGTAATACTGGAAATAATTTTATGAATACAAAATAGGATGAACTTGGAATAGAAGTTAAACACCTCCACATGATTCGCCCTAGTACCACAGTGATCTCAGATACTCTTTCTTCTTCACAAAGACTCAGGCTCCCTCACTTTGGAGGCTGTGTTTTCTTGTCTTTTTCTTGTCAATTTATCTGAGTATTCCGTAGAGTCTAAGGTGTGGCAATACAGAGACAGAAGAATTTTCTTGGGCTTCAAATTTTTTCACTGATAAAACTAAGAAGCAATTATCTAATAGCAAGGGATTATACAGTGAAGATAATTACTCTCAGAACAGCTATCATTCTCCTTGCACTAAACTATCTAGAGAAAATGCAAACAATTGCAGAAAACAACATATTTCCCACTTTGTTAACTAAAGATTTCCACTCACCTATGGCATGTAACATTCAAATTACCGAAGCTTTCTGTATCCCTGTCACCACCATCTCCTATCACAAAGTATTTTTATTACTTATTTGAGAATTTCCTATAATAGACTTTGATCAAAATCATCCTTTTCACTTATTCCAGATCTACCCCACATCCATTCCACACAACATGAAACTCCCCTCTCTATCATTCTCTCTTGTTCTCTCCTCCCTCTATCCCGCCCTCCCTGTCTTTCTCTATTAACACAGCAAGCCCAATTTGTGTGGCACAAATTTGTGTGGCTCAGGCTGTGTGCCCTGTCCTGTAGCATGGTTCACATACCAGGGATCATACCTATATATTCTTTATCCAGAAGCAATCAGTTACCAGTAATTCTTTGTTAGATATGGCATTTCATGCCTGCTCCTACCCATTCCAAGCTGGGATTTTATATGACTTGACTTTGTACATGCTGCCTTAGCGTCTATGAGTTCATAAATACATCTGGAAAACAACATTTCTGTTTAGCAATCAAAAACATCTCCTTCTTTTCTTGGGGGTGATGGGGTCTAGTTGAATTACTTGACTTACATACCTGGAGTCAAGTCCACTGGGAGAAGTGAAGGCAGGAACTCAAGCATGGTATGATCCCAAAGGCAGAGCTGATGCACCGGCCATGATGAAAGCTTACTGGCTTCCTCCTCATGGGTTACTCATCACTGGACCAGTATCCCAGGGATAGTACCTCCCATTATGATCCCCCTGATTAAGTTGATAATTTAGAAAAGAGCTGTCTACAGCCTTTTATTTATTTATTTATTTATTTATTTATTTATTATTTATTTTTAGTTGAATATAGATGTTTTTTCAGACAGTTTATTGATTAGTTTCCCAACTCCTCCCAGATCTTCCCTATTCTTCATCCACCTAAATCCATGTCCTTTCTTTCTCTCATTAGAGTACAAACAGGCATATATAATAATAATAATAATAATCATAATAAAAATAAGAAGAAATAAAGCAAACAAGCAAAAAGAAGGAAAAGAGATAAAAGAAAAAAAGCAAAACACAAGAAATACATAATGACAGAGACACATATGTTCTCACACAGAACTCTAATAAAAAGCAAAATAACTCTAAACACAATACACACATAAATAACCTGTGAGGTAAATAAAAATTAAATTCCCTGATAAAGCAGTATGATACCAAATTCATAGATTAGCTTTATGTTGGCCAACTATTGCTATTTAAGACTGCTTCATTTTCCCAATGAGACTCAATTATAGAAACTTCATTTGTGATTGGTTATCAATTGCTGATAAATCTGGGTTATGAGTAAGAGCTAGTAACCACTTCCTCTCTCAGTCTTTGGACCATTATTTGACCAGGCCTGTTCAGAACATACTCAGTCTCTGAGTTCAAATGTGCAGCAGCCCTGCTATATTTAGAAAGCCTCTTTCGGTGTCTTCTGTCTCCTCTGGGTCTTAAAATATTTCTGCCTCCTCTTCTGCAGACATTTTTGAGCACTGAGGGGAGGCATTTATGGAGACATACTATTTAGTGTTGAGTGTTCCAAGGTCTCTTATTCTCTCCACATTGTCCAACTGTAGGTCTCTGTATTTGTTCACAATTACTCCTGGAGGAGGATGCTTTTTTTTTTTTTTTTTTTTTTGATTTCAGAGGAAGTTACTAATCTATGACTATAGAAAAAGGTCAGTATGAGCTGATATATGGCTCATTTCTTTAGCAGAGCTGTGGTATTTTCCTATTGGTACCTATCATTTTGGTCTCATTCACAAATGAAGCAGTTTTAGGAATAGGTTCCATCTCAGGCATGGAACATTAAATCCAATCTAATATTGATTTGTTACTCTCCTAGTTGTGGTTGTTAATTCTAGGATGAAAACCATGACCTTAAGAAAATTGGGCAGGAAGTAGTTTGCTTGGCTTATACTTCCACAATGAAGTCCTTCATTGAAGGAAGTCAGGACAGGAACTCAATCAAGGCTAGAAACTAGTGGCAAGAGCTGAAACACGGGCTATAATGAGGTGATACATTCTGGCTTGCACCTCATGTTCTTTTCAGCCTGCTTCCTTATAAAACTCAAGATAAACAGCACAGCAATGGCAAAATCTACCATGGGCTTGGACCTTCCTCATCAATTTTTTATTTATATTATCTTCTACAGACATAGAGCTTATTGCCTGATCTTATAGAAGCATTTTCCCAATCAAAGTTTCCCACTCTCTGGTACCTATAGCTTGTATCAAGCTGACTAAAAATTGGCAACTCCACAAGCTTTGTGCCGCCACTATAGTAGCACATCTGGAAAACAGGGCACCATTGTGATTGCAGTGTTTGTAACCGGGTTTGTGTTTTCTCTTCTCTTTTTGTACCTTCTCTTTTGGTACCAATAATGGTGAAGGCAATAGAGCTTTACCTTCCACTTGTGGAGAGCCATTAACAGCCTTGGCAATGATCTTGGATGAAAGTTCATTGTAATTGGGCCCTTTTACAAGTCAGTTATTTATAGCCCTGTACCAGAACAGGTCCTTCATTTGGTGACTGTAAATGTCTAGTTAGTACTAGGTCTCCCACATTAATTTGGGATTCCAATCATATCACTTTCATATATGCATGATTTTAGGAAGCTTCTACTATATTAACTAACCCTTCATATATTCCTTGTCCACTTCAATTTTCAGTCACCTTACAGTCCTCTTCCCTTTGCAGTCCCTTTTGAGTCCACTCATCCTGACAATTCATAACCTTCTATTCTATTTCTCCTTACTGGGGAGATCTAATCTCCTCTCCAAGTCCCTTATTCTATACCTAACCTCTACAATTATATAGTTTATAACCTGCTTCTCAAAGACTTAACTGCTAATATACACAGAGAAACTGATAGACACCTTATTTGTCTTTTTTAGACCATATTGCCTCATTATGAATGATTCCTTTCCTAGCTTCATCCATTTCCTTGTGAATTTCATTATTTTATATTTTTGAAAACACATGGTTCTGATAATCATTCTGTCTCCTCTTTTATTTATTTATTTATTTACTTATTTATTTATTTTACATATCAATCCCATTTCCCTCTCAGTCTCTCTCTCCCTCTCTTCCACCCTCCCATGCTCCCTGACCACCCTCCCACCCCATCATCCACCCACACACACACTCAACATTTAGGGTGATGCCTTCCTGGAGGGGTCATCTAAATCTGTCAAGTCAGATTTAGGGTCTAGGCCCTCCCTCCTGCATTTAGGTTAAGAGAGTATCCCTCCAAGGGAACAAGGGAACGTGCTCCCAAAGTCCTTTTTTGCTCAAGGGATACATCCAGGTTCAACTGTCAGAGGTCTCTTAGACTGCCCAGGCCTTCTAACAGAGACTTATGTTCAGGGGCCTGAGTCAGTCCAATGCTGGATTCCCAGCTATCAGTCTGTGGGGCCATTAGCTCCTCCTTGTTCAGATCAGCTGTTTCTGTGTGTTTCTGTAGCATGGTCTTGTCCTCCCTCTCTGCATTTGGATTCCAGTTCAGCTCAGTGTTTAGCTGTGGGTGGCTGCCCCCTCTTTATAATGATTTCTGGACGTTGTGCTGGGAGGCAAGGGGTAGATGACCTATTTATTGCTAAACACTGAACAGTATCTTTCCATACAAATTGAACAGTTGTGAGTATCTTTATTATTCCTTCTATTGAAAGATAAATCTTCTCTTCTGAGAACCAGGAGAACCTTTAGGAGCTATGACCTATCTACCTACAGGTTCTGATACCTACCTATGCCTGGTAGAGGCTGCAACAGGTCTTAAATTCAATCAGAAATTATTTGGTTACACGCATGTTTTTTGAGTCATTATTGTACCAGAACACATATCTCAACAAGTCAGTTGCTATTGTTCCTGATAGGACTTGGATCAGGATAAGACTGTTAAGTACCTTTTACCACTATAGCACACATAGCATATTACAGAACTATAAAAGCTGGCCAGATAGGATAATCGAGTATGTCTTCTTATTTAAAATATTTTACTGATAACAACAATCATTCTATATCTCCATAGGATTGCTTGCATATTTTATTTTTTTCCCTTAGCCTATTCTGGTTAATTCATTTAAGATAGAACACACACACACAAAACACACACACACACACACACACACACACACACACACACAACCATTTATACATCATCAGACCAGCATATAGATAAAGGGTAGAATACCTAGCAAATGCAAGATCCTAGGGTCTATCTCCTGCCCTGCACTCACATATTTCATACCTGATTCATGTTTCCCCTGCCTGTGATGACTAAAATCTTCACTAGATACCAGTTGTAAGGTATATTTTAGCATAGCTACAAAATCCCATGGCACAGTCTTTTGAGAAAATAAAATCCTGGTTGGGAATCCTTAACACATGCGATCATGCACAGGACTGGGAGTTCCTGAAATTTATTGACAGGCAAGCTTTCTTTTCAGCATTCTCATGCTTTCAAAACAGCCACAGGAGACTGTCATTCTTAGTTTGTGGAGCATTCATCCGAGGCAAGAATAACTTATGTATTAAGAGATGAGGGCTTTATGGTCCCAAAGCTTTTCAGTAGAGATAGTGTACCTGCAAACCAAAAAAATAAAAAGGAAAGAAAAGAAATAAAAGTGAATGAAACAATAAAACAGCTCCTGAACTCCTGGGTTTAATGCACACTAATTGAAGTACCGAATGTCTATTATGTATGTTCTTTTGGATGCAGATACATAGTGCGTAGAAGTTTCATAATATATTTATGTATTGCATTTGACATTTGCTCTACATTCTTAAAGCATGTATTCATGTATTTATTCCCTGCTTACATATTTATGAGGCTTTGTATGTGGCATTACCTCCAGGAGCTGAGTGTTTATGGAGCTCTTTCACTGACACAGCCTCTACACATTCACAGAGATCCACTCCTTCTAATAGCATCCTTTGAAAACAAATTGAGCAGTAGTCTTACAACTGTCGAAATGGCTCCTTGCTGCTCACATCCCTCTCAGGCCTGCCAAACAGTTCAGTGCCGCTCTCCAGGTGACTGCTTGATTGACTACCAGGAGGAGGTGAGAGATAAGGGTTTCAAATTCAAACTTACATTGTTTTGTTTCTTTTTTGTTGTTGTTGTTGTTTGTTTTTTCCTGGCTGGCTATGTGAAAACAGTCAAGGATCTTAACTATTTAGGCTCTTTCTTGTTCAGTTACATTTTTACATCTAATAATTTTCTCTTTGTTATTTCTCTAACATATAACATCTTATATGTCTACAGCTATCAATATGTAATTTTCCTAAAGTAAATTTAGTGTCCTCTTTAACAACTCACTCTTCTCAGCATTGTTAAAATTGTTCATTCTTTATGGGCAAGAGAAAGCATACTAGATACTGAGACCAGGAAGTATAGTGAAATGTGAGAGTGAGGACATCATTCTTAATTAATTCATCTTTTTAATCCTTATCTCAACCATATTCTGATATATTATTGTAGACAAAAGTTTCTGTTCTTTCTGGTACCACAGACAAACACTCAAAGACTTACATTAATTTATAAACTGTTCTGCAATGGCTAGGGCTTCTTAATAACCCATTTCTATCAATCTAAGTATTTCCACTTGTTACTGGCTTACCTGGTAATGCCCTTGCATGTCACTCCTTCTACCTCTACATGGTGTCCCTCTAGCAGCTCCACTCTGCCTTCCTTTCCCCAGCCTTCTCCTGGTCTGGTAGCCCCACCTATGCTTCCTGCCAAGCTACTGGACAATCATAACAAATAAGAGAAGCATATATACAGAAGAACATTTCCCCATCATAGTTTTTATGTCTCATCTTAAATAAGAGGCTTCAATAATTAATTTATATAAATCTGACTTACATAAATAATGTTGTTACATAAGAAATGACATTCAATCTTTTTTTTGTCACATATAAAATGAAATAATAAGTTACTTACCCAATCACTATAGCTCTAAATATAAAAGTTCAAAAACACTCAGGACAGTGTCTAGCCTTTGCTTTATAAACATTATATACATAATCATGCTGACTGACATATCTCTAAATTATCAACATGAATACTTTGAATTTTTCTAAAGGCTGCCCCATAAATATTTTACCTGCATTTTTCCTGAACTTTTTGTCTGTCATGTTAGATTAGAATAAGCAAAGACAAAACTGACATATTATGTGTCTTCCTCAACACAAAAATAATGAAAGACAAGGCTACAGAAACCCACATAGACAGGTGACCTGAACAGGAATAGGGGGAAGTAATGGACCCCCAGACTGATAGCTTCCAAAGAAAACATGCACTATGAAACACAATATTTAAGTTTAGAGGATGTTCTGAGTAGGTTTTAAGCTGGTTATTCAGTCTGCTATTGTTAAAAACTAAGAAGAGTTCACAGTTATGCTTGGGGCCCTGTAGAGAAGTGAAGTGTAAATACATGGGAATCCTGAGGAATATTGATAAAGAACAGCACCATTTTAGTTCATGCTGACAGCATATTGTTGCCAGCCACACTTGAAACCAGAGGAAGGACTTTGATCATCCCTAAAGTGTAAGTGTAATCCTCAATCACAATCCTTCAAGAAATGTCTGATGATCTTAGAGTTGACAACTCTCCTAATGATATAGATAGAACTTAGTGCAACATTTCTAATATTAAAAGGTGTTGGAAATTTCCAGGAGCAGAATATAGATTCCCTGTGAACATATATGATGCATAGGTGACAAAGACATTGTATACAATCAATAAAAAGAGAACTGCATACAGAAGGCAATGTTCATTTGTGTTTGCAGAGGAAGGCACATTGAACACAAAAGCAGGAGGACACGCTGTAGTTTCTCCTTTGAGAGCTCATTGTTTAGAATCAAGGCTGCCTATCTGTCTTCTGTTTCCCCTCTTTCTTCTTTTAAATTGAGAATGTACCTAGGTTCTCTCACACACACCAAGCTTATGATTTATCTCTGAACTATTCTACCACTTGTCTTTATCTTTATTGTTTTTTTTTGTGTGTGTTAATTTGAGATAGGATTTTACTAATTTTCTTGACTGACCAAGAACTTTGGACTATGCTAGCTTCCCCTCAATTATAATAGCTGGATTTTAGGCCTACACTAGTGCTTTGGTTGTTATTATGATCATGATCAAGTTTCATTACTTCCATCACTTGGTGAAAGACTTTCAAATTGCCCTAATGCTATCTGAAACAACAACAAAAACTAATGAACTTTAGTTCCTAGATCAGATCATCTTCCTGTTTCTAGAGATCTGAATCAAGCTACAGAATAAAATATTTTTATATCAACAAGTTACTAATCAGCTACTGAATAAATCTTGCATAAGAATGCACAACTTACCACCTTTCTAGTTCCTTGAATTACAAACTGGAATTTTTGAATCATACACATTGTGTGTCAAACAAAAACTTATAACAAGCAATATGCTTACAATCAAAAGGAATGCATATTTAATATAAAACTCTGAATCTGAATCACTATTTAAATAATTCATTTGTTTTATGTAGGCCTATTAACATCAATTATGGAAAATATTGAATTGAAATTGATCTATAGCTAATTGTCATCATTAAAAATAAATGAGATGATTTAGTTTCATTTTGCATTTGAAAAATCAGTGCACTCCTTATATTAATTGCTAAATACCGTGGGCATTTATGAGATGCATGGTAAGTTGCAAATATAATATAGGATATATTCTGTCAGACTGTACATTTTCAGATTTTATTTAGAGAAAGAAACATTTTTATTGTATATTTAAGCTGCAGCTTACAGTTTTTTTAATAAGTCAAGTATGAACTAAGTCATTCCTATAAGACTCATGTCAGCTAATTTCTTCACTCAAATCATATTTGTTGCTAGTCCTAGTTGTCCACGATTCTCTGTGAAATGTTAAAATTATCCATTTAGTAGGATACAACCAGGAATTACATTCCTGACAGTATGCTCCTCCTCAAAACTTTAAAATTTTCCAAATAACAAAAATAAAACAGCAAAACTTGCATTACCACTGCTGAAATTAAGAGGGACTCTGCTTCTTGAGTGGAAAAGAAAGAAAAAGAAGGGATTATTCTCATCAGAATTAGATTTTATAGAGGACAAATCTGTCCATTTTTATGGATAACAACAGGGCCACAGCAATGACATCTATATGGATGATACACTGTGCTCACAGCAGGAATCAGCTAAAAATAGTTTTAGTAAGGAACACATGGAGAAAATCAGCCTCCTCTGTCACTAAAGTTTATGTTGATTACACAAGATCCCCATCAACTCTGCAGCACACCCTTTCAAGTAAAGCGACATGACACGGTTGCTTCACGATTTACCATGAACATATTTTTTAACATCCATTAAGAATACAAGACTTTAGCAGTGTTGTTTGGGAAATTTATCTATATGAAAAATTTAATGGTTTAAAAATATCTATGATTCAATTAAAAATTAATTAAATCCTGTGAAGCTGTGATCATGATAGGCTAATAAAACAATTTTATATCATAACAATAAAATGAAGAGCTGAGCATTCCTAGGTCCTCCAAATGTTTTTGTACTATAAGAATGTAGTTACCCACAGGAAAGAACAGTAACAATAATGAGTCCTAAGACAGTAGTTACCTCAATGTTGCAATCTATGAATGTACAACATTGAAATATTCAGTAATAAATAACCCTTGCCATGAGATCTTGCTTAAAATGCATTGGTTAGGAACACTTTACAAAATCCAAATGAACACCCTATCTATAAATTTCTTCTTAGGAAACACATTGAAAAGTGTAGTTGTTTAAGTCATATAATGATAGTATACATTATTTAAAATCCAGGCCTGTGATACAGAGAAAGACAGGGAAAAAAGAATGAGAAAGTAAAGAATGACCAGGAAAGACATAGGGTAGGGGAAGGAGTAAGAAGGAAGGAAAGAAGAGAGAAAAGAAAAAGAATGGTAGGAATAGTTTGTGTGTTCTGAGAGTCAGAAACTCAAAAGAAATAGATTCAGGATTTTTAGTGGGTAGACCTAATGGTCTTGAATGGAAAGTAATTAACACAGCTCAACTAAATTACTCACTACGTTCTAACCCAAATAAAATGGAAATAAAAATTATTCCCTGGCATTTAACAGGTGAAGCGCTTGAGTAGAGTCCTTAAAACCAAATAATAAACAAACCCTCCAAAAATGAATACATAAATAGCCTAATTCCAAAGAAAATTGACATGAAAATTTGCAAACTTACACTTGAGCACAAAACAATCAAATGTACAAATGAAGGAAAACATATAAAGCTCAATATGTAATAGGGAACTAGTATAAGCTTTTTTACAACAAGGGATGTCATAGTACAAAGTATACATAGTGAATTACCAAGGAAATCTGTTACATTTTTAGATACTTGTTCAGCAGAGCCAAACAAGACACCCTATATAAAGGTGAATGTCCACTGATGTAATGATAAGTTCTGACTGGACTGTGAGAGCTAAAGTTATCCAAAATGTGAGCTCACATATTCTGCCTGGCACCTTATTACAGCCCTCAAGGAAAATGATTGCCAGTAGAAACCTGTGACAGTGGAAGGTTCCAAAGACACTGTCAAGACATTGTAACAATATTTGTGGATTTAACACTATGTTGAATTAAAAATAATTAATTCATTATAGGTTGTTAGGTCTAAATTCTGGCTCTAAATTCTGAGTCCCCTAGAAGAGCTATTTTTGTTGTATAAAGAGGGCAATCATCCATGAGAAATAAATTGATATTTAGTATTCAGGAATAGAGAGTCCTTATATTAAATATTTATTGCAGTGACATTTTTAAAAGTTAGTATTTATAGAAAAGACAATAGAATCTCAATTTATATTCTTAATATGTATGTGTTCAATAAGCAAAGCTTTAGTTTTGAGACAGTTCAGTACTGAAACAACAGAGAAGCCATACCCAGACCCTTTCAGCAAATTGTTAGATTCCTATCTGTGCACACAGAGAAGCCCACAGCTCTAACTGCATATCTTCTTCTCCTTTTCACACAGAATCACTCACTCACCCACTGTGAAATCCTTTGTTTTATTTCAAGCAATCAAATAGAATAGAAAATAACAGCTGGAAAGATGGTGCAAAAGTTAAGACTGTGCACTGCTCTCGCCCTGAACCTAATTTCTCTTCCTACCAAGCATATCCTTTGACTCACAGCTGTCTGTGACTCCACTTCCAGGGGATGGGATGCCTGCACTCACGCACATACCCACACAGACATAGGTATAAACACATAAGTACAAATAAAATATTCTTGGAACATAATAGATGCTTTCATTGTTTTACTCTGATGACTGTAACTCACTGCTTTGGGCAGCTTCTGTGTTATTAGCATCCACAGTTCTCCAGCTGTTCTTAGACCTCCTTTTCTTTCAGTGTCAATTCACTTTAGAAAACCTTCCTGAGACATCTTCGGTTTGTGAAACATGTTATTTACTATAGTTTGTCTTTTCATCTTTTCATTTACCTTTTTACCAAGTTTTATAAAGTGTCTGTGCTTATGTGCGTGGCTTATCCATTTATTTGTATATATGCCTGTTCACACATGTGTAGGTACATGTATACATATGTGTACGTGTAATGGTAATCAAAACTATAGCCTTCATGCTTGCACAGCAAGCGCTTCGCTGGCTAAGCTACCTCTTCTGTCCAGAGTTTTACACAACATATTTTTTTATTCAACAAATTTTAATTAATATTAAAGAAACAGTTACTCATCTATCATAAAGACCAAGAAGTCTAGAAAGAAAGAGGAATTTTACAAGACTATTGATGAAGCCAAGCAACGAGGCACAATTCTGTATTCACGCCTATTCAAGAGTCTAAGGCGGGAGGATGCCTGAGATGCAGAGTAATTTGAAAAACCAGTTCAGGAAGTTTATTGATATCTTGTGCAGAAGGCAAAGGAAAAAATGGGTTTGTGATGTAGATTAGTGACAGACAGCCTACTATATGTTAGGTCCTCGTTTTAATATACAATATCAAGAAAATAATGATAATAAAAATGATAATTATTGCTATTCTACACACTTAATGAGTTTAGTGTTGAATTGCACTAACATGGGAATCTGAGTAACCTCAATGTAAAAATATGATTATTAAATATGCTCTGTCATGTTATCCTGGATATCCACTAAATATTTATTCCATACTTTACCCTACCTCTTTATCTTTTCTTTTTCTTCTTTTCCTTTCTTTCTTCCTTCCTTTCTTTCTTTCTTTCTTTCTTTCTTTTTTCTTTCTTTTTGTTTTTGATACAGAGTTTTTCTGTGGCTTTTTGGAGGTTGTCCTGAAACTAGCTCTTGTAGACTAGGCTGGTCTCGACTCAAACTCACAGAGATCTGTCTGCCTCTGCCTCCTGAGTGCTGGAATTAAAGGCATGCACCACCACCACCTGGATGGAGTTTGGAAATTCTTATCTTTATTTCACAATCTTGAAGGCACCAATGTTGAGAAAAGTCTTCAAACTATTGAAAAGTTATACTGAAATATGACCAAATTTTCACTTTTCCCTTATGCTCATGGAAGATGTAATATACTACTCATAGCAGAAGAGGTTAAATCTATCAGTGTTGAATCACATATTCAACATTACTGGAAGATGGGTTCATGTTATTGTGTCTGTCTTCACCCTACAGTTGCAAATATGAAAAGAAGGATGAGAGCACGGGCCAGGTTGCGTGATAGAGTAGATAAACTGATCAACACTGTTCAGATTCAAGTTTCTTCCTATAATTTCTTAGAAGAATCATTCTGTCAGTCCCTTAAATTATTCACACAGTTTTGTTTTGAAAGACAATTGTACATATAATTTGGAAAATTTTGAAATAAGACATCAAAATTGGATCTGGTGGTGAATGCCTGTTCTTGATGCTGCATGAAATGCTAAGGGAAGAGGGATAAGTTTCTGTGCAACCTGAGATAGAGAGTGAGTTCAAAGCCAGCCTGGGCATCTTAGAGACTTAGTTTTAAAATAAAAAGTACATAGATGGTTGAACTTGAATGGTATAACTTTTGTCTAATGTGTGTGTGTGTCAGTGGAGTGAAGATACACTATGTTGTATAGAACTGTCAGACACTGATATGGACAAAGTTACAGATTTATTAAGTCTTCACTTAATTGGCATGTCCAATAGATGTTCCTTAGTAAATTACTTTAGCATTAATGGTTTATATCTAAAACATCGCATTGATTTATATTTGTTCCCATAATTTTTAAATAGATTTACTGCTATAAATTCAAATATATTTATTTTTAGTAAATTTATATTAGTAGGTTCAAATATAGAAAGGTCACAATAGATTCTAAGAATCATTTTTATTTCAAAGTTTAGTTTTTGTTAATTTTAAAATTTTATGCATTTATTTACCTTTATTTTAGTGATGATATTTCATGCAGGAATGTCTGTTTGCCACATTTTATTCTATGAATATTTTACCTCACAATTATGTCTATGGACCATATCTCTGTATGGACTCTGTGGTGGTCAGAAGAGAATATCAGATCCCCTGGAAGCCACTATGTAGGTGCTGGGAATTGAACCCAGGTCCTCTGAAAGAGCATCCAATATTCTTAACCATGGAATCATCTCACAAGTCCCACCTCAGTTTTCTGGTGCTAAGTGAGGTTAATGCAATGAAAATTCTATGAAATGTAAAGATAACCCGTGTTAAAAAATCACTTGTTTTGACTAAATGTACTTGGCATTTCAAATAATTAGAATCAGAATCTCTGTAGTGCCCCACCCCACCCCAAAATGAGTGATATTGGACAGTTATCTGTGTGATCTGTGATCTGTATCTAAAATGTAATCTGTGTGATCATATAATCAACATTCCCTGATTTTCAGGTCACAGCATCACCTTAACCCAATTCTCTTTAAAAAAAATATTTAAATTTTTGTGTATGTTTAGTTCTTCTTCTTTTCAAGTGATATGCCTTAAGTTGAAATAAAAATTTACATTTTGCAAATAAATTAAAATAATTTCATTTGTTAATTTATTGCTATAAATAAAAGTACAGTAATTGTAACACAAATAATGAAACCCTGATGTTGATGCTGGGGTTCAAGCTGAAAGATCAGAGGAGCAATGCAGCCAGTCAATAGTTTTTACCTTTACCTCAGACCAAACTGGGTGTCGCTGTATCTACAAATCCTCAGAGTAAGTGCTTTTCCTGTCTAGAAACTAAATCTCATGTGAAATCTTTGCTTCTTCCTTTCATACCTATCAAGTCCTGATATTAAAGGAATAAGTTCTGATTCACTATAGCTAAGAATGGTCTTGAAATCAAAGAAATCCATCTACCTATCTCCTGAGTCCCAGCTTTAAGATGTGTGCCACCACTGCCTGGCCTCTATGGCTGTGGTTAGCTTTGCATTTTGATCACCAGTGGCTTTATTAAATCATAAACAATGTATCTCCACAAGTAATAATTTTATTAAATGACATGTTTTAATCTCAGCACTCAGGAGGCAGAGGCAGGTGGATCTCTGTGAGTTTGAGTCCAGCCTGGTCTACAGAGCTCGTATCAGGATGGGCTCCAAAGGAATCAGAGAAACTCTGACTCGAAAAATAAATAAATAAATAAATAAACTAACAAACACATAAATAAATAAAACACATATTCCAGAGAGTAAAACTATATCATTTTCTCCTTTTTACTTTATATATATGCATATTCTATATAATCTCTTTTACAATATATTTTTCAAATCCTCATTCTTAACCCAAAAAAAATCTTCAGTCGCCCTTGTGACAAAAGAGTCAGATTGTAGTATTTCCTATGATAATTAGATGTTATTTGTTTCACTGGACATGGGAAGACTGTTAATTTATCTATGAAAAGTCATACAATGTGATTTACAGCAGTGTTTGAAACCGAAGTGTATCTCAACATGATTGACATAAAGGTGAAGTTATACTTAATTAAACTTAAAACAATTAATGTGTTATCCCATTGTTTGTCACAAAATGCAATATGCTAAGAATACTATTTTTTTTCTGTGTAAAATTTCTTACTCTCTTTACCTGTCAGTATTTATCTGTTATAAATAGAGTATAAAAATCATTTATTTGTCTTATACCAAAAGAACATCAAAATTCTTTGTGTGATCTTGAAGACAACTCTTCTCCCACCATGATTTATCAGTGTCCAGCCAGGAATTATCTTCCTTTAATCTCTAAAAAATTGATGCCAAAGATGAGGTAACTTCATAAAAGGCAAACAGGTAGCACCGGTACAGGAGAGGAATGAAGCCCACATCAAGGCAGAGATGTGTTCCTGTTACCTATAAAGCAGAGATTGAGAAAGTATGCTTGCTGTAGGCCTGGGAATCCATTGCAAAACTGAATGGTACGCTTAAGATGGAGAGTAATGGAAAGCGAAATCTTGAGGGATCAGGACAATGGAAAAAGTACCCAGAAGCCACGTGGCAAGAGGAGAATAAAAGGAATTTCTCAAGGTATGGTAGAGTAGGACATTGATGAGAAGAAAGCAAGACATTGACCTGCTTAAGTGAACACTGGCCAGACCATGTCCTGTATGACATAGTCATGTAATGAAGGAATATAGTGGCCCTGTAAAACTGAAAAGGATTGCCAAGTATGGATCTCTACAATGACATTACACTATGAATAGACACTGAGCTACAACTCCTTCAATAAGTTCAAGATATGCATTTAAGCATAACTCTAATGACTGTAGACCAGGAAACTTCTCAGTTATAATATATCAAGTGAATGTAAAAGTGTGGGTCAGGTGTAACAAAAATGATTGAGTTCAAAGAGTCTAAATTGACAAATTATTTTAACAGGTAATCAACGACTGATCTTAATATGTATCCACTTTAGCACTCACCATAAATATTTATAAAAATATCCATGAGGAAATGTAAATCAGCAGGATGTTGTTAGACATACTAAGATTTGGGGAGCTTGACCATATAATACACTGTGAGCTATACAATGTGTTTAAAATCACAAAGCTATCAATTATTCATGTGCTTCTACAAAGCTGAATAATTAGTGACATGGATGGAAATACCAACCAGATCTTCAAGGGGGTCTATACAGAGTGGGAAAATAATATCTCATAGAAATTTACAAACACTGCAGTGTAATATTTGATCATATAAAATATTGACATAAATACTAAGATATTCTCATGTTAACAGTATGAGACTGGGCTCTGCTACTTCTTGTCAAGTAGGAAATTACTAATCAACTGTGCAATATAGGCTCCAGCACACCTAAGAGTGAAGTAGGTCTGAACAAAATTCTATAAAAATAAGGAAATATAGTGAAGTAGTGTGAAAGCCTAAAAGAGAAATTGCGTTCTAAGCCGTAGAGTATTGCATGGTATGATAAACAATAAATATTTAAAATGTCATTATTTTTGATAATGATAAAAGTGTTAGAACGTCATTATTTCATGCATGGTAATTTTTCACCTGTAAAATTATAACCATTTCCTGTGTCAATATAGTTAACGTACCACTGCTCAAGAGGGCTTAAGAAAACTCATGCCTAGTGTTCTTCCTTCTTAAAGAGTTCAATAGGATCGACACCTTGTCAGGAAGAACAAAAATGTGATCCCATTACTTATTTTAACACAGAGAAAATAAGATGACAAATTTGTCAGAGGTGTCTCAGAGAACTGTAAGAATTAAGAATACAGACATTGATTAAAACACAGAGAAAGAGCTATCTGTGGCTATCACAGAACTGACAAACAAATGAGACCAGAATCCCTTAGCAATAATAGTTTCAAGAAGCACTGTGGTACCCAGGGATGAGGGGAAAAATCCCTGAGCACGTGTAGTGGTCAGCTTGTCTCTTTGGAGGAAGTGTTCAGAATATTGCAAACATGACTCATGGAGTAGTAAGTTGTACTCTCAGAAGCAATGCTGCAGTGCTGTAAATATATCTCGGAGAGAAAGGGAAAGCTCATTCTGTGAGTGCCAAATAGAAAAACAGAGATACACAGAACACAGTCCGACAGTCTGACAGTGAGCAGGACAGTCCAAGAATAGTCTTCTCTCTTCCTGGCTGCCCTTCTGGGTCCTCATGAACAGAAAGGATGAGGCATGTATTATGACAGGATATGTATGTTTTGGCAGAATCCAAGTCTTAAACTCAGGAGTCTATATGTAGATAAAGTTTAATTGTTTACATTTACTTATTTCACTTTATGCCTATGAGTGTTTTGTCTTCCTGGATGTATAGGCACCACCAGTGTGCTAGGGCTATGATGGTCAGAAAAATGAACTGAATATTCTGGAAGTGGAATCAGGAATGGTTGTGAACCACTATTTGGGGGTTGGGTCCCCTTCTAGAGCAATACGTGTTCTTACTCACTAAGACATTTTCTCTAGTCACCATTTATTCATTTAATTACTTATATATTTTTTTGTAAATAAAATTGTAAGTGAAGAGTGGTTTGAAACTAAGAAATGTCATTTTTTGACCTATATTTCAGGTGTTGGCAACTGAATGATGTCAACAATTTGGAAAAGAAATGAGCCTTTCAATTGTTTTTAAAATTGCACCATCATCTGGCACGTGGCTCATGCATTTACTTCCAGCATGCTGGCAGTTAGCATGAGGACTGCAAGGTGATACTTGGACACAAGGATATTCAAAGTTGGGATATTGGAATCCTTGTCTTACAACACAACAAAATAAACAAAGAAATAAAAAAGGAATTAATATAAGGAAGTGAAGAGAGTTAGAAACCTCAAGATAAATTGCAATAAGACAGGATATCACTATAGCAAAACTCTTCAACTTGCTGGTGTCTTTCACAAGTAATTTGTGAACCAAATTACCTTGGAGCTACAAGGCTGAATGTTATTCTAAATGTGTTTCTGCTGATAAATACATTATTTATAACGCTTTAAGAAGTTTGAATGTTAATAGTAACATTTGTTTTTGTGTCTGTTCTACACATATGCCTCACCCATATATATGCACACACATACACTAACACACACACACACACACACACTCAGAGTCACAGAAAAGATAGAGGGGGGATTTATAGCTGCATCTATATATTTACATATAGATACACAATCCATGCTGAACTGGAAGTTCACATGTGGCTTTTACACATTTACAGTTAATATACTTAAGAGATTTGAAACCAAAAACCTGTAAAGTAAATGTACTTAAAATTGAAATACTCTCTAGCCAACAATTTTGAAAAAAAAAGATCTAAGAACTTTGGACAAAATAAAAACGAGAAACCAAATATTTCCTTTTAGAAATCAGAATTTAGACATCATTTGGATACACATCAAATAGTTTTGTTTTCCTCTTTTGATTTTGTTTTTGTGGTGATTTCTAATTTATTCTTCATTATGTCCTTAATTAACAATCAGTTGTAACAGTTTCTTTATTTTACTGCCAAGTTTGAATTTCCTGAGCTCATACTTACATATCATTGAGAAAAGCTTTGGTATTTCTCATTGATTAAATGTAGTTCTGCCTTCCACTCCAAAGACACATGGTGGTATCAAGTGATCAAAAGAATATTATCCTTTCAAAAGAATATTATCTCTCCTATAACTTCAGGGAAAAATTAATTAAATTATATTAAAAGATGGAGGTAGGAGAATTTTTTGCCTGCCCCTTGTTCATTTTCTTACAGTTTGTAAATCTATGAAATTTGTTCAGGTTAAGAGTGCATCTACATAATGATTCAATTGATATAATATTTTAAGTTGGACTTGGGACTTGACTGGTTTTCCACTTTTTGACTTGTAATATTGTGGTAACATTATCCAACCTAACAAACCAATAGAGCACTTTTCATAAAAAGAAAGAACAGAGCACCATTCTATTCATTATATTTTGAAAAATGGTGGATGTTTACTGAGGTAGAGTTTGAATTCATGGAATGCTAAAAGAACTACATATTCTATCATTATTCTGGTTGCATAAATAAGATACATTTAAAGAATTAAGCATAAAAACATGTAAAAATTTACTGGAACTAATGAGTCCATTAAAACATTCATATATAATATTTTATAGTGATGTTTGAATTAAATACCTTAAGAAATACCATCCTATCCAACTAATAATTTATAATTGTTACCAAAATTCTTATTATCAGTATATACACATGAGTTAAGAACGCTATAATTTATTAAAACTGAATTTAAGTCAGACTTACAACAGCATTCACTACAAACACTTAGACATACTAGTTAAGTAGAACTCATTACTAAGATAATTGAAAATACACAAAACCTTGTTTTAAGGACTGATGACTTCTAAATATTGCATAAGCTACAAAGCATCATTGGTATTAAATATTTTTCTGAGTCACATTCTACCTGGTGACACTGAAGACTGTCAGAGGCAATTCTTGTCAAATCTAACAAGGAACTAAACAGCACACAGGAAGCTCAATGCAAAAACTTTCTCAGGAATGTCTCTCATCTCCCGAGGGGCATAAATGACTAAAAGATGATTATAATGTGACAATATATTGTCTGCTGTTGAATGAAACGATCTATGATCTGTACTTATACTACAGTAAGGCCATCAGCTAAATATGTTTCTGGTTTAATCATACTCTGAATTATTTCTGTTAAGAAACAGCTGTTTTCTTTGAAAATCACTGTAATGTGAAGCCTCTACTATTGTTCAAAACAATAGAACTTATAGAGCACATTTCAGCATTTTGATACTTTTGACCTATTCAAGAAAGACTTACACCAAACAATACCAGGAACAAAAGTCCCACTTTTATTAAAATCATTGCATTGCATTTTAAATACAGTTATGAAGGTATTTTTAGACTATATTTCTGTCAGGTAATAATTTCATTATTATCATATTGCACCTGACATCACTGCTCCTTTGGAGTTCATTTTTTTAAAAACAGGCCTGAGTTTACAAAGAATTCTGAGACAAAAATTTGATCAATTAAAAATTACATTAAATTATATTATCTTTCATTATAATTTCAGAGCATTCAACTGCCTCTGGATCCATTTTTAAATACTAAGAGCAGATTGGTTTATTCTAGGATAAGTGAGAGTTAGGATAATTTGAACACGTGACACTTGCAAGTTCAAAAAGTAAGAATGGGATTGTTGAGAGAACTTAGCACTCTCTTTAATAAAAACTAATTATCACTTATTTTGTAAGTGCCTCTCCATTAAATGCAATTCTTGAGATGGCTATGATGCAATTTTCTAGATTGCATGGTTTACTAAATTAAAGGAGTGAAATTAGTCACTAAACCTGACCTACCTCAGTGACATAGATGAAAACTTCAAACTGGACTGGTGAGCTTCACTGCTGGCCCAGAGTGGTACCCTCTAGAAGACCCCACCTGAGTGATACACTGGCTTCATCAAACATAGCTCTGAATGCCAATTATGTACCATAGCATTGTGAACAGAGCTGCTATCATGGAAGTCTGACTCAGTTGTTAAAGCTTTTAGAGCTTTTAAAGACCTTTTATAAGATGGATGGAATTTAGGTAAGGAATGGTTAGTGTTATCAACTGTATAGTTGATAGACTACCCTGGGAGATGAGCCCTGCATATCTGTGAGAAATTATTTTCATTATGTTAACTGGTGTCAGAAGTCCCATCTTAATTTTGGGCTGAGATCTTTCCTGAGCACAGACTTTAAACCATACAAAATGAATAAAGTCAGCCAAGAACTTGTATGCATGAATTCACCCATCTGTTTCCTAACTGTGGAGTCATATGACCGTTTGCTTCAGACTCTTGCTTTTGTGACTTCCCGATCATGGTTGACTGTGTCCTCAAATGGAAACTAAAATAAACCCTTTTTTTCTTTCATAGCTTTCATCAGAGTATTTTATTACAGCAACCAGAAAAGAAGGTAGGCCGGGACAAACCCATGAGATAACAACTACTGCTAAGTACTTGATTGTGAAATATCTATTATCTCTTTCTACATGTTATTACTCTCTTCTGTTTCACTGCAGAAGAACTGCTACACACAGAAGCCATTATGCAAAGCATGTGACTATCATTTGAAGTGATGTACTTCACCTGTATTTTTAATTGATTTTTATGAATATTCTATTCTACTTAAAGGCCCCAAGATTCATTAATTGATAATCTACATTACATGTGTCACTCCTTATGTTTTATGTTTGTTATTTTTTTCTTTTGTAATGATATTTGGAGCACTGTATCATGTATCCCTGAAATTTATATGTAGTAAAAGATGGCCATCAACTTCTAATTCTGAGTCATCCAACCTGTTAAAACTAGGGTTATATGTTTATGAATGCTGGGGATAGAACCAAAAACCTCAGATCTATAAATCATATTATGAAGTTCTTTTGTCTTCTTCTCCCTCTCCCTTTCTTTCCTTCCTTCTTTCCATCCCTCCTTTTTCACTTACTCACTTGCACCCCCACCTTTTGGGATGCTATCTGAACCAGTGTCTTACGTGCTATGCAAATGAACATGGATCTTTGAGTTCTATCCCGATTCTTAAATTGATACATTTGAAAATTATAATTGGCACATGCTCACATCAAAATTACATAAAATAACATTGAGCAACCAGCCCTTACTATATGATCTATTCCCAAATTAACTATGTAACTGGGGCATAAGAGGATGAAAATGAAGACTGTTTAGATAAACAAGTATAGAACCAGAATAATTCAATTATACCAAGACATAAAGCCTTCTTTTAAGAAATTAAACATGGAAAAATTAAAAAGAAAGTCAACATAATAACATGGGTATAAATGCTATATTCATTTAAAATATATGCAAAATCAGTCCATTGCAATTACTTGCATTGATTTTTCTCAATCAGTTTCGATTGCAACTGCTTGTGCTAATTTTATTCAAATGGACTTATATTTGATATAACAAAAGCACAAAGATTGAAACCAAGGAACCCATAATACTTATAATTTTTATCTTAGGCTGACTTCTCTGTCTATGAACTTCACTGCACTTCTCCTATACTAGGTTAAGGGAGTATCCCTCCATGGGAGATATTTTCACAAGGTCATTATTTTGCACCAGGACTACATCCTGGCTCCACTGTCTGAGATCCCTTAGACTGCTCAGTCCTTCTAGCTAAGACCCATATTCAGGGGGTCTGAGTCAGACCCATGCTGGATTTCCAGCTATCAGTCTTGGGGGGTGGGCATTAGCTCCTCCCTGTTCATGTCAGTTGTCTTTATGTATTTCTGCATCCTGGTCTTGTGCTCTCTCTCTGCATCTGGATTCTAGTTCTACTCAGTGTTTAGTTATGGGTGTTTGCTTCTGTTTATAATAGGTACTAACCTAGATATAGGAGAAGTGCAGTGAACTTCATAAACAGAGAAGTTAGTTGTTGATCTCACTATCAGGGAAGGGCATTTATGGTAGTCTTTCCACAGTAGCTCAAATTGTTAGAGTCTGTCTTGTAGGTCTCTAGGCCTTTCTTTAGGTTCAGTTTTCTTTTCAAACCAATAACGGCTCCCTCTTTTATGTTCTATCTATAACTATCTATCATCTATCTATCATCTATCTATCTATCTATCTATCTATCTATCTATCTATCTCTACCTCTCTTTTCTGTCTTCTGTTCCTAGAAATCAATGGCATTCTTTAACATGAATATAAAGCAAGATAATCAGTTAATCACAGCATCCTTCTCACTCTTTATCTTCATACATTTGTTCTATATAGATAAGAGCCTAGACAGTCTTCTAAATAACTTCAATGCTTTATATTTACTCTATCATATAATCTTGATACATTATTTGCAATCTATACTGATTCTTATGATTCACAATTTCTAATTGTTATTTTGTTACTCTGCTATGCAAGTATGCTAAAAATTTCCTGGTTGTACTTCTGTTTCTCATGTGGATATACAATTCTTTATGACATAGTGAGAAGAGACATTTTAGTAGACTTCACAAGCTTTGCACATTTTGATCAAGTGTGGCGTATACTAGTCTCATCCCAGCACTTAGATGACAAGGATAGAGAATTCAAGACCTTGATTGACCTACATGGTGAATTCCAGATTAAACAAAATTTTATGGTGTGAGATTATTGTATAAAACAATGAGTGTTACTGTCATGATACTTTAGTAAATTTTATTTCTCTGCACTTAAATCCTTCTTTACATTTTTTCAGATGGTAGCTTTCAGATAAGTACTCTGATCCTTGAGGGGATGGAGAGGATGTCTCCTTTAAGGCTAGATTTATCTAAAGTCAATAATTCAATAATGTCTGGCTGTAGGTCACTTATTTGTTCCTAGCTACTGAGGGGGGAATCTTCTCTCATGGTGGCTGATCAAGGAACTGATCTATAATTGTAGTAGAATGTCTTTGGGAGTCATTTTATGGCTACATTCCTTTCAGAACTGTAGTATTTGATTTAACCTGCATCCCTAGGTTATCTAGGCTCATATTCTTGGACACCCAAGCAGTGTCTGGTATAGTTCTATCTCCTGGAGTTGGCCTTAAGTATAATCAGCTATTGTTTGTTTATCCTACAAAGTTCATAGCACTAAATAAGCAGTTTACCCTTTAGGCAGAACACCATGGTAGACACCAGGAAGGACACCGTTGTGGCTATGTCACTGTTTACATTTTTCAGTTGGTAGTATTTCTCAGTTGCCAAGTCCCATCTTGTGGGAGTACAGGCTCTTTGTATTCACCAGCACAACCTCTTCACATTCAATAATTTGTGTGATATACTCTTGAGCAATTGGGTCTTGCCAACAATTTGTGAAAAGCAACCTGTAGTTTGGACAGCAGCCTGAGAGTTCCCATGAGAACCCTTGACTACCACCTCAATAGTATCCTTATCTATGTGTTCTTGTGTTCAATATTTGTGGTGACTTTTCAAACCATATTTTCTGTTTTCAGAAAATGATTATCATACCCTATGTAAACACATGCATGCTTTATTCTGGGTCAGGTGCATGGGAGTGTACATCGCTTAAATTTAAAACTCTGTATTAATTTAGGTTATAAACGCTGACTGCATAAAAAACCCATGGTAAGTACAGGAGAGTGTTACAATCTTTTCTTAATAATTTAATAAAACATTTGAATACACAATAGGATTATAGACTTAACTCCTAATTAACTACATTTTATATTGTTTACTCTGGCAATGAGGCCCAGAAAGAGTTCCCATGTAGTCTGAGGATGTAAGAGACAGGTTCATGGAAATGCATCAACACTGGTTTCCTTTTGATTTTAGGGAGAAAACAATGTATAATTTATTATAGAAGTGATCATCAAAAGCTCATATTCATTACCCATTGATATTAACAAGTATTAATTGACACTAAAATTATAATCTGTGGTCTTCAAAAAATCCTTCATTTTTCTTATTATCTTGATAAATGACACAAGCTCTTGCTACAGCTCTGACCAGCACTCACATGATGAACAAAGTAGGCTTGAACTCTAGACAGTCTTCTTGAATCTGACACTCAAGTCCTAAGCTTATGGGCATGTTTAACCAATATACCTTTAATTTTTATGAAGCTTCATTTTTGTACAATAAAATAGACTTTAATTAATGTTGTAGAAACAAAATATAAGATTATATATATATACATGTATATATATATATATATACATATAGTGAATTTTGGAGTGATAAATGGCATTTTTTTCTGTTACTCATCTACATAGTCTTGAGGATTATAAAAATTTTATTTAAAGAAATATTTTGAAATAGAGTTTTGTTTGCTAGAATACAACAAATACGTGGTAATGTAACTTTTTTAAAAAAATTCATTATACTGATTTCAATAAAAATAAAAATACATGTAAATGGAAGCTTTCTAAAATTCTAAAAGACTAGATAGACTTCTGTAAGTTTTCCTATGTCTTTTTCTGTTTAATCTTGTGCTATAATTCCAAAGAAACGTGGTCAAGGCCACTAAGAAACATTCATAGATTGTCTGAGTGCATCCTCCCCCTCTTCCTCCATGACCATGGCTCACTTCTTCCTCCTTGCTTACTCACTTCACAATTTCTGTGACATTGAAATATCCTGCCTCTCCTTGTGTAAGAATATTTTGCCAAAAATCAATTTCCTTTGGAACATTGGCTTGAGCAAAATTATTTTTTAAGAAGTGACCTAGAACTATTTTCTCTCTGCTTACACAGCAACTTTTCTTTATTTTTTTTTAAGTGACATAAATTCAAAGCCAACAGTAAAAAAATATGTTAAATCATTTTGTTTAAACATTCATTATTTAATGATAGTGTAAGGTTTCGAACATTCTTCTACTGAAACTACTGGGATGATCCTGCCCTGTTTGCTCATCTTTCTGTGAGGCATATCTGGGATTTATAATACAAAATATGTGATGAATTATTGTTTCAGTCATGTTAAAGTTTGTTAGTACATTCTACCAAACTTTCTTACTAGACTAAGATCAAACTGATTTCATTTCCTTTTGATTATTTACATTGCAGAACAGAAAATGTATTTTCATATAAAGTTATTGTCCTCTTTGTCACATTTTTGACATTGGGAGGTGACACAGTGATATTTGCAATAATTTTATTATTTTCTTCAAGAAAAAAACACTGTGTTGTTAAAAACAAAAAATTAATGAAAAACTTTCCAAATATATCTTTGAATTCAAGGTCCCACTTTAAAAATAATTTCAGTATATATTGTGATTTTATTATCATGCCATGACTTATGCTTGAAGTCCAGTTTCTTCACAATGTTTAATGGATATCTCCAAAATAACAGCATACTATTGAATGATTTATGCTGCTGTGTTGCATGAAGTCATTCCATGTTCTTATGTTTATTTAAAATGTCTGTCTTGAAATAGTTCCATAAATTACATGCTTAATTTATTACAAGGATATTTAATAACTTCTATGTTTTTATATTGAGTTCTGTTCAAACGCAAACAAAATATTCTAATAAAAGAAACAACTACACTCTTTCATTATCAGTGTATTTCATACTGAATACTAATAAATTTATTAAAAGAAAGTGTGTTCATTGTTTAACTAAATTTTAAATTAACAGTTGTAAGAAATAAAGATTTAATAGTGTCCATGGACATTTCACTGTTTCCAGGAGTAAATACTTTCCACTTTCCTTACTTAATAAATGTAGAACTGCTTCTCCTTTTTTTCCAAAAATATTTCTCATGATATCATGATAAACCTCTCCTATTTCCTTTAAGTAATTCAGGATGAAGAGAGTTTTCAACTTAAAACTGTTCACAAACCTTCATAATGGTAGAAATTTACCTTGTATGAGTAGTAGAAATAAAAAAAAAAAAAAAAAAAAACCAGAACTGGGATTGGGCACGCAATCATTTGTAAGTCTACTTTCAAGGTTTCCAATACACTCTCTAGCCTAAAAGGGCCCCAGGCACATGGGGTAGATATGTTCATACACATTTTTTTTTTTTTAAGGAAGAACAGATAAATTTGAAACCATTAGGTATGGTTATTTTTTGAGACAATTCTAAATTGTATTTAGCTCCAGTATTTATATTTTGTTTGTTGTATAAAAATTATCATAATGTTGTAAATTATACCTTTTACAAGGGGCTAAGAACAATTCTGATTTTACTTAAACACAATACTCTCATCCATTATTTTAAAAAAGTATTAATTTTAAAAAAGTATCCAATATTCAAATAGCCATTATCAATATAAAGGGGACATTCTGAGAGCTCTACTTTGTTAACTTTAATGGATGCTTGCATTATTGTGATGGTTATTTAGACAAATATTCAACTCTATTTAATGAAGGTTTTGTATAATTTTTATCTTCTCCATAATATTTGACCTATTCTCTCTGATCCAAAAAAAAATCAAAAACACACAAATATATACTAAACATTTATAAAATCTCCTGGGACATCTTTATTCATTTAGGAATGTCTCCAAAATATTCCAGAAACATAACCCTACCTATGACTCTCACCTGTGTAGTATTTTATCTTTTTAGTATTCAATAATATTAATTCAAATACTTAGATGTTTTATGTTTCATGGTTTTGTAAAATGTCACAAATATATATAATACAGGTCATGGATTTTAAAAACTCATAATTAATACAAAAATAGAAAACATAAGACAGAGTATACACATTATTGCTCATCTCATTGTTTTGAGTGATGGAGTACAGAGAGAAAAGTTAGTTATAAGATACTGTTAACTACTGTATCTAAAATAGTAGGATACCTAAACGTACCAGACCTAAAAGTTGGAAGTGATAGCAAATTGTCCAATTACATTCTTTTCAAGTGATAATCTGCAGATGTATGTCACTGAAGTATAATGTCACAGCATGAGTTTTCATAGGATAATATTTGCCTCCATTTTCACAGCAAGAAATAGCAGTCCCGGAGCCTAGATGATCCATTTGTTCTTTTTCTCCTCCAAAATATCTATGTGATAGTTCATAAGTCTGTGTTCCCAAGGAGTACATGCTAGCTTAAAATGAATGAAAATGTATTAAAATAGACCTTTGGGATACCACAGTCATATTTTGTGATTCCAGAATGAGTGCCTATACTTCAACTGGGAGAGAATGATGGCCAAATGTAAAATATGCATGCATCTTTCTATGAGATTTATAATGTGTGGTAAAGGACCACGATATAGCTCATTTGGAGTGCTGGGGTACAGTGTGCATGAGACAGTGGGGTTCCTGCACCCATCCTCCACCGAAGACTTAGAAATATTCAATATTTTTCAGCACTCTACATGTGGAGTGGGGGGAGATCAGATGAGAGAGTGGTCAGGGTGCATGTGAGGGGAGTGAGAGGGAAAGAGGGAGGGAGGGAGGGAGGGAGGGAGGGAGGGAGGGAGAGAGGGAGAGGAAACTGGGATCAATATGTAAAATAAAAACATAAAATAAATTAAATATGAGAAAATAAATAAAAAATAATATAGCACACAATTTCAAAACAGCAAAAAGGAGGAAAAGAGTATATCTCAAAGTAACAAGTTTGATATTAGATTCCATATATTGTCCTCAGACAATTCTTTGGGTACTGTTTCGCAAGGGTGATAAATATGAATTTGGGTTTAAATGTGATTATTTGGTTGCAGTTTTCTACCAAGAAGTAAATAGGGAGACTAATACTCTCCCTTTCTTCTCCATGGTTTATCTTTTAAGAAGATGGAGCTCTACTAGTATCAGACCCTGAACATGTGATAAAGAATTATATGGATGCCAAATCCTAACAAACCTCTGAAAGGGTAAAGTCATCATATTCTGAAATTAAATGCTTGCATGTGAGACAGGTCCTTGGAGAAGGATTCTGTGTCACAGTGGCACAATTGTATCTCCTATAAAGTACCACATTTGATCAGAATACATTTTAAATTGTTTATGTGTGTTTGTCAGTGTAGGAAATTTAAGGCAGAAGCCAAATTGTGAGGTCAGTTCATTCCTCTCATGTTGGTTTCAGGGATGGAAATGGGATTATTAGGCTTGAAGGCAAGCACCTGGTGAGCAATTTTGTTGAGACAGCACCACATTGACAGCTTCACTATCAGTAGAACTACTAATAATTGGAGTTTAATGTGGTTTGCAATGTTTTATAAAAACCAATACTTACATCAAAAATATGTGTATGCATCAGAAATTAACTACTTATTTAATTAGATATGTACTAACAACTTTTCCCTCTCACCCTAAAGGAGAATTACAAACTCAGTATACTTCTCGCAAATACTGCAGTTTATTTATCTGTGCATGTGCATTGTGCATGTGTGTAGGTTCAGGCTCTCTTCATGGAAATTACTTTTTTCACCCATAATTCTTCCTTTGCTCCGTATATCCTCATTGGTTTTGTCACCAACACTTGATTATATTAGCCATTTGTTTCCTCTTTGTCTTGTTTGTTTGTTTGTTTGTTTGGGGGCAGGGTGCACTGTTTACCCTAGACAGAATGTGAACCATCAGCTCACTACTACATCCACATGGCTGGGATTTTAGGCAGGCTGTATATCACACACTTTTTGGTGTTACTTACTTAATGATGTATAGTAGATGTCTTCAAATTTGGGCGTTACTTGAAACAATAATCGTGTTGTCCAATGTAGATGTTCAGAAAGTCAGGAAACTCATACTTTGTGTGTGTGTGTGTGTGTGTGTGTGTGTGTGTGTGTGTGTGTGTGTGTGTGTGTGCGCGCGTGTTTTTACCATTTTACACAGATGAAATTCATGTGTTATTACAGCTGGGGTTTTACAGGGAAGCTGTGGGAGCCATGGGCTTTAAAGCCAGCACCTTACAGTTACATAGCTCTGGTGTCAAAGTAGTGTCCTGGTACTGAGAAAGGATCATGAGCTATTCTGCAACGCTCCCCCCAGGTTCTTCTTTCGGGCAAGGGTACCCTCCTTTTCATACCAACAACAGCTCTTTCTGTGGATCATGTTCCCTGCCTTTGAAATATCTCTGAATTCAACTACAACTTGAAGAAAGCTCAGCATATAAAGACCTCTTTGAAAAGCTTGGATTAACCTGGATAGTATCTCCATCTGCATAGTATCTCCATCATCTGGTCAGGTGATTATAAGCCTCAATTACAGCTGAGACCCTGAAAATCACCTGTTCATAAAAATCACAAAGGCCACAGTGATGACCTTCAGTGCCACAAATTTAAGACCTTTTGTTGTTTTATTTATGCCTTTGTCTTGTGTTATCATTTTGCTCCTTTAACCCATATTGAACAAATGCTTAGTTTGTAGAAAAAACAAGAACTTAAAATATATATAGAATTGCATAGATAGACTCTTCATAAAGGTAATTATTCATTCACAGCATTGTCTTTTTGGTTTTAATACTTCAGGCAAATCCACAGATAGATAAAAGAATATGTTTTGCAAAGCATCACCACAACTGAACTATTTTGTAATCAATCACCGAGCCTTGCTGACAAACACAGCTATCTGATGACTTTCCATTTCCCTCAGGGACCTAAAATCAAACCAAGACATATCTTTGGTTTTTCCCTCTGAAATGCAGGTAATATGATCCATTAAGAAACAAAATTGAAGTTTATCATTTAGTTTATTAACTAAGTGCAGTCTTAAATATATAGTAATTAATTGCTTTTTTCTTTTTCAACTTTGGCAATTTCATGCATTTATATGACAATTATAGTTACACTTATTCTCTGATTCTTTCTTTCTTATCTGATTCCAAATATTATTGGTATTGTTGTTGTTGCGATTTATCCAGTTCTTTCCTTTGTCATTATATGTTGTTTGTAGTATCTATATCCTTCTTAACTTACTAAACCTAAGTGAGAGCCAGGAAACTCAATCATCTTTTTAGAGGGAAAATGGAAACACCTTTCAGTTCCAAAGTTTTATTTGTTTGGTTTCTTATGTTGCTTTCTGAAGAACATTATTCCTGTGGTCAAAGTATCACTATGCAACAAGGAACTGAGCTAATACGATAAAATGTCACTTGTCTTTAAGACTACTTTTAGGAATTGAAAGCAATCATAAAATGACTTAAATGTTTCAAAAGCCACTATTTATGTTTATCCTTATTGCAAGAAAATTTAAAAATACAACACTGCAGCTTATGGGTTTGGATCGATACTCTAGAATCCCTGTAACTTGACTGCCGTGGCATTAACACACTGAGAAAGAAAATTGTGGAGATCCAGTGAGGTTCAAAGCTTAATTCATGTGTATTGCTGCCACAAATCTTTTGGAGCTGAGTAATGAAGAGCATTTAAGAAAATAAATATATTTTCTCATAGTTGCAGGAACCCAGAATCAAGTTAATGGTGATAATGGTCTCTGATGAGAGACTGTCCCCTCTAGTATTAGAATGGTAGTTTGATCCTGTGTATGCACAGAATAGGAGGTAGAAAGGATAATAAGAAAAATATTGCGTGAAGGAATTTCATAAATTTTGAAAGCATCACTTCACATTTTAAAGTATTAGTAATTAGCACAATTGATGCCTCAGGTATTTCATAATTTTAAAGTTACTTTCATACATAATTAAATATTGGAAAGGTATTAGAAAAAACTCTCATTCCACTTTTCTTTATACTTAACTCTTATTAGGAAACTTATTGAAAAACATAAGGATGACAAGTTCAATACAGTTTTCAAGGAACTTATATCACCTGCCAATTGTTCACCATTTGCCTTTTTTGTTAATACTGAGAAATGAACAGAGTTTGTCATGAATGTTAGTCAAGAATTCTACCAGTCCCAGCCCCTGCTTCATTATTCCTACTATTGACAATGAGTACAGAATTGAAAGCTTTTTCCTGCATTGGCATAAGGTCAATAGGCCTCATTGATTGGCAAGAGCAATTTTATTTTGTACTTATAATTTCATATACGTTGCCATATATACCCGTGCAAATGCTCAGATGCTAAATTGTTAAATTTCATGACCAAACACTGAATGAAGTAGTGGCAAAGAAATCCCTTTAATGTAGAAGTATGAGCTCATAATAACTGTCCAAGGAGTGCAGCACCAGCAGCAGAAATCTCAAAGAAAAGGCTTAACTGAGATCGCACAGATGAAATTCCAGCCAGAAAGTTTTATCCAATGTCATTCATCACCCAATTGGACTCACAACAATGACAAGAGCTATACGTTCACAGCAAGAGCTGTCCCTGCTCACAATCTCAATTGCCTTGCACAAAGTTCCTTTGAACATTTTTCAGAGCATCTTTTCAGAATGAGGTGAGGCAAACACCTCTGGGGAAAATCACTGTTCCTCACCTAGTCCAAAACCTGGGAACATCTCAAAGTGACAAACATGGTTAATCATTCTCAGATGTCAAGGCTGTTTTCCTGGAGGAAAAAAAATGTTCTGAGGAAATGAATGGAAATTGTTTTCCTCTAGAGACGATACATTTAGAGCTGTATGAACAGCAATTTTGCTCAATTTTGATAGTGAGATTTTTAAAATTTCATTTAGAAAATGTTGATGTTATTAGAACATTTCTGGCCTTCCTTGATACCTAATTCAAATTACCTTATTTAAATATTTGTTATCAAGTGATTAGTTATAGTGACAACTTCTATGCTGTATTTTGAAATAGTTAGATTTCAAATATATTACAGCCTTTTTTAGTAGATACTTGATTAATCTAGATTCTGACTAGGTTGCATGTACCTCACAAAAGTTTAAAAAGAATAATTAAATATTCAATTTCCTTTTTGAAATGAAAAATATATCATTTTCTTCTTAACTACAAATATAGTATTTGGTTATAATACTATAGTTGATCAAACTAAAAAGAAATAAGGTTTAGTGTTGCTCTCATATTCATAGTAAAATGTTACATAGTACATTTTCTATTTCCCATGCTGTGTTGGCTCACCCAACAGGGAGAGGAAATTGGTCTTGCCTCAACTTGATGTGCCATGCTTTGTTGACACCCATGGGAGGCCTGCACCTTTTTAAACTTGATACCAAGAAGGAGTGGATGGAGGGAGGGCTAGATGGCAGGAGGAGGGAATCAGAGGAGAGGATGGAGGGAAAACTATGGTAAGTATCTGAAATTAATGAAAAAAACTAATAAAAGATAGCCAACCCACTAAAATCTAAAAAGAAAAAGTAATATATTTCCACCAAATATACTTAATTTCCTCAAAATATACTTAATTATTAGTGTTTCCATCTTCATAGCATGCTCTTTGTATTTAGATATCAGCTCCTGTTGGCAGTAGAAAGTACTGTCCCAAGTGGTCCTTCCTTGACTACCCTCCCGACCAACACATACACTCACACTCACACACACACACACACACACACACACACACACACACACACACTCAAGTGCATACATAAGTTTCATATAAAATTTATTGTGAACTTTATACTATCTCACCAAAATTAATCCCCATGTTAACACTGCATAAATGTTAAAATGGTTTTCATAAACACACACACACACACACACACTTTTAAAAAGTGGTATTTATCATATTCTACTTTGCTTCTATTATTTTTAACTTTGAAGATTTTTGATCATTTCACTTGATATATTATGTAGTTCTACACATTCAGAAAATACAAATTATTTATAATAACAGTTGGTAAAACATCTATTTATGGCACTTTTAAAAATTAAATCATTCTCTCATGCTCTTAAGTGATTATAGTTTAAAAAACAATTTATTAAGAAATGTTAAATGCTAACTAAGAATTGTCTCAATTCCAATGAAATGAACACAAATTACGATTACTATTGGTCTTTGGAAATTGTGGTGACATCATGACTGTCTCAGTAACCTAGGTGACATGTCAGTTAAAACATTGCAAAGAATTACCTTAGTCTTCTTTTTTAACTGTGCCCTGTATAAGTTGCTCATGAATAAATTCCCACTTTAGTATCATGGATGGTAGCTAGAATAGAAATCACATTCCTGTTGGTTATGCCTAAATATATGTCACAGCAAGAATTTCAATTACTCAGGACTTTACATTAGCAAGGCAAGAGAAATCTGTCAGTAGGGCGAAAGAAACGAGGAGACTGAAATAGTATCTTCTCACATGTCCCTCTATGTATGAGAAGAATCAATTTGCTTTTATCTTAATCACAAACAGAAGAAGCAATTGACTTTGGGGCTATTCTCTAGAAAGCACTGCTGACAGCATGGTGGAGAGTTCTTTCTAAGAGTGACATAACACATGAATTGATTTTGCTGCCAGAAACACCGGGATAACTGATTCTCTCAAACACAGAGCGTTGCTCTGGGGTTTGTTGTCACTTTCCCTGTAGTTTAAAGGTTTGTTTCAAATATACATACTGGTAGTTGAAAAGAAATATCTAGTGTGGCACTTAATTAGTAGAATGTGTTCTATTTCTAGTGCCTGTATATAGGTGATATGCAGAGAGCTAGTTTCCTAGATACATGAAGAGAGAAATATTGACTTAAATATAGTAATAGGACTTTAAACTATTAGTTTTGTCCTTAAACCAAGTGAACGGAGGTTTAAGTTTTATTGCCAATCCTAGCAATAGGAATATGTTAACATTTTATAATCTATAATGCTCTTCTAGTTCATATGCTGGTGTGCTTCCAAGATTCTTTTTAATTGATTATTTTCCTAAATAATAAGAATTGGATAATCTAAAATCTACAGTTGCTGCAGTTGATGATCTAGGCATTCTGAGATTTTTCTTCTTAAATGCTAACCTTTATTTCAGTTTTTAAAATTATTTTGCTTTTGGCAGTATTTGCATGTGTGGCAGTTATCTCCAGGGAGATAACTGAGGATTCATTCAGATTTTTTAAATAAACAACATATTAACATCACTGTGTTCACTATAGCATGCATAACAAATAAGAATTGATATAATTATTGTAATTTAAGAAAAAAAGGTGCACGAGAGAAATATTCTATGCAACAGGGTTCAGGCACAGAGGTTTTTTTATTAGGAAAAGAGAATATAAAAGGGGGAAAGAGAAAGGGAGACTGGCTTCTGGAGACAGGAGAGAGAAAGAAAGGAAAGATGGGGTGAGAGGAGAAAAAGGGAGAGAAAGGGGGACAGACAAAGAGAGGAAGAGGAGGATGGGAGGTGGGCAGGGCCCTTTTAAGGGGAATATAGTGAATATGCATAGGTGGTGCTCTTAGTGGCTGCAACTGATGGCAGATCCTGTCAGAAACTCAAGGATAGGCCAGTACAGATGCCTGAATGCTAACAATTATGAGAACAACAATCCATCCCATCAGTGTGAGCAAAGGTTCACTCAGTATTTCAGCATTGTCTACATTCCTGCAAGCTTTTCTTATCTTTAATCTCTTTTAAATTTCCTACCCTCTGTGAAATGAGGTTATCTAATTGTAATTTTGATTTGCACTTTCCTGTTGATCACTGATGTTGTTCTTTGCTTTTGTTATTGTTTTTAATGTACTTAATTTTTGCAGGCATTCTTTTTAGAATCGTTGATTTTGTTCTTTTGTCAGTTTGTGTGTGAGGGGGTGGAAGATTCTGTTACTTTATGATATTAACTTAAGTAAATTTTATGGAGAGTAGAACTGGGCACAAACTCCCCATAACTGAGGAGTTATTTGGAATTATTAAACGCTGGAAGAGAAATGCTTAGTTTTCTCTAAGATCACTGCCCTTGGTAAATAGCTCATGTTTCATGAAAACCATATATCTAAGAATATTTGGGCAGCACAGTCTGACCATGCTGTGGAAATAAGGGACACAAAGTTCAGAGAGAAGGGAAATTGGTCAGGAAGGGTGAGCACATTGTATGAAATTCTTTAAGAATTTCTGATTATCAATCTCTTTCCAAATTTACTGTTTGTAAGCCTTTCTCTTTTTCTCAGTGTGTTTTATTCTAATCATTTATCTTCATGTATTTCCTTTATTGTCCAAGGTAAAAGATAAAGAACTGGCTTTATCTTAACACATACTTTGTCTTTGATTTCAAAATATGCACCCCATTTCCTATATCACCCACTCCATTTCCCACTATTTCCTCAAAAACCATACACAATCACATGACTGTAAATACCAGGTGTATGAACTACAGTCACCCTCTACCTGCTTTTTTCTATATACCTCTGTTGTATTACCTTTCATTAGTTTACAAAAGTTCCTCACCAGGTGGTACAGCTTTGTACCCAGCTCCACTCTCTATCCTGGGATGTTATATAGTCTGGGTTAAACTGTTCCAGTGCATGCTGTCACAATCACTATAGGTTGTTCTGTGCAGCTCTCCCATGGTGTCCAGAGGACCAGTTTTCTTGTCCTCATCAACTGTTTCCTGCTCTATCATGTTGGAGTTTATAGTAACCTTTACTGAATTTCCTCAGGCTTCCGTTTGAGACACTTCATTTGTCTGTTAATCTCCTACAAATTTTTCTGATAATACTGTTTGCCTAAGATTGACAAGTCAAACAGATCCATGAAAAGTCAACTGGATGATACTAATAAAACCAATATTGGCAATAAAACATAACTTCTGATAGATACCATAATTATATGGTATAATCTACATGAGAACACAATGAAAACATTTACATAACATTTTAGTAAGGAAATTATTGATTATAGGTACAAAATTATTTTTGTGTTGCTTCTCTGATTATCTTCCTAATTATCTATACTTCGGTAATTTTGTATATCCAATTTATATCCATTGTACCCCCATGGCCCATCTTGAATGGTCGACCCAACCACCCATCCAGTTCTTCCTATTCCAAACTTTGTGTTTTCTGACTCTTTGTATCTCCACCACATCCTTCTCATGTGCCTCACATGTGCCTGATATAGGTGTATTCATAGGAGTGTGGGCAATTATCACTAGCCACATCACTGAGAATGATGGTAATTGACTATACAAAAATACACTAAAATGTTAATAGTAGCATGAAATAGTCTACATGTACATAATGAATCTCAGACATAATTTATAACTTCATAAGGAAATTTGTGTGTTAATGTAATCAAATTTCACAGAAGAAAATCAAAACCCAAACATATTTTATACTATGTGTGTATGTGTTCTCTACCTGAGGACATTGCTATCCTGAGTAGTTGTTTGAGTGGATTCATAAACCTAGTAAAGGCAATAAAATTGATACCTTACAATAGTTTGCCTTATTTTTAAACATTTTTTTTTTGACATGGGTTTCACTGTGTAACTTTGGAACCTGTCCTGGAATGCCCTCAGTGGGATAGGCTGGCCTCAGACTCACAAATACCAGCCTGACTTTGCATTCCAAGAGCTAGGATTAAAGGTGTGCAATACCACTCCCTGGCTTTATTTTGAAATTCTTACAGAAAACTTGTATGTATTAGGAAATGATACCATTTCACAAGGTTTTTGATGTGCTGTATCTGATACTTAAACATTTTTATTTTTTCACACTAGGAAAATTGAGTTACGGAAGGAATAGACAATAAATAAATAAATAAATAAATAAATAAATAAATAAATAAAATAAATAGAGCTGAAGAGAGATACTATAAAAAAAAAGGGGGGGCATTATATGTATGAAGAGAAAACTGACTCTAGAAAAATGTTCCGAGCTCTACAAGGATGACCCCAACTCTGAGCAACAGTGGAAAATTTACCTTAAATGCCATTCTCTGATAATGAGATTGATGACTAACTTATCTACCATCATAGAGTCCTCATCTAGTTGCTGATGATAACAGAAGCAGACGCCCACAGCTAAACACTGAGTTGAACAGGAATCCAGATGCAGAGAGGGAGGAGTGATAAGAAAATGGTGAAAGACCAGGCTACAGAAACCCACAGAGACAGCTGACCTGAACAAGGAGGAACTAATGGACCCCCAGACTGATAGCTGGGAAACCAGCTTTGGACCGACTCAGACCCCCTGAACATGGGACACAGAAGGCCTGGGCAGTCTAAAGGATCTCTGACAGGTTGTATCCCTGGTGCTTGAAAGACTTTGGAAGCACATTTCCCATGAAGGGATACTACCCTAACCTAGAGGCAGGAGGGAGGGCCTAGTCCCTACTCCAAATGACTTGACAGATTTTGTTGATCCTTCCTGGAAGGCATCACACTCCCTGTGGAATGGGGTGGGGGCAATGGAATGGGAAGGTGGGGGGAAGTGGGAGGGAGGGAGGGACAGAGAGAGGGAGAGGAACTGGGATGGATATGTTTTAAAAAAAAAATAAAACAGAAGTGAAGGAGAGGGTGTTATCTTGTTCTTGTTCCCAGTGTGTGTTGGGGGCTCCTCACTGTAAACTAGAAAAGCAGGGTTACTTTATCATAACAACTATGTGATTTATAGTTTCTTAACATTTTGAGATTTAGCACTTTTGTTTACTGTCTTATTTTCGTTTATTGTTGGACAGAGGATGATTACTGCTAAGCGCACTGTAGAGAAAACTACAGCTCAAGGCCATAAGTTGGCCTCCATTATTTAGAAGTATTGCTGTGTAATTTTACATGCTGTTTCATGTTGGGTTAATCATACTGTGTATCTGTGTGTGTGTGTGTGTGTGTGTGTGTTCTTCAAAATAAAAGCTTTAATTGTGACATTTTCATTCAAATCTGTAATATTCTTGGACCATTTTCACATTCATAACACTCTTTGTCTGCACTGTTTTGTCTCCCTCATCTTACAAAATAATCTCGATTCTATTTTATATGTTTCTGCTTAATCTATAACCCACATGTGATAAAATACACATGGTATGTATCTCTTGTTCTCTGTTTACTTTCCTCTCTTTCCACACACTCTACTACAACCACATTTTCTTCTTTTCCATCCTTTCATTCTCTGGTCAAACATAAAAATGTACAATGATTTCATATAATATTCAAGCCAATCAACTTTATGTCTCAGGTTCTGCTGGTCTTCAAATGACTTATCTCTTAAACCATCAAAACAGTTTTAAAATCGTTGTCTTTTGATTTCTCTGCCAATAATTAAAGTCACTCAGCTACTTGGGTGAACTTGTATCGTAACTCCAGAGAAACTGTAATCACCATGGCTTCTTTGGTTTGGGATGACACAAGGCTCCCAAGTAGAATCTCTAATGCAGTGACTAAGAGTTCTGGGCTGTGAAACTTCTTAAGTTTCCAACCTTAAGTTTCTTGGGGTTCCAATCTTTTAGAGGCAGGGATGTTGTAGTCTGTTGATGTTCAATAAAGATCTATGTCACTTGGGATTTAGAGAGAGCACTTGCTGGCTAGCGATGATTAGAGTTATGGGTTCTGAACCATGGTATCAGGATCTACAACTGTTTAACCTTTGGCATGTCTCTCCAACTACTTTATTGGCCAGAGCTTGCCTTCTGTAAATGTAAGCTATCTTTGGCACTTTTAAAGCTCATTTCCCTTAATTTCCCTATTATTGTTTTTAGATGCTGCCTCCAACTATGCTTTGAAATTCTTTAGCCATCTCTACTATTAAGTTTGGGAGCTCTAATATTTTAACTTAGTTTTCTATTTCTGTGTTACCACTCTGAGACTTAGCTATCAGAGTCCTTTGATATCTCACTCAAATGCTGTCACTCAAATGCTGTTACCTCTTATTGTTACAACACAGAGCTATGGATTTTAGGCTCCACAGCTTCTCTCCAGGAGTCTTCAGCTGTCACTTTAGCAGCTACCATGCCTGGAAACCCAGAACTCTTAGAAGTCTGCATTAAATGCAGTAAAACACACAATTAAGCAAGAGACTGAATGGAGAATCTTTTTATAAAGCATAATATTTCAACATTGGAAGACGACATATAATACAGGGCTGCCAGAATAACTGAGAAAGAAAGTAAAGCACTCCGGTGTTATAACTTAAGTAGAGCATGGCATGCATATAATTAGCTGCAGTGCTCCCAGCTTTCAAATGCACTGATCACTATCATCACATCTAGACCAATCACAGTGTTCAAATAATGAGAGGTTACAGGCTACACATTACACCCATCTGAAGATTTTGTCTAGTTACAGTAGCAAACAATCCCTCCTGCAGACTCAGTAAGAGTAGATTAAAGAACTGACATGTGTCATGAAGAATTGTTTCAAAGATAGGAACAGGTAGTTTGGAGTTCTCCTGACTTCACAAAGCCACCTGAGACAGTATCTGTGGCTCTGGCACAGGAGGTTACAGTGCTTCTCAAGGTTCCCATATGCTTTCCTCATGGCATCAGAGCAAGGGACAGTCTGAGTATCACCAAAAGCAGAGCTGTTTGATTGACAGTACCTGTTCAAAGCAGCCAGCTAATAGGAGCTGTGAATCAAAGACTCAAGTTGCCCTGGTCCCCAACAGCTTAACTTATTTGAAAGATAATCCATCATGAAATTGTACTTTTAATTAAGACATGTCATTGACGTTGACATCCTTAAAAATATTTAAGACAGAGGAACACCTACATGAGTGCTCTAAATAAATAAAAAAAAAAAAAAAGGCCCAGTCTACCAGACTCATGTAATCTTGTCAGTAATGACATGAAGATGCCATTGTTACATTCATGTTTTTGGGTCAGGAGGGAAGTGAAGGGATTCAGCCATTTACCTTCACTAAGGATTAAGTGAATGAGACCATTATAAAACTGAGTATTCTAATTTTAATAAATGTATTGTTAGCTATTATCAAAAACGAAAAAAAAACTGCTCAAGTGAGTTTCATACTATAACTTGAACATGCTTGGTTCATATGAAATTTGTTGGGTATTTCTACATGTGAAGTTGAAAACTAGTTTGATATAAACTAGTATTACCATTTCAGAGACCAATAGACTCTAAAGGGAGCAAAGCCATCAAAGGAAAAATATCACATCATGTTTTATTTCTTACATATTTATTTAATCCACCCTAACAATCTTTATTTCAATATATGGTTTAATCACAACTTCCTTTAAACAATTTCATCAAAACTTCATCCTAGATTCTGGAAGCAAGTGAGAACTAACAGAAACCATGTGCACATCCTTCCTCCTTTCCTGGTACCTGGCCTTCAAGGCCATTTTACTCTAGAATACTTTAGACAGGCTTCAGCATTTTGCTTTCTCTGCACTGCAGTTCTTACTTTGCCTCATGTGGCATTCACAAAGCTGAAGAGCACCGTCACTTTGGACCTCAACATTTTTGTCTGTTTTTCATTTTCTATCTTTATTGAAACTGCATCATTGGAGGCTTCTATTGCCTAGAAAGCAGATTAAGAATGCAGACCATGTATCCTTTATCGGAGTGTGTCATTGGATTCTAAATTAATGGTTTGTTGAATATATAGTTTCTCTAATACCAATAGCTTTTGTTCTAAGTAAGAGTTTTGTAAAGATGAGCTGTTACTTATCCTTTACAAGTAAATACTGTTTCATACATTTCCTCACATCTCTGGGGTGTACATGCAAATTCATTTTTGATATATTTAAATCATGTGATATAATACTTTTAAATATGTGTTCAAAGTAAAACATTCACAGTTGATGTAATTTATAAATATATACACACACACACACACACACACTTATATAGTATATAGTACATATTTACTAGTGGGTTTTTTTTCTAGTAGTTTTATTTTGTGGGAGGACTATTATTTCATAGCATCTTAAATTTTTCCAATATTGAGAGTGTTTTTAAATCAATTCTCATTTTGTTATACATTATAATTTTAAAAGTTTTGGCTGTGGCTAACATTTTCCTCGTATTACCATATAGTCCTGACAAAATATTAATGTACTTATATATGAACTGAGAAGTCTTGAATTATACTAGTAAGTAGGTATATTGAATATGGTGTTTTCTAAATTTAATTTCTAGTCACATACAGCACAATGTCTCCAGGTTCATCCATCTTAATTCAAAAGGTGAGATTTCCTTCTTGTGAAGGTCAAATGGCATTACAGTGTTGCACAAAATCAACACAAAAAATTTATTTGTAAATTGAAATTTGTAAAAGAAATAAAAAAAGGTAAACTTGATAAGAAAATAAGGAAGCAAATTTGTACCCGCAGTCTGGAGACTTCCAAAGCACTCCTTTCATTTTCCCGAATTGAGGGAATCTCATTAGAGAAAAACACAGACAGCAAAGACTCAGGTCTTTTCTCTCAGTTTTGCTTGAAAGGAGATGGTATTTATTTCATCATTTCTGATTCACAGCACTTATAAAACTGAAGTTCTTTATTATGTAAATATGATATAATCTTGAGTTTCTCACTACAAAACATTCAAACATTACTGATATAGATAAGAAAATATATCACTTCAGATTTCCTCTCTCCTTACTTTCTCCATTAAATGACATAACTTTCATTTGTAATATTATCATTAATTTGTACCTATGAGCATGGTGGGAGAAAATGTTGAACATATATGAAAAAGATACACTCTTAAACACAGCTCTTTAAATTAATTATGGAAGATCCCCAACTTTATACACTGAAATATTTTAAAATGTATCTCTACTGACTACACACTCTTGTACTTGATAGTCAACATTTTATAAGCAAACAGCTAAAATTTAAATATCAAATTCATTTGACAAAAACAATATGAATATAACATTTATCATGCAGATACAAATACAATTAAAATAGTATTTGAGTAAAAACCTGTGCAGTTTTATGGGAAAAATTATGCTAACTATTCAAGAATATATCTATATCTATATCTATATCTATATCTATATCTATATCTATATCTATATCTATATCTATATCTATATCTATATCTATATCTATTGTGTGAACATTTATTTCCTGGAGAATGAGAGTCATCTGATCCCCCTAGATAGAGCACTGATTTCTGAACAAAGTAGTGATCTGATACAGTGCCACCCTGTTGAACCTGAGTTTGCTGGACCTTCTTGCAGAACATGGATGAGTGTACTGACAGGAACCTGTGTTAACACCTATGGTTCCACATCACAGACAAGCCTCACCCCTACTTGGATGATGACTACCCCAATAGGTACATAATTGTAAATGTACCTTCTACACTAAACTTCCACACTTTAGGTCCACTAACATCTTAGAAGGTTAAGAGACCATGTACAGCATGAGCAGATGGACATACAGCTGGGAGCAAAGAAAGTGTCTGTGGGATTTCTGATGAAGGTCTAAAGATCCTTATTTCTTGAGGAAACAGACTCTTTACTGACAGTCTCTTGCAAGTAGTCACAGCTGCTAATGAAGGTAGTAGCTATGATGGTCAGAGGACAGTTCTACCACATATATGTTCCTGAAACTCTCAGGTGACATGATAAACACAGTAGTTTATGCAAATTTTTAAAAACCAGTAATAAAAAAGAAAAAAATTTGTTTTTAGTAATTTAACTCTAAATTAAAGTATTCTTATAAATCCAGTACTCATAACATTTTTCTACAGAATTTATTATCTTAATTGAATATGATTATATTAAAGGCTGGACATTTTAACTCAGTAATTGACAATCAAGTTAAGCCAAGTCTGTTTCAGCAAATAGTGGTTTTATGGGTAATATTTCACAATTCATTGGCACTTTGCTAAGCAAAAATTCTTCTTTACTTTTATGAAACTTTTTTTGTCATATTTATCACCTATAATAAATATTTGTTTTCACTAAAAAACGTGCCAATGTCTTAGATTCCTCCCACCCAAACACAGAAAATGATGTTAGATTTCAAGGCAAGCATTTTCAGAATTATATAATGTATAATTCTGTGGAACTAGGCAATATGACTTTTAATTCTCCTTTCAAAATTATGCTTATAGCAAGGTAGGCCAATAAAATAAAATAAAATAATTGTTGACTAGGCAGGTGATGAGGGTAACTTCCAAAGTTGAGTGCTTTGTGTATAAGGGGTTATAGAGATACAATCTCTCCTATCTATCCTTCCAGATGTGATAATGATATCAACAGTAAAATAGCAATATCTTTGAGCAGAGAATCCAACACTGGAAAGAAAATATTTGGAATTTTCATCTATATTTCCTTGGTGTTTTTGTTTTATATGGTTTTATGGAAATACCTAAATGTCAAATGTCATTTAATATATCAAATATATAGGTTTCAAAGAGGCAGGCACTACTGCCTAAGCACCTATGATTAGAAAAGAACAATGTCTCTTTTTTTCCTGTGTTAGAATTATTTATTTATTTATTTGTTTGTTTATTTATTTTTCTTCTTTTACATATCGATGTCAGTTCCCTCTCCCTCCCTCCCTCCCTCTCTTTCATGCCCCACAACCACCCTTCCATCCCATTCTTTCCCCCCACACTCCACATGTAAGGTGATGCCTTCCAGGAGGGGTCTTCTAAATCTGTCAAGTCATTTGGAATAAAGCCTAGGCCCTCCATAGTGCTTTCCAGGCCTTCTATCTGAGACCCATGTTCAGGGGGTCTGAGTCAGTCCCAGGCTGGATTCCCATCTATCATTCTGGGACCTATTAGCTCCTCCTTGTTCAGGTCAGCTGTCTCTGTGGGTTACTATAGCCTGGTCTTGTCCTCCCTCTCTGAATTTGGATTCCAGTTCTATTCAGTGTTTAGCTTTTGGTGTCAGCTACTAGATGAGTGCTCTATGATGGTAAATAATTTAGTTTTCAATCTCATTATCAGGGAAGGGCATTTATGGTAGCCTTTCCAGTGTTACAAAATGTCTTAATGTAGATTTTGCCTTTTATCCTTTCAATTAGAAAAGTAAAACTGAAACTCACAATAACCAGAAAACAATCAAACTCCTTTCTGGTCTTCTTTCATTGCCTCACTCTTCATCTTGTAGACTATTTTTAATTGAAAATTATTTGTGTTAATTTATAAAATGTGCTGATTTCAAACATTATGGAACTGTTGGATCAGTATTAATTCCAATACATTATCTGGGGGTTATTTTACTCTATTATTTGATCAACATAACTGTCTAGAAAACAAAATTTTTCCCATACAATATCTTTTAATTTTGGGTTTCCCTTCACCTACTACTCCAAGTTCCTTCCCATCAGCCTTTACATCCAGATCAAAACCCTTTTTGTCTTTCTTCAGGCAAAAAACAAAAACAAAACAAATGAAAAAAAAAAAAAAAAAAAAAACAAGCAATTAGGGAATATAATAAACTAAATCAAAGCAAATAATTTTGAACAGATAAAACAACTAAACAGTATAAACAGTCAAAAGAATAAGCACAAGAAGAGTCTATTTATGCAAAGACACACACATTTGCAACTAAGGAATCCTACAAAAAAAGCCCACAGACTTGGGAACTATTGCAGTTTAATAAGGGTCAAGATAAACAAATAGGCCAAATAGATGTTTATTAAGGGAGAAACAGCTCACAACACATACAGATGAACACAGCAGTTAAAACTGGATGCTCCTCTCTCCCTGTCCTGCCAGAAAGAGAGCATTCTCTGCCTCCTTCTGAGACCAAGCCCCACAAGTCACTTCCGCCCCTGGCTCCAGCCCTCAATGGGTGTGGTCAGTGCCATAGAAGCAGACACAGTGAATATCCCACTACAATTCCCCTTTTAGTCTAAAGAAAAGATTTAATCTTGATACAAAACAATATACAAAACAGTGAATAACAAGTGTGCTCTAAGAAAAGGAAAATCGAGAACAAAACCACAAACATACCTAGTCCTAGGTTGAAGGCATAAGGAAGTTTACAATAGAGTTGTCCTAAGCTGAAAAGCTTAATCTAGTACCTAATATATCTAACTAGGAAGAGAGAATAATACTTAAGATAGTTTCATCTACAACCTCATCAAGACCTGAGAAGGAAAATAATGATACTAGGGTAGACAGGAAGTGCAGATGGGCAACTTCCAAAAGGTGCAGCGAGGACAGAAACAGCAAGCTACCTGGACAGTTACCCAAGGTCTCACAGCAACGTTGGTACAGCCAGTTTTGGCTAAAGTAGGAGTATTTGACAGCCCACAACAAAAGCAGGGAGGTAAAAAGGCTGTGTTACCCTGAGTTGGCAAGGTTCAGCAGTCTTCTATGTTTGTCTCCTGCAAGCATATAGGACTGCATGTCCAAATCAGTGGTCAAGGTTGAGGCATTCCTTGCCCAAGAGGCCATTGCTGAAGTGAGGGTGAACTCCAGAAGGAGCAACAACAGTGTCCACCATATTTTCAAGAAAGTGCAGGGTGCTGTCAGGAACAACAGTGTCTCATGTCAACAGAGTACTAATATAAAAACATTTAAATGCCATGTTCTGCAGGTCTATGAAGTGATTGAAGATTAAGCATCTATGTCTGACTAAACTCATAGGCAAAGGAAACATGGGTGAGGATAATCTGTAATGCTCAGGAACTTGGCTAACAAACCTGAATAAAACTTCCTTGAGTAAAGCAAGGATAAACACCTAAACAATATAAATATGTACATATATATATATATATATATATACATATATATATATGCACATGTAAATTCCTAAGGTAGAGGTAGAGCAAAAATGTTTAAATAAGAGGTAGAGCTCTAAAGGGCAGCAAGACAAATATCCCAAATTTTATCAAATACAAAATGTCTTGAACACAAGCAAAAGTATACATACATAGACTATGGCAAGTATAAATTGCATAAAACATCATAAATGGAAAGATTTCACACAATATAACAAATAAAAGATACAATTGTTCCAGGAACAGAATAAACTTAATTTTACATAGGTTACCACAAATAATAATATATAACAATGTAAGCTGTAATACTAATGTCTCACTCTTACTAAATAATTCACAAGAAAATAGGCTAATCTACCCATATCCATTCTGAACCATACCTTTCCCAATCATACCCTATTCCTGTCTAAAAGAGATAACCAAGTCTAAGTATCACCTTCTAAACCCAACCCCAAGTAACTAAGACCAACCCTATGAAGATGAATATTATTCCTAAATTCCAAGAGTGGGGAAAGGGGGCGTCATTATCTTAAGATTACTTCCTGCTGAAATGGGACGATGATTTCTCCATGGGATCCTGTTAGAAGAAAATTTTAAGCAACCAAATTTCTCAAAAGAACTGGCTGTAACATATATAGGTATTAACATATATAGTGTGGCAGAAAATGCTTGACTGGAATTCTACCTGAAACTCTGGTCAGGTTGTAATAAGAAGGTGCACCAATACAGCTAGCTAGTCATGAGTTGTCTCGAGAAAAGCAGTCTCAAACCGGTTTAGGGTGAAGTTTGTAGTCCAGATGCATCAGGTTGAGTCAAGTGGAAATGTTCAATTGGGGCCCCATCTCCTTTCCAGAGTGTTCAAAGATTGCTGTTGAGAACTGTTATAGTCCTTGTAGAAAACGTAAATATCAATATCAAGGTAAAATTTTTAATTTTTACGGTATGCATTAGGGAAAGGCAACAATAAGCATTAAAATGTTAATGAGAAAATTAGGATTTCAGAGAGAAAATTGCGAATAAATGAATAAGTCCTTAGATTTTTTTTTTCTTCTGCCTTACACCAACTAGCTTCTTGATATAAGGCAGAAACTGTGAATTTAATCTTAACAACAAGCTTGAATTTAGAGAAGGAAAGCCAAGTCCAACTCCAAAGCCAGCATTGGTTTACATGAATCGGGACTACAGATATATTAGATAGTAAAAATAAATAGATTTCACTATAGAAACAGTTTACTAGACTTAAATATTTTTAGCATAAATCAGATTCCTTTTCATTAAGTGATTCTTTCTGGAGAGCTGTCTTCTCTTCTGTAGGTACCTACATGTTTAGTGTCTCTTGGTTGTTTGATAGATGGGGCTAATGTTGCAGGGCTCTGTGCAAATGCAATCTGAGGGAATGGGCAGAAGATACGCAGTAGTCTCAGGGCCAAGATGAAGATAAAAGGAGTTCTAGGGCAGGGTGTATCTGCCTGATTAGGCAAGAGACCTGCCCTTTCAGGGAAGGTGGGGGAACGGTTGCTGCAGCGCCTGGGTAAAACCTAGGTGCAGTGAAAATCCTGATCCTACTTCTGACACCGGATATTGCAGTTTAATAAGGGTCAGGATAAACAAATAGGCCAAATAGATGTTTATTAAGGGAGAAACAAGTCACAACACAGACAGATGAACACAGCAGTTAAAACTGGATGCTCCTCTATCCGTGTCCTGCCAGAAAGAGAGCAGTCTCTGCCTCCTTCTGAGACCAAGCCCCACAGGTCACTTCCGCCCCTGGCTCCACGCCTCAATGGGTGTGGTCAGTGCCATAGAGGCAGACACAGTGAATATCCCACTACAGGGAACTGTAATATAACAACAAAGAACCTGTAAAATGGGAGAACAAACAAACAATCAAACAAGCAAAAACAAGAATGACAATAAAATGTTGTGACAATCATACAAGATAAAAAAACTTCCAAGGATGCTTCTGAGTTTGTTTTTCGATTAATCTTCTGTTACTGGACATGTGGCCTATCCTTAAGAGTGCTTTGATTCCCCAGTGAGGCTCCATTAGAGAAAACTAATTTTTCATTTTCAAGTAGTTGTCAACTGGAGATAGCTTCTGAGTTAGGGATGGGGCCATACCTGTGTTCCTCCTTTCAGCTCTAGGATCATGTGTGATACTGACCTTCGTAGGCCTGTGTGTGCTGTAAGACTTGTAAAGGTGGTCCAGCAAACTCTTGATAATACAACAACAAACTTAGAAGACTTTTAACTTTCATGTGGGCAATTATTTATGGATTTTCATCATGATTTGCTACTTAATTGATATAATATGCTTACAACCAAAAGATAATTCATGAGCTATATTTATTTAAATAAGAAACTGACTCATCAGTCTGGGGGTTCATGAGCTCCCCCTTGTTCAGGTCAGCTGTTTCTGTGGATTTCTGTAGTCTGGACTTGACCCTTTTCTTATCAATCCTCCCTCACTGTAACTGGATTCCAGTAGTTCAGCTCAGTATTTAGCTGTGGTGTCTTCATCTGTTTCCATCAGCTATTTGATAAGGGCTCTATGGTGACATATAGGTTAGTTATCAATCTCATTATCAGGGAATGTTATTTAAGGTATCCTTTACACTGTTACTCAGATTGTTAGTTGGGGTCATTCTTGTAGGTCTTGGAACATTTCTCTAGAGTCAGTTTTCTCTTCCAACCTGTAGTGGCTTCCTCTATTATGATAAGACTGATAGCTGGGAAATAAGCATTGTACTGACTCAGACCCCCTGAAACAGTTAGAAGGCCTGGGCAGTCTAAGGGACCTCAGACAATGGAACAAGGATGTATTTCTGGTACACGATAGGACTATGGGAGCACATTCCTCATCGAGGGATACTCTCTTAGCCTAGAGGCAGGAGGGAGGGCCTAGACCCTACTCCAAATGTCTTGATAGATTTTAATGTTCTCTCCTGGAAGGCATCACCCTCCCTGTGCTGTGTGTGTGTGTGTGTGGAGAGGGGTGAAAGGAAGGGTGAAAGGAAGGCAACTTGGATAAATATGTAAAATAAGAAAATATAATGAATATATATAAAGATATGATGAAGATTAAAAAAGAAACTGACTCGCAAAACAATAATTTCATTGAAATGCAGAGCCAACCAATCAATGAGAATAGACTTCTGATCCTATAAATCAATTTGTCCTAAGTTGTTACATCAAATTTACTAGTGTGGAAATGTTTTATATGGCAATGTCCACTCAATAAATTGCGCCTCATAGTTCATGAAAAGTATTATTTGAGATTATTATATTTCACATATTATAAATAACTCAGAGGACATAATGCAATGGAATATTAGCTTATAGAAACTTTAAAACAATCTTCTCTTAGCTTACAGTCCTTTAAGCCACTGCATGCTATTAATATGGAAATGGGAGCAATATAGCTTGAAGCTCATTATTGACTCCTACTTTTGCCCCGGTCTTTGATGGTCAGAGTTTCCAAAGTACAAGTTAAAACCAATGGGAGTTTAAGTTTCTTGTAAATGTTTACTTTTGGAAGCACATGACATATTTAGATGTCTGTGAAGTAATTAAAACATATATGTGAATGGGCAATTCCTACCCCAAACCTTTTATCTTACTCTATTATACAAAGAAAGAGAAGAGAAGGAGGGAAGAAGTGAGTGATAGTTTGGTAACTTTTGAAATCTTCACTTTAGAGTAACTTGATTTTAAAATGTGAAATTATACTCTAGTTATGAGCACATCAAATTGAAAAAATATCTGTGATTATTTCTATTCTGAGCACTTCATACCTCATATTGCAATCAATGTCAACTGAATTAATGACATCATTAAGTTGCCACTGAATGATTTGGTGATTTCCAATTTGTTAGAATTTTGTAGTTTTAATATAAAATGTAACTGGAGAAAATAGTATGTGTTTAACATTTGTTGGCATATTAGGCTGATGTATTTGATTCATTTTTAAATTCAGTTTGAAAGCAAAAAGAAAAGCAAACCTTGAGGTGAGAAAATATATCAGAGACCAGGACCTGTGGGGATTTTCACATTTTCTTCATGTTCAACAAGAAACTAGCAAACACAATGGAGGCCAATTAATACACTATGAATGAATAGGACACACTGGCGTCCAGAGGACAGCACACTGTGTTCTGTCCTTAGTGGACTCCAACAGTCTTGGTGACCAGCTGGGATACTGAGACACCAGCCAAATGAAGACTGTCCACAAAGAGTTGGAGTTTCAATAAAGTGTGTGCGTGCACAGAGTACAAATAATAAGGCTGTAGTCATTCAGTCCATAGTACCCGAGCCAAAGAACAAATGTAGGAAAACACCGGGCATTTAAATGTTCTATACTTGAGTATTAGTAAGGAATACCTTAAATCAGGAAATGGATAAATTAAATAATTTCAAGCATCATACTGAGCAGAGTGCATGGTATGTTAAATGCATTCTAGCTAGGATTCTGTTCACAGACCTTGGAGTAATAAAGTGGCTCATGGTTAAATTCAATAAGGTCTTAGTATTGTTCATATTTCAGCAAAATATTCATGATGATAAATAAAGGTCAGGGTTTGGAAATACAATAAATTAGAAACAATATGTAACAAAACAAACTAAAAAATAATCCAGAAAAAAAAGTTCTGTATAATCAGCTTGTGGAAAAAATTAGGTCTGGGATTTCAGTCCTGGCTACAATTATAACAAAAATATAGAATTTGTGAATACAGACAGAGAGGGCAAAATGAATAAGAATCTGTTCTAAATTTACCAGAGATGGCTAGGGGAAATTGTGGACATAGTTAGGAAAATGTAACCTGTGTCCAGAGTCTGTTTGGAGCAATTGCTGCTGGTTTTTCTGTTTTTTCTGTTTTGTTTTGTTTTGTTTTGTTTACACACACACACACACACACACACACACACACACACACACACACACACACACACATTTAGGGACTCGAGATGTAACTGAATGGCAGAATTTAAGTGCCTGGGTTTTTACCTGCAACGTGCATGTACACATGGGTACACATGAATGAATACTTGCACACACACAACTTGCAGATATTATATCTCAATAATTGCAACATTTATTAGCTTATAATTGCTTTTCTCTTATCAATATTCCAAATATATTAAGCATTGTTTTTAATTCTTGTGAACTAATGTTAGTTTGCGTTACTTTTTCCAAAAATGCCAGAGCTCAAATCTATGGTATCCAGAGCTCACTCACACATGTCAACACTTCTTTGACTGAGGTATGCCCTAACCCAGTGGTCATATTCTTAATATATTCCTTTACTTTCCACAATGCTCTCAGTATTGGTGTGCTATATAGGGAATTTCTTAACACGGTCCATATATTTTTGAAAATAGCTTTAGATTCCAAGAAATAACTGGTCCAATGACTTTGCCAAGAACTCACAAGAAGATATTAAGATGTTATGAGCAGGGTTTTTCCTGCTGGCCGCTTGGTCCCACTCTTTGTTCCTCCCCGCCCTCTGCCCAGTTCCGCAGCCACGTGAGCCCCAATAACATTCAGAGATTCTGTATTTGATAAAATCCAGTTGGCCAGTTACTATTATTGTTTATGGGCTAGCTCTGTCTTAATTATTAACACATTTCTACTTATCTAAGTATTTCCACGTGGTCATCTTTTCCGAGTGCTGCAAGCCAGCATCTTGCTTTCTCCATACTTAACATGCTGACTCCTCCTTACTACTTCCACTTTCCTCCTAGTCTCCTAGCCCTGTCTATTTTGCTTTGCCATTGGCCACAGTGCTTTATTCATTAACCAGTATGAGAAACATATTTACAGAATAACATCTCCCATCATTAAGAGGCAAAAAATAGAGATTTAAATTGTAGCCTTGAGTGAGCAGGATGCTCTTACCCAACAAGAAGATGTGATAGATGGAGAATCTGTTATAGCTCACATGGTTTGAGGTATAAAGTATAAAAATGAAAAGAATTGTGTGTGAGGTTTATATTGGTGCTACCTATGATTTACAGTGGAAAATGTAATAGTATTCCTCAATTATAAACCATCATATTTATCCATATAGTGAAGCAACCCAGATTTCTGGTTGTTTGCATTTGGTGTTGATCTTTTTATTTAACTCCCTTTAGAAATAGTTCTGAAGGGAACTACTGCAAATGGTGAGGCCAAAGCATACTGCAAAAGGTGAGGCCGAAGCACTGTGTTGGTAAGAGTGAATGAGGTAACACTGAGGGATGGTGCTTGACCAGTAGAAAGACATTTATACATTCTTTGGAAACTCAAGAATGAATATGACTAAAATAAAGATGAAAGGTTCTCAGTCAACAAAAAATAGCATAACTTCTAGCTTTATTTTATTAGAAAAAAAAGGCCTCTGAAATCTTAATCAATGCCTCATTTATTTTTCCCTTAGCCATCATGTGCTATGTTCATTCTCTTTTTAGTTCACATTTTGTTTCATAACTCTTTCTAGTTTTCTAAATCAGATCATTCATCAAATCTAATAACTCCCTGGAAAGAAATCTAGGGGATGCCTACAGAATCAGAAGCTTGCACTCTGGTGTGGTGCATTGCTTTGTTTGACAATGCTTGTTCTACTTTATCAGTTCCTGTCATTTCCACACTGGAAAGGACAAAATGGCAAGTAAGCAGCAAGAGCAGAAAGTCCTTGGCATGAGAGTGAGGTAGGAGAGCAGTTACTCTCAATCAGCAGCATTTTGGGATACCTCACATAATATCTACATTTTAGGGCAAAATCAAAGTAACATATGAGCACAGAGATTAAAAATAAAAATAAAAATCCAGAATTTATCTATTAAACTCATGTGATACATTAGGAAATATAAAACCGAAAGAAGACAAAGCTACCATGTGGAAGTTAATTTTTGTATAAAATGTAGCCTCTTCTTGCCAGATATATTGTGGCATGCAGCATGGCAAAAGTAGCAGAAAGAGGTATGATATATAAACATTTAAATAGGCAACACAATTTTTAAATCTTTCTAACTTTAAAATTAGTGTGTATGTTTTCCTTAGCTATAATAGTCTCCATTACTACAATATCTTTACTGTTTTTCCAAATGTCTAAAAACAAACTATAAGGCTAGGGATATTCCAAATTCAGTTGAGGGAAATTAAGCATAGTGACATCTCTTTATTTTTTTCTTTTTTTATTTAAGTTTTAAACAAGGTTGTTTTATATGTCAATCCTAGTTGCCTCACCCTTCCACCATCCCCTATCACCCCTACCAAACCCCAGTCCATCCCCTTTCTGCTCCCTAGTGAGGGTGAGGCCTTCCATGGGGAGTCTTCAAAGTCTGTCATATCATTTGGAACAAGGCCCAGGCCCTCCCCCATATTTATGGGCTGAGAGAGTATCTCTCTATGTGGAATGGGCTCCCAAAGTCCATTCCTATACTAGGGATAAATACTGATTCATTACTAGAGGCCCCATAGACTTCCCAGTTCTCCCAACACCCACATTCAGAGGTTCTATGTCATGCCTATGCTGGTTTTCCTGCTATTAGACTGGGGCACATGAGGCTCTCCTTGCTCAGGTCAGCTGATTCTGTGTTTTGTTCCAGCCTGGTCTTGACTCCTTTGCTCATCAATTCTCCCTCTCTGTAATTGGATTTCAGGAGTTCTGCTAGGGTTTAGCTCTGGGTGTTTGCTTCTGCTTCCATCAGCTAATAGTGGAAGGCTCTAGGATGGCATATAAGGTAGTTGTCAATCTCATTATCATGGAAGGGCATTAAAGGTAGCCTCTCCACTATTGCTTAAAATGTTAGGTGAGTTCATTCTTGTAGCTTTCTGGGCATTTCCCTAGTGCCAGATTTCTCCTTCAATCTATAATGGCTCCCTCTATTATGGTATCTCTTTCCTTGTTCTCCTCTATTCTTTCCCTGTCTCAAGCTTCCTGTTCCCTCATGCTCACATCTCTCCTCCTCTTCTCCAGTTCTCCTAACTCCCTGTACCCTCCCTCCAGGCTCCCAGTTTGCCCAGGAGATCTTGTCCCATCCCCCTTCTCCAGGGGACCATGTATGTTTCCCTTATGGTTCCATTGTTTCCTAGCTTTTCTGGTGGTATAATTGTAGGATGCTAATCCTTTCTTGCATATTGACTTCATATTGCAATATTCTGAACTGATTTCCTTATATAAAAATTATATATATACATATATGTATATATACATATATATAATTTAGTCAAAATGAACAATTTTGTTTCACATTTATTAAGATTAGATAGACTGATTTTTATCTCATGCACTTTTCTTAAAATCTAACTTTTGTAGCCTTTATATATATATATATATATATATATATATATATATATAATTCAAAGAATAAGATTCAATCAAGAACAATTTTGACAATTTATTGTAGTAATTGGCATATTCTTTGGTGTTGCAGGAGTGAGATCAGCTTCATCTTTCTCTTTGAAATTATCATTATTATCTTCATTTGTCAGTCCAATACCTTTCTGGAGAGTAGCATGTTTTCAAACCCTCTTATTCTTTTGCACAGATACTCCTCAAGTAAATGAAGGTCAAAATAGTCAGGAGCTAACACTCTTCAGCTATCTTCAGCTGGTACTCCTCACTCTCTAGAGAGACTCTCCACTGACCTAGGCCCTTAAGCCAAGTCCTGGAGTGCCATTAGTATCATGCCCTTTTTCTTACAGTCCACTTGTAATCAGACATCTTTCCCAGTCTACTTGTCCTTAAAGATTCACTTCAAAATGCCTCACATAACATTTCCATCACCTTATATTCACTGTTAAAATTTAGGTCAGCCTGCCACACTACCCACTATTATGTCTGTGCCTTCAATTCATCCTGCAGCCTGTTCTGGCTAGATCATACTTGACATAGCAACAGCATTTGGCACACTTGAACACTTCCTATTCTCTGATATCCTTCTTTGCTTCCAGAATGACAAACCTTGTTTTTCTTCTTTTGTCACTGTTTTGTCTGGTGTTCATTTTTGTCTTTGTCTCCTGGGTCAGCATTCAATATTTGAGCATCTTTATATACCCCTTCATCAGGTTAAAGGTTTAAATCTTATATTTATGATAGATTAAAGTTCTGTTTTACTGACGCTTTGATATACTGTGAACTCAAAATATCTTTTTTGAGTGTCTAAGATGGCTGTTACAGAACAAGTTCAACCCTGTCCTTGCAGCACACACACACACACACACACACACACACACACACACACACACACACACACCACAAGAACTGGTGCATAAAATATCCCCAGATTTACTGCTTACAATCTGCTCTAAGTGCAAATATATTAAACCATCCTTTAGCCCATTACTTTCCTTTCATATTACACATCTCTTCCATCAGACTGTGTTCAGCACCGGACACTACTCTGCACATCTCTTTCACTTAGCTCCAGTACAATCAGCTCTGAACTTGTTTCTCGATTTCTGCCTTATTCTGCACTATCTGACCCCTGTAGGATAACCAAATCAATTGTGCTAAAATAGAAGATTATGCTGTTTGATTGCATAAAATATGTCAATGGCTTTCTATCTTATTTGCAACCAAACACTAAAGCCTTATAGTTTACATGTCTTTATATCTGGAGCGGATTCATTATTTTCAGTCTGATCTATCATATCTCAGCATTTCCTTTTGTTTTAGGTGATATGACCTCCTTGATTCTTCTCTGAAAAAATACCACCTGAAAGGGTTGTGTAATGAATTAGGTCTTTGCATAGGACTCTTCTCCTCACTTATTTCTAGCATATTTACCTTGGCAAATAAGATGGAATCCTATTTAACAAGAAGAAATTCACATGCATATGCCTAATTGTGTGCATTTGCATATTTTACTGATAAAAATTGGGTAGCAAAAATATGTTTATGATTCTAAAATATGAAGTCAGTTGATTTTTTCACTCTGCGAATAATATTGACTATTTTGTGATTTAAATCATTTTGATTATTATCTGACAAATCTACATCATTCCACCTTGGTTGTGCTCATTTTTGTTCATATTAATGTGTGTGTAGACAATTGATGTTTATATGAACACTAGACACTCATTAGCAATATGAACTACAGTTTTCAAATGTTGAAGGTACCATTATTTATAAGAGCATTTCTTGAGATTTTATTGCTTATAGTGTAATGACTTCAAGTTTGAGTTTATTCAGCTCAATAAAAAGTGATAATTGTATATCACTTTCTTGAGTCTCCTCCTGCCTTTTATTCCTTTGTCTACCTAGCTGTATCACTCCTGTTTTCACCTCCATAGTGCTGGGATAAGGGTGTGTGAGCCCATGTCCTGAGATCACCATTTTTGTAAGCTGTTTCTTTTAGGACTGGATCAACTTCCTGTAGTCACTGTGGCCTTGAACTAACAGAGATATGTCTACCTTTTATTCTTGAGTCCTGAGATTAAAGGTGTGTATCACCACTGCCTGAAACCTATAGATTGTGGTTCACTTTGCCCTCTGAATCCTCAGACACACATTAATAAATCATAAATATCTCCACACAGTTACTGACAAATATCACATATAAGTTTTGAAGACATGATTTCCTCTAAATTCATATAATTTACCTAATTATTAGGTATCTAACAGTACCTAAATTCTTGAAGAGTATAGAGCAGAGCATGTAAATCAAGAGATAAGTGCAACACTATAAATAGTCCACCTGTTACCATACTTAGAACAAACCCAATACTTTTATTTCCCATTAGCATTGATACCATCCCAATTGCTATGTACAATCTACTTGATTATCTCTCCTAATCTTTATTTTCCTATCATGAGTATGAGCTTCATGAAGAGTGTCTTATGAAAGATTCATGTATAGTATGTGGGTTCCATTGAATATTATAACCAATAAGGACATGGGCAGGAAGAACCCAAGGTTACTCCAAACCATTGTATTCCTACACAGCATGTATTCTTAGAGAGTACACACACAAATGTCATTTTTCATTTTCATCTTTTCTCTGGCATTGTTTCCTCTTCCAACTATAGATTGTTCAACTGGTACTGTCTTTCTGTCTTTCTTTGAGTAACTCTTCTGTCTGTTTGGAAAAGTATCCTCTTTTTTTTTTGTACGATTGTAATGTAATTATATCATTTTCACCCTTTCCCTTTCTCCCTTCCAAATTTTGTCCATACCCATTGTTTTTCTATTTTAAACTAATGGCAATTTTTTAAAATTAATTACTGTTACATACATCTAATTGTTATGGCAGGTTTCCCCGCCGGCTGCCACTGGTTCTGCCGCTATGGTCCTGCTGCCATGTGGGCGCCATCTGTAGCGTGTATGTTTCCGCCAGCCCGCTAGCCCGCCAGTCTGGGCCTACAGCCACGCCAGCCCCAAATAACACTCAGAGACTCTGTATTTGATACAATCCTGTTGGCCAGTTACCATTATTGTTTATGGGCTAGCTCTGTCTTAATTATTAACCCATTTCTACTTATCTAAGTATTTCCATGTGGTCGTCTTATCAGGGAGCCGCGGCAGGCGTCCTGCTTCTTCCCTGGGCTACATCTTGACTCCTCCCTACTACTTCCTCTTTCCTCCTCCTGGTCTCCTAGTCCCGCCTATCTTGTTTCCTATTGGCCACAGGGCTTTATTAACCAGTATGAGAAACATATATACAGAATAACATCTCCCATCATCTAATACATCAAATACATCTATGTACATGTATGTATATGATATGAAATAAAATAAATAAAATCACATTTATCTCATCAGCATGAAAAAATATGAAAATACAATCTCTATGCGTATATCCAAAATAATTGGACTTGTTTTGTTTAGAAAATCTGTGACTGCTGAATATGCAAAAGGGTTCATATCACCATGTATGGAAATTAAACATTATAAAATAAGAAGTTAAAATGCTATCTTAATATCTCATCAGCATGTAACAAATGAAATAGAAACAAACATGAGTACAGGCCCTAGCACACAGTATAATTCGATACACCATATTTTGGAATGAACACAGATAATCTTCAGAGGTTTCCATGGTTAACTGAGAATGAATAGGGACCTTTCAGGGGGAGACTGTATACAGATGCTTAATTAATTTATTTATGATATTATAATATGAGAGCTAACATGTATTTTAGTCGTACCTATCTATCTTTGGACAATTTTCTCATTTCCAGGTCTGGCATTCTCTTTATTCTCAAACAGGTGGTACTTTGAGCCTGTACTGTGCTGGGATACAAAGGCAGTTTCATTGTAAAATTACAATGAGCAGGTTCTGTCACTATCACTCTCAAACTGAGGGTTGATTCCTGTCACCCTTTTTTCAGAGGCGAGGTTCAATTTCTCCCCTGCTGACTAGATCAGTCTCAATACATTTTTGCTCAGTGAGTAAGAGCTTTCAGGGAAAATGTCATTAACTTTTAAGTTTATAATCTTAATATCTTATGTGATATTTTATATTTTTTCTTTATTAATTAAATTGATGATACAATGGAAAAATAACTGAGGTACTATCTGTTAGTAAAGCTCTGGGAACTTGGGCTCCATAATTGTCACTTTAGATGAATCTGTGTCTCTGTGCATCTGTACTTATGAAAAATGACTAGCAGTTTTTGGATTATGCAACATCCACATGAGCATCATTATTGTGTGTGTGTGGGTGTGGGTGTTTCCAAACATGCATTTATACTACTTCTCACTCGCCTTCTTGCTCTGCTCCAACCACACTTCCAAATCCTTAGCATCTGACATTCTCTTCTACATCTCTCAGTGGAAATAAGAACTCATGGAAGCACAATCAGACTATATAGAAGCATACACACTTACATAGCAATGAAGTAACCAGTGCAAAGAATTTTCTATATCTCCCAAATCATAATTATGTTTAAAAAATCAAGCTGTGCTATGAATACTCAAAGAAACCTCTAAATATACCAAAACCTCTGCTGATACATCATGTTATTTAAAGATACTTTGGAATGAAATTTGTTTAAGTATATATACATATGTAGTTAATTCTGAATATATTGCTCAATTCTGTCCATCTATGATAATCCCTGGATTATATTCTCACCAAAATGTATGGCCATGATATATCTTTCTACAATGTAATATAGAGGCTTAAAAATAATGTCCGTTTAATTTCATGTTAATTATAATTATCTATGTAGTCATTTTTATTAAATTTATTGAATTGAGAGCTGATAGTGAAGAAGATTCTGAGGTGCATTTCTTAAGGAATTACCAGAGAGTTCATTTCAAAAGGAAAATCAACCTGGAAGGTGGATGGTACCTGTCTGCTGTCTTGGATAATCCCGATTTGTAGGGATTTTTGTTTGTTTTGGGGTTGATTGCCTCTTGACTTGTTTTTTCTTTTCCTTTGTTTTTGTTGTGTTTATATGTGTACCTGAGTGAGTGACAGAGAGAGACACAGAGACAGGAGGAAGGGAAGGATGGAGAGAAAGAGTCTTATTTTGAGAAATTCTAAGCTGTATTTTACTTTGATATTATATAGTCATTTATTTTTAATCCTGAAAATACTTATTTTCATAATTATTATGAATTGTTTCTTAGACATATAATTTATAAATATTTACCCTGTGTGTGTATCATGTCTATGCTCTGTAAATTGTAAATATTTTGTAAGTATTTGTTTATGCTTACTGTGATTTGAGGGTCTTTCCTAATTTAATGTGTTATATTCTAACACACCAAGTATTCCCTCTGTATTTTTCTAGTAAAATCAAATGTCAGGCTTATTTTTAAGTCTTTAATCCTATAAAAATACTTTAGTTTCACACATGCTCAACTGCTTGTTTTTATTCTTTTGCCCAGTGCTTCATTAATTCTTGCAAGGTCTACTATGCTGGAGAAAAAGTGTTAGATTTCCAGCAATGAGCAAATGAGACATGTCTAGTTTACACATGGATTAGAATATATGAGTTCTTGTTATAAATGTTTCCTGAACCTAAGAAGCTTCTAAAGCAATTTGATTATGCATATGTGTTTATTTATTTTTGTCTATTAGGCATGTTTATTTTGAAATCTTCTGTGGTGTTATCTAGTGAGCTAAATTTAAGTGATATGTTTCTCTTGTTTTCTTATTTACTGGTTAAAAGTGCAAGAAAACACATTAGAGTAAGTCATAAGGTCTTTCAATGAATATGACTCAAGAAATAATGTTCTTAACCACAGATGAGGCTTCAATATTGAGAACTTATATTCAGTGAAAAATAATCCCAGATATAAGTGCCTCCTGTCTAAGGGGATTGGGAAGCACAAATGACAAAGTCAGAATGCAATGTGCAGCAATAAAGAAGCTGAAATAATTTACCTGCAATATTATAAGGAGCAAGATGAAATGATATGCAGGCAATCATACCCTGTTTATATGCCCCAGAATCTTAGCAGAAGAAAAGGCAATGATTCCTGCTAAAGCTGTGAAAAACAAAGTTAGAATAACATGTCAAAAATTTAGAATGGATATATTCATTCACATACCACAATTATAAATTATTTTTTTTTCCTTTACGGGCAACGTTTGAAGCCTACAGTAACACAATAATTAAGTGATGCATAATATTTATTCTTTAAAATCTATCAATGAAAATGCCACATGGTATGACCATATTGATTTACTTCTTCTAAAAGCACTTATGTTGTAAACTCGTGGCTATATAGAGTCATGGACAAATGTCAGAAACAGACCACCTGTCAAGCAATCATACTATGTGCTTACATATTATATATAAATATGAATATGATGTATTAATCAGATATATTTGTTTACCTAATTGATAGAGAATATTTAAAGGAAAACCTTCAATTCAGCTTGTGGTTTCAGATACTTCAATCCAGGAATGGATGGGTGAGCTCCTTTGGAAGGCAGATGAGGTACAGCACTGTGGCCTCAAGAACATGTGTTAGAAAATGTTGCTTATCTTGGAGAAGCAGAGCTGGAAACAGAACAAATATTAAGTTCCAGAGTTCATATAGAGTTTTCAAAGCCACCAAAACATCCTTGATTTTTTCCAATTAAATCCCTTATGTTGACAGTTTAACTAATCTTTGTAGTTTGTTCAAAAGTTGATATTTTTCAATGGATTTAAAATCAAGCACGTGGGACTTGAAGATTGCATCTGGGGAGGAGTAGATGAGAGAGAAAAAGGAAATGATACCATAAAAGAGGGAGACATTATAGGTTTCAAGAGAAAACTGACTCTAGAGAATTATCCAGAGACATTCAAGACTGACCCCAACTAACAATTCGAGCAACAGTGGAAAGGCTACCAAAAATGTCCTTCCCTGATAATAAGATTGATGACTAATTTATCCACCAGCACAGAGGCCTCATTTAGTAGCATATGGAAACAGAGGCAGACACCTACAGGTAATCACTGAGCTGAACATGAATCTAGATGCAGAGAGGGAAGACAAGACCAGGCTATAGAAACCACAGAGACAGCTGACCTGAACAAGGAAGAGCTGGGAACCCAGCATTGGACAGACTCAGACACTCTGAACATGAGTGTCAGAAGGCCTGGGCAGTCTAAGAGACCTCTGACAGTGGAACCAGGATGCATCACTGGTGCACGAAAGGACTTTGTGAGCACATACCCCATGGAGGGATACTCCTTTAGGCTAGAGGCAGAAGGGTAAATCTAGTCCCTATTCCAAATGACTTGATAAATTTAGATGACCCCTCCAGAAAGGCAATACCCTACATGTGGAGTGTGGTGGAGATGGGATAAGAGATTAGTTGGGGGGCATGGGAGGGCAGAAGAGAGGGAGGGAGAGACAGAAAGGGAACTGGGATCAATATGTAAAATAAGCTAAATAAATAAATATATAAGTAAATAAATAAATAAATCACAGTTTAGAGCAAAAGTGCCAGGATCCAAATTTCTGTAAGACACTATCTCATCCACACACAGAGGATGGTACCACCATGATCTAAACTCCAGTGACATAACATTTTACCCACACACAAAAGATAACATCATCAGGATCCAATATTTTGTCAGATACCATATCATCCACACAAAGATGATGACACTACCCTTATCAAATCTGTGAGATACTATATCATACATATACACAGAGGATTACATCAGTAATTGCTTAGGTATTTCTCAACTCAATACACTTGACAATGAAAATTAACTATAACATATAATTTATCCCAATATTGTACATAGGCTTAACTGTCACAGCTCTGAAAAAAAGATACATATTTTCATATATATATATATATATATATACATATATATATATAAATATATAAGTTCATACTTATGTTCCTCTATTTAGTGATTTGAATAAAAGATGCCTTTATATTGAACTATTGTTCTTTTAGGAAAGCATTCTTTTTTAATTTCATATACATATATATAATATTTATATATAATTATATATATAATATTTATGTATATTTTACATATCAACCTCAGTCCCCTCTCTCTCCCTCCCTCCCATGCCCCCCGACTTCCCTCCAATCTCATCGCCCCCCACTCCACAGGAAGGATGATGCCTTCCTGAAGGGATCATCAAAATCTGTCAACTCATTTGGAGTAGGAACTAGACTCTCCCTCCTGCCTCTAGCCTAAGGGAGTATCCCTCTATGAGGAATATGCTCCAAAGTCCTTTTGTACACCAGGGAAACATTCTTGTTCCACTGTCAGAGGTTCCTTAGACTGCCCAGGCTTTCTAAGTGAGACCCATGTTCAGCGGGTCTAAGTCAGTTCAATGTTGGTTTCCCAGCCCTTAGTCTAGGGGTACATTAGCTCCTCCTTGTTCAGGTCAGCTGTCTCTGTGGGTTTCTGTTGATGACTACCTTATATGCCATCATAGAGCCCTCATCTAATAGCTGATGGAAATAGAAGCAGACACCCTCAGCTAAACAGTGAGCTGAACTCCTGAAATCCAGTTGCAGAGAGGGAGAAATGATAAGAAAATGAGTGCAAGACCAGGCTACAGAAAACCACAGAAAGCATTATTCTCAATTAATTCTTTATAAAATGTAGTGCCCTGGTAGAAGATGGGTAAAAATTTCATATAGCTATATAGAGGAATGAAAATGTATGTGTCCATGTGTATATGTGTTCACTTGCAAAATATTTTATTCTTTAAAAGTTATAAGAAGGTCCATTATATCTAGCATTCATTTATGAGGGAGTTTAGCTCTTTTTATTTTTTTCTTTGTATTTCAACAATATTGAATAGTTTTAAAAGTTTCCATTTCAACATTTTACTGCAATATCAAGTTTTGGAAGCTTTACCATACTGGAATATTTGCCATACTTTAAATAAATTAATCTCTCTGTGAATGTCATATACTATGGTAGTAAAATTGATCACAGCATAGATAGGTGTACTGAAATTTTGACTCTCCATAAAGAATTTAAAATTTACCCTCAAATTCTATAAAATTGTCTTAGAGTTTAGAATTGCATTTCAATCCATATGTAGATCTAGTTATGAAGAATTGATATTTTATTATATTGCATGAAAAGAGAATATTGAAGAATTACCTCTGCCCAACTTGAAGATTCAACCTGAAGTTACCAAAGAGACACTAGTATTCGTTTCATGAAACTGAGAAAAAGAGATATGTGCTGTCATAGTGATAGTAAAGACAGACTCATAAGATATAACCAGTTTACTCTGGCAAAGAAGTAAAAGTCACAAAAAATGGTACTGACAATTATTCCTAAAAATATACACTGATATAGAAATAATATAATTAGCTATACTTCCACAATGCAATAATGAAAATGGGCAAATTAACTATGAAAACAAAAATAAAGAAAACACTGTAAGTTCTTATGCATTTTACATAAAAATGCGACCATATAGAACATAGTGTTAATTTAAAACTGAGAGTTTTCTAAAAGACAGGTACTCATTAAGTTGACTTTGAAGATGGCTGTTATATTATAAGATACAATATCAAACACATGGTTTGGGAAAGAAATAAAACTATACAAGCAAAAAGTAGCATCATAATGTCAATTCTAAACCTTGGGTAGATTAAGTAATTTCTTCTAGTAACACTTCTCTTCTTTTTATTTTTAACCTTGGTTATACAACTTAATTCTTTCATGTCAAGATGTTGTATATGAAAAGTTTAATAAATATAGAATCAAAAATTTGTATTGGGTAACTTTTAATAGGATACAATGAAAACTAATAAAATGTAAGTTTTATGAACATTGCTGGTATTTGTCTGAAGGGTCAGATAGTTAAGATATGTTAAATGAGATGTTTTAAATGTCTAGAAAGTCAGTGACATGACTTAATGGGTAAAGATGGCCATCACCAAACCTCTGACCTGAGTTTGATCCCCACAATTCCACACAGTAGGAAAAGAGAACATTTATTCACAAGTTGTTATGTGACTTCAACATGCTTGTCTTGGCTGAAGGCTTCCTTGGGGAGCAACCTAACTCAGGAAACACACAGTGAAAGATTTCTTATTTTGAGATGAAAAGACTGTTTTGAGATATACATATATGAAAACAAATGGATAAATAACTCAGTTTTTCAATAACCATAACACATTTTTGTAAAATCTATATCTTACTGAAATTGTGCTATTTCAAGTCAATACTAAAAACATGTTCATGTTTCTCAAGAATTCCCTGTACAGTGTAAAACTTGTACTGATTGTTTTTTAAATCTTTGTATTCCAGGAGTCATTAGAACAGCTTTACATAACATGGACAGAGAAGCCAGAGAGCACTACTCAGTGGTCATTCAAGCCAAAGACATGGCTGGGCAAGTTGGCGGACTTTCGGGATCCACAACTGTCAATATAACCTTGACTGATGTCAATGACAACCCACCACGGTTCCCACAGAGTAGGTATCTGTTACTTATATATTGCGTTGATCCTCATTCATTTATGCAAAACAAATGGAATAATTGAATATATAATATATTGTTTTAATCTAGTGAGCACGTTTAATCCAATCTCTGCTGCTTGTCTTTGTGCTTGTGTCTTTATTAGTGATGTTCAGAGATATCACTCATGTCTTCGAATTCCGAGACACTAGTTCTGTGTCAAAAGATTTCTGTTGGCATACACTAGAGTAACATGATGTGATCATAAAAGCAATAAAATCTTAGTTGTTGTAAAGGATGTATGTGTTACTAAAACATTCATGAAAATATTTACTATACATTTTGATGTGGGTGCTTCATCCATGAAATCAATTTCATATAAAGGTTATGAGATTAAAATTTTAAAAATAATTCATGTTATAAAATGTACACTGCCATGCAAGTGGATGCACACACACACACACACACACACACACACACACACACACACACAATTGTAAATGAGGTTAAAACTGATTTAATAAGGTTGTATTTCAGAATAGACTAGAAATGCATAAAACATAATACATAATTCAAAAGACAATACAGACATAGGCAGATGTTAACTCTGTGCAGTTGGAAAGACTTGAGTTTATGCACACCTCAGGTGTCAGTGATATAAATAAAATATAGAGTGGTGTTAGTGAAATGGCAGTTCTTATACTCAACTTTTAAGTGTGTAATTGTCAACTTCCATACCGACACTGCATGTAACTGGTCACAGTTGTGTAAAGGCTGTTTAAAACCATGATCAAGTATACAATATAGTGAACCAATAAAGGCTAAATAAAAGTCAGTGTGAAATGCCCATATTTGACTTATTCCTTTTTCTCAGTATATACTAGCACTAGATATGCTGGGGCAATGCCTATTCCTCATACATGATAAGGCATCACAAACTTTATTTCTCCTGTATATTTTATGTGCTTACATGATTTTAAAATATCCCTGCTGTAAATTGTCTGAACTCTATTTTTTAAGCAAAGATAGTGTGGATACTTAAGTCTTGATAAATTTTCACTCATGTTACTTACATGTTTATTCCCACAGGTATATACTTCCTCTGCTATATTGAAGTTTCTAATTTGAAATGTTTTCTCACAATAAATGTTCATTCTAGTTACCTTAATTTTTAAATTGTCGTTGAGTGAATAAATTCGTTGAATTTCAATAATTTTTCTAATAACAATTTTTAAAATGTCATTAATAAAATCTTTTTAATATTAATTTTTGATTTAAATAACATTTTTTATTTATTTTACATACCAAGCATATTCCCTTTCCTCCTCTCCTCCCATCCTCACCTTTCCTATATACACCCCTCCCCTTCCACTCCTCCTTCATCACCATTCAGAAAGGAAGAGGCCTCCCATGGGCTTATGCAAAGAATGACACATTAGTTTGAGGCAAGACCAAGCTCCTCCTGTTATAAATAAACTACATACTGAAATCAAAACCTCTTTAAAATATCGCTCTAGAGATCAGAATGCAATAGCTTTTACACTATGAAAATTTGTGTTCAAAAGAAAACCATAGAGCACAGTGTGTCCACATTAAAATTAGATATACAATAATTGAAAGTCTTTTCTCCCTCTCTCTTATTCATTCATTCATTCATTCATTCATTCATTCATTCATTTATTTTCTTATTTTACATATTGACATCAACTCCTTCTCCCTCCCTTCCTTTTTGCCTTCTTTCCATGCCCCCGACCACCCTTCCAGGTCTCTCCCCACTCCACAGGGAGGGTGATGCCTTCCAGAAGGGATCTTTAAAATCTGTGATTTGCAGTAGGGATTAGGCCCTCCCTCCTGCCTCTAGGCTAAGGGAGTATCCCTCCATGGAAAATATGCTCCCAAAGTTCTTTTGTGCACCAGGGATACATTCTGGTTCCACTTTCAGAGGTCCCTTAGACTACCTAGGCCTTCTAACTGAGAAGGGGATCTAAGTAGGTTCAATGCCAGTTTCCTGCTATCAGTCTGAGGTGTCCACTAGCTCCCTCTTGTTCAGGTCAGCTGTCTCTGTGGGTTTCTGTAGCCTGGTCTTGTCCTCTCTGTTTGCATCTAGATTCCAGTTTGACTCAGTGTTTAGCTGTGAGTGTCTGCTTCTATTTCCATCTCAGCTACTAGATGAGGGCTCTATGTTGGTAGATAAGTTAATAAACAATTTTTATCATCAATAAACAAATTTTAAAAATAGAATGTAATCAAGAATCTATTATATTAGTATTACCATATGATGCATTTTTCTAATATTGTCAGTAATATATCTAGGAATACACATTACTCTGGTACAATTATCATTCTAAGATATGGAACAATGGAGATGTAATGCATTTTTAGTGACATCACAACAAAATTTAACACTTCTTTGTTACTTTACCAGTTTTTATCTATGATTATTTTCCATATTCTCTTGCTTTAACATTGACTTTAGTTAAATAATATATTGAATGTTTTAAGTTAGCAAAGAGTTTAGATATTATGAAAATAAAAATTCAATGACACATTTTAAATTAATAGACATATTAATTCTCTTTCTTGAATATTATGCAAGGTGTAAATGTGTTGAAATCTCATATTGCATTTCTGTGCTAGTCATTATAATACTATAGCTGTCATATGTGCATAACAGTATATTGCCCTTTGTTTTCTGTTTCTATTTAAGATGGATATTTTGTGCTACCTGTATTCTCTATATGAATCTATTTCTCTGTTTTCTGAATTCTCTAGTGAACTCATCTGCCACTTTAACTAACCACACATTTCAGCAGTGAACTACTCAACTGAGTTCATACTCTCTAATACAGAGCTTTGATTTAAGATAAAGATCTCCACCACTTTTATTTAAATGTAATGAGCACATTTAATTTATAACCTTTTCCTAATACTTCCAATTTAAAAATCATTGTACTGAATTTTTCTACTCTTTCTAGTTCTTGAAAATAATAAAAGCAATTAGCGTTGTCATTGCCTTGGGAGGGGATATATATATATCAAAGTGGTCAAGGGCTAGTGAACTAAACACCTTTTTATTATCCACCAGGAATCTATTTCTGAAGTGAGCTTTAAAATTACCAGTTCACTGTGGAGACAAGAAATCATGAAAAAGGGATCACATATGGTGCAGGAGATTATGGTTCATTCAGAAACAAAAATGGGGAATAATGAGGTTGGTTTGGCTGCAGTGTTGAAATTCTGGGAGCATTTTATGACATTACAAAAAAATGTGCTAATGTGGTATAATATAGTGATTTTCAAAATGTGAATGAGTTTTTTTTAACATGTTATATACAATACGATTCTTAAAGTCCCATCTAAGTGGTCTCACATCATGTTTCAGAAGGTCTAAGCTTCATCCACTGAAAAATAACATTTTACTAAAAATAGTTGTGGTACTTAATGCTACTCAATTTTAGGGATGCATTTTTTTGTATTTGGATTCCTTGCCTTTGTGGTATTTCTCCATGTTTCTCCATTTTGAAAAAGTTCAATATCCCTAATGTTTGTTTTATTTAGTTTAATTTTCTTTTATAAGTATGACGCATTATATTCTCTTAAATTTTTTCCAGTTGATAAATAGTGAATATTTTGCAAATTAAAGGTTATAGCTGGCCTATTACAAACAAGTCTATAAGTATGATTTTCCTGAAATGGTTTTGATGTCTTGTTTCACTAATCCTCACAATAATGCAAACTGTTTCACCATCACAATGTCTGTTGCAATGGTCTGAGACCAGAGGTCCTGATTGTTACACTTGTAAATGTTTGGGCCACCACAATCCATATCCACACAAGAGGGCACACTTACCCAATTAACACTGTCTGTGTTGTGAGTCCCCAGAGACTGGTCTCTTTATCACTCATATACTTCTCCTTGGGCTGTTATCTTTCCTGAAGGACAACATTGAAATTATACCAACTAATAGTACTTCAATTGCTTTTAAATTCTCCAGTGCAACAAAGAGTCTGATATCTTTTAGGTTGAGTTAAAAATGAGCAATTGCATTGAGATAGGACAGCATGATAACCCTGAGATTAGTTGGAAGTCAGGGACTTTTGTATTGAACAGTTAAACTGGAACATCAAAGGGTCACAAAGGAAGTTAAAATTCTATTACAATCAAATTGTGATTTATCAGAATGGGAAGAAGGCATGTTGCTGATTTTCAGAAAACCTTAATGATTTGGAAAAGAGACATAGTCACACATACTATCCCATTCAACTGAAGCCTAGAGTAGAAGAGAGGACATGACTGTGTGTGTTCTATGAAGGTAAGAAGTTTGTGAGGAAGCTGCAGATGATAGCAGCAGAGCTAGTTGTGGTGGTTTTGTGAAGTTTAAATGCAGACACCTAATATATAAACTGAAAGTCAAGGTCAAGCAGCAGGTGTTGAGGAAATTATAGCAGATTATCCAAAGAATTTACATGGTAGCCAAAGGGGTAATAAGAGGCTAAGAGATGCTTTGCTTTGTTCTTCCTATCCATGGGCATGGAGTGTGTGTGGGGGGTTATTATTCTAGAGTTTTCTCCATTTTATTTAATCTCTTCAAATTTTAATGGTAGACCCTGTGCATTTATAAGCAAGTTTTATTGCAAGATATATTTTAAGGTTGCAAAATGTTTTTTCTAAATTTTTCCTGAAATGTTCAGTGTTGGTACACAGGAATGCTGTTTATTTCCTGACATATTACTGGAAGTGTTTATCTGCTAAAGACCTGCTTCAACAGAGAAGTTCAAGTCCCAAAGAGGATAAGTGAAGCTGGGAGGGAGGGAAGCAGGAGTAGGACAGTAATTTGGGATGAATCAGGATGGTGGCCAGCACTGTGCAATCTTTGATTAAACAGGACACAAGGTAATGTGAGCTAGGGTGTGGCTTGAGATCAGGAGTTGAGGAATCTCCCTTTGACCTTGACAATAGGCACAATTTTTATGTTAAGGGAAAGACCACAATTTGTACTTGCTAGAGATAAGAAGAATGAGAGTTTTATCAATCAGGGACTTTCCTGAAGCTCCCAAGGGAATGGTGACCTTTATCTAAATGCTTGACCTTGGGAATAGGATTTCTGGGAGTGGTCACCTAATTACATTGCTGTTTCTTCATCTTATTATATGGACCTGTTACCTTCATAACTCACCTAAAGGGGAAGGTCCTGACATCTTACTATTTTCCCATGTTACCATACCATTCTGTTAAATGAATTCAACTCTAGCCTTTAATAGACTCAGGCTCCCCTAAGGCTCTATATCTGAATTGTCGGCATTTCATCCTTGCCATCAGGTCTGTCTAATAAATTTCTAACGTTCCTATTAAGGTGTGTGTAATTAGGAGGGCACAATGAAATTCCTCGTTCCTTGGTGGCAGGCAATGTTATTTTCAAAAGAATTATTTTGTTTAGGGAAACTACCATTGTACACTTTTACATACTTTATCAAAGTCTGTATATAATTTCCCAAGGAGAAAGGCATTAATAATGAAAACCATTAAGAATAAAAGTAAAAAGGTACTAGAGGAATATGGTCTGCAATGTTGAAATTCTGGAAGTTTATCAAGCAGCCGTCCGTGGTCACTATACCTTGTATCCACTATAATATTTTCTGGATTTTAATTTTAATCCTTTTTATGTAAGAAAATAGCCCCACGAAATAATGGTATTTCAATTTCCTTTTTTTGATGTTTCTTTTTTAGTTTGTTTTTTATTTTACATATCGATCCCTCCCTCCATCTTTCTCTCCCCTCCCCCTTGCTCCACAAGGAGGGTGAATGCTTCCAGGAGGGGTCAACAAAATCTTTCAAGTCATTTGGAGTAGGGACTAGACCCTCCCTCCAGCCTCTAGGCCAAGGGAGGATCCCTCCATGGGGAATATGCTCCCAAAGTCATTTTGTGCACTACGGATACATCCTGCTTCCACTGTCAGAGGTCCCTTAGACTGCCCAGGCCTTTTAACAAGACCCATGTTCAGGGGATCTGAGTAGGTCCAATGCTGCTTTCCCAGCTATCAGACTGAGGGCCCATTAGCTCCTCCTTGTTCAGGTCAGCTCTTCTGCTAGTTTCTGTAGAGTCTTGTCCTCCCTGTCTGCATCTGGATTCAAGTTCTGCTCAGTGTTTAGCCATGGGTCTCTGTTTCTATTTCCATTAGCTACTAGATGAGGGCTCTATGATGGTGGATAAGTTAGACATCAATCTCATTATCAGGGAAGGGCATTTATGGTAGCCTTTCCACTGTTTCTCAAATTCTTAGTTGGGGTCAGTCTTGTATGTCTCTGGACATATCTCTAGAGTCCGTTTTCTCTTCAAACCTATAATGATTCATTCCCTGTATTATGGCTTCTCTCTCTCTCTCTCTCTCTCTCTCTCTCTCTCTCTCTCTCTCTCTCTCTCTCTCTCTCTCGTGTCTATTCCTTCTCTGTCTCAATCTTCCTAATTTCTTTTATTTTTTTAATATTTCTTTTGTCTGGTTATCTTGTGTATTTTCAAGTGCTTCATTTAATAAGACTACAAATGATACATCTTAATGTCCTTCCTAGTATTAATGGTATAGTTTGAGTCTTTACCTATTTAGTAAAATATTGGGTATTGTACCTCTTATGATGAGATGTGTCATTTTTTTCCACTTCTACTTTTTTAAAGCTTCATTATGAGATGTTTTATTTTGTCACAAAACTTTTTGTTGTAATTTAAGAAAAGGAGCATGTGAGAGAAAGATGCCAAGAGACCGAGTTCAAGAGAGGGTTTTTATATTTTTAATTAGGGAAAAGGATCATAAAAAAAGAGGGTCTTGTGCAGTCTATGGGGCTGTTGACAGTGGAATCAGTATTTGCACTGGTGCATGAACAGGCTTTTTGGAGTTCGTTCCCTATGGGGGGTTATTCTCTCTGCATAGATACATGGGGGAAGGCTTTGGTCCTGCCCCAGAATATGTATCAACCTTTGTTGATCCCACATGGGAAGCTCACCTTCTCTGAGGAGTGGATGTGGAGATAATGGGGGTGATGGGAGGACAGGAGAGAGAGGGCACTGGGGTTGGTAATGTAAAATAAGATTGTTTATTAATTTACATTGAAAAAAAATAAAATAAAGTAGGGGCAAGGGGGGGCCAAGGGGAGAGGCCACATTGGCCTGCAGGGACAGGAACAGCAGGAGGGAAGAGAGAAAGAGGGGCAGAGAGAAAGAGGGGGAAGGAGGTGGAGGGAGAGAACTGGGCCCTTTTAAAAGGGATCATAGTGCATGTGCACAGGTGGTGCTCTTAGTGGCTGCAGCTGAAGTTGTATCCTCTCAGAACTCTAAGGACAGGCCAGTACAGATGCCTGAATACTAATAGTTTTTGCATCTGATATTTAACCTTATGCACTAATGTTCTTGGGTCCACTTTGGTGATGTAGTAAAGCCATCACTTGTTTTAAAATGATCTGCTCTTTTATCTCTGTGATGACATCAATTTGATTGTAGTGAATACATTTCAGTGTATTCATAAGAATCTGGTTGCAAGCATTTTAGTGAACAATTTGTGTCTGTGACCATCAGTTAAATTGATCTATACATTTTTGTTGTTGTTGTCGTCCTCATGTCTTTATTTGATTGTACAAAAATAATGCTTACTTCTTAAATGAAGCTTAGCAGTGTTTCTTCCATTTTAAATAGAATAATATGTGAAACAGTGATTACAGTTCTTCTATAAGTCCTTCTGAAATCCCAAAGGAACCCATTGGTGAATCTGTGTTTCTGTGTTTGGCTATTTTTTGCTGAAGAACTTTTCAACTGGTACTTCAACCTCATCAAATGTTATTTATGCATTAGTGGTAGTGGTGGTAACATTGATAGTAGTGATGCTGGTGTTAGGCCACATGTAACTAGAAATATATCAAGTACAATTTTTGAATTTTGAATTTCTGTGGATTACAATCTGAAAGGCTGATGCTTCTTCAAATCCACTTTTAGCTATTACAAGCTCCCTTTTTGTCTTCTCTAATTTTTGTATTTGGATTTTCTCTCTCCTACCTTTTGTTAGTGTGGTTAAATGTATGAAAGCTTCAATTTTTTTCCTCTTATGGTCAGTATCTTTCTTTGAAAGATTATTTACAGTACTGTTTTCATTATCTCACTACATTCTGTCCTGAGAATTTTGTTTTATTTTATTATTTACATTATGTGCAGTTGATATTATAGATACATTTGTATTCATAACATCTTATTTAACATACTTAAAATTATAAGTATATTAATGACTGAAAACTAAAAATGAGATGTTCAAAGTGTCTATTTTCTTATGAAATATGTACCCTATAAAAATTATTTTAAGTAACTTTAATATTAAATCTTTTCCAGAACACTATCAGCTGTATGTTCCTGAGTCTGCTCAAGTTGGTTCACCTGTTGGGAAAATTAAGGCAAATGATGCAGACACAGGCTCAAATGCAGATATGACTTATTCTATCACCAATGGAGACGGGATTGGGATATTCTCTATCTCCACTGATAAAGATACTAGGGAAGGAATACTCTCCTTAAAGAAGGTAAGTAAATCAAAACAACTGTTGATTCACATCACCCATCAATATTTTAATCTATCAAAATTTGGCAGGGATATAAATAATAATTTCTGATTATTAAAAGCAAAGAACATAGTATTATATACTTTTTTGTTTTAAATAAATGATTCTCCTCATATATAGCATGTAGTCTCAAGGCAGATTATCCACCATCACTGGAAACGTAATTCTCCGCAATACCCAAATCTTTATTTCATTATTCTACTTCCTCCTAGTGTCATTTCCTTTTTGTTTCTGTTTTCCCACACCTCCTGTACATTTACTGAGGATTTTTAGTGTCTTCACTCTAAGATGGAATTACATGTACATTTTCTCTGTGTTTGAATTTTTGGGTTCTCTATCAAGAATATTTGTGCTATGGCAGGAAGATTTGATACAAAATACACTATGAATATATGTCTCAGGTTTTATTGCTGCCTAAATTTATCTGACATGCCCTTCTCATGTCAAGTAAAAATTAAGTGTAATGTATTGCACCAAATGACAATAACTAAAATGTCATCAAAATATTGCATTGTGTTTCTGTAACAGGAATACAAAACACTTAATACTTGTAATTCTGATTTTAAAAGACATGTGAAGATGCATAATCTTAGAAGTATTGCTCTTGAAACTTTATGTGAAACACTAGAGACTGGACTCCATTAATATTATGAAGGTTCATAGGTAACTATGAATATTTGAAGTAATTTTCTCAGCTAAAAGGATATCTAATGTATGTAATAGGAACAATTGAAGTGGCAAAAGGCCTAGCTGGTAAAGGTGCTGCTGCCAAGCCTGACAATGAGTTTGATAATTAAATTAAAATAGTAGAGGATGACACTTCAACCCTCCCAGATTTTCCTCTAATGTTCCACACACACACACACACACACACACACACACACACACACACACACACACACACACACACGCTTTCTGTTTTTATTTTTGAGTCTACACACTTCTCTACCATTGAAATCAAAACCACTACAGAAAACAACAGACAAACAAAATGCAGACTCATAGAGTTCAATCCCAGTGGATCCATTTACAAAACAGTCCTGCAACTAAGGCTAAGGAAAGATTACATAAGAGGATGCAGAATGATTGAAATAGACATAAAATCAGAGTTTTGTTGTGAGATTGTGTCGCTAGCCAAACAGAATCTCACACATACAATTCTCACCCACATGATTGCTTAAACATGAGCTGATCAAAGCCAACATCAGTAGCCGTGCTGAAGTGGATGGCAGAAAGTTTGGAAATTCTGCACCCTGTGCAAAGAAAAAAAAAAAACAAAAAAACAAAAAACAAAAAAAAAAAAAACACTGACAACTAAGTAGTGCAGAAAAGGGAAATAGTCCTCCCAAGGAACAACACATCAATTGGTTATCCATTAGCAAATCGTCAGTACTGAGAACATACATAGCAGTAACATTATGCTGATTAAGTACATTCTACTTAGGAATACACACACACACACACACACACACACACACACACACACACACATAGTAGCAATTAATGAAGACAGGAAGAGGCCATGAATTTGAAAGAGAATGAGAAGGAGGAGAACATAGGAAAGTTTGAAAGCAAAATGGGAAAGGAAAAATCTGGAATTATAATCTTAAAAAAGAAAAAACTGACAAATATTCAAAGAAATTTACTGAATGATACCAACCTTATTGTATAACAATGATAATGTATTTTCTGGTGCAATTGACATCTCGTAGACAGTAATAGTTAATTTCACAGGACAAGATTGTCAAATAGAAAACAAATTAAAATAAATGACAGATGAGTAACTAATGGTTTTACATACCTAATTTAAATGTTCCATCACTATAAAATATTTGTATTTCTTAATAAATATAAAACAAGACTTTTATATTAGAAACCTATTGATGTTATTTATATTAGTATAACATAGCTGGTAGCAGTAACTAAACTAGCAATCACAACAAATCTGTTGTCCTAATATGCAAATTTCTGCTGCACAAATATAAGTATTTTGGAAAATAGAGATATTTTAGGCTTTTAAAATTCACTTTACATGCATTTAAATGAAATAGTATGAAACTGTATTCAGCAGAGAATGCAGACAGAAGAAATGCAAGTAATTAGTCATATACTGAAATTGTTGGACATAGGAAAATATGATGTGGCAGAGGGCAAAACTATAGGATCAAAGAGACTTGAGTGTAAGAAGAGCAAAACAATGAAGAATTGCTAAACATGGCAGACAGAGAGGAGGCTGAACCCAAGCCAGGAAGAGATCATAGCACAGAATGGTAAGAGCAATTGAAAACTGTCTTATACCTACTTTTGGAGCTTCAAGTTCTCAGGGAACTTTCTATAGAGATGACAAATTCAGATTCCTAGTGTCTGAGTTAATGTGTTTTTTCAAGAAAAAAAAAAAAAACAATGGGCCTCGGTATATGCCATTTCAACAATTACTCTGGTAATTCTGCCATTAAAAAATGTCCAGAAATGGATTGAGAAAAATTATACTTTAAGTGAAAGATGTTGAAGTGAACTTGTCCATCTGACAGGTTATCTAACAATGTGTGTCACATATATTTTTTTTATCTGCACATTATAACATCTCTTCTATTCTTCTCCTAATGGCTGTATGTTGATATAACATGAATTTTGTGTTCCTGCTGTGATAGAACAGGAATAAAGAAGATTGTGAAAAAATAGGGAAGCAAGTCACCTTGTTTGGTAAGCTACATAATAATGTAGGAAAAGTTAGGAAGCAAGAGAATGTTAACATGACATAATGCAGTAATTTTAAGGAGGTAGGTAGTGTGTTCTGATACAGAAGAAACAAACTACAGCATAGAATAAATGCAAGAGATAAATCAAGAAAATAATTGATTTTAAGATGGGCATTGGAGGGAGAGACTGTCTTGAGTCAATTAGTAATAGAAGAAAATGATAGTTTAGGATAGAGTGCATCCACCAATGAGAAAAACAAATAACAGGACAGAGTAAGTAGTAGTTACAGATACATTTACAGAAATGGCTTGTATTGAGGCTATCCCAATACCAAGCCTTATTAATCTTATAAAATTTGAGATAATGTTAGGTTTTCAGAACTAAAGCTTGTGATAATTAGTATTTCTGTAAAAATAAAGTATAAGAATAATTAATTTATGACAATGAGGACAATGAAAATCTCTTAACAACTGCATGGCTATAGTTAATTTCCCCAAATTAGAAAATTAATTATTATATGTTTACATATTTGATCGACTTCACTGTATTTTCTATGTGCACAATGGATAGTTTGAAAAAAATTCAACTGGCTAAACGTTAGTGAGATTATACTGATAATAGTCTTGATAATTAGTACTAATTTTATTCAAATTGTATTTAACCTTGGCTTGCTTTCCTACGTATATTTCCTCAATTTTGAATTAAAGTTAGTACTTAGAATAGTGCTATATCTTCAGATTAATATTATCAATTTCACAGTGATTTACAAGTAATTGTAATGTGTAAAAGATCTCTTCTCTCCAGGGTATTTTAACCTTCAGAAGATACTGGTTAAGGTGGCAAGATGCTGATAAAGCAGTCCTTGAAAACCTGTTTCTCATTTACTCTCTAAGGCAGCTCACCTTATTCAACAAAGCAAAAAAGCTAATCTCCTCAGAGATCAAAGTCAGGCCTGCTCTATAAAGCCATAGGAGGTAAACTGGATCATCCCAGTCCATATCTTTGCTTCATCAGGAAATTGCTAAGTTGAAATCACTGATGCACTGCATGGTACATTGTAAATAATCTTTGATAAGTTTCATTCATAGTTTAATGGAGCCTGACTAGGTGGAAAGGCAAAAAAGATAAGGATAAATGTAAGTTCCATCCTTTTCTCTGACAAAAACCTCTGAAGCCTGAAGACTGGCTTCTGTCTAGGGATCTCTCTCAGAACCTCTTCTTATGGTCAGGATATAAAGAGGTATCTTTACAGAAGTTGTTCTAGTTGTTATTGTGATCAATGTATTTGAGTTTACTTATTTTACTTCGATGAGGGTTTTGCTTGAGTGTATTTATATGAACCTCTTGCTTGTCTGGTGCCTGTGGGGGTGATAAAAGGGCATAGGATAAAAGGAAATAGAGTTATGTGTGGTTAAGATAAGAGATCTGGGTATCTGCGATTCAAAAAAGAGCTATTTCTTCAGCAGTTGTCATTTCAAGTTTAAGGTTCCGATTTTAGTTGTTATCTTAATTATTTTATCAACTACTATTTTCATATTTGTTTGTCTTTTCCTTTATCATTCCAGTTTCTATAAATCTGTTAACTGAAGTCAAGCTCTTGTTTTTATTTATTTTTAAAACTAATGAGTGGCATTTTACTCATTCTTTGTCTTCCCTTAAATAAAAGACAAGTTCAACTTAGCCTTTTTTTTTTATTCATTAGGCACTTATTTGGTGTAAATGCACCTTATCCTAGCTTGCCTACTCAGTTGTATGGAACTTTCTCCAACATCATCCTTAATTAATCCTATCACTTCATCATCTGGGTCCTGTTAAGCTTATTGTTGGATGTTATTGGGAATAGCTTTTTGTATATGCATATACTGGCTTTAAAAATACACTTCATACAATATATTTGTATTGTATTTTTCCCTTTCCCTAATATTTCCTACCTCTCAACACACCCCATTTCATTTTCTTTCTCTCTTTCAAAAAGATAAGCAAAATAACTAATAATCAATAATAAATATTAATAATCATGTTTATTCTCAATCACACATAATAATTCAAAGTATAATACTGTACAATATTGGGAAACAGATTTCTGTCTAAAATATTGTTATTACTTGAATTCTGTTCATTTATAGTTACTGATAAACTTTGATCTTTTTTGGTTTATTTACTCATGTCCTACATAGAAATATAATATATTTATACACCTAGGATATATGTACAATATATACTGATATTAATATACATATAAAACTGTGTAAAATTACATATACTATGATTTATTTGAAATATATTTCCATTTATTCTCATGTTCAAGTGACAGTAGTAAAATATGTAATAATTTTAATTGATATTGGAATTATACACAAATGAATGTTCACTCTTCTCTTGAATGAAATCTATAACAAGAAAGCATACATGAATTCTAGTCTCCATAGAAGGCCCACCACCCTGGGGAAACCATAAAAATGTTACAAAACTTTCATAGTAAGGAAGTTCAGAAAGAGCGGAATTATTTAAATTAATCTTATCTTTGCATAACATAATTTGAAAAGCACATTTTGAAGAAAAATTATACACAATGACAATGTCTATTATTTATAATTTGGCTGTTTTCCAGATTTAAGATCAAATTTTAATATATGGATATGAGAACAAAACAGAATCATTATCAACTCACTGTGAAATCCAAAATTTAAATGAAAGAACATATAAATTATGTAAAGGAGAAGCTCTGATGAGTTTCTCCCCTATTGCCTAGGAGACCAGGACTTTTAGTTCTCCTGTACTCAGTGAAAATTTTCCCAGTGGGCTTGTTGGCTGGATAGTAGTTTCAGCATCCATATATACTTCATGGTAATATAATTCCAGACGAGAAACACACAAGGGCGATTAAAGGGACAGTAGAGGAGATTAACGAGAAACTATTAAAATATCTTAAATATGTAAAGCTGGATGGAACCAGACTGATGTGATAGATGACAACTCTTTACATTAATGTGAAGTAAATTAATATTAAGGAGTAAAAGTGGTACATTATATGTGAGAAAAAGCAATGATACATAAAGGCAATTTCTAAGAATAATGAGGTAAAATTAAGAAACTAAAATCATCTATGAAAATCACATTGAACTCATTGACAATGAGGTGTTAAATTGGAAAATTGAGCAGTAGCTAAAAAGAAGTAAGAGAAATCCAATTGCCCAAGGAAATTAAAATTGTTCCAGGGTAGGCACTTCTTGCAGAGACCAAGGAGATAAAGAAATTTGACCAAATATTAGTTTCCTGGCTATACAATTATTTTAATTAGAGAAATCTTATAGTTAGAATTAGAGAATCTATTGACCCCTTTAAAATTTTTCAGCAAATATAAAAAGGATGATGAATCAGCTCTTTTATTACTGAGTACAGTATATGCACAGAGAGACTAATTTTTTGTGTTCGGTCAACTATGTTATACCATGCTACTTACATTTCCTGTTAACTTTCCAATAATACAATCTCACCCTTAGAGGTGAGAGTTTATAACTTGAGTTAAAAAACAAATTCACATTATTTATAGCCTGCTTCCATTAGGGAATTTCTCAATTTTTCTGACTTCTGCTTCCTCATTTGTAAGAGAAAACCAAATGAACAATTAATTATGTCAGTATTAAATGAAGTAATGTATATTAAACATGTATGGTGTATGCAGATGTTGACACTTAAGCTTTCTGAAATAATATGGAATTTGGCACGTGACAGTGAAGAAACATGCTAAATACAGGTATACTTCAATTTGATGAAGGACTCATTCTCTTTCTATGAACTAAAAATTATTTCAGATATGTGAAATATGAATATGAGTTAGAGAATACAGCTTTTATTGAGGACATTTTATATGTATGAAATATTGTCAAAGCACAAGGGTATGTAGTAACATGTACTCGTCTTTGGATTATTTTGATCTCATTTTGTTTTGGAAAGCCACCTTTTCAGAAGTGGGAGAATGTCAGGAGGGAAATTTGCTGAAGAGATTATGTTTAAACATATTTGGAGCAGTATCTGTCATATCCTTAGGAACTGACTATGAACAAATGCCTTATGTCTGGTAACTTCCACCTTCAAATATGAAGATCATAGGCATATAATTTTTCATGCTATTTGGCTATATACTATATATATTTCAAGATAGATCCAAGCTAGTGACATGGTTCTTAGTGGGTAAAGAACTTTCTAGACAAACATGATGAGTTGAGTTTGGGTTGGCAGAATCCCTGTAAGTTCAACACTCAAATACATGAATATAATCACAGAATTCCTATGCAGAAAGAGAGAGAGGGAGAGAGAGAGAGAGAGAGAGAGAGAGAGAGAGAGAGAGAGAGAGAGAGAGAGAGAGAGAGAGAGAGAGAATCCAATTAATCTGATTTACGCCACTTGGAGAACTAGAGAGATTTTTGTGTTCAAGGGATACATTTGATGAGGCCCGACCATAACTGTGTCCACTGAACCCTATTTGAGTGTGCTGGCATTTTCATTCCTATACTGACACATAGATACACACAGTAACATACAAAGATTAAAACATGTTACATTTATTTGGGAAATGCATTACCTTCTAGAGAACTAGTGTGGGTGGAAAGATAATGGCCAGTGAGAGCAATGAAGACAATTACAGTCAAGGTCTGTGGAGATGAGAAGGGCAGAGCATTCAGTTTGAAATGTACAAATGATACCCATTGTAATGCAGAAATCAAACAGAGAGTGAAAAAACTCACCAAATGTTTTCATGGCAATATAAACATAAAAGAATAAGCTGGGCAGTGGTGACGCATGCCTTTAATCCCACTTCGCAGGAGCAGGAATCAGAGGCAAGCTGTAAATTGCAGGCCATCATAGTTTGCAAAGCTATACAGAGAAACTCTGACTGGAAAAAAAAAAAAAAAAAAAAAAAGGGCAGGGGAGGGCAAACTAAGTCAAAGCCAGTAAAAAATTTTAGTTCTATAAGAAAGCCAAATGTAACATGGATGAAGTGAGTGAGTAAAGTTAATTATGTAGGGGAAAGCAAGTACTCTGTATTAATTAATACATGGATATTTGCTGTTGAAAGACTATAGATTGAGTGTGAAAATGTCTACACTAGAAGCAGTCAAAACAGGGAAAAAATGTGAACATTTCCAAATATCGGAAGACTTTCATCCTGTCGAACAAAAGACACTTAAAACTTAGTAAAGTTTATATAAGTTATAATGGAAGCAAAAGACCAAAAAAGAAATATTATGTCCATCATGATAGGTTCAACATTGAAATTAGGAGAGAAATTAAGGGTGTAATCCTAAAGCTGACAATTCATTATGAGTATGCAACCTTTCAAAGTTTCTATACAACTGCAGGAAACCAAACAACATTAACAAAATGATATTCTAAGCAATTCTCTGACTACTCTACTTTTAAATATATTAAGAATCAAAATTAATAAAATTAGATAATTCATATGCATGTTTAAAATTGGAAGATAGAAACACAAAATTGATTAATAACAAAGGTTAGGAAAAACAAATTTTGGTAACACAAAAGTTGGTAATAGAATATTAAATTTATTTGAATGTTATTAAGAAACATGGAAAACACAGAAGGTCCTAAATACCTATGAAATCTAAAAAAAAATCTACAAATGTTTCTCATTTACACACAAATTTCATGTAAGACAATTTTCATGGTAAATATTTTTAAGTGTCAAAGAAATAATAGTCATATGAATATGATGTGAAGACATGGGAAGGAATGATTGATACCTCTTCCTAAATCCATCTCAGTTAATTCTCTCTAGTATGAAAAGGCAAGTAAGTACAGTTCTATTTGACCATCAGTTTCATTAAAACAATGGAATATTTCCACTGCTATTTAAACGCACCCAGTCAATGTCCATTTCTGTGTAGGAATGCTATACCCAAAAGCACTCAGTGACTTGAAACAACAGACTGATTGCCCCATAGTTCTAACAGCCTGACTGTGCTCTCCTTAATACCTGAGATGAAATCTTCCTTGCTTCTTCTGTTTCTAGAATAGTGGTTCTCAACTTGTCGGTACTGAACCTTTTGGGAGTTGCATATTCGATATCCTATATATCATATATTTACATTATGACTCATAACAGTAGCAAAATTGCAGTTATGTAGTGACAATGAAATAATGTTGTGATTGAGTTCATCTCAAAATGAGAAAGTGTATTAAAGGGTTGCAGTCTTAGAAAGCCTCAAAGAATGTCTTGACTCACAGGACTCCTATATATGTGTATGTAGTGACAATATCTCACACTATTCCCATCTCTCAATTGGAAGGATTATAGTAATTTAATTTGGCACCCACTTGCACATCCAAGATAAGCCTACCTATTTTCATGCATGGAAGTGTCTCTGTCTCTCTCTGATTCTCTGTTTGTGTCTCTGTTTCTGTCTCTCATGCATGTCTGTCTGTTTCTCTCTCTCTCTCTCTCTCTCTCTCTCTGTGTGTGTGTGTGTGTGTGTGTGTGTGTGTATGTGTGTATGTGTGTGTGTGTGTGTATGTGTGTGTGTGTGTTTGTATGTATGTGTGTGTCCAGCTCACCATTTGGTTAGCATTTACATCTGATTCTCCAAAATTTATGTCTACCCCATGCATAGAAAATTCCACCTTGAGTTATTTGTAAACCTCCAAATTCAACACAAAGTCCGATATGCCTGTATCTAAATCCAGTATCGGTGATATTCTGAGCATGTGTGATCCTAGGGCAAGCACCTTTATCTGTGGAACTATGAGCTTAGAAAATAAACCATTTGCTGCCAAATGCTAGGGCTCGGAGAGGCACAGAAAGTAGTTAGCAGGCCTGGTATCTGGATTGGATAAAATAGAAGGACTGCGGAGTTTCTTGTCTAAAACAAGTTTAAAATACAGAAAGGCACATTTCATTTGATTTCAAGTCCTGAGGATAACCCTTTGTGGCTCACATTTGTTCTCTAAGCCTGCAGCTCTGCAGTCCACTGCCTCAGCTCGGTGCTTTAGTTGTCGAATATCTGTTTGCCTTGAAAGGTATCTTTATTAAGCATAGCAGCAAAGCTGTGACTTCTGAACAAAACACCTGACTTCTCTGGCTGGTTGTTGAAATACAGTGCAATTGGAATGCATAGCCATCAAGTGGTGGTTTTACTTCCCAGTAATGCCTGAGCACACAAATAACCCGAAAAAGCCAGGGAGCACAGCTTCTATTAAGGTCTCTAGAATGAGTTGAGAATCCTTTGACTCTCTAGGTTTTCTTTCCAATGAGGTGTGTTTGTTGGCTACAAAACTTTGTTGAGTACAATATTTTAAGTCTCTCTCCTCTCTCTCCATTTCTCTGTCTTTCTCTCTGTGTGTGTGTGTCTGTGTGTGTGTGTGTGTGTGTGAGAGAGAGAGAGAGAGAGAGAGAGAGAGAGAGAGAGAGAGAGAGAGAGAGAGAGAGAGAGAGAGAGAGAGAGAGAGAGAGAGAGAGAGAGAGAGAGAGAGAGAGAGAGAGAGAGAGAGAGAGTAGGTGCCAAGGCTCATGACTGGAGGTCAGAAGGCACCATTCTTGAGTCAGCATATGCTTTCTACTGTGTGGGTTACAGGGATCAGGAATGGCAGCAAGCAGCTTCACTAGCTGGGCCTATCTCACACCACTGGATTTACTTTTTTGTAATCTAGTTTAATGTAGTTTTTAATGTAATTATATAATAATTTTCTCATACAATATATTTTGACCTTATTCCTTCTCCTCCCCCAATTTCTCTCCTTCACCAACATTGGAGTACTGATTGGAAGGGTTTTTCTTGTCATGCCACTTAAGGCAGAATGCCCCAAAGTCTCTCACTGTCCATTTCTGGAGGTTTAAATTAGGATGGAAAAGGAAGAGGAGGCTAAAGTAGGTAAAATGGGGAGAGATGACTATCACCAAATGATTTTTAAAAGCCACAAGGAAAGTTCTCTCTATAGAAACGTCAGATATGCATGCATGTACACATTATGTACATATACATCATCCATATGAAAAACGCAACACATACTTATGTCACTGGATATGTAGAAATCCTGTGGTGTCCAATTACAAGCTTAACTCCTATTGGCAAATATTTAGAATGCTGAAAGGCACTATAAATGTTATTGGATATGGAATTTATCACCTGGCAATGAACCCTGTTAAGTAACTGCTGTATAGATAGCTGGACCTGCATGCAAAATATTCTATCATATTTTTTCCCAAATATTATGAGATTAAAAACCCACTTTTTCATTGAATTTAAGGCTGATCCATTAAAAGGAACACAAATGTGACACCCTAAATGGGCTAAGTGGAACACAGGGGATAACCTACTCTTACACCACTAAATGAACATACCAATAGCATGACCCCTGATGAGCGATTGCTATACTCACAGATCAATTACTTACTCATCTCAGAAAAACTGCTTCTTGCAGTATATGGTTATAAATGTAGCTTTTTAATTTATAATCCATTCATTCATTTATTTTACATATATCAAATTGCTCGCTGGTAGAGTATTTCCTTGGTGTGTGAAACTCAATACCCAGTATCACAGTAGATAACTAAATATATAAACAAAACAAAAGGAATTGGATTGCACTTAAATGTTATTCTAAGTGTTAAACCTAGAGCTGATCCTATTAAAAACAAAAACTAAACAAAAAGAGCAAATTTTTGCTCTTATGGCTGTAATTGGTTTTGCCAAGCACTAACTTATGTTTATCGTTTTCCATGCAGAATAATCATGAAATTAGCTACCTTTCACAGAAAATACAAACTAATGATGCAGACTCATGGCATTCTACCCAGGAGATTTACTCCGGCTCTACAGTCTATTAAACTAGAATGAATTTTATTCAAATAATCACCCCTATCCATCAGCAAATATATGAGTGAAGCAGAATCTGTAAATAATAATGAACAAATTGCCAAGAACTAGATTCCATTATTTTCATACAGATTTCTAGCACAAACAGAAGAAACATTTTGTCTATCATTCCTATCTTAGACTGAGCACTACATAGTTACTCAGTTCATATGACTGTCAGAATGTACCTAGAAACATTTGTGAAAAATCACTGTGTTTACAATACACTTATATGTCTTTTTCATATCACCTTCAACCACCGGTATTTCTTTTGTTGAAGCAGAAAATGCTGTTTTCATTTTACAAACTCTGATAGTTTCATGCCATTTGTTTTTCCTGATACTTCAATAATCAGGGTGAATTTTCCATTTCTTTCTTTTCAACATGATTTTAGATTTATGTGACTTTGTAAAGAGCTATTACTGTTTCTGACTTACTATGTTGATGGATTAAATTTGGCTAAAAAATTGTTTGTGACTAAGAATAATATTAAGTCACACAGGCAGAATTCTATATAGAATCAGAAGTCTAAAGATCTTTAGATTTTTTTAATTTATAAATCATGGGCAGTTGTACATGTTTACCAGTTACAGTATAGGAGAATAATATATTGCCCCATTATATGCTTCTGTGATTATAATACAAAAATTTAAATACTTAGTATTTAAAACATAATTCTGAAATGACACTCTTATTATGTTCCTATTTGTGGTAGTAAATCTGTCTTCAAATTTCTGTTCAACCTGAAATTATTCTCTCCTTCCTTTGTGGCTACAGATGGTCCCTATCCATCCATCTGCCAACCTTGGCAAACAAGTTTCCCAGGATGATTAGTTCTGCCTGGAGGTAGTTAAACTTATATTAGATGATCATCAACATGAAACCATGTGTCCACACAAACAGCCTCCACCTTAGCATTAGGTGGGCGGCATTAAAACATGTGACATCTATTTTGCCGAAGGGATATGCTAGAAAATGTGTGGTCTATTCTCTTCAATGCATAGCTTGATAATAATATCAAAATAAACTAAATGTGGCCAGAATTTCCTTCACTAGTTGCACTGGGTTGAAGGAAGTAAAATTGTAAGAAACGAATGAATGAAGATGGATGTTCTACAAACAAGTGTTGCAAGATAAGATGTTTTAATCATTACCAGTAAAGCAAAAGCAGCCCGAATGTTAGAACAATAAGAACATTGGTCAGAAAGTTTCATACAAAAGTAAGTTTAATAACTAATATTGCAAACATTGATCTTGAACAAACATGAGATCTTTTATCTTTTGCTTTCTATCAGCAACATACCAGATACCAATAGTCTAGTCTAGATGTAAAGGGGATAGTGTTCATCCACAATTCTTTGTCATTGTTTTTTAATTTTAATTTTAATTAGTTTTATTTTAATATGTGTACCACAAGCATGTAAACATTGTGATAGTTGATAATTTAGTGATAAGAAGATGAAGTAGGTACCCTGTGACTGTAGTTACAAGCAGTTGCGAACTTCCATGCAGGTACTGGGAACCAACAGATGGTTCTCTGAGAGTAATGTTCATAAACACTAAGCATCTATCTCTGACTCACCTGGTCTCCAAGAAGCAGCAAATGTCCTCAATTTTTAGGATGTCTTATTTAAATTGGAGGAAGGTTTATAAAGCAGTGAGGAAGAGATTCTTCTTTCTTTAATGGAGAGTGAGATCTAGAAAAAAAAAAAAAGATACCCATGTATACATCTCAACAGGACTTGGATATTCTTGAAGAGAGATATTAATTATCTTCAGACCTTATTTTTAGTTTCAGTTCTTTTCCAAGAAAATAAGTTCTAATTAGTAGGCTATAGACTTCAGATTAATTAAGCCAACACTAAAAATATATAAATGTAAATGAATAAGATTTTTATTCTACGTGCATATATATGGACTACATATTTCAACTTTGGAAAATGTAGGTTTTGAGATTTTTTTTTAAAGCTTTAAGGTATAAAAACTGGCAAAATGGCTACAGTGAATCAGCTATGCCTATGTCACTATGTCTTTAGAAACTTTCTAGTTTCTAGGCCTGCTTTGGAACAAAGATTTGTTTTCCTTCCATACAGTGTTTGTAACCCCAGAAGGCCAGTTTCCAAGGTAATCAGGAAGGAACAAAAGAACTAATCATCAACAGTAATGAAGATTTTGTTTGTAATTCCTCTAAGGACATTTTCTGGGCACCTTCTCTCTACAGTGTTGAATGGGACAAACATGTTTGCCCAACTCCTTTATGACAACAGATGGACATGGAGTCTGGAAGAGACACTTAGATCTGGATAAGGGAACTTCACAAATGGTAATAGGTACTTTGTAAGAGCAAAAACAAGACAAAGTTACTTCTCCAGAATCAAACGATATCAGAAAGAGGCTATTTGCATTAACAAGATACAAGCCTGGTTGAATAATAGATTTGCCAATATATAGATATAGAATGCCCTAACATCCAGAGCTATTATAAGATTACAGTTGCTCATAAAAATCACCAAGTCTGTACTGTCTATATAAACAATTCAAAATGACTAGGACAGTTACTTGGGGGTAAAGTAAATAACACAGCATCTCTATAAGAATTGGCAATAGCTGATCCTCACAAGTAGAAAAAAAGATAGGATGCTCCGTCAGGATAGTTTAATATCAGAAGCAGAAATAGGGATGAAGTATCTCTGTGTACTTTTTCTAAAAGTACTCAATTAAAATGAGCAGCATCAATCAATTAATATTTCAGTAGGTCTAAGTGAAAGTCCCTCAGATCATCTCTTTTAATGTTTCTATGCAAAATTTCATACAATTAATACTAAATCTGAGGTGATTTTAGCTAGCATACACAGTCTACGACAAATGTGCATCATGGTAAGCATTTTCCTAACTTTCAGTTCTTCTCATAAAGTTAATTTACCTATTTACATGTAAACACATTCAGTTTATATCACTGATAATACTCAATATGTTTTATGTTAATATAAAATATTAGTTTACTATGTTTAACCTATAATAATAGAATGGCATTCTTTAATAAATATTATTGTATGTAAAATCATGCACAATATATATATATATATGTTTAATGCAAAGTATTTTTAATGGAAGTTGGAGGACTGCTTATGTGGTCAAATTATAGAATAATTGCCTAATACATCAGCCCCAAGGTTCGTTTCCCAACAACAAGTAAAGCTCCAATTGGGAAATTTAAAATTAAAAAAGAAACTAAAGTAGTTACTATGACCAATTAACCTAGGGCCAAACCAAAATTATTTTAACCAAGTAAAGAAAAACTATTGCTTTTAAAACTTTGCTTCATATATCAAAATAGAATAAGGAATATGAGAAATGAAGTAGAATAAATATACCTAGAAGGATAAAAAGAACAAACATAAACTACTCAATTTCTGTGTATCAAAGAACACAAACATTAGAGTGAAGATACAAAGCACAGAAATGGAGGAAATATTTTCAAATGAAGTATTCAATTAGAAGCGGGGAGCAAAATTCTAGAAGAAACTTAAGTCAAAAGCAAAATTACCAAATATCCAAGTTAAAATAAGCAAACAATTATAAAATAATATGAGGTAAATCACACAAATGTAAAAAATTATTTATTGCAAATTTTAAACAAGTTAATGGCAGATATGCTTAGATTATCCATTTATTAATTCCTGGTAATTAGCCATGGAAAGGACTGAAAGTGTTTCCGAGAAGAAATGTTGTTTTCCCATTGTTAATTTATGCATATGGATATAATCAAGTTCTAGGGCTATATAAAATCAGATGGATTAAACCTGAAGATTTTAGGACTTCTCTTTTGATATCATAATTCGGGAAAACATTATAGCTATGTATTATTTTTTTAAGAAAAATAAGTTTATGTCTTTCTGGTTGATTTTCATAAGTAGAAAAATAACTGCACCTTTGAAAAATGTGGAAGTCCTAACATTGGCTATCACCTAATTCCTCTGCAGCCACTCAACTATGAGAAGAAGAAGTCCTACACACTCAACATTGAAGGAGCAAATACACATTTGGACTTCCGCTTTTCCCATCTGGGTCCATTTAAAGATGCCACCATGCTGAAGATCATCGTTGGGGATGTGGATGAACCACCACTCTTTTCTATGCCTTCCTATATCATGGATGTCTATGAAAATGCTAAGGTTGGGACAATTGTTGGTACCGTCTTAGCACAAGATCCAGACAGCGCTAACAGCTTAGTAAGGTATGATACTCTTGATCTCACAGGTATTGAAGATGTGGTTAATACCTCAAGGTTAATTAATGTGAATTAAATTTTAAATTTAATTAAACACATATTCTCAATCCTCACACGTTTGGAAAGGAGCTAGCTGGGGTTTTTTGCTTGTTTGTTTGCTTGCTTGCTTGCTTGTTTGTTTGTTTCCTCTCCCATTGGTAGAGCTCCACTCTAAAAAATTTACTCCTCTCAAAGTCTGTAGATAGGTGTGTCTTGTATATAGCAGTACAGATAAACCAACAGAAAAGACCCAGAAAAGAACTCATGATACCCAAACTATGACCAATAAAACAGTTCACATTACAAAGAATTCTATGACCCCAAATACCCATATGACCGAGGGTCAAAACTCTGATAAATGAGAGGACAAATGAACTGTTACAGGTACTATACTCTGGACGATTGTGTCATTACGTGTAAGACTGACAAGCGTGTGGTCATAAACATGTTCCCATGCTCACATATTTATCGTAATGTTGAGCTACTTCTATGACTGTTTTATTTTCCTTTGCTATTCTAATTGCCTTCGTACTTTCCTCATGTTATTAGAAAGAGAACAAAACACTCACAGCTTTAGATATTGCTGTATGAGGTGATTGATACATAGTCTTCAAATGCTAATAGCTTTATTAGCATAACCATTATTTTATGTTTTGTTTTGATTCAAAAAATAAAATTAATTTACTTCATTTACTTGAAATAATTTGAAACTCCAAAGCTTCTATTACAGTATACAATTTACATGACATTCATTCTTGACTTTAATAAAAATATGTCATTTGCATAGGATTCAAAATACAATGAGGAAAAAAACCCAGAAAATATAACAAAGTTAAAAGCAAGTCTCTTATGTCTTTCCTTAACGTGAACCAAATATTTAGTAATTAAGGGACATTACTCGGAAGAGATGTACCTAGCTATGTCCTGGAAACACAATCATGTTCGCACTTGTAGAACCTGTAATAATAATAATAAAATTGTAATCTTTCAGGCATTTGTGAAATCTGCTTTATTTTACATTTCAGACTTCTAAAGTATTAGATTCTTCAAATTTTTAGAGCAATGCTTTGTGGTTTTTGTTTGTTTAACTCAAAATAACATCGATTTTCAGAAATATAATCATCTTTTGTAAAAATAAATAAATAAAATTAGAGGCATGTATCTACAGACATCAATACTCATTGGTTAAAACAACCTGCGTGTACTTTCTGGCTTAAAAGGGGTAGGGATAAGGAACTTCACATAGAAGAACTAGCAGAAATCCTGTTTTTAACATGTGTTCTTAGAAATGTGAACCTGTTGCTACCAGTTGAACACTTCTTTTTCCCTCCAAACATTTGGAAATCTGTAAAACAGTCTTCTAATGAGTTTACATTTAAATAGGTGGAATTTTAATCTAATAAAACACTGTAAAATTTTAGATTTGGAAATGTAAAGTAAGAATACCTCTCATGAACCTCATATTGCGTCTCATGTATTTCAAGTAAGAAATAACAAAATGACTATTTTTAAAACTTGTATTTTAATTGCAAGGGAAGCAGGAATGTTTTAAGTGATCAGAAAGCCAATAATTAATGACTATAACAGGAATGTGTTGTTTATATAGACAGATGTTTACACTTAGAAGGAATGTTGTCATTAGTGAGTCCTTCTATTTAGTCCTGGTATATGAAGAATAAAATAGGTTATATATGTAACAGTCTTTCCATACAAGAGAATTAATAGAGTGCATTAAATATCTTGTACACAAAAGGAGAATTATTGGAATTCCCATGTATTGAACAACTTAGAGCTAAATTTACATAAATTGCCTGTAACTTTGCTTCACTGTGATTTATAAACTGCATTTTCCTACATATTTATTAAGAGATAGACTTATTTTTTAATTAATTTACAATAGCAGAAAGTATCAACAAATATTTTGAATAATTGTTTTACAATGTCTTGAACACACATTTGATCACTATCAGAGAAAATAAAATCATTATTATATTGAACTGCTAGCCAGGTTAAAAATAAATTTTGTAGTGAACAAAATTTTTTTTCCTTTCTTTTATTCACTATTCTTAATGGTCACTGAGAATGTAAGTATTTATATAGCCTGTTTAGAAATTTAATAGAACATGGGTAGGTAATTGCAGCCACCATGTTCACTGTCTTTTCTGGTTTCCTATCATTTTTATGCTCCCCTAAAATATTCACATTTTCTATAATGGAATGCAAATGTTGAGTGATCCAGTAACTAGGAAGTTGCAAACTCATGGAAAAGTGAAATATGAAAATAATGGCATGGTTACATTGGCAGCATTGAAGAAGCAAAATGGAAAGAAAACAAAATAGAGATTAAGTATTTTCCTCATTGTTTTCAAAGTAAAGGTGAACTGCCATCAAATACATTTCAAAATATTTTCTTATATTAATGCTTTATTTTTCAAATGATGAATACAAAATTTAGCTTACTGACCCTATGAACTAAATCATATTGTTCTTTTGATTCAGTTGTAAGTATGCCTTAACAAAACAATACCAGAGTCTCTGGATATATTGGTGATGATTTCCCAGAATCATTTAATAATGAGTGAATATACTGAGAAATTAGGGTCCTGTTTAAAAACAGATGCCCATGTCTTTTATTTCTGTTTTATTGGCTAATAAAAACATACAGAGTAAGACTTGACTTTGAAACAATATATATATATATATATATATATATATATATATGCATATATGGAACTTAAAATGTAAGTGGCCCAAAAAATGGCTAGGACAATGCATCTTTAGATAGAGGAGCTGAATGATGGGGTCTTAATCAACAAATTATAGAAATTAAACACTTTAGACACACACTATCTACTTAGATAACAATAGAAGCCTCCTCTCAAGATAATGCAGGCATCTGATGTAAAATATGTATTCTCTGCTGCATAATTTATGCTTTGTTTACATGGTATTCTATTAGATAGTGAAATATAATATCAGATTTACCACATGACAAATGATACTTTGCTTTATTTAACTTAAAATGATTACTTTATGCTATCTACTCAGTTCAAGCATTTTATACCCTAACCTTCTGAAAGGAACTTGGCAAATAAGAAATAGAGCCATATTTCAGATGTTTGACCTTTAGTTAAACAGCAGAGGAAGCTAAGTTTCCATGTTATCCTAATTTGTAGGATAATTAAAGATTATTAAACTTTATTTAAACTATTATTCATAATTAACCACATTACAAAACAGCAACATAGTGAAGAAATTTCAATGAATCTTCTTTACTACCCTCTTGCTGCATTTACAAATATATGATAATTTGTAATAAATTATTTGTAATAAAGGATAATAACTAAGAGAAATAATCTGTACTTTAATACTTTTATGATAAATTAGTATAAAATGTATGTTTGACATAATCTTGAAATTAAGTTTTGGATGAAAGAGAGAGAATATAATGGATAATGCAAGTACCTATAAGGAATGAGAAAAATTTTTCCCATACAATATAAACTATTTATTATCTTTACCATATGCCTATAGTTATCATAGGCAAATTGAGTGTTGAATGAATGAATAATTCAGTGATTTCTTTATTGTAGCATTTGTTGAAAGGCAATGTCATTATTAATATTGATTGTTTATTATTGCCATAGCTTTTCTGTTTATTGTGAAGTGCTAATTTGAATAATAGATTTCATCCTTTTTTTTAAATAAAGTAAGTTCTTATAACTTTCACAATTTGAAATACTAAAGGTATTAACACATACTCATTTTATGTCAGTAAAAAGTGGTAAAAACACATAATTATAACATAAAATTCTTTATAGGAATGGAAAAGATTTCTTGCTAGGTAAAGTACAAAGAGTAGCATTTATCTGTTGGTGCTGAAGTAATGATTATACTGGAGTCTGGTCCAATAGAAGGGTTTTTGTGAACTACTGGAAAAAGAGTAACTAGCAACAAGTCAATTAAACTTCCTATAGTCTAAGTCTACAACATTATGAATATCTCACTGTATTGATGATCAAATATTTTAAGTAGTTTTAGATAGATTGTATTAGTTTATTTTCATTGGTGTTCAAGTATCCACCTGACAGAAAAGATATGAGAAGAATTACATATTTTGTTTTAGAGTTATAGAAACATCTGCTCATTTGCTATATGGCCCAATGGTCTGAACTCAATATGAGAAACACATGGTAGGAGAATGTACTAGAGAGACTGCATGTAAAGCATCCAACAGTGAAAATGTTTCAGAAAAAGACCAAGCCAGATAAAAACTACAATGCATGTCCCTCGGACTTACTTCCTCTATTTAAACCCCACCTTCCATTTTTCACTACTCTCCACTAATTGCATTGAACTATCAAAGCACTAATCCATTAATTAGATTAGAAGCTTCATCATCTTACTCGTGGTATGTATCATTTGCATTCCCAGAGTTGATTTCCACAAATTTGTTAGTCATTTCCAAACATATACACTGAAGATTTTACATCATGTGTAGATACTATTTTGATGTTTATTTCACATGTAACACAGTATTATATAGCAGTGACAGAACTGCATTTTGTACTATAAGTTTCTTTTGTATATAATTATCTTTAGCATGTATTAATTGTGCATAGTGATAAGTATGTAAGAATTTCATAAACCTTGACACTCTTCACCTGCTGCTCTGTCCCCTCCCTGTCTGTCTCCTATTAGCTTGATATAGTGTCTCAGACAATCTTTCCTCTACATTGTCCCCCAAATCTCAATTTCCCATGTGACTATGCATATGTATATGTTTAATTACAGTCTATATAAATTGTTCAATATCTAGTTATAACCATTTTCATGATAGAAACAGTTTTATTATGTATGGTTGAGTGAAATTCTATATTTGGGTAATGCATATTTTACAAATCTATATCATTTTGTCAGACACCTAAATTAATTCTCTAATGACTACTGTAAATAGTGTTAAAACAAAAATTGGTGCAAACACTTCTGTGATATATTGGCCTTCACCTCCCCTAGTATTAACCCAGATGTGTTACATGATATATCTCATTATTTTTTAGACTTCCGTGCTGTTCACAAAGACTAGAGTATTTTATATTTGCGATACAATCACTGTATAAGGATTCCTTGTTTACCTGAATCTCTAACAGCATATATTTTTACTTCTTCATGATTGTAATTCTGTGTGGAGTGGGATGAAACCTAAAAATAGTTTCCCTTTGTGTCTCATGGAAGTATGGGCTATTCATGTTCATTTCTTCCTGTTTCTCAACCTTATTTGAGACATTGTATTCCTGGTTCTCATTCCTCCTCACACTTTAGCCTTCATTGAGCGTCCTACCAGCTATTCTCATAAAAGTATTGAATTGCTTTTAGTCTCTAAAGGCTGTTTATATTAGCTCTGTATGTTCTTATTTCCCTTTTTATTTCAATTCCCCTTCAAATTGGATGACACTACCCCACTGAGTTGAATTTATGCTGATTTACTTTCAATCCACATGTTTAGAAACCATACTAGAAATCCATAACTTTTTGATCCTTCCTTCCATTCATTGCATTTATCTGAATGTCACATCATAGGCACACTGTGTCTGTCACTCACTCTCACCCATTTCTTTTATTAACCATTTCTATTAATCTATGTATCATTACATATTGTCTTTCCTTCTGTCTTCCTTCTCCTTGCCTTTTTGTTCATAAATCTCACCTAGCTAAATTAAAACTGTCCATTGGACTAAACAACTTTACTTGTCAATCAATTAAAAAATCACATAGTCACAGCATACAGAGAATATCCCTCTTCATGTTATATTGTCCTTATTTATCATTCATTACAAGGAAGACTTTCATTTTCTACTAGGTATTTCATCAACGACAGTGCTGAAGAGGACAGATTTTTCAATATTGATGCCAATACTGGAACCATTAAGACTTCAAAAGTACTTGATAGAGAAGAATCACCATGGTACAATATCACAGTGACTGCTTCAGAAAACGGTAAACTGCTTTATGTATCCCACAAAATAATGTCATTGTGCATGAAATCACATGTAGAGATTTGCTGGCAAGCAAGTTATCCCCCATATCTTTTTTTGTCAGAAGTTCACATATTATATAGATGGAGTCGTTTTCATATCTACAAAGTAATGAGTAAGTTTTGTTGTTTTTCCTTCACTTTCATTCTAGCCTGAAATTAGAAAATTGATGTTATAGAGTAATTAGTTCTTGAGTCAAGTGTGCTTGATTTTCCTCTTAATCGTGCTACTTTTCTATTTCATGTACTTAAACTTCACTTATTTCATCAAGGCTTTTCATCAAGGGTACTTATTACCTGGCAGCTCAGCCCTAAATATTATTATACCACACTTGCTTGAATTAGCACTTATAGTTTTTACAGTAAAAGAATACCTTGGATAGTGTGAACAGTGTATCTAACCTCTCTTTAAGAAAATTTTACAACAAAAAACTGAGAAACTTGATATCCATCCAAGGCAGTGAATAAACACCCAAGTTTAGAAAAATAACAACAACAAAAAGAAAATATACACAAAAACTATTACTTTAGTGTTGAAAACAAGAAACTATGAATGTCAATAAAATTAAAATAAAACTTTTAGAAAGAGATCTAATTTCTTGATAATGGTGTCTTTATATGAGTATTTCACAGTGAAAAATTATAAATGACAATTAGAGGATAAGTGATAATTTGTGCCTGAACAATTTCATTTATATTATTTTTTGTAATGTTACAGCCATGTGAAAATAACGTTTTCTATGTGGTACAAGTCTAGCACATTTTATTTAACTCTTCTTATCAATAAACTTCATTGTTTTTTTTTGCATGTATGTCATTAATAAAGTTTTATTCACATTTTCATGGAAGTGCTAGAGTAAGAATGCTTCCTTTTCATTTTCTTGAATATATCTTGTGTAGAATTTTTGTTTTGTATTATTCCATACTTAATCATTTTACTGCCAAAATACTTCCTTAAAGCTGCATAATTTTTATATTCATGCAAATGAAATTCTGAATTGCTATATTGCCATTACCATATATTTCTGCCTATCCACTGCTGGGGATGTGAAGTGATATCCTTGTGTCTTGTCCTCTTTTGTATATTTTTATAAATCCACATTCATCCACGATAACCTTTGATTTATTCTGTTTACATTATTCATTCTTTTAAAAATATCACAATTCAATCACTTCTTTGAGAATTTCATACATGCTTATAACTTATTTTGGTTGCATCTCCCATTTATCCCTCTGTCTCTTCCCATTTCCTCAATTCACCATCGTGTTCATTTTCTACTTCATGTACATTTTCTTTTAATCTGCATATCTATTTTGTGTTTCACATATTAATAAATATGGAGCCATTCACAAAGTATGGTCAATCTACCAGAGACCATTTCCTTATAGAAATCATTAGTTCTCCATAGCTTTTCAACCTTGGGTGGTTGCATAGTGAGTTCCTTTCTCATCCATGCTGAACTGTTCCCAGCTTGATATTGTTCTGTCAGTCACTCCTGAGAGTCCAAAAATGCTTTGCCTTGTCAGTTCCAGAAGACACTGTTTCACTGTGTTCCTTTCAACCTGTACCTCTTAACAATGTTTCTGCCTGCATATTTACTTAATTTATATTTTCATCATACTATTAGAAAATGAATGTGTTATAAAGGAGACATGAATAAGTTAATTTTATATCATTCTGGATACTTTTCAATCACTACATCTCCAGGAAAAAAAAAGTCTTTTTTTGCATCTTTATGTTTGGGAGACCATTTAAATAAATATTAAGAGTCACATGAAAACTTGAATTAACCATTAAATATATCTACAAAGGAGTGTTGAAAACATTTAAACAGTTCTTACAGAAGAGAGAACAAGTATCAGTATTTAGTTAAGCAGCTGTTATGTAACTCTGAATCATCACTAAAGCCTCAGTAATATTTGTATCGAGTAGAAGTCAATTCACAAACACTTGCATGTAAAAAAAATGTATCATTTGCAGTCATTACCAAAGGGAAGTCCTGTTTTTGAAAGAGCAACATCTTAATTATTTATATGAGTTTATATTTTCTGTTTGCTATTACTTCTTCTGGGAATAGAGTTAATACATATCTACTAAGTAAAACAGTACACTAAATTGTAATTTCCTGAATTTTATAGTTGGTAATAAAAAAGCCATAGAGACCCATTCAGTGAGCATTACTGAAATATAATTTAATTCCAATCACAAACAGGTGTACAAAACAAATAAGCAATAGTTAAGATTTTATAGCCATGTTGGGAGATTGCTTTCAGGGAAGTTCATCTTCAGCACCAATTGCCAAGCCTAACTGTCCCTTAGTAGTGGCAGAAGCTCTCCCATAATTGTGAGCCTTAACTTCAACATTAGCCACATGGACAAAACATGCTCTGCTTAAGAAGGCTTTTACTATTTTTTTCAAATGCTTTTTATAATTTTCATAATGTTATTTGGACTATAGTGTAAATTGTCCTGTGGAATTTTTCTTTTACTGGTTAATATTTAAAGCACTTTGGTTCTCTACTGAGGGAATTATGCAAAAAAGGGAAGAGCCCTCTCTGGGCAATGTATCAGGATTTAACAGAACAAAAATACTTGGGCAGGGGGTGCACAGCACATATGTGATTTCATGCTTTCCAAATATGAGGCAGGAATCTAAGGATTGCTTGTGCTGTAGTGGGAGCATGCCAAAGAAATTAGAAAACTAGGCATTCTCTCCACTGAACAGACCTCATGTCTATGGTATAGTATGACAATGAAGAATTCAAACAAGTTGCCTATGAAATTCATCAAGAGACAAAAGGTAAAGACATTAATGCATAGAATGTGAATCTCAGTTCATTCTTCCATCCTTTGCCCTTGTTGACTTTGAGGGTTCAGCTGCCTAAGCACATGGTAAAAGCAATAGTATGGAATGTGATATCACTTTCTGCTGTGGTTAAAGGAAGCTATTGTATGGGCAATCTTCATGATTACCATGGCCAGCAGAATACTAACCTGTGAGAGCTAAGAAGGCACTTTGTTCAACATGAATAATTAGCTGGTGTTGGTTCAACTTATAAAATTTGAGTTCAAGTAGTTTATTTTAGACATATTTGATGAAAAAAATGTTGGAGATGATTAACTTGATCCTGTGTACACAACAAAGCTTAAGGCATGCCTGCATCCACTCTCTTTTTATAAAAATAGGTTCTATATTTTGAGTGGGGAAAATGAGCTCAGCTCACTATAAGGATATCAAGGAGAAATAAGTAGGGTCTCAGCCCTACTGATACTACATAGGTCACTGGTCTATGAACCATGCCCACTTCCAGCCTTCAAGAGGGAAAACAGGTTATCTACCTCTATTCTTGAGGGGGCACACCTGTGTGTTTCACAACCAGTGTTCCTCTAGTGCTTATCTCTGAACACAAGGACTGATATAACTTCTTGATTATTGAACATCTAGGTTTTACCTACTACAGACATCTTAGTAGAATCTTCTGTGAAACATGGATAAATGCTCCAACCATCACATAGACAAGAGAACTGAAGCACAGCAAACATGCATTTGAATATTTAATGCATTTGTATTTACTCCTGGCATTTGATAAGCCAATACCATTGAATACAAGCATGTTAGCTTACAAAGGTTGAGTTAAAGTTTGTTAATCACATTTATTCAAATTATGGAATAGTCTTATTTTTCCATTTGTAAATACAGCATTTATAATATGATATACTGAAAGAGTTCCCTATGAGAACTAAAACTTTAACACATCATATATAACAGTTTGTAAGGAACTACCATTTTGTAAGTAACTGTGGAAATATTGCATTGCAGGTATTGTGTGTGTGTGTGTGTGTGTTTAATTTTTTGTTCTTTTTAAGTTTCATACAACAACCTTTAGTCATATTTACCCCACCAGTCTTCCAGGTCTCCCCCATTTTCATAGCTGTTGGATTTATATTCATTTCCCTTATTTAACAACACACAATCATGATATCTATAATATTCCTAAATTGTGATCATTCAATGGAGAAAGGTCAACTTCCCATGTGCTACATTTTATAGAAACCTCTCTCTATTTGTTTTAAGCACTAAATATTTTTTATGTTACCTAGCAAGTGCATTGTTGTGTTATTATGTGTTTTAACTATAGGTGTGTAATTATGTACAGTTTTATAAGTTTTCCTCAAAACAACTGTAATGTTATTTGTACCTTGCATACTTCTTCTTTGCCCTGCCTTTAGCTTCCTCACTTAGTTAAACCCTCCTATAACAATATTTATTTTTAACTCTTTATGTCATGTGTTCTACCTGACTTATCTTGATTTCTAACCTTTAAAGCTATATTTTTTTAATATGTCTTTTAGCACAGTGATTTGATTACTTGCATTGCTAAATGAAAACTATTATTTTGTAGTGGAGCATATATTTTAAGGGTTTCTCTGATGGATAGGAGATTCCTCCTGTAATCTCAGAACTCAGAAGAGTGAACAGGAACATATGATGAATTCTAAGCCAAGCTGAGACTACAGAGTCAGACTCTATCAATCTCAGAAAGGAGGTTGTAAAAATAATATGAAGAATAAGTGGGGTAAGAAACAACATTTAAAGAAGTATATTTAATTGGATTGTGGCTAATGCTTAAAAATACTGAAATCATATCAGTATTTCAATCAACTGGATATACTTTTGGTGGCTCTTTGGTCAAATCTGATTTCATACTCATTCTCTTTGGCAAAATCTACTACCTTGAGAATACTGGATTGAGTTCTCATTTTCTTCCTGTTATTAGTTTAGGGTGTATCTTCCCTTGTAGGAAGCTTGAATTTCAACTTACATTGTACTAAACCTTTTACATATAGAATGGGTTTTTCTATTAATTGAATATAGTCTCTTATGCTACCACCTAGAAAAGGCTACTATATAGATTTTGGTTCAATATGCTTTAAAATCTCCGCAATAAGACATTGATTAAGTAACACACTTTGACATTACTAATGTACAGTATTTTGCAGATACTAGCATTTTGGTAGTAAGCGTAGTATACATATCATTTTCACTGTGAAAAAGACAAGCAGAAATTTATATTAATTAATTGTATTAATTATATTAATTTAGGAAAAACAACTATGGGGTTTAATCTGCTAGTGGGGGTTTCATAGAGAGGATTATGGGTTCATTTGTAGTTTGGAGAAGAATGATGATTTACCTTGTCCAAATTCTAGATAAACCATATGCATATATTTTTCAGCACTGTTAAGAATTTGAATGAGAGGGCTGTGTGTAAGTTATGTGTGTGTGTGTGTGTGTGTGTGTGTGTGTGTGTGTGTGTGTGTATAAATCATATATATACATATGATTTGTGGAGGGAGAAGAGAGGAAAGAAAGAAATAGACAGAGGGAGGCAATAACTGGGAGATTCTGGTTTGTCTCAATGTATTCCCTCAACCTGCAAAAGTTCAGTGCTTTAAAATGCAATGTACATTGCGTGTGAAGACAAGCTGATGAGCAGGCTGACATAGAATAGGCAGAAGCTGATACTTTGGGGTGAATGCCACCAGGAAAGGATTTCTTTGTTGCTTAGGAGTCAGTATTTTTGATGTTCTCAGGACAGCTCAATGCAACAGGAAAGACAATCAGCTCTGTTTGGCTTGTCAATTTAAATATTAATGTCAATCAAAACAGTGTCATTAAAACTTACAGAATAAGCTGTAACCATATATGATAAAAACACATGATCCTGTCGAGGAGACACATAAAATTCATGTCAGCATGGCATAATATTTCTCATTCATACAGTTTGAATTTTGCAATTCCTGAACCTAAGTCAAGACTACTTATGTAATTTTAATCATTTGTTTAATTAGACAATTTCATACACACAGATAAGAAATTTTGACTTCTGTCTCTCACACTATCACTTATCTACTGTTCATCCTCCAAAACGTTAACCTTATCATTACTACTAGATCTTTCCTTGGATTCAATCCTTTGTGTTTGGATTAGTGATCCATTTGGTTTATCCAGGGCCATCAGTTTGAGCATTGGAACAGAACTATTCATTAGATTCACTAGGTAAAGTTATCAGTCTGTAAACAAGTTAAGACGGTGACTTTTCTGCCCCCAAATCTACCAATAGAAATTAGTTTGCCATTATAATTAAATGGAACCTTCGTATCCTTCAGTCAGTATTCCTGACTGTGGGTATGTTTCTGTTTATATGCTTTGAAATCATCTACACTCGCAGAGAGATCCTGATTTCAATAGCTATACCTCACCAAGGAAATGCTATTTCAATATCACTCTCCATATCTTGTGGCTCCCATGTATTTCTCATTTGAGTTATCTTGCATCTTGTTAGTGATAACTTTATCACGTGCCATTCTCATAAATTGACATTTGTTTTTGATGCTTTTATTGCTATATGTGTTTCAAGATCTAATATTTTAAATACAATGATGTAGAATTCTGTCTTCATTCTGAATTAATAATTAGGAATCTATATGGATGTTCTGACTTGATAACACTTCTGGTCTGCTTTTCTTTTGTGTGTATAAGTTAAATACTCATCTGTAATGAGAGTCTATGTGAACTTATAAAGAGTGCAGTGATAGCTCAATTTAAATCATTGATCTGTTACTGACCTCAGACATATGCATACATATACATCACACACATGCACAATCACACAGGTGAACACACAGAGACATACATATGAACACAGACATATACACAGAGACACAACACATACACAATCACACACATGAACACACACAGCATACATATGCACACATGTACATATCCACACATGAAGACAAACATATAGTCACACATAAACACAGGAACATATACTCTGACAGCCTATGAAGCAAATTCCATGTAGCAAGGTAAAAGTCTCAAGAGAATATTGTTAGATTACCTTAAAATGTATGTATCATGGGGTTTTGTTCATAGAATCCAATTATGCCATGTTTTGTATTAATTGTTACTATTTTCTTTCATTTTTCCTTTTTTTTCATTCTCCATTTTGTTTTCCACGTCTTTTTCATCTTTATAATGATTCAAATATAGTAATATGTAGGAATTTTTTTCTCAACTTGCTAGAAAATTATACAACTTCCACCTCCACAATTTAAGATTTTGTAATGGTTAAGTTAGGCAAATCTTACCACACTGAATTTTGTCATATTTAATTTTTGTACTATATTGTTACCACTTCAGATTTAAGAACCACCTCTAATTTAATCTTGTTGACCAAGATTAAATATTTAGTAAAAGTATTGGCACAAGAAACTGATTAGTAAGCAAAGTTGTGTTAAATATAAGAATATTCTCTATTGCTCATTTTGTCCCCTACCACAAGACTATCCACCCTTTTACCTCCCTCCAAACCTCCCTCCTTTCTTTTCTTCTTCATTTGACTTCTTGCTTTTTCTTTTCCTGTGCCTTGTAAATACTAGACAATTTATCTATCACCGTTCTACCACTAACTTCACCTCTCTCTGTACGTCGGAGTCAGCACTTTCCCATTTGTCCTTAGATGATCTGTTCTTCCTTTTCACCTGTGCTAAGTATCAGAACTTATTTTTCCTCATCAATTTACCAAATTGAGAGTCTTGCAATTATTGCTGCATAGCAGATGCACTTTTACCAAAATAAAAATGATCTTATAGTGTACAGGTATTTGTGACTCGGGATGTTTAAATTCAAACTAATGTTTCCCAAATTGTGGTATTTCAAATCATAATAATGTAAGCCCTTTGTGTTCATCCTGGATTAGTAAATCAGAACCTCTATGGTATTGGATGAGCACATTTAGCTCTTTCTCTGCTTTAGTTACAATTCTCTTGCCTGATTAATTGGAAGGTGATTACAAACATAATTCTGGTGATTTTAGGAAATCAGAGAGGTTTAGAGGTTTACTATTAAACAATGGTAGCAGGGAAAATGGCATGTGGCTTGCAGTGATGTGGATACATAATTTCAGCTTACTATTCAAAATTATTTTCTTTTTTTACATGCATAACTTGTTTGAAAAGTTATTTTTATATCTTCTCTATTCATTGACTATTTTTTCACATGCAAATATATTTAAAGGCCAAAGCCACATTTTTAAAACTTAATTCAACTGGTAACTTCAGGTGGCACAAATTAAATTTAGGTGTAATGAATATAGTCCCAGTTGACTTTAATCTGAAATTATTTTTTATGCAGGTGCATCTAATAATTCAGAAATCTATTAGCAGAGAATAAGTGGTTTCAAGTTCCCAAAACTTCCACTCATCATTGTGTTACTGTCGCTATAATATTTTGATATATGTCACCTGTCTTCCAAAAGTGTGCTCATGTTATCAGTTTTCCTTAGCACACACAGACATTCTAATTGGCATGGTTGCTTCCCTTGGCACACAAAGGGACTATCAGTAGTGAAAGTAGTATTGCTTTCACCCATAATCAAGAGAAATAAAACACTTATCTGGAATCCTGTGCATACAGAGATATGTCAGTGTTTAGCCAGAGGAAGGCAGGGGAAAGTTATACTCAAAATACTGACTTTAAATACCTTTAGAAATATTATTCACATATGATAATAGATGACAAGAACATGATCAGTTGTAGTGAATGGTTCAGAGTCAAGTTGTATAGATTTTGTATAGGTTCAACCTGTACAAATTTGGCTATGTCTTTCTACTCAACAGAGTCTCCAAGCCATGGGATGTAGAAACTGACATTGAGAGCAATGACCTCCTGTCTTTAATTACCCATTTCTATGATGGCTCTGTCACACAGAACCATCATTGTGGTATTAGTGACTCTAAATCCATTGAAGATAACTGTAAAAAGTAACTTTCACATGGAGGAAAGCATGTTGCCATAATCCGAGTGTTGGTGTGGAAGGACTCTTAATATCTTAGAGATATTTAATAACAGGACAGCTTATTTAGTTTGCTTTAGATTTAGCAGATATCTATCGATTTATAAAACACATAGCAATAAGTTTCAAATTTTTAATGATTTATCAGTTCTGTATCATTTGCATGTTGTTTATCACCTTACAGTAAACAATCTGTAGCAATTTCTTGTATTTTTTTAACATTTTTAAATATCAATTTGAAACAAGGTTGTTTTACATGTCAGTCCCAGTTCCCTCACTCTTTCATCCTCTCCTATCACCCCCTACCCAAACCCCAGACCATGCCCTTTGTGCTCCACAGGGAAGTTGAGGCCTTCCATGAGGAGTATTCAAAGTCTGTCGTATCATCTGGAGCAGGGTCCAGGCCATCCCCCATGTATTTAGGCTGAAGAAGTATCCTTCTCTGTGGAATGGGCTCCCAAAGTCCATTCATGTACTAGGAGTAAATACAGGTTCATTACTAGAGGCACCATAGATTTCCCAGTCCTTACAACTAACACCCACATTCAGGGAGTCTGTGTCAGTCCATGGTTTCCCAGCTATCAAAATGGGGTGCATGAGATTCCTCTTGCTCAGGTCAGCTGGAATTTTTTTTTTTTATTTGTCCAGCCTGGTCTTGACCCCTTTGCTCATCGACCCCCCATCTCTGTAACTGGATTCCAGGATTTTGGCTAGGGTTTAGCTTGGGTATCTGCTTCTGCTTCTATTATTACTAGATGAGAGCTCTAGGATGGCATATAAGATAGTCATTAAAGGGTATTAAGGGTATTAAAGATTGACTCTCCACTATTGCTTAGATTGTTAGTTGGATTCATCCTTGTAGATCTCTAGGCATTTTCTTAGTGCCATATTTCTCTTTAAATCTATAATGGCTCCCTCTATTATGGTATCCCTTTCTATATTTCATGCATGCACAGGAAACATGGTGGTGTCATTATAGACTAGAAAGACAGATCGCTTCCTGTAGTAGTGTGAAAACCTGCTGCCCTGACACATTTTGTAGGATAGACCATATAGGCTGCTGTTATGCCTTACTGAATTTCTACCATGTGTCCATAATTGCAGGAACTACTATAGTTAATGATATTGAGCTTAACTTACTTATTACTGAGTATTAATTTCCATATTTTCATTCTTATTTACTGGTCAATTATAATGTATGTTAAATTGTATTATCTATGTTTAGCTTATATGTTGATGACTTTAGATTTTATTGACTGCGACATCCTCTAGAAGAAATTAGAAAAAGGTTTTACATTTAAAAGAAAAGCTAGATACTTGCTCATTTTCATTTTAGCTGTTAATAATTTTAGATTAGTTGGTATATGAAACCACCAGTTGTATTTGGGTTGTTTTCAATCTTTTATGGTTTTAGCATTAGAGGCATTGTTGATGTAATATGCTTTTAATATATTTAAATATATTTTAAATATACATGGATCTTGTTACATGTGTTTCTGTCATAAACCCCCGGCGCCTATTTACAGAGCTAGCTATGTATTGTTGAAGATATCTTAGATCTTTTTATTAAACTTTGTTATTCACATAGGTTTCAATAAGTGCATGTTTATATAAAATTTAGGTAAATACCAATCTATACTAAATATTATAAAATTCTCTTAACATAGTTCATAAACAAAAGTTGTACTCTAAAATGCCTTTTGTATTCAGTTTCACAGTGGTTTTAAAGCAATCCTATTTATCATGAACATTTAAAAAATTAGGTTTACAAATATATTTTCAAATATCTGTATGAGTCATAAAGAAGTTTAGGCAATTATGAGGTGACAGATGTATGGGTTTCTGTTTTTAATAATATATTAAAGATTACAGAATCTGGAATGATACTGTTATGTGGAGAGTTTATTTAACAAAGATATAATAGATTTTCTCATTTGCAAGAAATTATTGTAGTGAGGAACTCCAAAGTATTTTAACTTAGCAAAATACTTAGTACATAATGAAACAATAAATGTGACTATTATTATTTTACCTTTAATTTAGTTGAAAATCATGCTAAATTACCATTAGCAATTTACTGCATATATATATATATACATATATATATATATGCAGAATACTATGTATTTTGGAAGAAATTATATACGTATGTATCTATGTATATATGAGTGAGAAAGAGATAAGAAAAATTGAAACTGAAGTTTTCTAGATCATTATATGCAACAAAATAAAGCTCATATAGGGACCTCTAGAAATTAATGTTATAATTGAAGCAAAGCACATGTAAAGTGAATTGATCAATCTCACTCTTATCATTTATTTTCTTTAAAATCAATCCTTGAACTAACTTGTTGGGTGACTACTAGGGTCTTAACCAGAACCCATGTGGATTTGATTTTGCTTTTTGAAGTTTCCCTTGATGAGATCATTTTGACATGTAATAAAATAGGCAGACGTTGCTACTTTTCAATGAGTTAATTTAAAGTGCACACCTATTTGAATCATACCCTACTCCTACCCCAGATGTAGAGTGGACTTCACACAAGTTCCCTGACATTTCCATTTAGCACTGAATCTTATGCCTTCCTACCCATCTATCATTATTTTGACTTCAATCTTTGCCAGTTCCAGAATATCAAATAAACAGAAACAAAGTTTATAATACTTTCTGCATATAGGTTATAAACATTGCATTGCTGTTAAACAGCCTAGTATATTTAGGTTTATATATATTTCTGATAACATGCATTTGTTCTTGTTTTTTAGTAATATTCTACTATCATCATCAAAACAATTGAATTATTTTTCTATAATTTAATATTTTTGTTAGCAATTATTGTTCTTCTATCAAAGTTGACAAAATATTTGTGGCCAATTTTCAGTTTTCTGGAAATGCAACAATGATGAGTGATTCAATAATAAAATAGTGCATGTCTACATTTAAAGGCATAAACTGACTTTTACATTTATTTTAATATTTTACACAGGTGAAGTATCTTTTTTATCATTTGAAAATGATAATTCACATAATTGTATCTATCAAGTTAGACACAGAATTTCAGTCTGACTTTGATATGATACTATGAATCATATTGTTTTCCTATGTTCTCATATTTATAAGCACAAAACCTTTTGTGAGCAAATTTACTTGTTTTTCTACTTTTACTACCATCTATGTATCATCTCCTATCTATCTAATGTAGTTCACATAACAATACACTAGAGTAGCAATTATAATTAAACAGTGTTAAATGTCAATTTTATAATTCACACATGTTTTTAGTATAGTTTATAATGTATTGAATAATTGGCTTTGGAAATACTTTCCAGAGCCTGTGTGGAGGTCAGAAAACCCTTTATTGGAATCATTTGTCTCCATCTAGCATTAAGGTTCTGGGTGTAGAAGTAGATACTTCTATACCTACTTGACACAGTGAAACAAGAGAAGGATATCAGCTGTTCTTTCCAACTGAAAAGAAAAATGTTGCTTTCTTGAGCTCTACTTCTTAACCAGGCAATTTATTGTAATTAGACAATGTAATAGTAAACAACAGTGAGATGCATGCACACTTTGGAATAGATATTTGTAATTTTCCTCAATGTTAGCTTAAAACTTCCTTAAAATGGATACTGTAAAATGATTTTTTTAAAAGAGATGCTATTCTGAAAAAAAGGCAATTTTAGAATCACAAAGTATTTCAAACACATCAGAACCATTGCTGGATATGAAATATTTTTAAAATTTCCAAGCTATTTTTTATGTAAGTCAATTTTAGTCTTATATGTCTCAATGTGTAGCCTTTACACAAGCTTACTGCCACTAGCTCTAAACAGTATAAATAGATCCTAAATTATAAACTTTGACATTTCATGGAGAAATTAAGCATTGAATAATAATGCCTAAAAATGCTACAATATATAATTGATAAATATTTTAAAACATAATATCCTTGTCTCCTAAAATAATTTCTATAAATTTTGATTTTCCTGAAGTTAACTGAATGAATGTTATCTGTTATTGATGACATTATAAGAAAATTTTATTGTATTTATATTACTTCATCCTAAAAATGAAGCAATATAAAGGTCTGATTTTACCTGTTCATTATGTACTTGGATGTCTCTTCAGAAATAAATATTTCCCCATTATTGGTAAGGTTCTATGCAACTCAGAAGCATAACTGTAAGTTCAAAGGAGAGCATAAGAGTTGATCGTGTAATGAATTTTTTATTCTACAAAGATGAAAGCAAAAGAAGTGTTTACAGTTATTACGAGTAAGGATACTACGATGGGAAATAAATGGGGGAATTCAGAAAGATTAGAGCCATCATAGGACAAGTTCTAACTAGGCTTTCTTAATCTAACTGCACTGACCTGTTGCATCATTTTTGGATGGCTAAAATAGAGATTCTAATTTATTTTATGATCACTGTGAACAGTTACACTTCCTAATTTCAAATAAGAGTGAATTATTTTGACACTGAAGTCATGATTTAGAGAACAAAGACAGTGTTCAAGATCAAAGGCACAGCATAGATGTGAAACTTCTGACTTATGTCCAGCAGTAACACAGAAGACCTACTGAGAATTGTTATATTTGTGTATAAATTGGACAGAAACGTGTCCTGAGGAGAACAGATTCCCCTTGAGTATTTATTTTCAGTCTGGGACTTGGAGAAATGACTATAAATTTAATAAATTTAATTATGCTCACTGAAAAAAGTGAATGGATGCATAAGTTGTATTTTGGAGTTTTAATTCAATGTTCCCCTGTGTTTATTTTTGCAAGCATGTATTTTATTTGGTAAATTTTATCTTTTGTTGTTCCAATTATTTTAGATATGAGATTTAGTTTAAATTTCAGTCATGCAAAGTTTATTCAGTGATTTATTGTAGACCATTTCATTTGCCTGTTATAAAGCAAACCTTGAGGGATTTCCCCTCAGATATCAAAAATATCATGTTTTTTATCAGTAATAATACATTATTTAAATAATATATGATTTATTGATATTAAAACAAGATTAAATAAAGTGAATGTGTGTGTAGTTGTGTGTGTGTGTGTGTGTGTGTGAGAGAGAGAGAGAGAGAGAGAGAGAGAGAGAGATGGGATTTTAATAAATACTGAGTTAGCTTTATTAATTAAATACATTTAAGATAAACACAGGTTTGGCTCAGCAAATAAAGTGCTCTCAACAAAGGGCTCATACCTGAGTTAAAATTCCAGAGGCAAGATTAGAGGAGAAAACTGACTATTTACTCATAAAAGCTATCCATTGATGACTAGGAATGCACGATGACATGAATGTGAATGCATGTCTCTCTGTCTGATCTGAGTCAGTCCAATGCTGGATTCCTAGCTATCATTCTGGGGGTCAGTTAACTTCTCCTTATTCATGTCAGCTGTCTCTGTGGATTTCTGCAGTCTGGTCTTTTCTTCCATCTCTGCATCTGGATTCTAATTTGGCTCAGTGTTTAGCTGTGGGCATTTGCTTCTATTTCCATCAGCTACTAGATGAGGAATCTATCATGTTGGATAAGTTAGTCATCAATCTCATTATCAGGGAAGGGCATTTATGGGAGCCTTTCCATTGTTGCTCAAATTGTTAGTTGGGGTCAGTCTTGTATGTTTCTGGACATTTCTAAAGAGTCAGTTTTCTCTTCAAACCTATAATGTCTCTCTTTTTATGGTCTCTTTCTTTCTCTGTCTCTCTCTTTTCCCTAATCTATTCATTCCATGACTCACTCTTTGTAGTCCCACATGCTTTCCTTTTCTCCCCTACTCTTCTCCTAGTTTTCTATCCATTCTTTGCCCTCCCATCCCACTCCCCATGTGCCCTGGATAACTTGTCTCTTCCCCTTTCTGTGAGGGACCCTATATGAGTCTGTTAGAATCTTCCTTGTATCCTAGTTTCAAGTTCCATCCATTTGTCTGGGAATTTCAAGAGTCCATTGTTGTTGTTGTTGTTGTTGTTGTTTTTTCCACAGAGTAGTATTCTATTGTGTAAATGTGCCACATCTTTATCCATTTTTCAGTTGAGGGTTGCTTCCAGGTTCTTGCTACTACATATGCTGCTACTAGGTATGCTGCTAAAAACATAGTTGAACACATGTCCTTGTTGCATGGACTACTCCGAATGACTTGAGAGATTTAGATGACCCCTCCTGGCAGGCATCACCCTACATGTGGAGTGGGACAGGGATGAGAGGGGAGGGTGGTCAGGGAGCATGGGAGGGTGGGAGCGAGGGAAAGAGTGAGGGAGAGGGAACTGGGATCGATATTGTAAAATAAAAATAAAAAAATATATATATTTAAAGAACAACTAGAGACTTGGCAGTATCACATTCTTTTTGTTGTTTTATACATATTGAATTGACATAATTAACCTTTTCATTGAACTTTCTCCCATGGTCACTGTTACAATATTTCCATGACACCCTTATTGCATCTAACAAGACACAGGCAGTTAAACAATGCATTAATTAAGGACTAAATGTAGAAAACTTGCAAGCATCCAGGTATTTTAGAGTGCTTGAAGTAGTATTTATGTATCTCTGATGATAATGCACTTTATTTAAAATGTTATAAGGATACAAAATCTTATTCCTAGAAATGAGATATAAAAAGAGAAAAAGCAGGAGCAAATATACATTATCTATTTAAAAAAATCCCTAATTTTGTCTTTCAAACTTGTTGCATCATAACAAACAAATTTGCAGGTATGATAATTATTAATTTGTCACCATAATATATGTCAATGTTATTGTTGTGTCCCGATCTGAACCCTCCAAATCACCAAGAGATCCATTCAGAAGCAAATCAAATAGACATTTATTGTTGTTGTTTAATGAGATAAGTGTATTAACACAGGTCCTTCATTCAACACTGGCAGATGGTAGAGGAAAGACCCAAGAAACATGTGAGGCAGGGAAGCTGTAAAGCAGGGGGCTGGTCCCTTCAGTTATGATGTTTTTCCTCATTGTCATGTGGATACAGAGTAGAATTGTTATGAGTAAGTTTTTCCTACAGTCTGGAATCACAGCCACGCTAGCCCCAAAAAACACAGAGACACTGTATTTAATATAAAGCTGTAGGCCAGTTACTAGTTTTTTATTGACCAGCTCTGTCTTAAATATTACTCCATTTCTATTAATCTATTTTCACGTGGCCTCATCTTACTGGAGAGAGAGCCCAGCATACTACCCTGTATGTCCTCCATCTTGAATCTCCTCCCTACTACTTCCTTCTTCTCCTTGTCTCCTAGTCCTGCCTATCTTGCTTTCCTATTGGCCAACAGTGTTTCATTTATTAACCAATATGAGAAACATATTTACAGAATGACATCTCCCATCATAGAATAAATGTCTTGCCTTAATGATATGGTCCCCCTCAGTTGATCTTCATTTATCATTAATACAGAGAACTTTCAGGGCCCTGAGTCACCCTAAGTTATGTTTCTGTTTCCTTCAGCTGTCTCCCTGGCTATACCACATTATCTAGTTTTAATATGATAAAGAAGCTTCATTGAATCATACATCCAGTCTCTTTTACTGTGTTTTCCCCCTGAAAGTCTGACTAACCTTTGTGCTTATGAAACTTAGAATCAAATTTCAGTTTTTATGAGAAGTTTTAAGGGTTTGTATTTAATTATATTGAATCCACACATCGATCTGCAAAAATAAGAGTCCTGCTTATGTTATTTGTTTCCTTAGCCACAGACATAATAGAGATCTTAATTATCTTAGCTTTTCTGTAATAAAATTCAATAGAACCTTCCTGATATAGATCTCTTGCATACTATATTAGACATAGTCTTAAGTCTCTTTATCTTTGGTTAATTAGGCTAGTTAGTTTTTGTGATTGAGAACATTTTATGTTGAACAGTTGTCTGCTTTATCATTAGTATGCATGGGTGTTGTGTTTTGTTTTGTTTTGTTTTTTTCTTCATTTATATGTTCAGTAGTTCTATGTGTTCTTTAATTAATTTGCTACATTGATAATTTCTATATACTTCTATTTTTATTTTTATCAACTTGAAACAAGCTATAGTTATCTTGGAAGAGACACCTCAACCAAGAAAAATGTCTCCATCAGACAGGTATGGAGGCAAATCTGTATGTACAATTATTTTTTTTCAAGACATCAGCCAACTGTCATCCCTGGGCAGGCATTCCTGTGTTTTGTAAGAAACCAGGCTGAACACACATAGGGAGTAAGAGAGGTAGCAGCACCCTCCATGGCTTCTGCTTACATCTGTGATTTGATAGCTTGGTCTGACTTCCTTTGATGTTGATTTGTGATGTGGAAGTGTAAGGCAAATGAAGCCCCTCTGTTCTTGGTCATAGTGTTCATCACAGCAATAGAAACCTAACTAAAGCACTCTAACTACTCTCTCTTATTTCCCTTCCTTCCAATGTTGCTGCCTACACAGCTCTTATTTATGAATACCTTTGTATATATGCGTGTGTATGTATGTATAGATATGTGTGTATATATATATGCATGTGTACATTTATATTTATATTCACCACAGAAGATATTTTTTCAGTAAGTTAGAGGAGAATTTTAGCTATTATTTTTATTTAGTCTACTAATATGCAATAGCTGTCATTTGGAAGATTGTGTTGTATTAGCATCATAGTTTTTTAAATTATAGAAAATGAGATGGGGCACATTTTGGGTTGTTTGTTTGTTTGTTTGTTTGTTTATCAAGATGGGTTTCCCTGTGTAGCCTTTGTTGTCCTGGAACTCGCTGTAGACAAACCCGGCCTCAAGGTCACAGAGATCCACTTGTCTCTGCCTCTCAAGTGCTGGGGTTAAATGTGTGCAGCACCATGCCTGGAATACATTTCTCATGAACAATATTTTCTAGGTTAAATTATGCATGCCTGAATGTACTTGTTTTATGAAACATCAATGATTATATGACAAATATTTTCTCTTTACAAAAATTTCCCTAAGATATAATTTGTTTATAATATAGTTCTGAATAAATCTCCATTTCCCAGTTGATGTGTTCCACCCTTGATTTTGAGCAGCAAGTGTCAATGGATAACTATAAGTACGACCCACAACAACATTGTAAACCTACTCAGCACATAATATAAACTTTTTGGGATTACTTTTGCAACATAGCATTGCTCTTATTGAGCATGAACTTTGTAGATTATATCATCATGTACCAAGGTAAAATGTTGGAACACTGCACATTGAGAATTGCCTTTTTAATTTTTTTCCCATCATTTGGCTCTTTTGTTTATTTATTCATTTATTTTATTATTTTTCTTAATTTACATATTGATTCCAGTTCCCTCTCCATCCCTCCCTTCCTTCCATGCTCCCGACACCCTTTCATCCCATTCTCCCCCACCACTCCACAGGGAGGGTGATGCCTTCCAGGAGGGATCAATGGAATCTGTCAAGTCATTTCGAGTAGGGACTAGGCCCTCCCTCCTGCCTCTAGGTTAGGGGAGTATTCTTCCATGGGGAATGTGCCCCCAAAGTCCTTTTGCGCACCAGGGATACATCCTGGTTCCACTGTCAGAGGGCCTTCTAACTGAGACCCACATCCAGGGGGTCTGAGTAGGTCCAATGCTAGTTTTTCCCAGCCATCAGTCTGCTGTCCATTAGTTCCCCCATTTACAGCTCAGCTCTTTCTGTGGGTTTCTACAGCCTGGTCTTGACCCCATTTTCTTACCACTCCTCCCTCTCTGCAACTGGATTCCAGGAGTTTAGCTCAGTGTTTAGCTATAGGTGTCTGCTTCTGTTTCCATCAGGTACTAGAGGTGTGCTCTATAATGGCAGATAAGTTAGTCATCAATTTCATTAGCAGGGAAAGGGCATTTAAGGTAGCCTTTCCACTGTTGCTCAGATTGTTAGTTGTGGTCAGTTTTTAAATTTTTATAGTAATTACTACTATCTTCTTTATAAGCATATAATTTGTCCTTTTGTAGCATATGCTAATTTTGCCTTTTCATGCTCTATTAACAGATACTCTTGCCAGTCAATACTTAATGTATGGTTTTCTTTTTGTAATCTCATAAGGACTTAGCAGCAATTAGAAAGAATGGGAAAAAAAATAGATATATAAAATAAGACCGCTGAAGACAGTGAGAGGTTCTGTTTTTCTGCAAAAATTTCTACGTTTTTAGCTTTGAAACAAAAGTGGGGGGAAAAGCACATAAATATTTTTCTTCTCTCCTGATGACTGGAGTTTACATTTTTTGGAAAATGTGAAACACATATTTTATAATTTAGACTATAATGGTTTCAAATTTGGATATAACATAAATATCCAAATTCCTTGCTAAATTTTTATTGAAATTAAACATTCTTATTACAAACTCCATATGTCCCCTATAAGAAGAATGTGAACACATGTGTTATAAAAAAACCTCACGTAATATTTTCTCTGAGGTTCTCATAATTGATACCTTGAATGCTTTACAAACATTGTATAGTTGTTGTTGTTGTTTTATTTTGCTTTTTATTAGCTTCTGTGTTCTTCTTGGGCTATTTATAAAACCAATTGTTTATCTCTTAGACTCTGACAGCTTACCATGTGTTCTGACAACTTTCTCCCACTCCAGTTCCTGAATAATATGTAATTTCCTTGAAAAGAAAAAAAAACATCATTTTGGTATTCATGTCAAGCCTCGGTGTTCATTTTTCATTCTTTTCTGTAAGCTAATGAGTTCTAGCAGGGACAGGATTCATACAGTTGTCTATTGCCAAAGTCCCATTACAGCATACGGAGGGAGCTAGAGGCAAGTTCCAGCATTAAGGAGATTTGCTGCAAGCCAAGCCTCTAAAGTGTGTGTTGAAATACTAAATACATCCATCCCTGCGTGTTTTTCAGAAAATCCTGGTTTGCTGAGCCATGTCTCTGTGGGCATTAGAGTTCTGGATGTCAATGACAATCCTCCCGAACTTGCCAAGGAATATGATATTGTTGTCTGTGAGAATTCTAAGCCTGGTCAGGTAAGTTAATTCTTTTCTTACTACCATCCAAATGGAAGAAAAATAAGCAGCTTTATCTCTATTATTCTTAGGTATTATCCCCCAAATCCCCCAGTGTCATTTTTATGCTCGGTGATGATAATTTTGTAAGGTTTATGTATAAATACACTTTTTGAGTGTTATGTAAAATGAGTTCTCCATGCATCCCTGTGTAATTCAGGACAATGAGCTCTTGTAGGTGTGATGTAGTCGTCATGCCAATTAATTTGCATTGAATAATCTAGGAACAGCCCTGCATTCAGTGAGTAGCAGTGTGTACTCATGACCTGATGAAGTCTAGAGACTGTGTTAGAGTCTGGATCACATGACTTTGGGGATTAAAGGCATAATGGTGGATAGTTAGTTATGTAAATAGTCTGTGTGTGTGTGTGTGTGTGTGTGTGTGTGTGTGTGTGTGTATACATATGTGAGTTTGTGTATACTCTGAAAATCTCCAATGTATTATGTGAAGGAGAAAGTAAAGAAAACAGACAGAATTGGAGGTTGATACACTGTTTTCCTTCCATTAGAAGGAAAACAAGTGAAGGAAACAAAACAAACAAACAAAAAAAACATCTAGAGGGGAATGTGCATAGATCGTATATGATGTATGATCAAGTGTATGAAACCCACAGCCAAAGTAGAAACGCATGCATTACCTCATTTGCTGTGACTCATGCATGCTCACTAGTGGATAACTAACCTGGAACTTCTCAGGTTCTCACAAGCCCATCATCAGGATAACATTCTTGTAATCAGCCATGACTTGGGATTCTAAGATACTCAGAATTGTTGGCAACCTCACTCTCCCATTAGCAATCCACTAGAGAATGCCAGGTGTTATCTTAGCGACTAAGATCCCCAGCAATGTGTGATGTCATACCTAGTATCTTGCAATATGGACCTTCTCAATTGCTGACTTTATCTGCTGCATAACGTGAGTGTCTCTTAGACACAGCAAAGTAGTTGTCTTACACCATGTAATCAGCGGTGTGGAACATCAGTACTTTTGGCAGATTTAGTTGCAAATGACAGACACGAGCTTTATCCACAGTAAGCAGAAGGGATGAGAGAAGGATGTGCATTCTTACACCTCGCCTTAAAAATTGTCAGCTACAGGTAAATCCAATAAGGAATAAAATGTCGAGTTCTTGTATTAAACAACCTTGGTGCTATGTGAATACATTAGAATGAGTGTATCACTCAAAATTATTTAAAGAATTTGAAGTTGATAATGAAATGATATTTATTTTGTATATATACACGAGGGATGATCAGTATAAGCTTCTTAACATACACACTGGTTATTCAATATATACAAGAGAATATATACATATATGTTTAGTCTAAACCACGTGAGTTCTAGAATCACAGGAGTATATTGTTTGCTGGAGGGGAGTAAATGGCAGGTAACAAGAATGGTGATGTGACCCCTCCCCAAATATGGCAACATGATAATACTATTTAGATGATATGAATGTTCTGGGTTATGTCCTTGTCAATTTTGAAACATAGGTGATGACATTGGTGCATAAAATCTCATTTTGATGGTAAATAGAAAAGATTGCAAATAAAATTTAGGCAGATTTATACAACTACCTATGATTTTCCTGTTACAAGGTGAAATTAAAAATGTGTACATAACACAATCAAAGGGAGAATAATACTATGAGTCGATGCTTTACAAGCAAATGTAAAACAAACAAACAAAAACCACCTTAAAATTGACCACATCATGGAGACAGTATATAATTATATTTTCCTAACATGTTCCTCAGCAGTAAATCCAAGAGAATCCTGTACAATGCAAAAAGATCTTACTACAAGAAAAAGAAGCACAGAATTATTAGAAATAAAATAAATAAAACAACAAATTTTATCAACTAAAATATTTTATTTACAGAAGCAGATTTTATTATAACTATAAGGTTTGTGCACAAAGTAGCATTCAGTGTTGCATTTAGATATGCATTGCTTAAAATAGAAGAAATAGATACAAAACAGATAGCTTGGTAGTCTGTGGACACATCTC